>CM029500.1:8212142-8812142 GCA_017140595.1 Eucalyptus curtisii | reverse complement strand
CCAGCTCTATCTCGGCCGGCATCCTGCTCGCGAGGGGGTGGAGTCCTGAAGCGAACTACTCATTGCTGTCTTGCCCCAACCCAAGGAAGGGCATTTGGTGAGGAGCATTCTTTTGAGGGAGGGAAAGCGTGGTTGACAAGCCACTTCGAGGAGGCGACTGGACTGGAGTGCTTTCATCAAATGATGCATGTGGGCTGAGCCATTCCCATCCCAAGTGGTGGCCCGATTCGGCCTAGCCCGGTCGGGAAGAGATTCACATAGAGACTACTGCTATCCGGGAATCTCTTTCTATGTTAGCTATCGGGGGCGGGCTTTCCGATGGTAGTCCCGCTGCGGCCTCTGACCGTCCGCCCCGTCTCATCTTGATTTGGCTATACTTGTATGTAGCCAGCCATGTTAGAAAAAACATGAGAGCCTTTTTTTTAGCCTTTAGAAAAAGAAAAAGGCTCTCATCAGTCAGCTCGGCCCCTTTCCTATTCAGCCTTGCCGCCTATGTTGAGAATAGGTCCCGTTCAGTTCAAGCGGCCCGCCTTTATTCATCTATACCAGCTGCCATGCAAAAAAAAAAAAGAATTTCCTTCATTAAGTTCACGGGTATTCACACGAAGGTGTTCTAGGGTTTTTTGGCTAGAAAATCAAAACAAAAAAAGACCCTGAAATTTTCACTCTATTGTGGTACATGTACACACTCTTCGCTTTCTGACCGAAATCCAGCAAAATTTGGAGAACAAAAGGTGCAATGTTTCATATGTCCCTGTAATGTCTTGCAATTCCAGATTAAGAGATGACTCGCAGTACGTATGCCATGATCTTCTCGTATTCATATGGGAGCAACATAAACATAATCGAAATTGCAGATATATCATCGAGACAGTAACTGTGAAATAGTTACTTCGTTAGCCGAATAGTTGTTATGCTTGCTGTTGCTTGAAGAACTCGCTTCGGACACAGACGTCTCGTCGAAAAAACCAGGCTGTTTAGGCTGAGGCGATGTGCTCTCACTGCTCAACATCGTAACCACAGACGACATCTCCGGTCTATCGTGCGGATTATTTTGAACACACAACAAAGCCACATGGATGGACCGTAAAACTTCCATGGGGTTGAATGTGGATGCAATCGACGGATCTATGAGCTCCATAAACTTTTGATCTCTTAACAGTGTCCAAGCCTGCATTGTGGTGCTAGTCATCTAGACTAAGACTAGAAACCAACTGAAGATATATAAACAAAGAGATCTGATAAATCTTTATGCTTACATATCCGAGAAGGCTTAAACGTTGTTAGGATGATTGAAACCTTGATTTCTTTTCCCGCTCGCAATTCCAGTACCAAAACAACAAAACTGAAGACATCCGATTTTACTGAATAAAAACCGTTGATGGCATGCTCTGGGGAGATGTAACCGCTATGCAAAAAAGCCATTGAAAGGAATGATTAGTTCTTGAAGCAAATGGACCAAAATCAGTGGAGATCATTTGTTAAGAGAACTCACAATGTTCCCACCACTCTCTTTGTACACGCTTGACTCTCATTACCTTCGAAATTTGGAATTTTTAATTTTTTTTTTTTTATTTTTTCATAAAATTTCGAAGTTTTTAATATTTTCTGAAATTTTTTGAATTTTTTAATGTTCTCTGAAACTTTTTGAATTTTCAGGAAGTTCATAAATTTTTATTATTTTCATTTTTTTGAATTTTGAAAATTTTTAATATTTAATATTATTGTATTTGCAAAAAGGGTTCGGACCGGTAAACCAGATCCCGCCCGGGACCCGATCTGTTTACCGTACCCGAACCAATTAAAAAACTATTTCTTAATTTTTTTTGTTCTTATATTAATATTAATATTTTAATTAATTATTTTTTTTTAATTCTTTTTCTTTCTTTTTCTTTTATTTTTCTTTTCCCTTTGGTCTTCTTCTTCCCGTGCCTTTTTCCCCAGTGGTTTCCTCCCACGCCCGAAGCTTGCTTCCGGACCAACCCCTTCACCGACGCGGCTATCCTTGGTCGCCGGTGGCCGTACAACCACCGAACCTTCACCACCCGCCGGTCGTCCATCCTGACCGGCGTCGACCACCGTCGGCCACAAACTCCGGCGACCACTAATCCACTAACCGGAACCAAGCAAAACCTTCACCAACCCTACGATACCCGACCATTTTGCGACAATCACGTAGAAACACAGCGAAAATATAAAAAGATGACATGCTTCCATGAGTATATAAACGAACACGAAACGATCTCGAGTTGAAAGCAGGGACTGTTCTTCGGTTTTCTCTAGGGCATTTTGTCAAACACGTGGTACGCAGCGGCTAAAAAGGAGATATTGAACATCTCTCTCGAGCTCTCACAAACAGAAAACTGGAACTCTCCTCCTTCTCCGTCTCTGTCTCTCCAGACCTCTCTCGCTCACCCTTTCTCCCTTTTGAGGGCCACCGGCCAGCGCCCGTGGCTTTTGCCATCAGCAGCTTGCTGCCCGGCCTGGCCCCTATCTGCGGATCACGCTGCCGTCTGCCCTCGCGATCCTCTGCCTCCCTCTTTGGTTTGTACGTTTCTTTTCTGCAAAAGCAAAGCCAGCGCGAGGGCGTGAGGGAGGAAGAAGACCCACGCGCGGGCCGGGCCGACATGAAAGGAGATGGGCCAGACCGCGCGAAAAGAAGAAAAGAAGGAAGAAGAGAGGTGGGCCGGCCCACAGAAAAAGAGAAAAGAAGAAAGAAGAAGAGGAGGAGGAAAAGGAGGGCCGGGCCCCGGCCCTATTCGATTTTTTTTTTTTTCTCTTTTTTTGATGATTATAATTTTCAATAATAATAACATTTTTTCTTATTCTCTTTCTTTTCTTTTCTTTTTGATGACAAATTTTTTGGAAAAATTTTAAAATTACTATTAATGATGCAAATATTCCTAATACTAATACGCGATACAATTCAGTGAAAATTATTTTTTTTTATCTAGGGTTTAAAAATTAATCCCTAATTTTCTACACAATTAAGTATGGTAAAATTTAAGTGTCAACAAGTATCCCTAACATCACCTTTCACACCCCATCTCTTTTTTTAAGGTGTATCATATGTGTAGAAGCAAATCACAACACCTTTCCGCTGTCGTGCAGGGTATACGTTTGAGAGAACTCGTGTTCGTGTAGATCTCAAACTCAATGAGTTGAAATTGAATGCGAGGTGATGATGCCTTTGGTGGACATGACCCTGAGTGCGAACTCCCGAGCAAATATCCCTAAACACCGTCCCTCCCAATGAGCTTGTGAAGGGCGGGTCGCAACACTTGTTTGCATCAAATAACCATATCGCGTCATGTAGACAATCAGAACTGGTCAAGAGATTTTTGAGCTTTCTGACCCTTCATAAAAGCGAGTGAAAGGGCTTGCATGGACAAGGCTTGAGGAGTGGATTGAACAATTCATCGCGTCATAAATGGTGTAAAAGTCATTTCCTCTTTCAACAACCACAGAATGTCATCGTCACTTCTGTCACGAGGTGGTGGGGGCGTTGGAATACGTACAACGCTCATTTGAATGTCATAACTTTTTTTTTTTTTTTCGTTTATTTGAGTGCCATCAACAAGAATCGACGTGACATTAATTTATAATATATCGTTTGACATGGCATTTTAGTGGGTTGAAGTCAACACTTGAGAAGGCAAACAACATTGCTTGAACGTGTGTTGAAGGACAACAAAAGTTCTAATAACTTCAAGAGTCATTGTTTCAGAGCCATAAATTTTTAAATTTATAATTTTTTATAAAGTGACCAGACTTAAGTGACAAGAAGAGAGAGAAAGAGAAAGAAAGAGAAAGAGAGAGAAAGAGAGAGTTTGAAAATGACGTCGTTTGAATTTGAGCAACTTCTATTCATCTGAGTCGCTCTTCAGCATCTTTGGCTCCGGTTTGTTAATTTTGTATAGTAGATCTATATTAACCAAACATTTGGTAATCTTGAAACATAGCATGTCACACCCCGACCCTCGTTCACGTGACCATCCTTCAACTTTGGTCAATTTTAAAAATGCGATATCCCAGGACTACATATCGCCAACCCTTTCCTTTTTAATAGCACATGCGGAAGCAGTTATAAATCCCCAGACAATAAAACAATGGGATAGAAAAGTAGGGCCATAATTTCAAACTCTTAAAAACCTTCACACTTATATAGAAAGTGAACTATTAGGTTCAATTCACAACAAGCCAGTTTAAAAAATAAGGTCTACAAGCAGAAGGGGGGTTCTACAAGCTACGGGTCCCCGACCTTCTCTTCATCATCCTCCATACTCCAACTTGAGCCTTCAGCAGACTGCACCGGACTTTCAAGATCTTCAACATCCAAGTCTACTGCATCTAGGGACCTGAAATGGTTATTCAATAACCAATGAGACTACGTCTCATCAAGTTCTACCCCCTAAGACCTGATTAGTAAACCAATACACCGACCGGGTTGCCTATGCACTCACGGGTCAGAGGACTTACCTTGGCCTCAGATTCCACCTGCATATTAGCACAGATCAAATAGGCACCAAGCAATCACATCACTGATCAAAGCATCGATCAAATCGACTTAGTCGATTTCACACCAACAAGACCACTCACGGTCATTCCCATTCAATCAATCTATTTACAACATCAGACTCAAGCAATGATCAATCACATTAAATCATACTCAGATCGGATCATCGATCAATCGGACCATCTCTCGATCATTCATTCCATCCCATATAACCTCCAATAGTACACTTAGTCACAGAGCTCCATCAATGCTCTCGGGCGTCGTTTTCGCCAAGGTGACATAAGTAACAGATGGTCTACATGTGTTCTTTAAGGCGTAGTTTTCGCATAGTGATATTCCTCATCACCGAACCACGCCCGTCATAGATCACAGACAGTCTACATGCGTTCTTTAAGGCGCCGTTTTCGCACAGTGATGTCCTTCATCACCGAACCACGCCTGTCACGAATCATAGGCAGTCTACGTGCGTTCTTTAAGGCGCCGTTTTCGCACAGTGATATCATTCATCACTGAACCACGCCTGCCACAAGTCATAGACAGTCTATATGCGTTCTTTAAGGCGCCGTTTTCGCACAATGATGTTCTTCATCACCGAACCACGCCTGTCTATACTTCATACTTGATCGGTCTCAGCCAATAGAGTTCTCAGTTCACTCTCACGACTCTCTCCACTTTACAGCTCATCAAGGCATTATAAATGCTAAATAGCCATACTCGGCCACCTACCAAGCAATCATTCAATTCCACTCAATTTCAAACAATTTAGGGTAAATCCCTAAAATATCACAATTTATTTAATTCCATGCAACGTAGAGCTTAAATAAATAAACGAACTGAGCCACGACAATCAGCACAAAATTCCGGTCGCCGGCCATCCCGGTTGAATTTCCGGAAAATAAATAATTAAATAAATTAATTTCGAATATTAAATAAATAAATACAATAAATTCAATTTAACATAATATAAAGCTCAATTAAATAAACAGACTGCACCACGATCATCAGCATAAAATCCCAGTCACTGGCCATCCCAGTTGAATTTTCGGAAAATAAATAATCAAATAAATTAATTTCGAAAATTAATATTTAATTCCTAAAAATTCCACTTAGGCCCGAATTGCCAAATTAACACCCGATAAGGGTCGGGAAAAATCCCAAGAAGCATCCAATAAATACTATAGGCAATTCTTCAGTTAATTTCACAAGTCATCTAATTAATATGCAATGAAATTAACTAATATTCACTAATCCATTCTAATCTAACAATCTAATAACACTTAACTAACACTAATCAACCTTTAAGTGTAATTAGCAAACTAAGAAGGAATTAGTGAGCAAAACTCACTCAAAACGACGGCATCGACGCGAGGATCAACTTTCCTCAAAGCGGGTCGAGCATCCGGGCTCGGGAAGGCGGCCAAAACAGGCCAAAACCTCACTGTCATACCCATTTTTCTCTTCTCTGTTTGCTTCTGGTTGGGGCCGAATTAGGGGCTGAGAGGGCGAGGCAAGGACGGCTAGGGCCGGGCGGAGCTCCGGCGAGCTGAGGTGGGGGCGCAAGGTGGCCGGAGGTGGCCGAACCGCGGCCTATGCTGACCTGCGAAGCTGTTGGAGGCGAGAACGAGCAGGGGCGACGGCCAGGACGGCGGTGACACGCCGGAGGCGCACAAGCGGCGGACGGCTTGCGAGGGGTGCGCAACGGCAGTTTGGCTAGGCTGCTGGCTACTTTGACGTCTTCAGATCTGCTAGGACGTCGGACATCACCAAGAAGGGGAAGAAGAAATCAATAGCAGCAGTAGGAGGGAGAGAGAAGGGCTGAGGTGCGCGCGGTGAGGCGCGACTGCGATGGCGTGCACGGGCGGCGGACGGCGACGGATGGTGCTGCTGGCTGCTTCTTCGCAACTTCTTCGGCTTGCAGGGGCGTCGCACATCCAGGAGGAAGATGGAGGGGAAGCTCAACGGAAGAGAGAGGGGGAGGAACCGGTCTCTCTTTCTCCTTCTCTCTCTCTCTTTGGTTTTCAAACGTGGCCCACCACCAGCTGCCCTCCACTCACAATTCCAATACAGAAATACCCCTTCTAGAAGCCTTTAGATAGGCCAAAATGTGGGGGTATGTGTGGCATACGAATTTGCTATTTTTCTCTCTTCAATCTTACTCAAATTTGTTCAATTCTCAAACCAACAATTTCAATTGAAGCCCAAATAAATTCATCAAGGTATCCTTGTCCATTTCATGACTTTTCCCCTTCATATAATCTAACTTGCATCCCAATTTCACAATAAAAACAGTCCTCTGCACATTCTAATAAAAAACGGCCATAACTCAACTTTTTCCCAAAAAGTCTTGGTTGTCGGAAAAATCTTCTGAGACCGAGTCGACATTCCTAAAATTTATTGTGACACGACAGGCTCTTCAATTTCTGAAATTGGACTTAGATTGGCGGTTAATTTCACTCAGACGCGTTTTTAGCGTGACCTAGGCTACCAGGTGGTTTTCAGAACTTTTTTGGACAAATGACCCGTGGTCTATTTTCTTCGAGTCACGATGAACCCACTCGACACATTGACGACTCTCGGTTGTCATGAAAATCTCGAGGATTCAAATACGGACACAGGGTACCAAAACAATAAGAAAATTAAATTAGTGCCGGTCGATGAGAATTTTCCAATTTAGTGGAGTCACCCACGATCGGTCATTTATCTCAGTCGAACCGACCTATCTCTGATTTCAAATCGATTTTATACCGTGCCGCAATGATCTCTAAAGATGAGCACGGTCGAGAAGTCGATTCCTGGTCGAATTCTCAAGTCTAATTGCCCTAAAGTCCTTAATAGCTTACCCAGCTAGTCTAGTTATCTCGTGAGTGGCCAACTCAGAGAACAACACTATAGCCATGTCGAAGAAACGCCCAATTTATCTAATCGAAATCAGAACCCAAAAATCTGGATGTCACATAGCAATATAAACTACATTATTCTTATGTTAAGATAGCATTATTTTGGATCATCATTGTTAAAATATTTAAATAATAAACAACACATTCATCTATTATTAATAAGCTTTTAGAATAGTTCGTTATAATTCCACAAAAACTTACGTGGTATTGAAGCTTGAGGTTCTGGGTTTGAATATTTTTAGACCCCATTTTATTTCCCAAATTTATTTTCCACACTTAATACTAGGTAAAAGACCAAACTAAGCATGAAAGGGAGTGTTAGAATATTTAAATAATAAACCACGCATTCAGCTTAATTTTTTAAACAATTGTCCCACAAAATCTAACAATCTTGATGTTAGACAATAACAATTTTGTGCACTAGAGATAATCAACCAAGCAAGGATTCAATTTGGTAGAGCAAGACAACTAGTAAACACACCAGATAAAAGATTAACACTAACTGGAGACATCGCTACAGATGAAAAGAACACCACCGTGGCATTTCCTCTGATGAATGAAAGCAATGTTTGTTGCAGTGAATTTTTAGAAGAGTACTCTGGGGCGGATCGGAAATTGTTTCGGGAACTCCGTGAGGGTATATGAGAAATCCCAGGACTCCAATTGGGCTATATCAACGAGGCAGTGAACATGGATTCAAGCCTACAGATATTAACGGCGAATCTGTATCCGCTGTGCCCGCAGCCGGAACTAGATATGGTCATGGTCTGACACCTGGACGATGGCCTGTTGACCATCCTCATGCAGAATGGAATTGGTGGCCTTCAAGTGCACCTCGGCTGGAAGTGGGTCAAAGTCGATCCCATTCCAAACGCCTTTTTGGCCAACACTGGTGGTCACCTCGAGGTACATAGGTAGGAATTAATGTTTCATCTTTCAAATCTCCCCCACAAATTTTGCAAGAGAGGTCCAATTTGTTTCAAATTTTGGTGTGTGAAGTGTAAAGCGTGCCTTGGTTTATAGATGCAGATACGACAGAGGTCTTTATGGAAGGGACATTGTTATTACACATAAACTATGGTACATATAGTTCTTCTCATTACCATAAAGCTTATTTGCAACTAACCTTTTCTTTTTCTCAACACTTTTCAAGCAAGGCTATGAGCAATGGGAAATACAAGAGCATTCTGCATCGAGCTGTCACGAACAACAATGCTATCAATCTCTATATAGTGGACCGTCGCTGGACACTGTTGTCATCCCAGTGGAGCAGCTGGTGGATGGCGAGAACAACTGACCGGTGTACAACTAGATGAAGTACAAGGACTACTTGGAACTTCAACAGAGCAACACACCAGATGGGAAATCGGGCCTAGAATGGATAAAGATATAATTTTGTGCAGCCTGAACTATTATACTGTTTTATGTAAAAAGTATACGTGTGACTAGGTTCTCCTTCTCTACTGTTTAAACTCTCTGGAGTGCAACCTCATGGAACATTTAATATAATGTGATGCAAGGTACAAGCGCCAACAGCACTCATGAATGTAAACTGATCCTTTCTGTAATGTAAATTCTTGATATAATAAATGGAAGTGATAATTTCATAATGTTAGATTAAACACCATCAGTTTTTTGTGCTATACCAAATCATGATGGTTGGTCAGCAGGAGCTAGCAGATTTGTCTGTCTAGATTTTACTGGAAATGGTCATTTAATTAGGCTGAAAATCTTGGGTACTCGCCGTAACTTGAAGAACTTGTTTTGAATATAATCTCCTCTAAGGAATAATCGAACTAGTTAGGCTGAGGCAATGCGCTCTACCCCAAGCATCATAACCACAGAGGCATCCCGGGCCTATGATTAGGATGAATAGAATACTGTACCGATGAAACCCGAGTCTATCCAGTATCGATGGCATACCGAGAGGGTTTATAACCACTATAGTCAATGATCAAACAGAAGCATTAGTTCTTGAAGCAAATTTAAGCATAATTCAGATGTTTCAGTAGAGGACTCACTATGTTCGGACAGCTCCCTTAGTCTCTGTGTTTGGTTCTGATGGATTTTTTTCCTTTTTGATGGGCCTGAGTTGGCCCGTCCGCCCATCTTGGGCCCAAAAGGCCCGGCCCGTGAGTTGAGGGCCCATGGAGGAAAGTATTAAAGATAAAGGGAAAATCTTGGAGGCGGTTAACAGAGTTAGAGCTTACGTATTTAAAAAAAAAAAAAAAAAAGATTACGCTCTCTCAGAAGTTACGTCTTCTACGCACTGCTCTCTCCCGAAGAACAGATTATCCTTTGAGAACAGTGTGTAGTCTTCCTCTTTGATTCGCAATACCGGGGTTTAGTCTGTGGATACAAGGTACGTTCGTTTATGTGATGTGCCTTAGGATCGGTAATTCATGATTTTCCTGGGCTTGCTTCCGCTACGTTGTTTCTCTTAGGATTCGATTCTGTGTCGAATCCCTGTTTTTGGGGATCCCATTTCCCGAATTTTCCCTTCATTGGTATAAGAGCCCATTGTTTATGTTTCCCGATCCCTTTTCGTGTTTATGATTGATTTTTTTTTTTTGGAAAACATCACTGTTGATCGATGAAGGGACGGAAAAATCCCGACACCGCACTGTTCCCCCTATTTTTTTTTTTCCGTAGATCGAAGTGTGTTTCTGATTGATTAGGGTTATAGTGCTCGTCGATACGAGAATTTCGAGTGGTGGCTCGCTGCCGGACGCCGCCGGATGCGCCGTCACTCGAGGCCGATATGTTCGGCTTTGTCGGCGCGTGCGTTGCACGCGCTGAGACGGTTCCCAGGCGCGTGCGACGCACGCGCGAGCGGTTGAAACCGCAGGCGCGTGCAACGCACGCGCGCGGTAACCGCACGTGCATGCGGCAACTGCCTGCGCGTGCAAGGCAGGCGCCGACTGACGTCGGCCGGCGGTTGCCCATGCACGCGCATGGCATGTGCCAGCTCGTCTGGCCTCGACCGGCCTCACCTGTCCGACGGACCGACCTGACCTGATCCGTTCGACCCGGCAGACCCGTTGACCGGACCCGGTCAACCGTTGACCATAGTTGACCGTTGACTTTAACCGTTGATTGTTGACTTTGACCGTTGACTTAAAAAAAATTATTAAGGAAAAGAATGTGTTTCTTTTTCAATTATGTTTATGTGGATTATATGTTGATCCCTTTTGTTCTGTATTTGTTGCAGGAACAATGCCTCCCCTTAAGTTGCGCACACCTATTCGCGCAATAACCAATGAACAAAAGGAAAGGCTTTCAAGGATGATAGCCGATTTGAATAATTATCGATGGGAGAGTGGCGACATAATTGATCATGTTCTTGAGGTCAATGAGAAAATAAAAGAGGTCATATGGAATGGTCGTCCCATGCCACAATCTGAGATGGTGCGATTTTTCATGAACACTCTTCCACCAGAATGGCAAGGAGTGTTGAATCGCTTATGGGAAGTCAACAGATCTATTTCGTATAGGAGTTTTGTGATGGCTTTTATAGATGATTATTACCGAATTGTTACAAAAGAAAAGATCAAGAAATTGAACAAAAAGGGATCTTTCCCAGTTCATATATTTGCTTGGGTTTAGATATTTCGAGTTGTCTTTCTTTTAGTAGGCTTTATGGACATATTATGTGAATATTTTTCTATGTGGATGTGAGTGTAACAAATGATGCGTTTTAGTTACATAATATGGAGGTTTTCTTTCTTAAATCATTAATGGATGTTTAATATCGTTTGCTTCCATTATATATTATTGTAAATTAGTATGTTAATTTACAATTTGTTGTGAGAAGTTCAAGAAAGTTTTAGTGACTTTGCTGAACTTATTTTGCATAGAAAATTATATTAATGATAATTTCAAGTTAAGATTTTTAGATGATGATTGGAAACTCAGTGACCTCTTGATTCTGAAACCCAATTTGAAATTATTCATTAATATGATGGTTTTCTGCAAAATAGATGCATAAATGATAGGCATTAATAAATCGTGCATATATGTCTGATATGTTCAGATCAATGGCTTCAGCCACGAAGAGCATTGTCACTGAATTGAACAAAGGTGAAAAGCTTAACGGCGATAACTATGAAATATGGCATATGAAAATCCAATATGTCTTTGGAAGAGCAAGAGGCACTAGAAGCTCTTAACCTAACCATGGAAGAACCCGAAGATGGAAACACTGCACAACATAAGAGAGATAAGGAAGCATTTGCTACATGGAAGAAAAAGAACTCTCTTGCTCACATTACGTTGCTGAGTAGCATGGAAAATGACGTCATGCGAGAGTTCAGGCGTTTTGAGAATGCCAAGGAAATGTGGGAAGCGTTGGCAGCAAGATTTGGTCATACTTGGGTGACCAAACTAAGGCAGCTCACTATTAGGTTTGACTCTTACAAGAAGCCTCATGGTCAGACCATGAAACTACACTTAAGAAAGATGTCAAACATGATTAATGAGCTGAAAGATGCTGGCCATGTCCTGACTGATGAGCAGCAAGTGCAAGCGGTGATCCGTTCCTTGCCTCGAGTTGGGAGCATATGAAGGTGCACCGACCCACAATGAGAACATCAAAACCTTTGAGGACGCCGTGCGCCATCTTGAGCTGGAAGAGGACCGCCTCCCCGGCGGCTAAGCCGTAAACCGACATTTATTTTGCTGGTTCTAGCTCACATGGAGCTTCGAGCTCCAAACGCGAGCGTCCTGATTGGTTCAAAAAGTGGAAAGGCAAGGGAGAGAGTTCTTCAGGGAAGAAACCGAGAGTTTACCAACGTGAAAGAGTAAAGCGTCCTCGAATGAAGAAACTGTCAAGGGTGAAGTGTTACAACTGTGACAAGAAGGGTCACTATGCTCGCGACTATCGCGAGCCAAAAAAGGTAAACATTCCTTGTGCTTTTGGGAACTTTGCATATGTGTCAAGTTCTGTATTCTTAACTGAATCTAATCCTTTGTGGACTGTAGATTCGGGAGCAACAGACCATGTAGCGAAGGATAGAGAATCCTTCGTAGAATTTCGACGAGTTTCGACTGGAACTAAGTGGATCTATGTGGGAAATAACTCCAGAGCTGAAGTAAAAGGGATTGGCACCTGCCAATTGAACATGCGTGGTGGACGCACTTTGTTCTTACATGATGTATTATATGCTCGGAGATTCGTCGAAATTTAGTGTCTCTGTTTTTAGTGTTGGTTAAACTTGGTTTTAATATGAACTTCCATAATGGTGGTGTAGATTTGTATTTGGATACAAACTACTATGGTTGTGGTTATTTCCTCGATGGTTTTATTGTACTAAATATTGACTGTGGTAATTTCAATGTTTGTTATTCCCTTTTCACGTCTTCGACTTCATATGATAATGATGTGAATGTGTGGCATGCTAGACTTGGTCATATTGGCCAACAACATATGAATAGACTAGCCAAAGAGGGCTTGTTGGATAACATTGAAAAAGTCGATTTGCCCATATATGAGCATTGCCTAGTAGGGAAAACAACAAGAAAACCATTTGAAAAAGGGAAAAGAGTTGAATTTCCTTTGCATTTAATCCATTCTGACGTCTGTGGTCCAATGAATGTGAGAGGAAGGCATGGGGCTGTTTATTTCATCACATTTATAGATGATTATACTCAATTCGGATATGTCTATTTGATTTCTCATAAATCAAGCATTGAGTTGTTTCAAAAAGTTTATGAACTTGGTAGAAAATCAATTAGATAAGAAAATAAAAGTATTGAGATCCGATCGAGGTCGTGAATATTTATCTGATGAGTTCAGAAAGTTATGTGATGAAAAAGGAATAGAAAGACAGTTATCTATTCCTTATACTCCTCAACAAAATGGTGTTGCGGAAAGAAGAAACAGAACCCTTCTGGAAATGGTTAGGTCTATGATGGCGCATGCTAACTTACCTATCACTTTTTGGAGTGATGCTTTGTTAACTGCTGCCTATATACTTAACCGAGTGCCTTCCAAATCAGTTACTTCCACTCCATATGAATTATGGACAGGTAGAAAACCGGACTTAAGTTTTCTTAAGCCATGGGGTTGTGCTGCCTATACTCATGAGTCCTTTCACAAGTTTGGGAAATTGGGTCCCAGAAGGAAGAAGAGTATTTTCATAAGATACTCTGAACACTCGAAAGGGTATGTGTTCATAGGTGAGTAGGAAAGTGGGAGTATAACTGAATTTGAATCACGGGATGTCACATTCTTAAAGAATGATTTTCCTAAAAAGGGCGAAATAGGTGAGGACTACTCTCCATTTGAAACCTTGGATCCAGATAATGAACTTAGTGGAGCTCGTCCTAGTGGGAGTAACATGAGAAGTGATGAATTTAATTCAACTCACTCTCAATTACAACCACCTGATGAGACGATATCATCATTATCTCATCCGAGTGGGAGCATAATGGGGAATGATGTGCAAAGTGTACCATCTCCCACACAGCGAACAAGTCGCAAAAGTATTCCCCGTCGACGTTTCGGCATTGAAGGGGAAACTTTTATGGTTGCTCCGCAAGATGAAGATGAGCCAATGAATGTAAATGAGGCTCTAAGTTGCCCTAATAAGGAAAAATGGATACATACAATGAAAGAGGAAATGGAGTCAATGAAGTCAAACCATGTTTGGGAACTGGTTGATCTTCCAAAAGGATGCAAAGCTATTGTGAACAAATGGGTTCTCAAAATAAAGCGTAAAGCTGATGGCTCGATAGAAAGGCATAAGGCTCGCCTTGTGGCGAAGGGGTATAATCAACAGGAAGGAATTGATTATGAGGAAACATTTTCTCCTATAGTGAGATTTACCTCGATTCGCATTATTCTAGCAATAGTGGCAAGTATGGATCTTGAGTTACATCAAATGGATGTAAAGACTGCTTTCCTCAATGGAGAATTAGAGGAAGAGATATATATATGGAACAACCTGTTGGTTTCATTATGAAAGGCCAAGAACAAAAGGTATGTCGACTTTTGAGATCGATATATGGCCTTAAGCAGTCGTCGAGACAATGGTATATACGTTTTCATAATGCCATAATGGCATATGATTTTTCAATGATTGATGAGGATCATTTTGTATATATCAAAAGATCTAAAGATCAATTTGTGATCATATGATTATATGTTGATGATATACTCATTGCCGGAAGCAATAAGGAGTTTGTTAACATTGTCAAGGGTTGGCTATCTTCCAACTTTGAGATGAAAGACATGGGTGAGGCTGCATACATTCTTGGAGTTAAGATTTCAAGAAATCATTCGAAGAGATCATTGTCTCTTTCGCAAGAAACATATATAAATAAGGTTCTTGAACGATTTCGTATGCAAGATTGTAAACCCATAGATACTCCTATTGCAAAAGGTGAAGGATTGAGCCACAAATTGTGTCCAAGGACTCCACAAGAGAAGGAACAAAGCAACATGTTCCTTATGCTAGTGCTGTTGGGAGCTTGATGTACACTATGATGTGTACAAGACTTGACATATGTTTTGCAGTTGGAATGGTGAGTAGATACCAATCCAATCCAGGTCAAGCACATTGGAAAGCCGTTAAGAGAATACTGAGGTATCTAAAGGGAACTGCTGATTGTACGTTGAGTTATCAAGGAAAGGATCTGCGACTCGAAGGCTATTCTGATGCTGATTGGGGAGGAGATTTAGATGGAAGGAAATCTACCTTTGGATTTGTTTTCTTATCTGAATAATGGCTCCATAAGTTGGAGCGGTAAGAAACAAACGTGTATAGCCTTGTCCACGATGGTAGCTGAGTTCGTGGCATTATCAGCAGCAGTTCAAGAAGGTGTTTGGGTTAAGAGATTTTTTGATCATTTAGGTGTTATTGGGTATGCTGCAGACTCATTGTTGGTTAACTGTGATAGCCAAGCAGCAATAGCGTACACCAAAGATCCAAAATATCATGGCAAGACCAAACATATAGATACCAAGTATAATTTTGTCAAAGATATGATTGCATGAAAAGAAGTGAACTTACAGTACATATCTACGCATAGAATGGTCGCAGATCCTATGACGAAACCAATACCTAGATATGTGTTTTGTGGCCATGTGAAATCTCTAGGACTGCGTAGAGGCTGATGTACTGAATATTGTAATTTCCCCTGAGTGTTCATATTTAATGAATTTGTGTTTTCATTAATTAATGCCTATGAATCTTTGTTTGACGTTTATGCATCTAAATGCTCAGTGCATTATATTAAGTTGAGAAAGTATGTCGGACAGATAAGAGATTAGCCCACTCACCCGGGTAATCGCCTCTATTTACTGTGTGATAAATAGAAATGATACGGTTTTTAAGCTTATTATCTAGGTGATAATTGAGAGCTCAAGCTTAAAATACATATGTCGCCTTAACTGAGTGTTAAGATGAGGACATAATATTTACTATGTCCGAAAGTAAAATAACCCACATATTTTACTTTATCTGTCTATGATGCCATATGTGAGTTCTGATGAATTCTGTGAATGAGTAGATACGTGAACTCAAGTTAGACATTAAGTATGTCTGAACTATCATCTGTACGGTATTAAATGTGTAGACATACGCTCCATGGGAAAGGAGTTAAATACCGTAATACGTATTTCATACTACGTATGCATGAGACGACCAATAAAAGTGGCAAAAGTTTTGATCTCAACTTTTATGCCGTGTGAGACTCTTGAGGAAAAGAGTTCCTCAATTTAGTGCCCTCTTGACTCTTACTTATTCTCAAGATTTCTATTCAATGTTTGCTATCTTAGAATGTTTCCAATGATCATGAATTGATTCGATCTAATGAGACATTTCTAGAAAAGCAAGTTGAACTGAAATTAAGAGTTTCAAGGAAAGAGGAAGATCAAATTTGGAGAATCACATTCTAGTTTTGTATTCACCGGTCGACCAATTATGATTGTTTTATGGGATAATCATAATTGTGAATACAATATATCATTGTTGAAAAAGAGATCAGAAGAGAGATATAAATGTGATTGATCGATCTAGGGTACTGCGTACTAAATCTACTCAGGATGTGATGCCCATTATGAGTAGCTATATATTCTTAACAGATGTATGGCAACGAGCTCTCAAAGTATGCTGGTCGCACGGACTATTCACCAATATGAATGTTGCAGTGAGGAAAAGAGGATTCTGTTCGGTCCACCATGTCAAGTGGGAGTCTATGATGGATTTTTCTCTGATGGGCCTAAGTAGGGCCCGTCCGCCCATGTTGGTTTTGGCCCACCATGTGCGAGTGGGAGATGATGGATTTTTTTCCTTTTTGATGGGCCTGAGTTGGCCCGTCCGCCCATGTTGGGCCCAAAAGGCCCGGCCCGTGAGTTGAGGACCCATGGAGGAAAGTATTAAAGATAAAGGGAAAATCTTGGAGGCGGTTAACAGAGATAGAGGTTACGTATTTTTTTTTTTAAAAAAAAAAAAAGAGAGATTACGCTCTCTCAGAAGTTACGTCTTCTACGCACTGCTCTCTCCTGAAGAACAGATTATCCTCTGAAGAACAGTGTGGATTCTTCCTCTTTGATTCGCAATACCGGGGTTTAGTCTGTGGATACAAGGTACGTTCGTTTATGTGATGTGCCTTAGGATCGGTGATTCATGATTTTCCTGGGCTTGCTTCCGCTACGTTGTTTCTCTTAGGGTTCGATTCTGTGTCGAATCCTTGTTTTTGGGGATCCCGTTTCCCGAATTTTCCCTTCAGGTTCCTTCCCTCTCATTACGTCAGAAACATCTTAGTGAATCAAAGTCCAATATCTTCAGGTTCATCGCAATATCAATTAGAATAGCTCCATTCTCATTTCCTTGATGATAGTGAACTGTTTGGGCCAATCTAGTGATTGCAATGGGTTGTGCCCATTGACTATAGTAGCAAGGAGGTCAGTCAATCTCATTCCCACCCAATTCCTACTTCTCTATGCATTTTCCAGCACCTCTATGCTGTGGAAGATTTCAGTTCTTATTCTGTTCGTCTAGAGTCCCAAAAATGGCTCTTAAGATGATATAAGAATCTTTCATTTATAGCCAACACTTTTGGGAAGTCAATTCCTTTTCCTTTTCCGCTGTTTTAGGTGCATTTGAGCTTGTTCATGTCACCATAACGCAGGCTGTGATTTGAAGGACATGGTTATTTTGGCATGATAGAATAGAAGAAGCATCACTGTGCAGACCTTGACAGAGCAACGGTTTTAGTACTGATTACAATCTCGCTTGTAGTTATGGCCACTTTTTCCCTAATTTATAATTTTGTCGATTCAAACTGAATCAGACATTAAAACATTACGGATTCCTTCAAAAATGCGAATCTACTTCCCTAAGTTCACGGGTATTCTTAATAAGGTATTAAAGGGTTTCTTTGCTAGAATATCGTAACAAGAAAAGACTGAAATTTTCACTTTGTAATCTGTGTACACATTCTTCGTTTTCTGACCGGAATCCAGCAAATTTGGAAGAACAAAAGGCGCAATCTTTCATATGTCCCCGTCAGGTCTTTCAATTCCAGATTAAGAGATGACTCTCAAACAAATACCATGATCCTCTCGTATTCATATGGGATCAATATAAACATAATTGAAATTACAGAAATATCATCGAGGCTGTAAATGTGATATAGTTATTTCGTTGGCCGAATATTTCTTATGCCTGCTGTCGCTTGAAGAACTTGCTTCGGATGCAGATGTCTCGTCAAAAAAACCAGGCTGTTTAGGCTGAGGCAATGTGCTCTCACTGCTCAACATCATAACCACAGATGACATCTCCGGTCTATCGTGCGGATAATTTTGAACACACAACAAAGCCACATGGATGGATCGTAAAACTTCCACAGGGTTAAATGTGGATGCAATCAATGGATCGACGAGCTCCATAAACTTTTGATCTCTTGACAGTGTCCAGGCCTGCATCATTGTGTTAGTCATCTAGAATAAGACTAGAAACTAACTGAAGAAAAATAAGCAAAGAGATCTGATAAATCTTTATGCTTACATATCCGAGAAGGCTTAAACGCTTGTCAGGATGATTGAAACCTCGATTTCTTTTCCCGCTCACGATTTCCAGTACTAAAACGCCAAAACTGAAGACATCTGATTTTACTGAATAAAAGCCGTTGATGGCGTACTCTGGGGACATGTAACCGCTATGCAAAAAAGTTATTGAAAGGAATGATTAGTTCTTGAAGCAATTGGACCAAAATCAGTGGAGATCATTTGTCAAGAGAACTCACAATGTTCCCACCACTCTCTTTGTATTTGCTTCGCTCTCATTACCTCCGAAACTTCTCGCCAAACCAAAGTCCGATATCTTTGGATTCATTTCGTTGTCGAGCAGGATGTTTTCAGCTTTCAGATCTCTATGAATAATCCTTAATCTTGAGTCTCGGTGAAGGTATAGGAGCCCCAAAGCTACGCCATTGATGATAGTGAAGCGCCTAGGCCAATCCAGTGAAACACCCTTCTCTTGGTCTGCCAAATTATAGGCCTTATGAGTTATGAAATGGAAGCTTCTTCACTCTTTTTCGATGACAAAAGCAATTAAAATGTAGGGACTGGAGCGAAGCAAACCGAAAATGAAACAATCCAAGCTTCGGTTGGGCAAGAACTCATAGATCAACATCATTTCATCTACTTGAATGCAGCATCCCAGAATCTTGATGAGGTTTCGGTGTTGAAGTTTCGCGATGTAAGCAACTTCATTCCTGAACTCGACCTGTCCCTGCCTAGAGTTTTCCGACAGCCTTTTCACGGCAATTTCTTGGCCATTCTTCAGAACACCCTAAAAGACACAAGTTCTTTTGCTCCCTTTTTGATTGTGCATTTGGATACGTACGAGCAGATTTAGAATTCCAAAAAATGAGAATAGTCACCTTATAGACAGCTCCAAAGCCTCCCTCTCCGAGTTTGTTGTCTTCAGAGAAGTTACCTGTCGCGTTCACTAGGGTTGTGAGGTCGAACATAGGTAAGTCTAGATCTTCACTACGGCTTTGATGGGAGAATCCAATCATTTGTCCTACAAGTAAAAAATTAAAGTGAGTAAATTCATCAACTAAAGAGAAATCATAATTGAGCTTTAAAAATCCCTAAACAAAATTCAAAGCAACACACATTTGGTTCATTCATATTTTTCAGGCCAATTGATTGAAATTTTCAAAGAGAGACGATCTGATGAAACTTTGCATTTGATGCAGAGCAGCAACTTTTAAAACCTATGCTAACAAGAGTAAAAAACGACTCTTCTGGATCAAGAAAGGCATCTTGCTTGGAAACCGTAATTTTCTGATAAAAACGATTTTACCATCTCTCCTATACTTTGTGAAAACAGCCGCGATGCCAAGAAGAAGCACCGCAGACAGCACGGTGCCGACAATGATGCCCGTGCTTTTCCTTGCGCCAGTATTTCCGCTGAATTTGCTGCCTTGATACACATTACAATAAATTGAAAATAGAGTTAGTAAGAATCCGACAGTTATTTCGAACTCATTCTCTTCATCGGGTCATCATATCGAAAGTAACTCAGGGTTTGAACACGTACCAACTTCTGATGCAGCCATCCTTACGTAAAACTCCTGGACGTTCTCGTTGACCTGTCTGATATCCATCAGGACACCGAACCAAAGTAAGCATCCACTTCCTTGCCCCCAGATATCCAAGTTTGAATAAGCCGTGCACGAGCAGTTCCTCAAGCATGTCTGCTCGCATTCTTGAAGGTTCATGCTCTCGCTGAACCACGATTGCCTCGTGTCGGGCAACTTCACTTGGGTGTACTTCAGAAATTTATCTCCTCCCGGGCAATCCAGTTCAGTCCTCCGGACACACCCGTTTGACCAATCCCCAAATTCCCAGTTGCTAGGGTCTTTGGGCACGAACCCTGTCAAGCACATGCATTTTGGAGAGCTAGCAATGTTGCAATTCCCATTCCCTCCACATAATGCATAAGTGTCACAGTCATCTGTTTGAGGAGACGAATACAGTATCCAACCCTTTGTCCGGTCTACCCACTTGAAGCGCTGAACAATACCATTCTCATTTAAAACCAGCATTGACGGGACGGAACTTTTCAGAAGATTGAAGTAATAGTAAATTTCATTTTGGTTGAAGACGAAGCCAAACCTATAAACTGAATTTGGCCTCAACTGAGGGATCCCGCTAAACCGAATTCCGTTCCAAGGTCCCGAACTGGACTGCACTACTGATCTGTTCATCAGGATCAGCTGCGGATATCCTGAAGTATCGAGCCTATATGTGAAATCACCCGGTGAAGGGTCATCCCTGCTTTTCCATGAGGTCAAGTACCGGTCCAGGCCTTTTGCTCGGTCTCTACCAAGCTTCATGCCAGCCAAAAGCGAATTACAAGGGTGATCAAAACTCTGCCAGATTGCATCATCCAAGTCATTGTCATTTCCTTCTTTTACGACGAAATTGGCAGAATCCAAAAGCTGTGCAATCGGATTCTGTGCCAATCTCGGCACATTGGAGGACCAAACAGCCCCATTGGTACCGTTCAGGAGAATCAGTACACCCTCAGGAGTGAGCTTTAGGACTCCTGAAGAGTCTTTCAGGGGATTTTCACGATTTGCGACCCAAACCACCCTCCTGGCTGATAGCTTCTTATACGATATGACCACGTACTGGTTCTTGGAGTTGCTGGGGCTGAAGAATCCTAGCTCAAAGTACCCACCGGCAGAGACTATCGTTTGACCATCTGTGATGTTCTGGCCAGCTGATAAGGAGTCCAGTGCATAGCTTATCTGCAACACGAGGGACATGAAGCACAAGCCGCATAGAAGAATTGGAAAGCGTGACTCCATAGATGTTGTTTAGCTGATACAGTGCTAAACTGACTTCTGATTCATGAGGAAATTAAAGAGGAGAGGAAACTTGGCTGGTTAATCTTGTCTGATTTTGTCACTCAATGAAACAGGAATGAGCCGCAATGTTGGACCTGAACCGCGTAAAAACATAATTAAATGATGTGCAAGAGGAAGAGTTGATGAAATTAGGACTTAAGAGTTTACTATTTATAAACCAGCATACAAACGACATTTCCAAGCTCAGTGGCACACTTGGAAACTTCATTATGCATTGCCTGGATGGATGACAATTGCGTGACGAAGATGCGATTCCTTATTCGCAACAGCGAGAACAGCAGAGAAGTGATCAGCTTCTAAGGCGACATTAATGGATCTATGCAGGGAGCTTAAGATGTTGGGCGGACGAGATTATATCGGTGAAATAACAAAGAGCCGCTTTCACCTTAACAGTATAATACTGATTAGTTGGACTTTAAGTTGACCCCTTCATACCAAAAATTAACTACTAATTCTGTTTATCATAATCTAACTTCAAACTTCCTCAAGGTGCTGTCTGTAAGATGGCCTTTGGAAACCCGCCAAAAAAAAAAAAAAAAAAAAAAAAAAGAAGAAAATTGTCGTTTTTCAAGATGTCGGTTCCCATCTGTCAGAATTGGGTTAGATGTTGAAACGCGGCTATCATTTTAAGTGAACGGTGGTGCCATTGTACTAGCCGTGCTACATATAATTTATTGAGAAAAAAGATTACTATTCTTTTGACATACGAGGAAGACATTTGCCAAAATTCACTTACTAAATCACTTTTAATTTCTTTCTCAGGTTTATTCGTATCGCACGGGAAAGTTATGGACTGTGAATAAACAGATATATTTATGACATCCGAAAAAGGACCTTCAATTTATTTAATTCTTGCTCTAAAAATTTACACCTGGTCTGTAATCTCCCTTTTCACTTTTCATGGTCAAGTCTCAGATTGTTTCCAAATTCTCTTTCACCATCTCTGTCACACCCCAAATACTAGGGAAAAAAAGGAATAGCACAGCGGTCCTTCCGTCCAAAGGATGCAACCTCTAATCACCCAAATCTAACTCCCAAAAGTCCCCTATTGATATTGCTCTCGCTCTACAAATCGCTAACTGAGGGACTTGAAAAGATTGGGAATGAGATGAGTGAGCAATCGTAATGAGTAGTGCATATCTTCTTAGCAGATCATGTAGGCTGTCAGAACGGCTTCCCTAGATCGACATACCTAGAAACTCGAAACATCCTAAAGGGAAGACGAAGATTTGTGCACGTGGTTTTGAATCCATGGTTCTTGGAGTAAAGCGACAGGACTCCGAGCCTTCAACGCCAAAGATCTTCTCTTCTATGGCCCTCGATACCCTTGCTCGATGAGACCGCCTCTCACTAGTGTTCCTTAAGTGAGCAAGTGGGTATATGCGGTTTTTAATCGCAACAGTGAGGGCTAGAGGAGGGACCTTAGCCTATTTATAGAATTTTGGACGGGCCCTCTCATCACGGGCCAGGCCCAATTCGGCCCACATAAGCCAAGCCCATATTTGACTGTTAAGAAACTTTATATCCCACTTTATTAGATCAACTTCGTAAAACGGATAATTATAATCTTAATTAATGTGGCCCATATGAGGAAAATTCTTACATTCTCCTACTTTGGCTATATTAATTGAGATCATACTATATGTGCACACCTTTATGTTGATCTAGAGATAATCCTCAGCAGTCAATCCGATCCCATAAAGTCTCCAACACCGGATCATGGCGATAACTGCATATGTATATACAGAGCCTTCCATGATCAAAAATGCTATCAGCTTTACTGATATGGATTTAATATGGTTGTGTGGCAAATCGATAACACCTCATAAAGAGTTTTACGTTATGTGTTATCCCATTTGTCGATCACTATTCTCTTACCTTAAGTGTCACGGAAAACTGGATGTGGCACTAGAGAATATCTTTATGGTTCTAATGAACCCACATATGTCTTATCTTTATGGTTAACTTTTCTTTATGTGTAATTGAGACATATGTACAAGGCTAACAACTGGATGCCCCTAGCCTTTACTCAAGATTTACACAGTACCTTGAGATTTTCCTTAGATATATGTACACAACTCAATAACAATTTATATAGAAGGAGTTGACATATATTGAAACGTTACAAAAAGTAACAAAACACAGATGTAAACTTTATTAGAGCAAACCTAAAATAGCTCCCACTAAACGATAGTATCCACCGATTCTCCTAAGCCCATGTTCATGACATGTCGCTCAAATACACAAGGGCGTAGGCCTTTGGTCAGTAGATCTGCCAACATATCGTTAGTGGGAATGTGCTCTACTATAATGTCACCATTCTGTACTATTTCCTTTATGGTAAAAAACTTGACCTCCATATGCTTAGACCCTTTTAGACTTTTGTTGTTATTAACAAACAACACAGCAGAATTGTTATCACAATATAACTGCATGGGTCTATCCACAAAATCAAATACGGTCAATTCCCTAATGAGGTTCCGAAGCCAAATTGCTTGAGTAGTAGCTGAAAAACATGCTATAAACTCCGCTTGCATGGTAGAAGAAGATATAGATTTTTGTTTCTCACTTTTCCACAATACTGCGCCTCCTGCTAACATGAATATATATCCTGTTGTCGACTTCCTATCATCCTCACAACTAGCAAAGTCTGCATCTAAATATGCCAACAATCGCAAATCATAGACATATCTATAAATCAACATATAATCTCTTGTTCTTTTTAAGTATCTCAAGACTTTTTTGGCAACAATCCAATGATCGTGTCCCGGATTCGACTGATATCTGCCCAAAAGCCCTGTTACAAAGGTGATGTCTGGTCTGGTGCAAACTTGAGCATAAATGATACTTCCAAGTGCATTACCATAAGGCACATCCTTCATTTGGTTTTTCTCAAAATCTGATTGAGGACACTGTGAGAGACTCAGCTTGTCACCCTTAACTACAGGAACGGTTCCTAGCTTGCAATCCTGCATGTTGAATCTCTCCAAAATACAATCAAGATATGCCTTTTGAGATAAACTTAACACACGACGAGAACGATCCCTATGGTTTTTAATGCCAAGAATGAAGGATGCCTCACCTAGGTCTTTCATATCAAAATTCTTTGACAACATTTGTTTTGTTTCACGTAGAAATCCAATATCGCTACTTGCAAGCAAAATGTCATCCACATAAAGTATAAGAAAAATAAATTTCCTTCTATTGATCTTGTAGTATATGCATTGATCCACTTTGTTCTCAACAAAACCAAAAGAAGTAACAACATTGTGAAACTTCAAGTACCATTGTCTAGAAGCTTATTTGAGACCATAAATAGCATTCTTCAGTTTACATATAAACTTATTTGAATCAGTTGCTGTAAAACCTTTGGGTTGCACCATATAAACCTCCTCATTAAGATCTCCATTTAGAAAAGCAGTCTTAACGTCCATCTGGTGCAATTCCATGTCAAAATGAGCTACTAACGCCATGATTACTCTAAAGGAGTCTTTAGAAGAAACTGGAGAAAATGTTGCTTCATAGTCTATCCCTTCTCTTTGAGTGAAGCCTTTGGCCACAAGTTTGGCTTTAAATTTCTCAACCTTTCCTTTTGAATCTCTTTTAGTCTTATAAACTCACTTGCAACCTATGGGTTTACAACCTTCCGGTAATTCAACAAGCTCCCAAACACCATTATATTTCATAGATTGCATCTCATCTCTCATTGCATCCAACCACAAAATTGATTGAGGACGGGAAACAGCGTCCATATAGGTCACTAGATCTATAATGCAACCTATATCGTAATCATGTTCTCCTAAAAAGACTATATAGTCCGGTGGTATAACTGAACGCCTTTCCCTATCAGACCTCCTAAGTGGAGCCACTATAAGCTCATTTTGAGCCTGAGGAACTTGAAGGACTTCATCTGTGGCCGTTTCATCAATAGGATCTTCAGTGTTAATAGGTTCGTTTTGCGGTACAGTAGGCTCCATAATTGTCCGCATAGGTAAGGAGAAAGACATAGCAGGTCTCATCATGTTGTCATGTTCACTAATTTGTGAGCAATCATGCTCTTCGGCTACATCAAATTCCAAAAACTTGACCGTTTGTGATTCCACAATCCTTGTCCTCCACTTGGATTATCCCTTTGAATGTTCTGAGTAAGATACAAAGTAGCATCAAGTGGTTTTAGCCTCCAACTTACCCAATGTTGGATTATACAATCTTACTTCTGCAGGACATCCCCAGACCTTGAAATGATTCAAACTTGGTTTGCGTTCAGTCCATGACTCAAAAGGAATCGATGTAACAGTTTTGGTAGGAACATGATTCAATATATAAATACCTGTTTTTAAAGCCTCACCCCATAAAAAATTAGGCAAATTAGTCCTACTAATCATACATCTTACCATATCTATGAGAGTACGATTGCGCCTTTCAGCCACACCATTCTGTTCAAGACTTGCAGGCATAGTGAATTGAGCCACTATCCCAGAATCCTCTAGGTATTTAGCAAATGGTCCTTTAATTTGCCCAACATTGTCATGTCTACCATAATATTCTCCACCTCGATCAGATCTAACCACCTTTATTACCTCTTCTAATTGTTTCTCAACTTCATTCCGATAAATCTCGAATTTGTCAAGAGATTCAGACTTTTCCTTAATCAGGAAAAGGTAACCATACTGAGAATAATCATCAATAAACGTGATGAAATAAACTTTTCTACACAAGGTTGCAGCATAGGGTCCACTAATATCGGTGTGAAGGACTTCTAGTAATCCAAAACTTCGAACTACGGTTTTCTTCTTTATCTTAGTCATCTTTCCTCTACAACAGTCTATGCAAGTTTCTAGGTCACCTTTAAGAGTAGGCATGATGTATGTCTTTATCAGCCTTTCTACTCTTTCTTTAGATATATGACCTAGTCGTTTATGCCATAATGCATAAGACTGTTCCTTAGGTAGAGGTCTTTTGGGAACAACATTTTCAACTGTATTAGTGACGTATATATCATTGGAAGATAAATACAATATGTACGATCCATTGAACATGTTGTAGATCCCAACCTTATTTGAGCTAAAGAACATAGATACAATACTTTTCTTTATTTCAAAAGAGTAACCACACATATCTAAACATGATACGGAAACTAAGTTCCGTCTAAAGGAAGGTACATAAAAAGTGTTTCTTAATATCATATTAAAACCATTATCTAAAATCAAAATGACATCTCCCACAAACTCAACGTCGATCTTATCGTTGTTTCCCACGGTGAGTTTTGATTCATCCTGATTTGGCATCCTTCTGTTTGTGAATCCCTGTATGGTAAATACAACATGATTAGTTGCACCACTATCTAGCCACCAAGAACTGGATGGGGCTTCAAATAGGTTGGATTCACAGACAAGTGCCAAAGAACCATTACTTTTATGCTCATTTTTAGACAACCAAGCTTTATATTTATCGCAGTGTTTCTCTATGTGTCCCATCTTCCTACAAAAGTAGCAAAGAACACCCTCCCTTCTAAAAGGTCCCTTTCTAAGAGCCATAGTGGTGGAGGGGCCAGCAGCTTCAGGATTTCCTCTCTTAGGAGCTATATTGTTAAAAACACCTATAGCTTTAGGATTTCCTCTATGATGTGCAATCCATTTACCCTTTCTGCTGGTAGAACTAGAGGCATACAAGGCAAGATGCCATCTTTCTTTCTTTAGTTTCTCTTCCTCTGCCACCACTCTAACTATAAGGTCATTGATTGACCAAGACTCATTTTGCGAACTATAGTTCGTCTTGATAATTTCAAAATCAGGAGGAAGAGTATTTAATGCTTGATGCACTATGCAAGTTTTAGGGATATCAACCTGAGGAATTCGGAGTTTTGACTGAAGATCTACCAACCTCAGCACATAATCTCTAACTCCAGTCGAACCATCATACCTCATATTAAACAGTAAATGCATAAGTGTACCAATCTCAGCATTGGAAGAGACACGATACCTAGCCTCCAAGGCTTCCATCATATCCTTAACAGTACAGTCAGTTGGCAAGCCACTCAACAAATGCTCCTGAATTGACCGTTTCATAATGAGCAAGCAAATTTTATTACTCTTTTCCCATGCAGCAAAACGTACTTTCTGGACTTCTGTACTGGCATCAGTAAGGTATGTCGGCCTATTCTCAGTAAGAGCAACATGAACATCTGTCAACTCCATCCCAAACTGAAAATCCTCTTTCCATCTCTTGAAGTTTGATCCAGTAAGAACCTCAATCGCAATGGAATTGCCATTTACAGAGAAGGTGACTGATTTTGCAAGCAATATATGTAATTAGCATCATGTGAGTACTAAAGACACATCTCAAGAGCTACATATATCATCATATAAGCACATTTGGGTAGAATACATGACATACAATTGTATACTCTTCACATGACAGCGGTCCATGAAAATATACTCTAACCTTTCGCAAATTCATCACCTTTGGGTGTATGAACCACTAGGGTTAGTCACTTTTCAACCATATGTTGTACATGTATCCCTCCATGAACTAATGCACAATCACCTCCTTTGGGAGTATAATCATGCATCAGAACAGGAGATATCCCATTACAATGTGAGACCGATATTTCTTAAATCCAATCAAGTGTGCCACTTTGGCGGTCACAACCCAATTGAATCATCGAAATTCTCTCATATCATGGATATAACTTTATGACTCACATTTACCTTTCGCAAGTGATTTTAGACTTGATGACAAGGGCTGTTTGTCACTAAAATCACAAGTCATGTTAATTGCATTGCTCCATTCACTAATACACACTACTAATAAATCAACACTATACATATTCCTTAAGTGATGATACAATCATAAGCGTGCAATTGATATTTCCTAAATCATGCAGAAATATTCCAAAATTACATCAAAAATCACGTATTTATGGTTTCACACACAATTTCATATCCTTAAAGGCATAAAAAAAATGCAAATAAATACACCACAAGGTAGGAAATTCTCATTCGAGCATGTCCATATCAACCACGCGTCAAACGGACACCACACGCGCCCTCACGCGCCACTAGAGTGTGCGGTGCGTGAGTTACACGCGCTGGCACCAAGAAACCGGCCCAAAGCCGGTCCGACTGGTCAACGGTCGAACCGGTCAACGGTTCGACCGGTCAACGGTTCGATCGGTCAACGGTCAACCGGGTCGGGTCAACCTGGTCAACCCAGGTTGGGCCAACCCAGTCAAACCGGGTCGGGTCCGTGGTGATGTCATCGGTGACATCACATGCCACGCGGCGATCGTACGTAAGGCGGTTTACGTGACGTCATCATGACGTCATCACGGACAGCTATCCATGGCAGTGGCGAAGGCGGTGGGATGACGTCACGAATGATGTCATGCCAACTAAGGTGGCCAACGCGTTGGCGCGCACGTGTGAGGTCGCGCAGCAGCGCGTGTCGCTGACTCCCAGCACCGCCTGGGCGCGTGGTGGCGTGTGAGGCCGTTTCCGGCATCTTCTGACGACGTTCTACCCACCAAAATGCTCGTATGGAAGAGTAGAAGCTAGTGGTATAATAAAAAATCACTTTCATTGGACCAAAAATCATGAAAAACAAGCAAAACCTTCCAAGCTTGGGTCAAGTCCGAAACAGCCATAGGCGGCTGGTTTGGCCTCGGCAAGAGGCATAACACATACTAAAGCACTCAGCTCAACAAGATTAATCCGATTATACAGTCAAAATCAAGTTTCATGCGGATAAATTCTTCAAAATGGGCAAACTCCCTATGTTCGAGTTCTAGTTTATCCAGGCTCTGATACCAAATGTAGGCTGTCCAAATGGCTTCCCTAGATCGACATACCTAGAAAATCGAAACATCCTAAAGGGAAGACGAAGATTTGTGCACCTGGTTTTGAATCCATGGTTCTTGGAGTAAAGCGACAGGAATCCGAGCCTTCAACGCTAAAGATCTTCTCCTTTATGACCCTCGATACTCTAGCTCGATGAGACCGCCTCTCACTAGTGTTCCTTAAGTGAGCAAGTGGGTGTATGCGGTTTTTAATCACAATAATGAGGGCTAGAGGAGGGACCTTAGCCTATGTATAGAATTTTGGATGGGCCCTCTCATCATGGGTCGGGCCCAATTCGGCTCATACAAGCCAGGCCCATATTTGACTATTAAGAAACTTTATATCCCACTTTATTAGATCAACTCCGTAAAACGAATAATTATAATCTTAATTAATGTGGCCCATATGAGGAAAATTCTTACAGATCAAGCCTCCACATCACACATATAAAACTCAAAGGCATGACTCATTTATGCCAATCTGAAAACATAACAACTTACAAGAATAAAATGAGTTATATATTACTTCAACCTTGCTATATCGCTAACAGAATTTCTCGTTCATCCATAATATCAAAACAAGTATCGCCGATTCAGTTCAATAATGAAACTCGTCATATCTCATAGCATTGGTTCATTCCATTTTCCAAACTAGTATCACATCACGTCTCAAGACCCTAGAGGTGGCTTCCACAAGATTTGCATCACTGTTTAGCACTTAGCCATTGACCAACACATGTCAATGGTACAAGACTCTAGAGATGACTCCCACGAAATTACGTTATTGTATAGTACTTAGTCTTTTTTCAATACATATAAATGGTGCAATGCTCTAAAGGCGGCTTCCACGAGATTATGTTATCATGTAGCATTTAGTCATTTTTCCAACACATATTAATTATACAAAGCTCTAAAAGTGACTCTCATGAAATTACATTATCGTGTAGCACTTAGTCTTTTTCCAACACATGTTAATGGTACTAGGCTTTAGAGGTGGTTCCCACAAAATTACGTTATCATGTAACACTTGATCCTTTATCAATCTACATCACACTTGGCTTCACAAACCAAAACATAACTTTTTACAAATCAATTCAAAATCTATACGATAAATCAGTTTCACATACCGAATCAAATTACCTTTCATAAACCAAATGCAAGTCAATGCAATTCGTTCTCAAAAAAATTTCGCAAACCCAAACTATATCCTCTTTTCCAACTCGACCATCAGACATAATAAATATATTTCACAATATATTTTTCATATCATTATAGAATTCATTTCATAAACCAGTAACAATTCAAAATGTATTTCCCATTGAATGTTTCCCAAATCATCAAAGAACTCTTTTCATGAATCAGTTCTCATTGTAATACACACATTTAAACTTTCACGACACTTTCCATAAAAATTTTCTCAAATCATTCTCAAATGAATAAAAAGTAGTAAAAGCGAGTTCCACTACTTTTGCCTTTTTGCCAAATCATGATTTGCACATAATATACCTCGTAATTTTCATTTTCAAAATATGAGTTTGCAAATTTCAAAAGGAGATTGCATCACTCACCTAAGAACGCCTACAACCAAATAACAAGGCTCACCTGAATCAACAAACTGACAATCCTATCATATAAGTTAGAAATAACATCAAAACCAAGGAAAATGTTATCTCAACTACGGCTCAGCTAAACTAAGCTTAAATGCTAACAAAATAACTCCTAGGCATCAACCAATTGCTTACCCAAAGTGAACATGAAACCCTAAAATTTTTCTCCCACAAAACTGTTGCTTCAAATCAACAATTGTCAAGCTCCACGACTCTAAACATCACAATCTTCCATTCCCAAGAAATTTCATAGCTAATATAATAAACATTGGATTTTGAGGCTCGATTTTCACAAAACTTCGAATATACGACCTAACTCAAAAAACTACTCTCATTGGACAAACGACGGATGTGAGTACTTACCATACGCTGCATTACGAAGTCAGATCGGTTTGGTGAGGCGTTTGCGGTGAATACCCCTCTTCTTTCTTCTTTCTTTTTTCTTTTTTCTTTGTTCCCTCTCTGTTCCCTCTCTCTCTCTCTGTTTCTCTCTTTTGCGCGGGCCCTTGGTTAAAAAGAGAGGAGCCGAATGTCCCTTTCCCTTTTTTCCTCTTCTTTGGCTTTTCGTTCCTTTGATTTTATTTTTTTTCTTACTTTTCTCTCTTTTGACTTGGTCAAAACCCACGCATATTCGACTGTCTCAATACTTAGATGCCTGAGAAGAGACGGAATTGAGAGTATGGACAAGCGAAATGTGGACATGTGACGTGCTCTTCAGGGAAACTCGAAGATTCTCTCCCTGTGCGGATGGGACCCTTACAGGAGTAATTTCGTGGTGGAGAATGTCGGAAATAGAATGCATAACATCATCGTGGGACATAGTCCAGAGTGAGATATATTCCGGCATTGAAGAAAAATCTGATTTTCATCAGTATTCTTGAATTTAATTGGGTGTTGGTATATTCCAAAATGTGGTGCTCTAAGGACCGTTTGAGGTGCTGTGATGGTGATGAGAGAAATTGAGCACAATAGAACGTATGAGCTTCAAGGGGAGAGTGACGGATTTTGCCCGGAGATGTTGGGTGCATATATTCTAGAGTCTGAATTGCGGCATATATGTTTGGGACACATTGGGAAAAAAGGAACGAGGTTCTGAGTGAAATGAATCAACTATGAAGTTATGTGGCCAAGAAATTGAATAAATGCAAGTGCTGTGACTTAAGCAAACTACGAAAGGTGTACAATGGTACAAGTATATGAGAAACCATATAGACTGTGGAGTTTATTCACTTGGGATGTTTGTAAGCTGTCACAATTTCCTTCGAAGAAGAATGTTGGATTTATGCCAACAATTGTCGACCACCAGGACCTACATGTTTGTGTTGAGGCAGAACTTTGAAGCCGTTGTCAGAATTAGGCAGTTGAGAGTTTTGACAAAAAATGAAATTAATAAGATAATCAAACAAGTGTGGACTGATAGTAGCATTGATTTTGCCTAGAGCTCTTGAATGAATACCGCATGAATGCATACTAAGACACTATACTAGTGCTAGTAAAATCACAATAGGTTCCAGAGTTAATGAGCAAATTATTATTAGATATGACCCATAAAATGTTTTCTAGTGTTGGTATGCCTAAGAAATTCTTTGGAGATGCGCTTAGTACCTAGTGTGTTTAGGTAACATTACTGATGAATAATTTCTTAGAATATTTTGTTGCTCATGATATGTTCAAGTGAATTGATGGTAAGTTTGATGGGAAGGAAAAAATGTGCATATTTCTAGGCTATGCACAAGCTGAGTGAGACTTTCTATTGTGGTGCTAGGAATTAAACTCACTGTTGTTAGTAGAAAAGTTATATTTGACGTATTTCCAATACTTCTAAGATTGGTTGTGATAGTGTTTATGCAAATCTTGATGGTGCACAAGTTGAATTTGTAACCAGAATCTTCTGAGATAATGGGTGCTTGTGTGGTAATCGACCCAAAAGGTGCATGTAGCGAGATAGAACATCTAGAGCAAATAGTTGTTATAACTGTTGTGTTTGACAAAAATGCACGTTCAATCTCTTGATAGATAATACATCATTAGTTTTTGTTTTATTTTGTATATATAAGCTTGTGTTTGAAATACTTTTGGAGCGGTTAAAGTTGCAAGTAGAGTTGGTATTTTAATGAGGTCAATGATTATGGCAAAGTTATGATGTGGCTTGGATTTGGGAGATCTCTATGGCGATTGGACCCACGAGGGATTATAGGAGAGTAGCAATGACTAGGTTTTAGCGAAATGATTGTGACTTGATTCAAATGTCGACTCACTGTGGAGATGGTAAAAATAAATCTTGAGTTTCAACCCCCGAGGAAAAGTCTAAATTTACATGGGAGATATCCTATTTCGGATATTTGCCCGAAAAATTAAAAGAAAGTCCCAATTGGATTAAAGTTTCCTAACAAACAAGGAAACCACTTTTCTCGTTGGATACAGAAGTCGGCCATAAGTTTTCTAATTTTGCTAGAGATATACATTTATGTCCAATCATGGGTTTGGTCGTTAGGCAGTTGGTGTAGAGTGATATTCGCAAGTGTTTGGTAACCAAAATATTTATTATAAAATTTGTGAATTCATTTGTGAGATCGAGAGATTTCAACCAGGAATTGTGGGGACTAAATACTGGGAATGCCTAGGGATTTGAATATGGTTATAATATCCACTATATCACCTACTTTATAGTGGAATCATGTGCTACTGTTCCCTTGGAAATGGTCACATCAAGTGAATCAATCAAATCACGTCAATCCGTATGTGATTTATTTCCTTTTTTATTTACTTCATTGTGCTGGATAGCTTGTCTTTCCGCAACAATTCTTATGGTAATGGTCTCCTGTATCAAGAAAACAAATAGTTACAAAACACACATTTTTGTGACACAATTCGAAGACAGACATTAAAGATAATGAAAATAGTGTTTATCGCTCATGCAATCACTAGATTAACCAAAATCTGAGGTCAGCACTTTGGGCTTTTGATTTAAGTTATTTGTTCTAATAAAGTACATCTTGTCTATAATATTCAGTCTCACTTTTCATAGCCAAAGTTTAAGTGTCCATTTGTTTCATGAAAAGTAAATGGTTTGGAAATATTTTCCTGAAAATAATTATTTATATCACTTGAATTAATTAGTCAATAAAAAAGTTGGGCATGAACCCTTTCAAGCACACGCATTTTGGATAGCTAGCAATGTTACAATTCCCGTTCGCACCACAGAATGCGTAAGTGTCGCAGTCATCCGTTTGTGTGGGCGCATACAGAGTCCAACCGCGCGTCTGGTCTATCCAAGGGAAGTGCTGAGCCACCCGTTCTTTAAAACCAACATCCACGTGATGGACCTGTTCAAAATGAAGTAATAGTAGATTTCCATTTGGTTGAAGACGAAGCCAAACATAAAAACCGGATTAGGCGTCAACTGAGGGACCCGCTAAACAAAATGCCATTCCAAAGTTTCGGCCGGAAGTGCACTGCCGATCTGTCCCTCAGGATCAGCAGCGGATAACCCAAAGAATCGAGCCTATAACCACATTCAAAACCCACGATGTATAGGGACATTCCGTCTATTCGTTTGTAACAAATAACCACGTCGCATCATGTAGACAATTGGGCACTCATCAAAAGATTTCCAAGTCTTCTTCCCCTTCGCTTAAGCAAGTGAAAGGGCTTGCATGGACAAGCCCGTGGAGTAGATTGAACAGTTCAATGCATCATAGACAATGTAAAAGTCATTTACTCTTTGGACAAACAAAGAATGTAATTGTCACTTCTGTCCGAGGTGATGGAGTCTAGGGATAAGTATACCGGGAGTGTCATAATTTTTATACAACACTCACTTGAATATCATAACTTTCTTTTTTACTCATTTGAGTACCATCGATGATTTATCTCACCAAAAAAGCTGACATGGCATTAATTTGTAATTTATCATCCAACATAGCATGTCAGAGAGTTGAAATTAGCAATTGAGAAGGTAAATGACTTTGCTTGAGTGTTTGGTTGAAGGATAGGAGAGTTCTAATAATATCACAAATGATCATTTCAGTGTCGTAGATTTTTAAAAGTGAACATTTAGGATTATCAATTTTTTTTTTAAAGTGATAGGAAGAGAGAGAGAGTTTGAAAATGAAAACGATGTCGTCTTCTCGTGGAAGATTTTTAAAGAAACATAAAGAAATGACAACGTTTATTATACTCTTGTTATGCCTGACAAAAATTTCCATGTTAGACTTTAGTATATTTATAAAAGTTTTATCCCAAAATGGAAAATTAAGAAAAAAAAATCCATGGAGGATGATTTATCGAAGATGACAATCAAGTGATCGATTTTACATCGATATGATATTCAAGTAATCAAAGAAAATAAGTTATTACACTCAAGTGAGCATTATACGAAAGTTTTGGCACCCCCAATGTTGATTTACTATCATAACCACGTTCAAAAACCATGACATATAAGGACATTTCATCAATTCGTTTGTATCAGCTAACCACGTCGCATCATGTAGACAATTGAGTACTGATTAAGAGATTTTCAAGTCTTTCGCCCCTTGGCTTAAGCAAGAAAGGCTTGCATGGACAAGATGAATAGTGGCATTCAGACACCGGTACTAATACTCATATGACTAATAATCTAGGTATAATTCACATCAACTCAATTAAGTGAACCATTGAGGTTTGGCCCAGTGGCCATCCTTCTCTTATGAGACAGGGAAGGTTGTCACGCTCCGATCCTTGGGAACGCACCCATCCTTATCCTTGGTCGATTTTAGAATGCGATATCCCAGGACTATGTATCGTCGACCCTTTCATTTATATTGCACATGCGGAATAGTTATAAATCCCCGAACAATAAAAACAATTGGATAGAAAAGCAGGCTATATTTTTCATACTGCAATCCACAATCACACTTTTATACACACGCACCTCATAGTATCTTACAATACTATTAATATAGGTTTGATCTAACACATATCTACAAATACACAAGGTTCACAAAACGGGATGGGATCTCAGTCCTCATCCAGGTCGTACTCGGGATTTTCATTCCGATCTTCCTCAGACTCTTCTTCACTAAGCTCGTTTTCTTCAAGCTCTGCATCTTATGCTGGCTCATCATCGGGGTCATCCAACAGGTAATCCTCCTTCGTTCCCTCTACGGACCTGAAATGGTTATATAATAACCATGAGACAATGTCTCAGCGAGTTCTATCCTCTAAGACCTGATTAGTAAACCAATACGCTACTCGGTTGCCTAAGCACAGCAGAGTCAGAGGACTTACCTTAGCCTCAGTCCCAACCTGCAATTTAAGGTTAAACACATATGTTCAAATAATTCACGACATCCGATCAAGCATTGATCAATCGACTTAGTCGATTACATGTCAGTCGAACCATCTCTAGGTCATCCCCACTCATACCATGACTCCCAAATGGTATTCTTAGTCACCAAATCACATATGTTTCTCGAGCGTCGTTTTCGCCAAATGACATACCGATTACCAACACCGTGCGTTCTTTAGGGCGCCGTTTTCACTAGTGATATCCTCAATCACCGAACCACATGTAATTTCTAGGGCGCCGTTTTCGCCAAGGTGATATCGGTAATAGACAACAACGTGTGTTCTTTAAGGCGTCGTTTTCACCAGTGACATTCCTTAATCACCGAACCACGGATGTCTATAAGTCATTCACGTGCGTTCTTTAAGGCGCTGTTTTCGCTAGTGATATTCTCAATCAGCGAACCACGTATGTCCAATAACATCGTACCTGATTGGTCTTAGCCAAAAATATTCCCAGTTAGCTTTTACCATTCTCTCTACTATATAGCCCATCAACGTAACTGGCGCTATATACCCATACTCGGCCATCTACCAATCAATTACTCAATTTCAAACAATTTAGGACAAATCATAAAATTCCACATTTAATTCAATTTCACACAATGTAGAGCTCAAATAAATAAACGGGCTGCACCACGACAATCAGCACAAAATTTCGGTCGTCGACTATCCCAACCTAATTTTTGAAAAATAAATAAATAATTAAATAAATTTCGAAAATTAATAAATAAATACTAAAAATCCAATTTAGGCCTGTAATGCTTGATTGGAACCCGACACGGGTCGGGAAAAATCCCAAGATGCATTCAATAAATATTAGAAGCTGTCTACTTGCTAACGGCTAAGTCTAACCACCTAACATGCATCATTAAGTTACTAATTTAATTGTTCTAAACTAATCTAACCACCTAATAAAGACTTAATTAAATCTAATCAACCCATAAGATCATTAAGAAACTAAGAAAGCGTTAGTGAGCAAAACTCACTTTGCTAAAAGCGGACCCGGACATCATGATAATGACAACGCACGGAATCGAAATCGGCTTTCGACGACACCGCGGACACGGGACCAGGGCGCTTAAACTTGGCCCAACAAATCTCAGCCCAACTGAGATTTGTTCTTGGTTTTGGGCTGGACCTAAACTTGGGTTGGGCTTGCTAAGATGGCTTCAAATTGTGGGCTGGGCTTCAAAACTCAATTGATGGGCTGACTTCAAGTGGGCTTTTCTGAACTGGAAAATGGGCTGTGCTAGTGCAATTTCGACTGGGCTTGAAGACTGCAATTTGGGCCGAGATTGCTGGCTTCGCTGGGCTTGAGGACTGCTGGATATGGGCCGGTTTGTTGGGCTCGTGGGCTTGTTGCACTTGTGGTTTCGATGGCCCAAAGGAGCTGCTTTGCACGAGCTGGGCCACGAACAGGAAGACAGAAGCAGCTTCGGGCTATGATGCAAGAGGAGAGACGTGTGAAGCAGCTGCTGGAGACTTTGCTGCTGTTGGAATTCGTTCAATGGAGACATGAGTTGGTGGGGATTCCGTGGAAAGCAGCAGGTGTCCTCGGTGATGGCTGAAGCAACGAAATGGAAGGACACGCGGATTGAAGCCCGCTCGGTGGTCAACAAAATGGGGAGAATCCGCTGCTGTTGACCGTGAGCTGGCGTGAGAGGCAGCGTGAAGATGGGTAGTGGAGCAGACGATCGTGGAGCTGAGGGCTGAAGGACGCGCGGCAGAAGGGAGACCCGGTTCGCTGCACTCGTATGGATGTGAGAAAGCTTCGGTTGGATTTTCTTTCTTCTTCTGCTGGGCGTCGAATAGGCAGGGAGAGAAAGAATTATTGCTGATTTGCCGACCAAGGAAAAAGGGTGAGAGAAAGAGATGAGTGAGGGCCCATTTTGCTTGATTTTTTCCACAACAAATATCTTCTTTGTCTCTTCATGTTGATCCACAACCTTAGCTGTCTTCCACCAGCTTATTTTCAGTCTAATATACCCCTTCTAGAGAGTTGAATTGGTCCATAGATCACAAATTGGTGGGGGCATACGAATTTCTTAGCAAAAGGCTTCAATTGCTACTCAATTCTCTCTTGATTCACTCTCATTTGGCCTCCATAATTTCAATTGACACTTCAATGCTTCAATTGACAATTTTCCTCATCCAATAAACCATCTTGCATCTCAATTTTGCAACCAAAAACCATCTTTAATATTTTCTGCACAAAAACGACCCGGTGACGACTTTTTCCCAAAAAGTCTCGGTTGTCAGAAAAATCTTCTGAGACTGAGTCGACACTCCTAAAATTTATTGTGACATGACAGAAATTTCAATTTCTGAAATCGGACTTGAATTCACAGTTAATTTCAACTTGGCACGTTTTTAGCGTGACCTAGACTACCGAGTAACTTTCAGAAATTTTTAAGTGCAAATGACCCGTGGTCAATTTTCTTCGAGCCACTATGAACCCACTCGACTCATTGGCGTTTCTCGATTGTCGTGAAAATCTCGAGGATCTAAATACGGACACAAGGTACCAAAATAATAAGAAAATTAGTCTAGTGCCGGTCGACGAGAATTTTCCAATTTAGTGGTGTCACCCACGATTAGCCACACATCTCTATCGATCCAGTCTATCTCTAACTTCAAATTGATTTTTAACTGTGCCATAATGGCCTCTAAAGATGGACACGGTCGAGAAGCCGATTCCTGATCGAGTTCTCAAGTCTACCGCCTTAAAATTCCTTAATAATTTCCCCAGATAGTCTAGTTATATCAAGAATGATTAGTTCTGAGAATAACCCTATAGACGCATCAATGAAATGTCCGATTTATTCAGTAGAAGACAGGGTTGAAAAATCTGGATGTCACAGAGGTAGGAGGTTCAAATTCACATTTTTTCAAGAAGGTTTGGGGGGGACGATTTAATATCAAGTATGGGTTTCGACTCTTACGCTATGTAAAAAGGCAGGGTAAAAGTCTGAGAGTTAGAGTAAAAGTAAAGTATAACAAAACAAAAATATTAATTTTTGGAACTTAATTCGATATTTCTTTACCAAAAGAGAGGCACTTAGTTCTAATATTACTCCATTTCTTTTATAATAAGACATGACTCGCGGCACAAATTTTATTATTTCTACATTTCTTTACCCTTTTCTTTTGGTTTGAACTCGTGGGGTCCACCTTATCGTAAAGATCATCAATGGGGATTAAGTTCTTCGAAACTTCATGTCAGTTTATTTAGAAGTCATCTTAATCGGCTTATTTAAAGAGATGCAAGCACCCTTTAGAGTTTAATGGCACGAACTTCCTCGAGGTAAACCACCGAGGGAAAGTTAATGGATAACTAAATGAGTACGAATGGTTATTGTCGAAAGAAATAACCTTACACTTAACGTGGACTCTCCTAAGCCTATACCCAGCGCGACTTGGGATCTCATTTAAATTCTCCTTATTCAACTTACATTTTGATGTTGCCACTAATGAATTATAGGTCAATTAAACATCTAAGTAACACAAATTACTCTTACGAACTAGAAATTCATAGATTTGGGAACTTGATTATGCTAAATAACTCTAATGCCCTTTTGATACGTTTCTTTCTTTATTTTGATCATTTTGCATGCAATCTTTGTCGGTTTTATCCTATGTCATTAACATGTGAGAGATGATAATGCAAGTGCACGAGCAATCTAAATAATCAAAGCAGTAAATGATTAATGAAAAATATGAAGAACCTAGATGCATGAGCAAACATATGCGAAATTGTGTTTTATCCATTGAAACAAGGTTTTTGCAAAATATAACTCAAGAAATAAATAGCCAATTGTTGCCATTTGATTTTTAGTCAACGCGTCATTAAAGGTAAAAAATTGAGATTAGGGTTTCCAATCGTGAGAGAACCCGTTTCTTGAACAAAAAGTGTGTGTTTTTTTTTTTTCTGTCATTTTGTCATTGTTAAATAATTTCCCACTTATTTTTAAAGAAAACCAAAAAAATAAAATAAAATAGTTGACTTTAAGTTAACTTTTTTGTTAACCCTTTGACCAAAAGTCAACCGCATGTCAAAAGTTGTCTTTTTACACAAAACGATTCTAAACAATCCTAATTTCACTTTAGCCAAATTAATTTTTGAAAATTTCAAAGATTTGACCCAAAAATCTTTTTTTTTTTTTTTGAAAAAATGCAACTAAAAAGTTAACTTTTAGTCAAACCTTTGACAAAAAAAATTAGAAAATTCAAATATCCACAAATCACTTCAAGTTTGTTTCAATTTGACTTTAGCATTGAAAATTTCGCGAAAATCGACTAAGAAACTTGTTTTCCAAATTTTTTCGGTTTTACATTTAAAATCGGCCAAAAATAAAATTATTTTTATCGTAATCATAATTAGACTTAGTTCCTTTTGCAACATTTGGTCTAGGGATCATTATCCATTCACTCGTTCATTTAGTTTCATAAACGGTCATGTTGAAATGTGTATTGTCATTTTTAGCCTTAATTGGAGGGTCCAAATCAGTTATTCATGATTTGTGAAAGGACACTTCTATTCTACTCATTTTCATGAAATAAATCCAAATCTATGTTCATTTTGGGAAACTCATTCGATAACTTTTCAACTTAAAGAATTTAACCTTCTTGAACATAGGAAAACCAAGCTAATAAATTTCTATTAAAGAAATTCAAGTTGACCCATTTGAGACTAGAGTTTAATTTTGCAAATTAAAGTTCAATTTCATCGTTAGATCTTGATCATCTTAAACATAAAAGTCGTGCCATTAATTCAAATTCAATTTGCAGACAATAGGTTACCCTAAGTACAGGCAATTAATCCAATAAGTGCCTCGCGATATTAATTGACTTTAATTTTGATTAATTTGCAATTTCGATTGAGAAATTACGTGAAATTATCCCATTTAGCCTAGAAAGTCCAATTACATGTACCCATTGTGCAGGCCCATTATTTTTCATGATGATCAAACAATTAGCCCAATAGAAAATTATTAGATTGCATTTATACCATTTAGTTGGACTAATTTCTTTAAAATTGGACTATTTTCCCCCAAATTGGGTAAGATTTCCTTCCAGTTTGGTCCTTGAGGGAGTAAATTGCACAAAATTTAGAACACCCTGGACCAAGCAACCCAAATCGTGACCGAATCGATCGACCAAGCTTGGACCAATCTGATCGATTCGACTGGCCACCGGTAGAGGAGGCCGATTCTGCCCTCTGCGAACCGGCTCTTGGTGATGAGCTGCTACCCGTGAGTTTCCCATTATGTGCATTTCTTTCCTGCACCCCTCAATTTTCCATATTTCTTAGAATGACCCTGGATTTTGTGAAATTATAAAATTGCCCATGGTTAGGCTTTAATTGCAAACTTAGTTTGAACATTCGATTTTGGTACATCAACACCATCCGGATGATCATGTGGCATATTTTAACCTCGATTAACCCCTAAGGAGATTAATTAGGCCATCCACTCAAGTTTTGACTTTTGGATCAAATCAACTACCAAAATTTGATCTTGAAGGGGAGTATATAAGCATTTTTCCCTCCAAAACTTAGGGGCTTCATTTTTTTTTACACATTTCCAAATTTGGAAAACAGAATTCTCTATCAAAATGTCACACCCCAAAACTACAAAGAATAGGGATGACACGGCCATCCTTCCACACGAAGGACGCAGCCTCAAACACAACCAACAACCTGATATTAACTTATATATATATATATATATATATATATATATCAAACCATATATACATATCAGATAGACAAACAGATTGGTTGCAACATCAAAGTTTCTATAATCCACCAAAAAGAAATATATAATTAGAACTCAGACAATCCAACCACTAACAAGGAAAGTGCACCACTTCCTTTGGCCATACCCAAAATTAGACTCCCCAAAAGTTTCCCACCGACGGTGCACTCGCTCTATTCTCCACTAACCAAGGAACCTGAAAGATTAAAAGAGGAGTGGAATGAGCAACAACAGCTCAATGAGTAGCACATATATTCTAACCATATCGAACAACCACTATGCATGTATACAAAGTAATACCAAACTTCATAATGCCAACTCAATATATAAAATACATATCAAATCATATAAGAGTTATTTCTTATCATCAAAGCTTTATACTAATATGAAAAACTCATTTAAATCACCATCAAAAGTCAAATATCAATGGTCAAGTCCATTGAATAATCTCTCCATCAAATATCACATATCAATGGTCCATCCATTGATTAATCTATTGCTCAATATTTCACCATGGTCACGACACAACGCCTTGTGACAAGGCGACCAAGCTTTTCCCTTGGCGAGGTCTCCACCTACAAAGCCGATGGCTAGGCCCAGAAGGATATCCTAAACCTGGTATGCATACCCCAAAAACCCCTCACTGGGTCCACAGTCATATTGAGCATAAATAAGCATCCTCCAATACCAGAAATCCAATCCAGAAATCAATATCTTAAACCAAACAAAAAACATTTGCAGCATAACCCATCATCCATTTCATATCAATTTCTTAAATTATCATAAATCTTTTCATAAATCAGTCGCAAAGCAATTTCATATATATTTCTCCACAAACCTTGTATAACATGCTTTTCAAACATTCATAATCAACCAAAGAGTAGCAATTGCTCGATCTGGCTTTTATGCAATAAAAATGCTCTCCTCAATTCAATATATATACATATATACGTTAAGACATGAACTTTTCAAAACCAAAGAAGATATAGTACCACTCACCTCGTCGTCTACAACCAAACGACGAACGATACCCGTATCGCCGAACTCAATGCCCTATCAAATAATCAAGGAATGATGTTAAAATCTAATAAAACTCTTATCTTAACTACGAAATGACTAACTTATGCCTTAACTCTAACAAAAGGACTTCTACGCGCTAGCAAAACGCAACACGAAGTTTAAACACAAAACTTGATCACGCCTTAACTTCCTCCTCCGAACCTCGATCCAAACGAATTTATAGTCAATAGAGAGCCCTTGACACATATTACGAGAGTCCCAACTTCACCGTCCCAAAATCAAGCCGAAAGGTGACAAAATATAGGCCCAAAGCTGCTGGACGCGTACTGTTCACTGCGCGCGGAAACTTTGAAATTTTGTTTCGGACAAACCACAAGCTCAAATCACGATCCGTAAAATCCCACGGCTCCACAACACCCTAAAGTATCATTCCTACAAAAATATGCAGCTAACGACTCCAAAATCTGACTTCGCCACTTGATTTTTCAAGAATTCCGAATTTGAGTCCTAAACCCAAAAATTACTTCAATTGGATGAACGAGGGGCCTAATCTCTTACCGGGTGCTGCATTATGGAGTAGAGTCGGCTTGGCGAGGAATCCATGGCGTGCACGTGCCAAAACCCCTTTCTCTTCTTCTTCGGGTGCGTTTGGTTCGGAATTTGGAAAGCTCTTTGGGAAAATGCAAAGCAGTTTAGCCTAAAGGGCTTTGGAGGAAATGCAAAAATTGTTTGGTAAATTCTGCTTTGAAAAGTAACTTTAAGATAAATGTTGTTTGGTAGAAAACACATTTGCAAAGCCTATTTGGTGATTAATCTAAATATTTTAATTTTTATTTGTTTCAAATTAAAAAAAATAATGTTTGCGACTTTTTTAATTTATATTTGACAACAATGTTAAATATGTTGTGTAAACAATTTTATTAAAATTAAAATTCCTTTTTTTTGCTAAAAAACATCAAATTGAAAAAATTTACTTACTCTCTTTTTCAATTACAATAAAAATACTTTCATTACAATAAAAATTTATCATATTTTTATTGTCCTGTCCTTTGCGCATGCTCGCCTCCGCGTCGTTATCCTAGGATGCTGCATGTGCTGGTGGCTTTTTCCCTCTTAGACTAGTAGCTGTTTAATGTGGTATTAAAATGAGTGATCTAACATGATATCGAAATCAGTGTTCTCTTTTGCGAATGTACATCCACCTCCCGTTTAGCTAAATTTCATGTGCCATCGAGAGCCGACTTACATTTTTCAAATCATTCATTTTTCTCAAAATAAACTAAAACTTAAAATATGAAATTTTGGGCAACTAAGGGGCTTTCATTTATCAACCGTTTATGCGTAAGTATGGCGACACCCTCAAAGTTAGGGTCCCGTAAGCTCATAGTTGAGGAAAATGTCTTCCTAATAAGTCCATTTCCTAGAAAATGAATTTTCCTTTTTGTGTTTGGTTCTGCTGAAAATGCGGTTTGAGAGAACGTTTTTGGGCGTTTAGTTATGGTCAAAGTAGCTAGCCAAGAACATTACAAAGTAAGCAGATGCTTTCGTGGATCCTTCGTAGAAACCATAAGCCCGAATCAGTCATATTTACACGCTCATCTTGAGAATCAATAGATTAATAACAAACTTAAGCTTTGCTTGTTTGACGAAGACCATTTTTGTGAAAAAGAGTTCTTTCCGTCGGAGGCCTTTGGCTTTTTCCTTCGTTCCTGTGAAAAAGAAACACGAAAAGGGAAGAGAAGTCTGCTGAGGGAGAGAAAAAGTCAACAAAAGAGAGAAGGGACGTGAGAGTGACGGAGAGAGAGAGAGAGAAAAAAAAAAGAAAAAGAAAATAGTGCTATTGTTCGTCTTCTCCAGGAGCTTCCCCCGCTGCTGCTGCTCGTCACTTCCGCGCCGCGCCCGTGCACTCCGCGACGCCCCTGCAGCACTCGATCCTTTGCCGAACTGCCACAGTGCGACGCCCCTGTAGCGCCTCCACCCGCAACTAGCCGCGCGACCCGCGTCGCGTAATCCGTCATCGAGCCCTCCTTGCTGCACCATCGCCGATCTGCGGCTTCTACCCGAGCCTTGCTTCTGCGCCCCGCGCCTGACACCCACAAAGACCCGTCGCCGGCCTCCACCGGTGCTCGTAGCCGCCGTTCCTCGCCGTCGCCGCACCGACACCGACATCTCCGAGCACCATCGGACGCCCGACGCCAAAGAACCCGTGACCACGACGCCATCTCACTCTCGGCTTCCCTCTATCGTTCTCACAATCCCTCGGAAAAATCGAGCGCCGTGGAAGGGGAGGCCGCAGGTTCGATGGCGCGAAGGCGAGCGATGGAAGGGGGAAGAGAAGGAGATCTAGGGTTTTTTTTTGTTTTCAAAAGTGGTAAAAGTGGTTTTTCAATAAAGTTTTGAGGGTAAAATAGGTAATTTATTATTTTCATTAAATGAACCCTTTAAAGCATTCCGAAAATGCTGAGGAATCTTTGCCGAAAGCCCCCGCCGCTGGGCTCTCCACTAGCCTTGGGCTTTCAAGATTCTCAAGTCGACTTTCACTTGAAAGCCCCTTGAAGAATGATTGCCAAACACCTTAATTTGAGATGAAAGGACTTTGGGGCTTGAAGGGGTTTTCTAAATGCTCATCCAAACGCACCCTCCTTCTTCTTCTTTTCTTTCTTTTCTTTCTGGTGCCCGAACGTGGGTTTTCCTTCCTTTTTATCTCTTCCCTTTTCTTTTTGTTTTCTTTTTCTTTCTTTATTTTCTTCCTCTCTCTCTCTCTCTCTCTCTCTCTCTCTTCTCTTTTTCCTCTCTCCCGAAAACTCTCGATTTCTCTCTCTCTCTGCTGTAGCTTCCACCTTTTTCTTTTTCTTTGACTGGGTCAAAACCCATATTTTACACAAAATCTCTCCCCCTCCAACTTTCCTGCCCTCTTTCTCTCTTCTTCTCGCTCGCGCACCATCACCGCTCATGATTTGCCACGCCGTCCACCGCTCGCCGGAGCCCTCACTGGCCAAGCGTCAACTCCAGTGATGTCCCTCTGCTCCTCCTCAATCCACTAGTGACTGGAGCCTCCCCCACCGATTGCCGAAGCTGCCTGTTTGACGACCTTTTTCCCCGCGAGTCAAACGAAGGATGGTCGAACCAACGAGTAAATCGCCGGTTCTTCTTCAGCAGATTGGTGATCCTCGGTGGGTTTTTCAAGTTCCAGTCGCCTCTGTCCTCTTCTTGTGTGTCCACGTTGTTGAGGTGGCCGGAGATTGATCGGAAAGCCGCCGATTAGCCGACAATTGGCCTATCTTCCATCGGCGTTCCGAATCGAGCCAGTTCTATCCAGTCGCGAACCAGTGGTCCAACTGGCGCTGATCCGGTCCCTTCAACATCTCTCGATGTTCCATGGATGATCCTTGAAGTCCTGGAGGTGTTGCGGTGCTTTGATCGGTCGCCTGATCAAACTTGTTTTGTCAAAATCGTGTAAAGGTAAATATCCGAAACTTGAATCTGATGAGGTGAGATCGAGTTACTTGATCAGGGCTAGGATTCGAACATTAGGTCTATATCACAAGTTTAGATATGTAATTTAGATGTTATAAGATGAGATTTGATGATGTTGTGTTGATTGAAGATGAAATTGAGACATGATTTTGCATGTTTGCTTAGTTCTCTTAAAGTCATAGGTTTTGAATATAGGTTCTGTTAAGTCTGATTTGAGGTCCTAAACCTCATTATCTTGTTTCGAGGTGCTTAGATATTTGATCTACATTCAATAAGCTTCGACTTGATATGTTATGAGCCTCGAATGGAATTCGTTTGATACCTGAAATCCACCTCGAAAATCAGATGACCTCTGCTGGTTTTATGTGCTTTTCTGGTGATTCTGACTTTTGAACGTGTCATCTGTTTACTGATTTTCTACTGATTTTTGTGTCTTGATTTTGAAGATATTTTCTTCGTGAGAGTACAAAATTACATTGGTCATAACATATCTTTTTTCTAGATTTTTTGGAATACATTCAATTAGGAAAATCTTCAAAAAATCGTCATCATACTAATCTGCCCTGCTTGAGTCCGATTTTTGTTTGCACTGAAATGAGGTAGTAAACTTGCTCGATCGGATTTGCATCCTTCACGAAAGCCATAGAATACATCATAAGCTTTCTAGCTAGGTACAATTTGTGCCAAATGGTCATCTTTTACTAGTTCAATTGCTTGCGCAAAGACATGCTTAGACTGCTGCAATTTGAGACATTAATTACATTGTCTTGTTTTCTCATTTTCATGTAGACTTTTATTAATCAAACTAGATTTTAATGTCTTCATAAAAAAGATCATGACATTACATTCTACATATAAGAATTTTTGTGGATATTTACTATGTCATTAGATCACCGGAAACCACCCATGTTCTATGCAACCTTTAATTGTAACTAATCATGTACCTATAAAAATGTCTTCTATTGAGCTCCTTAAGAGCGAAATTAGTGCATGATGCCTCTAGACATATTTAGAGCATATCACAAGTTTTGTAATGATGTGTGGCATGCCTCATTTGAAGATTGTTTGCCATGTGAAAATCATGCACCAAGTCGACATGTCACCACTGAAATTGCCATGCATTTTGTCACAAGTGCTTCCAAATGATAAGTCAACCATTAATGAATTTGTGTGTGTGTGTTTTTTTTTTTTTTTTTTTGTGCATCAATCTAGGGTTAGATATCTTAACCAAACTTGTTCGCATTTAGCCCTACCTCATATTCGAATTTCACAATTTTTATGCATCATTTAGGTATTCGAATTTCACAATTTTTATGCATCATTTAGGTAGCTTAATGAGCCAATCATCATGCATCATTTTCTGCCATGCTTATGACTAATTTGCACACTTTGGTAATTGCTATCATATGAACATGAATTTGACCTCAATTGAACTTAATGTCTCTTAGAAAGTCTTAGGGCACATCTTAATCTTTCTAATGACACCGATTTTGCACCACCATTGGCATGTCATTTTACCCCTTTTTTATTTTTGCAAAACTTGCCCTGAAATCCGCCATCAGCGAAATTCGGAATGCTTGTTCTGTCCTTATTAAGTCAGGCCTTTTGTCATTTTTGTATGAATTTGTGGTGAGGATTTTGAGGTCGAGTCCTAATGAAATTTGTTTTTCTTCCTCATGACTATGTTGTGAAGAAATTTCAGAATTGTTAGACATTTTTTACAAGGACAAATCGTTGTTGGTTTGCCATGATGCCTTGCTGCCTTATTCTATTCTTGATGCATTTTTCTATGTTCTTGAATTTTAATAAATTGATGAGTAGCTTATCTTAGGAAAATTCCTTAATAGAAATTATTCTTTATTGTGTGCTTGATGTTTTCTAATTTTCTTAGGGCTAATTATCCATGGGTCCGACCCCAACTACTCTAGTATGGATTCCTCTGTTTGATGATTTCTGTTGTGATTCTCTACTGCGATTTCATTCTAGGATTTTTTAGAATATTTTGCATGCTGAATTGAGACTACTTACCTCAAGAGTTTTGGTCCTCGTTTTTTGAATATCACACACAAAAATTCTTGGAAAATAGAAAGCATCTTACCAAGCTTTTCAAACCCCTCGAACGTTATAAAACAATTTGAAATTTCATATTCTAATTGATTTGAATCCAATTTTCATTCATGCAATGCCCATGTATAAAATATTCATTCTTGAAAACGCGTTTGCATGGTTTGAATAGTGGCTCGATGTGAATTTTGTTTAAGTTTGAGTCATATTTAAAATTATTGTAAAGCTCAATCAGTGTACCCATTGATGCACTTGAGTTAGCCTTGGCTAGTAAATGTGTATCATAGCTATGACGAAATCATGTCTCCTTTTCATCCAATCTTTCATGTTACGATTTACATCCAAAATCCCAAATCATATTTTTTAGCTTGGCATTGATGTTGTCTAGGGTTAGACCATATTTAGCTCACTTGCGAAGCTCGATCAATGTGCACATTAATGCACCTGAGTTAGCCTTGATGATTAAATGCATTCCATAGCCATGATATAACTTTGCCATGTCATCAACAACTTTCCTTTCAATCCATTGTTTGATTGTTCTTTAAATGATTTTTGGGCATCACTTGAATCTTTTAGCTTTTGATATGTTTGTCTTTGTAGAACGCGTGTGATTGTGTTTGGTGCTTGATAACTGAATAAGTAATCTAGTGTTGGCTCACTAATTTTGCTTGCTTGATTGAGAACTAAGGCCTAATGGTCTGCATGCGTGTGATTTTTAGATGTATGCATAGGTGCGATGCATGATCTTGTTGGATATCTTGAGTCACACTTACAACCCGTTCTAGGGACTTTTTAACATTGGTTGCCACACAAGAATACAAATGGTGACCAATAGTTATAAGTCATTTTAAAATAAATTGGGTAGGCGTCCTAGATGGATCGTTACATGAATTACAAAGGCCGATCCCGAGGCCATGATTGATTAGTTAAATACATCGATTGGATTCCTTGATTGTGATTGTTTGTATATTTGTAATGATGATTGTTTCTTTCACATTGTAAACACCTAATCTTAGTATTATATTAGGTTTAGGATAGACCCATGGAGGATGCGCTCTCAACAACGTGAAGACGATGAATGGCCGATGTCCAATTTGACCATGTTTTGTATCATTTATTTCCCAATATATGTTTCGAGTTGTTTTGTGTTGTATAAATGACCGACAAGTTGCGGATTTCATTCTTTCGACTTATTTTTTGTTTAGGATTGCATGTTAGATTTACTGCTTTCCTTAAATTGTTCTTGAGTGTTTACTTACCACACTGTCTTTAAATTTTGATCAATTGTCTTCTTTCCTTTTCTTCTTTACTAGAAATAGAGTGGTATGATATTGACAATCTAGACATGATCACTTAACTGGTTCCTCATTGGCATGAAAAAGTAAAAAGGAATGCATGGACGCCTTAGGAAACACTACAAATTGTTAAGTATCAAAAGGGCGCTAATAGAAACATTAATGTAATACAAGTCCCTGAATCTTAGCATCTCTGGCTACGTAGATATCGAGGGACCACTCTCGACCCTCGATTGGATTTTCTAGCTAACCCCAAAAAACGAGGCTAGTGGCGACTCCTAACCTTCATCTAGGCTGTCTTAAATAACTCATAGGTAATAAATCAATCCGTCATGAGGGGCGTGAGCCTTAAGAAAAGGTTCACGATCATGATTTAGTATACTCGAGATGGTGAAGCTAAAAGATGAAGTGATGCCGTCTTAAGTGGATTTACATCTTGAAATGACTATCATGATCAAAGTACCATTAAACTCACATTTACATCCAGTTTCCTTTCAACCTTAAAACCGCTGATCAAGATGTGCCGTGGCATCGAGACAGAGTGATGACAAATTTCACTGTCACGTGAGGTGTGAGTTTGGGAGAGCTCATGACCGTGACCGAGTAAACTCACATGGTTGATCCTAAAAGATGAGGTGATTGAATCCTTTGGAACATGTACCATGAGCTAAGAAGCATCAATACTTTTCGGTAGTCTTCGTATCGTGTCCGACACTACGACACATGTTCAACATGCTCCAACACGCTTCGATACATTCCGACATGCGGTCAACAAGTGTTGGAAAATCTAACATGTGGTCAACTTTTCCGGACACACTCTGACACTCAAGTCTGAAATTCCGACACGCGATTCTGACACGCATGGGGTCAATTTTAAAAAATTTCGATACTTGAAGGGTCAAAATGTAAATATATGAAAAAAAATGAATATAACAAAAATAAAGGGGAAAGAAGAATATTCTCACTCTCAAATTTCTCACTTATGGGTTTTGACCTTCTTGTGAGTAACAATGGAATGCCCCTTTTCTCGCCGACGTCGCTTTGTCGCCCCAACAGACTTAAAGTTGTGATTTTTTTTTTCTTCTTTCCACCTCTCGCAAGCGTGGCCTGTGAGTTATCTCTTTTGGTCTATGTCATTGGCTTGTGAGTTATCTCTCACATTTTCCATGTCGAATTTAGTGATTTCCTTTTCTTTTGGTCGCACTTCGAGAGTTCTTGTCCTAGATTTTCATTTTTCTCTAACCATGTTTTGCTCCAAGCCAATCTATATCATGAATTCTAAACTCTGTCTGGAACTATAAAAAATCTTACTAATCTCCGACAAGTGTAAGAAAACAGGACATGTTCCTTTAAGTTTACTCTTTTATGTTTGCAAATTTTGAATTTCTTATTCAGTCTCTATCAAACTAAAATAATGAATGATATTAACAAATGTTGGATTAATATTTTTAGTATAAATTAATTATATGCTCTTTTTATTATTTTTTTTTTGCATTTATATATAAAAATATATATTTAATATATAACGTGTCATAATGTGTCGGAATTCTCTATTTTTTTTTTAAATGACGTGTCGGCATGTCATGTCGTGTAGTGTGTTGCATATCCGTGTCAGTGCTACATAGACTATAAGGGAACTCTCATAGTCAAGTACTCCTAAATCCAACATTTTCCTAGATCCCTTGCCTCCCCCCTCCTCCCGGGGCAATGAGGAAGGTTGGGTCCAACATCAATGATATGCAAAACACATACATAATGCATTATGCATGTTTACATATAAATCAAGAACTATTTATGAAAGCTAATTAGTATGTAACCATACTAATCTTTTGGTATATTCTAATTTAAATACCATGATGAATATGCAATTAAACCCTAAAATACTAATGACATGAAAATCCTAATTAGACCAAGATGCCTAAAATGAATGATTTAATTAAGGCATATTCACATGACTTAGTATGAAACCCAAAGAACAAATGCCAAGCTTCAATTTCTAGATGACATGACGTATATAATATTAGCAAACATGTATCCCTAAAATGCTAATAACACGCATAATAGATATTAATTTATATGCAATACATTAATCCTGAATGCAATATATATAAGATGCCAATAAAAATTAATTCCTAAAGACACTTGTCTCGCTAAATGACATGCAACATGGATATTATAGAGTTAGTCAAGAATCAATTGAACAATTACGTGCAATCTACGGGTGACATTAGTGAAATATTTTTGGAATTTTCTTTATGAATTAGAAATAAGAAATTAGTCTAAAACTACATAATCACCTAAATTGACTAGGAGATAACGTGTATTTATTAAATCCTAGTCATGCATGAGCTAAACTTTATGGTTTTCTAAATTAATTCATGATTTCTAATGCTTCCAATGTATTAAATCTTAAATTCGAAAACATGAATATAACCTAAAATATGCAACATGCATGAATATCTGATAAAAACGTAAAATATAATGAAAGTGCGAACCATCTGATGGAATAGCAACATTGGTAAATAACTTCAGGAATTTCAAGTATCATTATTATGCATCAATGCTCATGGAATTTCTAGAATACCATTTAAGAATCATCAATATCTATAAAAAAAAAATGCAATAATCATTAGATTTTGACATTTTAATGCAGAGTTCATATTCTTAATTAATTCTAGATGCAAATAAAGGATATTATAATTGTAGGTCAGATCTTTTGGCTTAAAGGTTCGATGGCTCAATTTATGCCATGTTTAATGCAAGGTGTAAACCAAAGGGAATCAAAATAAAATAAGGTTCAATAACTATAGGTTGGACGATCAAATCATGGTATATCATCAAATCTAACCCATTATTCATGCAATTTCCAGTCTTACGTTAATTAGGACTAACCTAGAGACCTCAAGGGAGGATTCACGGCCAAGGGATGGCCGCGGAACTTGAGGAGCTACCGGTGAGCAAGGATGTCCGCTGGTAAGGGAATTTGAGAACCACCGGCATAGTTAAGCTGAGCGCGATTGGCGGAGGCTATGGGAACGACAGAGGAGACTCCCAAGGATGCGAGGGAACTATACGGCTGGCCACTTAGAGACTTTTGATTGTACTGGCGACGGTTCGTAGTTGCACCCACAGAGAGGTCATGTGATTTATGCTAGGCACCTATTCTAGTGTGTGATGGTTCATGGAGATGTAGAGGAATAGCTGTATGAATGGCACGTGATCTTGACACGTGATTGGCACTTGGTCGAGTCATGTTCGAGGCATGTGAGCATTAGTCATGCGAGATGCACATGATTTTGTCATGCGGTGACATGCAATGCTCGTGAATTTCAAGGCTTGTGGATGCCCATGATTTTGTCATGCGGTGACATGCAATGCTGCCTTATTTGTTAAGTCCTAAGTAGCACCGACACGAATACGTGACATGCAACACGACACGACACGTCGTTTCTAAAAAAAATAGAAAATTCCGACATGTTGTATATTATATGCATATTTTATATATAAATAATAACTTATTATTTTTATGATTATTTCAATCAAATTAATCTAATTCAAATTCACAAATAAATAAATAATAATAAAATCTCGTTATAAATTTATACTAAAAACATTAATCCGTCAATTATTAATATTCTTCATTGTTTCAATTTGTCAAATTCAACTCTACTTCAATAAATCCATAAAATTTGGAAAGAAAAAAAAAAGGTAATTCACATTCTAAACTTGCTTGTCAGACGTGTCAAAAGGAAAAAAAAAAAAAAAAAAAAAAACTCGAGGGTAAATTATGTATCATGAAAAGTGAGAATCGAAAGAGAAGATAATGAAATATTAGGTTTTTCTTCTTTCTTAATTTGTTATTTTTTTTCACATATATATTTCGATCCTTCATTTATTGAAATTTTTTAAAATTGATATCGCATGTCGGAATCGTATGTTGGAAACTCGTATGTCGAAATTCCGACTCGAGTGTTGAAGAGTGTCGAAAAAATTGATCAAGTGTCGGATTTTTTGATACGTGTTGACCGAGTGTCGGATAGTATCGGACATGTGTCTAAGTGTCCGACATGACACGAAAGCTCTCAGAAAGTGTCGGTACTTCCTAAGTTAAGTCTAGACCTTATCCGTCTCTCATAATCCTGAAATCACTCAAGTTACTATCCGAGACCCTGGGATTCCCACATTTTTGGAGAGCGTATTCTCAAGTTCATTGAGCTGATTTTGAGCTTTCTTGTCTCACAGGGCCCAAACATTAAATTTTTCACGATATTAAGCACATAACTCGATGAGAAGTGGGACTTAACTCACAAGCTCAAGAGACAAAAACCGTAAGCTTATGGCCGCCTAAGAATTACTCTTATCATTTCTTAAAGTAAGATACGTTGTAATTTTCTTTCTTCGGTATTTTTTTTTTCATTTTCCACACACCCACACACATTTTATCATCATCATCATCATTATGGGACTGATATATTCTTACCTTTTTGGATATTTCTCCTCTCTTCTTTACTAAATACTCTTACCAAGTTTCTCAAATTACATAAACACAATGATAAACGTGTGATCTAATAATTTTCTAAATTTAGCAATAGCATTGTATTCATAAGGAAGTGTTTTTCCTTCCCTCATTTCATAAGATTTCTAAATTTTATGTAAATGTAAATAAAAGTCATGTTTTTATTTCATTTTGCCAAAAAAACCTGGACATGTTTTATTTCTTTTTTATATGGATAGTCAATTTTCTAATGCGAATTTCACTCATAAATGACAATTGAAATTGAATACGAATGAGTCACGTGCAAATGCAATTATGCACGTGCACCAGCGCTCCAACATTATCCTCATCAGCAGAATTAAGATTACAAAAGATATGGATATGCTGCTCTCTCTCTCTCTCTCTCTCTCTCTCTCGTCTTGGAGCTCTCTTCGTCCCTGCCCTGTCTAAGCTGTCCCGGACATCATCTTTTGAGATTCTATGTGGCAGAACTAAGAACCCAAACGGTGAGTCGAGCTCTTCCTACTCTTCCATACTTTCGGTTCCTGTTCTGGTCTAGTGCCTCTGTTTTATCATCTTCTTCATCCGGCTACGTTTGCCAAGCGTTTCACCTGGTATGCAAATTTCAATGTGTAATTCATGGGAATGCGTGTCTGCTTCGTATTGCTATATCGAATGAGTGATCTTAAGACAGTTTGTTTTCAGTAGGCAGTCGCAGTTGGAAGAATGTCTCGTGGATGATGCTGATGGCTGCCTCGTTCTGTGATGTCAACCTGGGCTGTGGTCTTCGCAAGCTCCATGATTTCCACTCAACCCGGAATGGGAAGACAAGGTGCCATTTCCTCTTCATTTTGGCTATACACCCCGTGTGGCTGTTGAATTATACTTACGAAGAAAGTCAATGTGTCTTGCTTCCCATGGGACGCAGAACTATTTGATGTTGTCTATGGATTATCATGTGAGGGGTTGGACATCCCTTAGTTTTTGGATGTGAATGACGGTCTGATGACCAACCATCCTCATCATAAAGGAAACAATTTGGTGCTAACCTTATGCGGAGGGATGTTGGATGCTAATCCTTTGGCCGATCCAAGTGTTCTTATCATGTATAAGTGTAATCCTCCATGACCCGTCAGAGGTAGAGTACTATATACTCTCATATTTAAGTATTATCTCTATTGCAGGAGGGTAGTACTTTCACAGGGGGAAATAGAATGACCTTCCATGACTGGAATCTTCTGTATTGATTATATGAAAGGACAAAAGCAACCGAATCAGAAGCTTCATTTTTACTGTTTGAATGAACTGATAATGTATCGATGAGTTTTGATCTATATCCACATTGACCAAGAAACTTCCATGGCGAATAGACATTGACGATTCTATATTTGAGTAAAGCTTATGTGATCTACAACTTAATAAATGTTTCTTTGGTATGTTGAAAAACTGTGCTCCTCTGTTGTGATTGCGTTGTTCTTTCACTTGGTTAATTCACTACAGCAGGTTCTACATCCACTGCTGTAAAGATATGAGATACTTGCCCTGCATTATCAGTTATATCTTCTCATCCTTTCATACGTGTCTGTTGGGGAGCAAGGATGTTCTGATTCCACCTGATATGTGTGGAAAAAAAAGGTGGAAGAGCAGATACTAGTCAATTTCATGCTGTCACATATTCTCTTTCTGTAGGTCACATGCGCATGCCCAAAATCTATGTTCCTATTCTAAGCAGCATATATATCTCAAAAGACTAGACATTAAGCAAGTGGAAGTCAAGCGAAGATTTAAGCTTCACCAAGCTTCTTTTGGGAAGAATGCTCATAGTTCTGAATTGGCAAAAGAAGATGATATTTCCATGGCAACATTGATATGGAGGGCAATCAAGTTGCCAATTTACTCTGTTGCTCTTGTTCCTCTTACGGTGAGCTTTTCTATACTCCAGAGATGGATTTTTCTATGCTTCATCAATGATTACTTGACACAGAAGCCTCTATTTTGTTGTATTCACAGTCTAGCACAAGCTTGACAAACTTTGTCAGACACACGTAGAATGAGAGCTTTCAATAAATGCTGAATTTAGCCAATTTTCTTTTGCATCGGCGCGTCGGAAGTACAGCCTAGAATAATGAGAAGTCGATGGAAGGATGCAGGAAGATGAGGGAACATAAAAGGAGTACAAGTTTTGGTGTATGGTCTCTTCTGTCTGTGGAGATATATATTCTAAATTCTGATGTGGATTTCAAAAAAGAAATTGAGTATATTGCTACACAACCACAAATAATAACCTTCAGAGGGGTCCTTTTCTTACTAACGCTTGTAAACTACAGAGATCTATAAGTTCAGTTAATTCAGTCATTTGCAGGTCTGTCATAAAAGTAATTTACCAGAAATACTGCGTTTGAGAGTGTCCTTAGGGTTAATGGAACAAAAAATTTAAATGGTGTAACATAATTCTAGCTTAATGAATATGATAGTAATTTTATATGGCCTCCCCTCCCTCTCTTCCCCTGGCTTCTAATATTCCTGTGACATTCTCTGTCCTTGGCTATTTTAGATTAAGTGTGAAGCCCACAACCTTTTGGCAGCCTTTTCAATTTTATCCAGCATGACATTGTTTTACTTTTTTACCTCTTTTGAATGTTCTATTGTTGGATTATATCTTTTGAAACAGATTGGTAGTGCATCAGCCTATCTGCAGTCAAGCACTTTCCCTGCAAAGCGTTACTTTGTGCTCTTGGTTTCCTCAATTCTTGTGATCACTTGGCTAAATTTAAGGTTAGTAAAGTGCTCGTTTATCTTGTGTTTAGACTAAGTGGTAAGAAGCAGTTTCACCTTGATTGGATGAAGATATTGCCTGACTCCTCTGATATAGAGTGTTTCTTTTAGTCTGAGAATATCTTATTCATTTTCTAAATTTCATGTCACGCATGAGGCAGATGCTGATTGTTCATGGCTTTTGTTCTGTGGCGTCCACATGTGCTCCCTTCTGTGGGAACTGCGTTAGCTGGTCTGACTGTCTTTGAAATTATATTTTATGTGTGTTAATTGTTTTGTTTCATGTGTACTCCAGCGCTTGCGCTTTTGGATCCTATTGGCTCATGGTATGTGGTGGTTTATTCATGGACTGATTTTTTCTTGGTCTGGGGGGACTGTGGGGTGATGTCTAATCTAATAATTTGTGCCTGAGTGTCCCTTCCTAGATATATGGCAATCATTTTTTGAGGGGTACATTAACTGCAGTGGTTAAAAACCGCCGAGTAGGAACTTCTTCTGGAAAAGAAAGGGGAAAAAATGCAGAATCTTAAAGCACAAGGGCTACACTCATCATATCATTACAAATTCGTACCACTAGATCCAATTCCATTTCAGGTATTGAAGAACTTACATGTACTTGCGCAGCAATGATGTTTATGATTTCGATACAGGAGCAGATAAAAATAAGAGGGAATCAGTTGTGAACCTGATCGGAAGGTGATCAGTTGACTATATGCCTCTGCATCCTTTACGTTGCCTATTATCATTCATCTAACTGTTGTCAATTGCTTTTCTGTATATGTGTTGGCAGCCGAACAGGAACTCTTCTTGCAGCCTATATGTTTCTTGTTCTTGGCTTGATAGGTCTGACATGCGTGTCACTAGAGGCAGGACATTTACATGCAATGCTGTTACTGGCTTGTGCTATCGTCTGTGGTTATATATATCAGGTAGGTAGTGTGAAGTGTTCTTATAAACTTGTACTTTGTTTAGTTGGAGTGCTCAAGCATCTGAGCCGATCCTGTGAGCTTGAAAGTATAAGGTTGATGTTCAGAGGGCACAACTTCGTATTTAAAAAATTGATCACACCTTGATCCATCTTGGAGACTGTTCTTTCACATTTACCCAAAATTGTCTCATCTGCAGTGTCCACCATTTCGATTAAGCTACCATGGACTTGGAGAGCCCTTGTGCTTCGCAGCATTTGGACCTTTTTCTACTACGGGCTTTTACTGGTTAATGGGCAACAACAGGTAATTATACTTGATTTTCGTCCCAAAATCTGCTGCTCCACTATCATGACAGGTGCCCTTTTATGTTTTTCATTTGACAGTAGCGTGAACTGTCTTCCCTTAACTGGAACTGTTCTGTGCGCATCTCTCCTTGTTGGCTTCACAACCTCTTTAATACTCTTCTGCAGTCATTTTCATCAGGTACTTTCGATTTGATCCAAATTTTCTTGAAATTCTCGGGTTCACAACTTAAGACTCACTGTCAGTCATTTTATCTTTTCAGGTGGAAGAAGATACGACAGTTGGGAAAATATCCCCTCTGGTGACTTAGTTGTCCCTTGTAGCATGAGGTTTGGTGAAACAAATTCAAACATTAATGCTGCAATTTCATGTGCAGGTGAGGCTTGGCACAGAGAAAGGTTCATCTGTTGTGAAAGTGGCAGTCACAGCACTCTATTCTCTTCTATTAACTTTCGGTCTCAGCAGAGATCTTCCCTTTAGTTGCATTGTGAGTGTCTTGTTGACTGCATATTTCCTAAATCTCTTAGTATCTCATCATCAAGGATATGTTGAAATAATCTGTGTTTTCCTAAATCTCTTACTCTGTTGTACTTATTTGCATCTTGATGACAATCTACTCCAGATACTATGCCTTCTGACCTTACCTATGGGAAACCGGGTTGTTAGCTTTGTGGACGAGAATCATGAGGTAAGCAGAGAAATCACAGTTTTTTTTAGGGCATGTTATTAGCTTTGTCGAATATATATTTTGTGCTTCGTTTACATATTTAAGTAGTAGAGTAATGTTGTTCCTTTTTCTTCAAAATGTCATCGGAAAGGACAAGCGATCAATTTTCATGGCAAAGTATTATTGCGTGAGGTTACATGCTTTGTTCGGAGCTTCATTAGCTGCTGGATTGGTGATAGCTAAATTTGTCTGCAAGAGATATATTCCAAGGTTGATCTTAGCCTAAGTTCTCAACCTCGCCTCATGCATCAAGGACTTGATGAGGTACGAGCTTCCATGCGGAAAGTCACGAAGTACTTGGTTGGGCGCTTGGTTGGATTACGACCATGCGTCAATGTTGCCAAGAAAAGGCCACAATTTTGCAATCTGTTTGTAGTTGTATTAAAGTGCGGGCTTGCCTTTCTCTGCTAGATGAGCAGACTTTGGTACTAATTCTGTTTACATTTAGGTATACACAAAGGAAACCCATTTATACATTATTTTTGGTTATAATGTGTAATATTAAGTTATCTTATGCATGATTATCGATTAAGTCATCACCACATGAACATGATTGTTGAAATCAATGAAATGATTTGGATTAAACTCCTTGTGTATCATATAACTTGATGGAAGATAAATGCTTGCTTGACAAAAGATGATGGTAATTTTCAACTGCCCAAATTGAAATCAATAGACTATTTAAATGAATATTCAGAACACATGTTGAAAACTCACAAATCATAAATATTGCCGGCATAACAGGACATGATAGGGTTTGAAAGAAGGATCATCTTTCCGATTGTTATGCAAACCCAGAGTGTTCAAAATTCAGAAAATGAGCAGAGTATGCTAGAATGAAAACGAAAAGCAAATTAGTAGGCAAAACGCACTTTTATTAAGAACATTTCTAGGAAGAAGTAGCTAAAAAGTACAAGCCACAATGTCAGGATCTTGTTTGAAGAGAGCCATCTCATCTTGGTTTAGAGTAATCCAAGCATCAATTCCACCATCAACTGGACTATCCACAAGACCAACTGACCTCAGAGGAGGGCTTGCGTTGCTCATCGAGTCTGGCTTCCCCCACCCAAAATCACTGTCGTAGAGTGGGAATCTACACCAGCTAGTGATTTGGATCACGTTTGCTCCATCTCTGCCCAATGCACCAACGTAATCTCTCAACGAATCTGTCACCGCTGAGCACAATGCGCCTGCATCTGCTATCGCGGCGTACTTCAATTTGGCATTTCTATGGGCGTCCCCTATCAGATTCAGTATTCCATTGAAAGAGGGCTCTCTTTCTTCTACAGCAAGTGGAGCGGTGATGTGAGCAAAGAAGTTGCCGCATGCGTTCGTCGGCATCTTTAATTGTACTCTCTCACGCAAGTTGATAGATGTGGAATACACAAAAGGCCGTCGCGCGATCAACGGTGATAAGAGCCTTACATATCAGCGCAGACACGATTTCCACCCGTGACCTTTGGCTGTTATTAGCTATTGAATCCGATGAGTTGGAAGCATTGGAAGCAGCTTTCAGCCACGACAGGGCTTGGTCGCTGAATTTGAGTCTAGCCAGTGCGAATTTTTTTCTGAAGGGGAGTGTGGGCCATTGTATGAGTGCGGGTTCTTTCACCGGGAATAGAGATGGCAGCTCGAAATTTGGCGGGACTACTTCCTGGATTCCGCTCTGGCATGCTGTGGCCCACGAGTTCATGAACATGGCCATTTCTTCCGCCAACTTTCTTCCAACACTTTATAATTCTTTTTGAGCTCCCAAGTGCAAGTGTAATCACTGGTTGCACAGTTTTCTTGTCAGTATGAATTGTTTCTAGAGTAGATAAATGTTGAATGCCTTGTATTGGCCATTGTCGCGACTTGAACTGGAGAAAAAAGGTTGGGCTTAGGGATACTTGACCACAAGAGTTCCCTCACGGTTTGTGTTTCAAAAAATGTCATCAACTCACCTTTTGGAACAAAGTTATGTGAGTTCTCTCGATCGGAGTCATAAGCTTTCCCAAGATCGTACCTCGCGTGACTATGGAATTTGTCATGACCAAACCTTGACATCGCAGCACATCTTAATCGACGGTTTTAAGGTTGAAAGGAAATCGGACATAAATGTGAGTTTAAGGGTATTTCAATGATAATATAGCCCTCTTGATAGTATGTCTTCGCCCATAAGAATGTCATCACTTCATCTTTTGGGGTATTGCCATATCAAGTGTACTAAATTATGATCACAAACCTTTTTTCCTAACATTCATACCCCTCACAATGAGTTTATTAAACGATCTAGTTGTTTAAGACAACCTAAAATATGATGGGAGTCGCCACTAGCCTCCTTTTTGGGAGTTAGGTAAAAAGCCCAATAGAGGGTCAGGAGTTGTCCCTCGATTTCTACGCAACTAGATATCTAGGTTCGAGGACTTGAGTTACGCAAATATTTTTATTAGTGCCCTTTCGTTAGCTAATAGTATGTCGTTTTACCTAAGGTGTCCATGCAGTTCTTTTTACTTTTTTGGGATCGTTTCATCTAAACTAAGTGATCATGCATCGATAATCATTTTTGTGCCAGTCTATTTTTAAGAAAGATAAAAAAAAGCACGCAATTAAATTAAAGTACAAAATGGGAAGTAAACAACCAAGTAAAGCAGTAAATCTATCATGCAACCCTAAAATACTTAAAAGAAATAAAATGAAATGGAATGAAAGAAAATGAAAGAACCCACGACTCGTCAAGTGTTTATACAAATGAAGAAAACCCGATATATATGTCGGGGACGAATGGTAACAAAATATGGTCGGAATGGACATTGACTTTCCACCATCTTCGCGTCAACTTCATTTTTAGGGTCCTATTCTAATTCTACCCTAAACCTAAACTAAGTACATACAATGGAAAGAAACATTCATACACGTCAAAATAGTCAAAAGCACAACATGGGATCAAGAGTAATCATTCAAGTGAAACAAAGTTCAAAATCAAGCAAATTTGAGCATTGGGGTCAGCCTTTGCAATTCATGTGTAGGTCCCTTTAGACATCTATTGAATTCATTTATGACTCATAGTCATTATTCAACACTTATAAGTCCCTAGAAAGATGTTCAAAGTGAATCCTTAAGATTTTCCCTTGGTATTAGGCATTGCACCTAACATACATCTAAAATCCACATGCATTGGCATAAATTAAACACATAGGCAGGCCTTTTAAGCCTTATTTCTCAACCAATAAATCAAGTGAGTGAACTATTGACAGGTCACTTATTTTAAAGGCATGTGCCAATCACAAACACAATTTCTAATGAATGACATGGTTTCATGCATGAGTGGCATATGTGATGCTTTAAAGATGAGTTTTAAATAATCGATAACGAAAAGTGAGGTTTTTGAGACAAAATGATGTCTCGGCTAAGGAATACATTTAATTGCTAAGGCTATTCTAGGGATAGAATAAATGCACTCACAGACATCGTAGATACTTTAAATATGATCCAGACCATGACAAACACAATGCTAAATCAAAAGCTTAAGAAAATTTGAAAACATTTAGACAAAGGAATATATTGGCTATGGAATGCATTTAATTGTCAAGGTTAGTCTAGGGCTTGCATAAATGCACTCACAGACATCACAGACATTTTAAATATGGTCCAAACCTCGACATTTCCAAAGTCAAATCAAGTATTTGAAAGATTCTAAACATTTGATATTGGAAACATCACATGTACTAAAAGACATTTCAATGTGCAAGGACAAGCATTTCCAATCAAGATTGGGAAAAATGTGATTGAAAGGTCAATTCATTTATTAAAAACCTTATGAAAATGAAGATCAAGGGATTTGAAACAAATTTCATGAGATGACATGGCCTAATTCCATGCACAAACTAGCCTAAAAAATCTAGATAGACAATCACAACAAAGGCCCACAATAGAACATTTTTAACAAGGTATATCAATAAGCAAAAATGAACGGCACCCATTGATGGTCTACCTCTGAAAAAATTACAGGGTATGCATAATATCATATGGAACAGCTTTAGTGGAATAAGTTTCCTTAAAAGTGTTAAGCATGATTTTATAAAAATCTAACAATGCACATCATCACATCAGGAAATTGCCAAAACAGCAGAACATCCAGTCATTGTAACTGAGCTTTGCCCTATCAACGAAGTCTAAAAATCGTGAAATTTCATCACAATGAAGATAAATTGTGACAAACAAACTTTGTTAAGGGTCCGGCTCAAGAATCTCTACTGAAAAATTGCTACAAAGATAGCAAAAGTCAGCCTAAATAGGGTAAAAACAAGGTTCTGAATTTACTCCTAGGTCAGAATTCTAATCTAAATTAGGAAAAATGGAAAATGAGTCTAACAATGAGCAAATTGCACAAAACTAGTGACATTTAAAAGATCTAAGCATGCCTTACGACTTTTTAGAAGGGTCCGGGTTCAATCGAAGTCAATTCGGTGCTTTAAAGTTGAGGTTTGTGAAAATGTGCGCATTAGTCATTAATAAGCCAGAATACAAACATGCATTATTAAGTCCTAAAATATGCAATGTACAAATGGCATGAAATTCGCACACGACAAAGAATTGGATGCGACAAATGATTAGGGTAAACATCTAATCCTAAGTCGGCATATAAAAGTGTCATACAAGTCAATGACAATGCCAAATGATTTAATTCTATAATGACATACTTGATGATTTCAAAGTGCAACTAGCCTAATTAAGGCATAATTTTCACATGCCAAATGACACTCAAGCATGACGAGCCACATATGCACACGACGCTTCTTATGCATACTTTAATAGTCAAGAAGATATTGACATGAGATTTGTTCTCTGAGGGACCTAAACGAGCATGATAAAGAGCATGCATGATAAGGCATAAATCTAACCTTAAAATCACTAAACATGCTTGATTTTAGTCATCTAGGAACGTGCAAAAATCTAACGAAAAATCAAACATATAGATGCATATTGACAAGCATTTTTTGTTAAGATATCAAAACTTAATTGAGATCACACGAATCGTGATGAAAATGGCAAAACAGATACGTGTTGTGATATCCTGGATTTCGACCCGTCCCAATTTTATGAAATGGGCATTTCGTCGATGCGCCTATGGTCATTTTACTCTGAGTTGGCCATTCACGAGTAACTAATCTATTAGGTGAAGCCGTTAAGGGATATAAACGAGGCAGACTAGAGAATTCGATTGGAAATCGATTGCTCAACCGTAATGATTGGCAAGGGTCAATACGACACTGTATAATCGAGTTGAGATCGGATATAAGTCGATGCAACGGAAACATGTAATTGAATTGCGGGTGATTCCACACAATTGCGATATTCACGTCAAACGGCTATAACCCAATTTTCTATCGATGGTGCACTCGGGACATGTAATTGAAATCTTGCAATTTTTACGACAACCGAAAGTCACCTACAAGTCGAAGATGCACAAACGTGGATTGAAAATTATCGATCACCGGTCAAACGCGCTAAAATCCCTAAAAGCTACCAGGTAGGTTAGGTTGTACTAAAATCGCGTCCGGTCGATTTTAACCACGAAATTGAATCCGGTTTTGGGAATCGGACATTTGAGTGTGTCACGATTCATTTTTAGGACGTCTTCTCATCTTTCGGAGAAATTTCGATGAGTTCGGAATTTTGCGGAAAAATCGGTTTTCAGAAAAATAAGTGAAATTCGGATCAAGTGGAAAAGTGATATATTGGCTGCCCAAAATGGATTTGTTTGTGGGAAATTGAGGTAAATTGTGATCGGAGGAAGCCAAGACTTTAGGGGCAAACACTTTGTTGCCAAGTTGATAATTACTTAGGATATTTTCCCACTTTGTTGGCTTTAATTCCCCCCCTCTTTCCCTGCAGTTCATTTTCTTTCTCTCAATTATGCGTGCGTTCCTTCTTTCTTTTACTTCTGCCGTTCCCTTCCTTTTCCTTTCTCTCACCATTCTTCTCTTCTTCCCTTTTTCTTTCTTCTCCCCCACGATCACCCCACCACCTCACGCCCCATTCCCCTTCCTTCTGTTAACACCTTCATCCTCCCTTCCACGTCACCCCACACCACCGACTCCACCCACCGAAGCACCCCATCACATACGCCCAACTTCACCAGCATCCATCCTCACGCCTCAACACCACAGCTGCCATCTCCTTCGCTACTTCAGTTGCAGCCCCACCAACACCAAAATCCAGCCATCCTCCGCAGCTCCACACCATCACCACCGCACCCCCGTTAGCCCTCCACCATCTGTGCCACCACCAGCCCGCCAACGGCCAGCAAGCTCCACCAAGCAGAACCGCCAAGCCGAGATCGACCCAGCAGAATAGAACTAGAATCGAGCCCCTCAGCCGTGAGCTTGTAAGGCTTTGCCCTTTGCCGTTGAGCCTGTATTGGAGACTCGGTAGTTACGGGTCTTCACCGTCGTCGCACCACCGTCCCCATGTGCCCGTTTTCTCACTAATCCGGTGAGTCAACTCCCTAATCCTTGATTAGGTTGTTAATTACACTTAGGGGTTAGATTAGTGTTAATTATATTATTTAGATTAGTTCTAAGAAGGATTAGTATTAAGCATGTTGAATTAGTGAAATTCGGATCAGTTTACTAGACACTCGCCATTTGCCATTTTTGTGGGGGAAAATGTGCTGCGATTTTGTAGTTGATTCCTTCATAAAAAATGTTCTAGACATCTTCAATTATGACATATATTTTACTCAGGATTTTTAGGGATTTAAAAAAATGAGATTTCAGCTTTGTCATTTCAAAACAGAATCTCAGATTGTGCTGAAATTTGTGACCTTTTGAGATTACAAGGTTTTTTTTATCAATTCTTAGGGTTCGATTTTCAAAAGAGTTTCTTTATAAAAGTTGTTTATCACATCTTTTAGTTTAACATAATCAAATTTTAGATCAAATGGACAATTTTTGGACCTCGAACCAAACTGATTTTCGAAAATAGACTTTTTGGAAATAGACCTAGTTTTTGTACTAGATTGAGCGATTTACTGGGCTTAATCTAGAACGATTTGGGTTAAAGTGTCTTCATAAAAAATGTTCTTTCAGGTGTCCTTTACAACATATTCAAATTTGAGATATTTCAGAGCTTGTTCGTGTAGGTTTGTGGAATTAAACTTGGAGACACGTGAGTGGCCCGGTTTCTACCGATTATGACCGGTAGTGGTTTTGTGATTATTCTTGGTGTTGTGCTTGCTGGATAAGGTGTATATGGTGATGTGGGTGACTTGTGGCATGCTGAGAACTGATGTGAGAGATCATGAGATGTGAGAGATCATGAGGTTGATTGCTCTTTGTCGGTTGTTTATTGTTATTGCAAAAGGTGACCTTTTGGACTATTAAATAGAAAATAAATGATGTGTCCGGTGCGGACACCAAAACTTATTTGCCCAATAAAACAATGAGGTTTTAAAATAGATACGTGCAAAGTTTGACAGATTAATTTGAGTATGTGTGCACCTATGAATTTATTTCTAAAGGCTTGAACAAAAAAAAAAAATGGGTTACTAAAGTTTAGTTCCAAAAAAGGGTGTTTGGAAAAGAAAATAGAAAATAAATGAGGTGTTGGGTTTGGATGCCAAGTTTTATGTGCTCAATAAAACGATGAGGTTTTATACTAGATGCGTGCAAATTTTGGCAGGTTAATTTCAAGTACGTGAACCCGTACGAATTTATTTCGGAAAGTTTGAATAAATATAAAAGGGAGTTATTTGAATAAATAAAAAAGGGAGTTACTAAGGTTATTTTAAAAGGGGATTTTGGTGTTTTGGCCATATGTTGGAAGCTAAGAGTGAGTTTGGTTGATGAGGCGCCTACATGGTTAGGTTAATTAAGTAGTTCAGTTTAATTAATCGCAATTTATTTATTTATTTATTTGCATTTATTTAATTATTTTGTAATTTATTTAATTATTTATTATTTTCTGGAAATTATATCGGGATAGCCGGTTGTTAGAATTTTGTGCTGATTGTCGTGGCGCAATTAGTTTGTGCAATTGATGGTTAATTTATGCATATTTGGTAATGTGGTTGGCTTGTGACAAGTTTGGGACTTATGTGTGATGATATGTGAATGGTTGTGCTAGGGTGATGGTTTATTGTTATGGCAAGATGACTATTGAAAGATGAGGTGATGTGTTGAGGCAATCACATGTGTTGTGAGCAGGTAAAGGACTAAGTGCTCCATGGTGAACTGAGTCACATGGGAGCCACCTCTAGAATCATGTACCGTTGCTTATTGTATTTAAGGGCTAAGTGTGATATGGTGAATTGAGTCACATGGGAGCCACCTCTAGAACATTGCACTATTGTCTTGCATAGTCGAGGGCTAAGTGCTGCATGATAGCGTGACTTCGTGGGAGCCACCTCTAGAACCTTGTACTGTTGTTGATTGTGGTTAGGAACTAAGTGTTACACGATAACGAAATTTCGTGGGGGTCACCTCTAGAACCTTGAGTTTGAGTATGAAGTTGGAATATTGAGTTTGGATATTGAGAGTGAATATTGCGTGTGGATTGAACCACCAATATGAGTTATCCGCGCCTGTTTATGGGAGGAAATTGTGTGGCACGGAATGAGACGTGTTATAATGATTTGGCCCTATAATCGAGACCTCTGTGAATTGTTTGATGAATGATATGATGCGTTCCAGTTATCAAATGCATTTTCTATATGCATGTGAATTCGTTAAAATTGAGGATGCCAAATTGGGAAGTTATCATGTGAATACATTAAAATTGACCTCAGATTTGAATTTATCTTAAGAAAATGAATGGAAAACAATCATTCATTTGTAAATTATGAAGAATCGATATTGACCCCCTAATTAGGATTTAAAATGGCAATTTGCCTTTCACAGTGGAAATTCCCAAAATCAAACAAATGAGTGGATCAAAAATAGCCCCTAGACCAAATGTCGTAATTGGAACTACACATAATTATGACTAGAATAAAAGTAATTTTGTTTTTGGTCGATTTAGAACCTAAAACCAAAAAATTCGAAAAGCAATGTTTTTAATCAAATTCTGTGAAATTTTCAACACACAAATCAAATTGACACTAAAACAAAATATTTTGAAATTTTTAATTTTTCCAATTTTTTTATTAAAGGTTTGATCAAAAGTCAACTAATTTTTTCTTAAAGGATGGTTTTTGAGTCTAATATTTGAATTTTTGAGAAATTGATTTGACAAAAGCGAAATTAAGGCTAATTGACTCTTCTTTTTTTTTTTTTTTGGTGAAAAGTCGATTTTCGACCTAGGATTGACTTTTGATCAAAAGGGTTGACCAAAAAGTCAACTCAAAAATCAACCGTTTGACTTTTCAAAATTTTTCTTGAAAATGGATAGGAAAATAATTAAGAGTGACAACGTAAAAGAAAGAAATAAAAAATGACATGTTTTGGTCTAGAAACCGACTCCGTCGCGTTCGAAAGCCCAAGTCTCGATTTTTTTTTTTTTATGGGTCGACTAAAAATCAGATGTAAATACCCATAATGTCTGAGTGGGAGATGTTATATTTTATTGGTACGTCCATGATGGGGTGCAATTAAGATGTACCGGTTTGTTTCGATATGATGGAGATACATTTTTTAAAAGGATGTGAGGGAAGTTATAACCACGATAACGATTGGTAGAAAGAACTTTTTGATAAATGGTTCTCCCTTCTTCTTCTCTTTCTATCAAAGAACAAAAGATAATTACATTACTGCTTTGAGAAGACAATTGGTATCAACACCGTGAAACGTGAATGCTTTCCTCGTGATTGTTTTTGGACCATCATCAAAGTTGTATCATTTGTCGTTCATTCGTGATTCAATGTACATTCCTAGGTAATTGGTGTATTCACATCGAAGAAGTTAGTCGTTTCTTTTGCCAACTTTTTTCCAACACTTGATAATTATTTTTGTCATAGGCCAGTGTGAATCATTCAATGTAGTTTGACAAATCCTTCTACACATGGGTTTATAGAAGTCAAAGAAAAAGAAAAGCATTCCATTTATAAAGTCAAAGAAAGAGAAAATTATCCCAACACTTTGATGATTCTTTTTGTCATAGGCCAGTGTACAGCATTTAATGAAGTTTGAAAAATCGCTTGCACATCGGTTTATAGAAGTCAAAGAAACAGAAAAGTAGCTTATGGCCATAGATTTGTTTGAAGTCGGTGCCAATTGTGGGCTGTGTGTGTCCTTTATTAGTAGATGAAGAAGGAGAAAAGGTACAAGCTATGCGTTAGGTTAGTGCATGATGGTGATTGCATGTGTGCGCATGGTTTCAAAAGTAGGTGCGGATGTTGGCAATTGTGTACTTCACATTTGTCTTGTCTCAACACGCATTCTCCTATAGATAGAGGACGGCAGAGGGTGTAAGAAAGACAGAGCAAGAAGTGAGAGCTAAAGGGACAAAGAAGGGCGTGAGCTCAGAGAGAATTGTACATAGAGTTGAGTTCATTGGGTTGAGTTGTTAAACACCGTGGGTATTGGATATACACTAGGGTTGGGAAACACTTAAATGCATGAACGATTGTAATGCTGTAATTCCCTGATTTATAGTGGATTATTTGCTAGCTCTCTCCGTACACGTAGATTCCAACATTCTAACCAAATCAGGTAAATTTCTGGTGTCCTTTTATTGTTCCTCGTTTTATCTCGGCTGATTCCAACTATTTTATTGTTGGCCAACAAATTTAAATTATGAAAACGGGGATTCTAATGCAGATTTTGTTGTTCATTTGATTAATCAAGCGGTCACGTGGAACCATTGGCTATTTAATTGAATGGTTTGGGTAATAAGTTTATCTATCCATTTTCTTATATAAGCGAAATTGTTGCTTAATGATACGTACCATTTGATCATAATAGGGTCATTGCGGCAAAAGAGAGTCAGCTTCGCCTCAAATGGATACCATCTCTTCAGTCGCTCCACTACATCAAGAAGCTAGTACTCCTCGGCTTCAGATAACCGGTGCAAAGACTCTAGCCGAATCTTCCAACCTCATTTCCATTCCCTCCCACTACGCCTTCACCACCCCCAGTTCCAGTGATCAAGCCGTTCATGCCCACCACGATGATTCCATCCCTGTCATCGACTTCTCTCTCCTCTCCTCGAGCAATCCCGATCAACGATCTAAAGCCGTCTCCGATCTTGCAAAGGCTTGTCAAGACTGGGGCGTCTTCATGGTAAACATGTTCTCAGCTAGTTCATTATCTGCTTCATAGTACTTTTCTTTATTTAGATATCGTCGCGAACATGTGAAACAAACAGTTGGTATCTTTGATCAACTTTCGCGTGTCAAACTTGTTATTAATACTTAAAAGACGAAAGAAGTATACTCCAAATACCAAAAGTTGGCACAATTAAACATATAAGTGCAAAAATTTTCAAAAGGTACACTTAAGTGCCACTTTATTTGAAATTAGACACTTAAAGTGTCAACTCTAACGAGGCTTGTCAGAAATCTAATGTGGGCAGCAACATGGCCCCAGCCAGCGACGACCCTTGGCCCCTCTGGGGGACGGTTGCCACCCCTTTGTCCTAATTCTGGGTGAGGGCCTGATGGTCGGCCAAGATTGCTAGCCATTTGGCCGAGGGCCGATGAACCCAATTGACCCTTGCCCCACCGTCACCGATCCCTTCTAGCAATTGTGGGGCAATGGCAGTGAGAGCCTCCATGGCCCTAGATTTGATTATTTTTTTTAGATTTAATTTAATTAATATTTATATTAAAAATCAAATTTATACCAAAACGACGTTATTTTAAGCTTATCTAACCACGTCAGTGCCACATGGATAATTTTTTAAAATGAATTGCTACATCAGTTAAAAATCTCGCCAGAAAAAATCACATCAGCTATTTTGTCAGAAATTTTTGTAGTTGGCATTTAAGTGTTTTTTCTCTGATTTTTGTACTTAAGTATATATTTTAAAAATTTTTATACTTATGTATCCACCCATGCCAAATTTTAGGACTTGGGGTTTCTGAGCCTCCTTAAAAGACTAGCAACGATATAAATTGGTTTGACTGATTTAACCGATGGTTTTATTCATGCTGGAACTAAAGAGGAATAATGAGAAATTATTCTCATGGCTTAGCCTGCATGAGATTGGACGCTGCACGTAAATCAAACCCGACCCCTTTTGTCTTTTTAAATCTATTTTTCGTGATTGGTATCAAAGCTGGAGTTATTCTTCGTCATCAGCATGACATAAACTCCCTATACATGATTCGACGGTGTGTTGTCCGCTATGTATTGATCATAGCCCTTGGTTGTATATGTGAGTAGTTGATCAACCACGGAGTGCCCAAGAGTCAAATGAAGGCGACGGTCGACGCGCTGATGGGATTTTTCGATCTGACAGAAGAGGAGAAAAATGAGTTCCAAGGGAAGCACGTGTTGGATCCCATAATATACGGGACAAGCTTCAAAGCTTCGGTCGACAAAGTGTTCCTCTGGAGAGATTTTCTGAAGATGAGGGTGCATCCAAAGTTTCACTGCCCTTCCAAGCCAGAAGGCTTGAGGTATCCATTCTCTCTCTCTCTCCATCGGTTTCGCGTGCAAGTTCTCAGTTTGCATATACGTACTGAAATTTCTGTTTTCTTGATACCATTTGTCTATTTAGTTCTTTTCTTCTTTTTGTGGGTGAGCGATCATTAGGTTACAAATAGTGGCAATGACAACAATATTTCCTTACTGTAGCTTTGATGCTACAGTCCAAGCAGCAACAGAGCCTTTCCGTTGACGACATTTTTTTGTCAATCGAGTATAGAATAAAATTACAGAATCTTGAGGAAGCGAAAAATTGAAGAGTACGTATGGGGGTACAGCAAAATAAGTTGTTACTCTTCTCACCGTGTCATGCTAAAATAATGCTCAGAGTTATCAATCTTTGACTTGGTACTTCCGAGTTATCAATGCATTCAGATCTTAGAGCGCAGTGTAATTTTGTAAGGTACATCAGAAAAATAAAACATGATGAGGAACTTGAACAAATTCTTCTTGGTAACACGAGAATCCAAATCTTCAACTTGACTATTTCCAATCTCTGTCCACTTGGGTGGTAGATTTTGTTGGAAGTTGGTTTGTGAAACAAACAAAATGTGTTTTTCCTTATCCTACATAGGAAAGTTGGAAGGAAATGAGACAATTTATAAGTGTGAGCATTCTCTAATATGTTTAAAGAAAGGGTTGGGTTGTGGATTAGACCTCACAATTAGCACTTTTGGAAATTATACTTGTTTGATTAGCACTAACCTCTTTATTTTTATTTTATTTCGTACAATTATCTTATTAACCTTTATTAGTTGAAAGTTGGTTTTTGTTTATTAAGTATTTTTGGAAATTATGAAAATTCGGAATTTTATTTATTAAAAAAATTTATTATTATTTTATTATTTTTATTATTTTTATTATTTCGAATTTTATGTGCTTTTTCAAGACAACTTTTTGAAATTATACTTGTTCAATTTGCAATATTTTCCCAAGGGTTGCATTTGTTCATTTTGCAACTTCTTTTGAAGAGATACCTTTGTTCACTTTGCAATCTTTTGTGAAGAGTTGCCTATGTTCTTTAAGACCGATTTATATATACATGTCAATTTTTGGATAAACGAGTATGAAATTACTTTTCAAGTCTTTCCAAAATTACATCTTTTCAATTGTTTCCTAGAGAGACATTGGAGAAATACTAGAGTTGCTATTTATTATTCTCATTTGAGATTTTATTATATCTTGGAAGATATTTGCCGATGACCATTAGCAATATTGTGGTCTGACTTAATTACTCTATTGATTTGAAGTCATTATTTTCCAACAAATTCGAGTTCTAAAGTTATCTATACACGACACAACATGATTTGGATACGAGATTTGCCTTATCTACATGAAGCACTTGACAACTCAATTAATCATGTGAATCTGAACTTGAACAACTTCAATGCATCTAATGCAAGAGCTCTTCAGCATCTTTGGTTCTGGTTTGTTAGTTTTGTATGTAGATCTATATTTACCTAGAAATCTGGCAGTTTTGAAATATAGCAATGGAAAGTACGCGATTCTTTTGTTAGGATACCATTATTTTGGATCATCTTGATGTCAAACAAGAACAATTTTGTACGCCTGGAAAAATAAGCAAAGTGCGGATTCAATCTGATAGGGCAAAATAATTGGTAATACCCCAGATAAAAGATAGAGTGACAGACGCCTGTGAAATCCCTAAAAATGAAAAGAACTCTACCACGGCATTTCCTCTGATAAATGAGAGCAATGTTTGTTGCAGTGAAGTTTTAGCAGAGTACTCTAGGGAGCTCCGGAAATTAGCCAGGGAATTGCTCAAGGGTATATCAGAGAGCCTAGGACTCGGACCGGGCTATATCGATGAAGCAATGAACATGCATTCAAGCCTACAAATATTAGCAGCAAATCTGTATCCGCCGTGCCCACAGCCAGAACTTGCTATGGGCTTACCCTCGCACTCGGACTATGGCCTCTTGACCATCCTCATGCAGGATGATACTGGCGGCCTCCAAGTGCAACATGGCGGGAAGTGGATCAAAGTTGATCCCATTCCGAATGCCTTTGTGGTCAACACCGCTGATCAGCTCGAGGTAAATGTACAGATATCCACGTTTTATTTTTCTAATCTCCCTTATCTGTTCTGCAAGAGAGGTCCAATTAATTTCAAATCTTGGTGTGTACTGTGTGCCTTGGTTTATAGAAGGTAAACTGTTATGCATAAAACTATAGATGCAGATACAGTGTAGGTACTTATAGAAGGAAGATTGTTTTGACATAGAAATGTAGATAATACAGTTGTCTTTTGCTGAAAATACTCTACCGTATTGGTTTCTTTAACCGGATATTAATCAGCAAAAAAGTTTATACGAATCTTTGTGATTTGCTATTGTTTGGCCATTGAACAGATCAAGCTTATTGCAAATACGATTTTTTTGTTCTTGACGCTTTTCAATTGTGCAAGATTATGAGCAATGGAAAATACAAGAGCGTTCTGCATCGAGCTGTTGTGAACAACAAGGCTACAAGGATATCGATCCCTTTTTCTACTGGACCGTCATCCGACACTGTTGTTGTGCCAGTGGAGCAGCTGGTGGATGGCAAGCACAACCAAGCCACATACATCTCGATGAATTACAAGGACTATTTGGAATTTAAACAGAGCAGATTGCTCAATAAAGGGTTGTGCCCGAATCAGGTAAAGATATGATGTTTGCAGCCTACTGTTGTGCTGTATTCTGTTAAAAATGAATGTATGATTGTCTACTGCTTCTAGTCTGTTTAGACTCTTTGGAGAGCAACCTTATGGAACGTTTGATATTATGTGATGCAAGGTGCAAGAACCATACAGTACTGATGGATGTAAGCTGAACCTTTCTGATATGTATCTTCTTGGCAAAATAAATGGAAATGAAAACTGCATAATGTCTGATTAAATACCGTAAATTTGTACTGCTATACCAAATTATGATGGTTAGTCAGTATGAGCATGCAAATTTGCCTGTCTAGATTTTCACGGAAATGGCCACTTGATTGGGCGGAAAATATCAAGTACTCGCCACGACTCAAAGAACTTGTTTCGAATGTAATCTCGACAGAAATAATGATCTGTGTTTTTTTTTTTTTTTTTTTTTTTTCTTTTGGTCTGAAATAATGATCTGTTTGGGCGGAGACAGTGCGTTGAAATTAGTATCATAATCACAGAGGCATTAAAAATTTCAGAGTTTCTTTGAGAGCTTTGAATGAGTGTGTGTCCTCATAACGGATGGTGGAGGGGTCTATTTATAGGCTCTAAAGGTGAGTTCAAATTAGAATTAGAGATGTTGTGATAGAAATTTTAAGGATAATGTGTACAATATGAATCAACGGTGAAGATCAAAATGAACATAGAATGGACAGTGAGCATTAGATATGGTGGTCAATCAAATTAGGAAGATACCATTGCAATTTGATCCAATGGTGTGTGTACATGGGGAGAGTTAGGTAACCGAAGCAACCGCTAGATTAATTGACAACTAAGTAATCAAATCTTATCAACAATGTGTAGCATAGTGGAGGAAAATCCCCTATATGGCCGACCACCTAAGGGCTTGATTGAGCATGCGACGGTTTGCGGTATCATCCATAGAGAGGTCACCTAAGCATGTGCACGTCACGACTTCCTATGCTATGCACTTATTCTGGTGTGTGATGGTTCATGGAGATGAAACGGAATAGCCGTGTGAATGGCACATGATCGAGTCGTGTGAGGCATGTGACCATTGACCATGCGAGATGCACATGTGGCCAAGAATTTCCAAGGTTCGTGGATGCCCGGATCTTGTCACGTGGTGACATGCAACGCTGCGCATTTGTTATGTCCATACCTTATTTGTCTCTCACAATCTTGGAATCATTCAAGTTTCTATCCAAGACCCCGCGATTCCCACATTCTTCAAAAGCATATTGTTATGTTCACCCTACCTTTCGGGTTCAAATTTGCACTCCAAGAATATAGGAAATTCAAAGTCCGATCTTTATCTTTAAAGTTCAGGTTCCAAGAGTGTTGAAACTCTTAGTTTAAGCTCATCTCCTCTCCATGATCACAAATTTCTCTCCGGGCTACTTTCAACTTAACCACTGGTCCGTAACATGGGTTAGTCCTAAAATGCAAGGAATGTAACCTAAAAAAAAGATGCAATGCAAATATGATGATGTGAATGATATTTTTGTTTATGAGTTATGATCGATCCCTATTTCTCTAATGCAATATATAGGGGAGATAAAATTTAGATGTCAACATCTAAAAGACACTGCATGTATTTTGTAGGGGTGATCGGTTAATATAGTTGTGGATTCGTTTTGCGAAAACTTTATCAATGTGCAATGTTAGCTTCACGAAAACAGGCAGCTCATGAGAATTACTTTCATGCACGCTCCAGCTTGTTTTAATGCTAGAATACTCTTATGGAAAGAAATGCAACGAGAAAGTACCTATAATCATCTACCTTGGCTGTGTATCGGGGAATTTAATGAAATTATGTATTACTGGGAAAAGGTGAGAAAGAGGTTGGCAGAAAACTTGCGTCTAATGGCTTTCAGAGACTTCCTACATGCATGTTCTTTGATGGATCTAGAAAGTAAAGGATGCGCATTCACATGGACAAATCGAAGGGGTGGTGGGGAAAACGTCAAGAAAAGGTTGGATAGAGCTTTATGTACCTTGGAGTGGAGAATAGCTTACCCAGCCGCGGAGGTCATAGCCCTACCAGCAATAGGTTCTAATCACAGTCCTCTTTTGTTGTCCCTGCATCCTAAAACAGGTCACAAAAGACGAGATTTCAGGTATGAAGCGTACCGGGCTGAGGATGAGGATTGCAGGAGACTTGTGAAACGAACTTGGGAAGAATCCCAAGATAAAAGCGTGGTTGAAAAACTAAAGTTAGTAGCTGCAAAACTTGAAGTGTGGCGTAAAAGAAGATATCCCAATGCATATAAACGGATAGAAGGGTTGAAAAATGAGCTTCGGATCTTGATCAACAGCCAAGAGAGTGACTATGATCAGTAAAGAATTCAACAAATAAACCAAGAAATTGACTCCCTATGGCAACAAGAGGAGATGTTTTGGGGCATGAGATCAAGAATTAAGTGGTTGCAATGGGGAGATAAAAATACAAAATTCTTCCATGCAACAACTATTCAACGCAAAAACCGGAACAAAATTTCCATGTTATTGAACCAGCAAGGGGAGTGGGTTCGCAATCAGACAGCACTTCAGGATATGATAGTTAACTTTTTCAGAAACCTATACACGTTAGGGGGACAGCGGAACTTTCAGCCCATCCTTGAATATATTCCAAAATTGGTGGATGCAGCTATGAATCAATCTCTTATAGCTCCTGTCACTGTGGAAGAAATTAAAGATGCTACCTACCAGCTGGGACCTAATAAAGCTTCGGGGCCGGATGTGTTAAATGGTATATTCTTTCAGCACCATTGGTGAGACGTTAGGGAAGATATATGTCGTAAGGTTCAACACTTCTTCGAGACCGGATCCCTAAACCCAGCCTTAACCAAACACAAATCATCCTCATACCCAAAATCCAAAACCCAGAAAAAATAGAACAATTTAGACTTATAAGCCTATGTAATTTTGCCTACAAAATCATTTCCAAAATCCTCACGAACAGACTGAAACCTCTACTACCAGCCCTAATTGAACCAGAACAAAGCGCCTTTGTGGGAGGTCAGCAAATACAGGATAACATCCTAATAGTCCAGGAAGTCCTTCATAGACTAAGAACTCACGACCGCCAGCGACATTTCCAAGCTGTACTTAAACTTGATATGCAAAAGGCGTATTATCGGCTAGAGTGGGAAATCTTCAAGAATGCATGAGGAAGATGGGGTTTTGTGAAGATTGGGTTAAGAGGGTCATGCAATGTGTTACAACCGTATCCTACAGCATCAAGCTTAATGGGGTGTCCCTACCTTATTTCAAGCCAACTCGGGGTATTCGCCAAGGTGATCCATTATCACCTTATTTATTCATCATCGTGGCTAATGTCCTATCCCATATATTAAAGCAAGCCATACAAGCAGGTAAAATTCGTGGTATCAGGTTGAACAGAAACTGTCCCACTCTTTCACACCTATTATTTGCAGATGACTCCATCTTTTTCCTAGATGGTACAACCTTGGAATGTCAAAACTTGGCGTCTATTCTTCATCAGTATTGTTATGCATCGGGTCAAGCTATCAACCTCAACAAATCAGGGATATTCTTCAGTAAAGGTTGTCCAGAACAACTACGGAGAAATATGGCGTCTAAACTGAGAGTTCCAGTTATTATGAAAACATGAAAATACCTAGGAATCCCTTTGGAATGGGGTGCATCCAAAAAAGAAGTATTCACATGGATTCTCACTAGAATAAATATGAAAGTGGAAAGTTGGAAGGAAAAGTTGCTTTCAAGAGCGGGTAAGGAGACACTTCTCAAATCAGCAGTGCAAGCTATACCACAATATGCTATGTCCATATTTAAAATCCCAGTATCTATCATTAGAACTATAGAAAGAAGATTGCCAACTTCTGATGAAGAAACAACAATAAAGCGAAAGGTCTTCATTGGAGAAAATGGGAGCTTCTCAAGCTCACAAAAAAGGAAGGGGGTCTAGGTTTTAAGGACCTCTCCACCTTCAATGTTGTTATGTTAGGGAAACAAGCTTGGCGCCTTTCTCAGCACCCAGATAATCTATGGAGCCAACTTATGAAAGGGCTATACTTTCCAAACTGTACATTCTAGCGAGCAGGAAAAGGAGCGCTTGTTATAGATGAAGCCAAATATTTGTTTTTAGGGGCTTTTTTGTCTTTTCTATTATATTTTCTTTTAGGTTAAAAGTGATACCTTTATATTAGCGATGGCAAGACGCTAGCCGAAAAGACGTTGAAAAAGGAAATAAAGAGGCAAGAAAAAGAGAGAAGAAAAAAGTGAGTTTTTTTTTCTTTAAAAGAGTTCTCAATCTCTTTGTGCCCTGATCTTGAGAGAAGATCATCATTGTATTCCAACTTTTTTTCGAAGTTTAGTGGATTCGTAGAGTGCCTCTGCGCGGAGACGTAACCTAGGTTTGGGTGAACTCCGATAACAAATTTGCTGGCATGTTCTTCTGATTCTGTTCTTTTATTATTATATTCTGTCTGGTGAATTGTTTGCGAGCATTATTTTTCTGGAATCAACGTGCGAATTGGTAACAACTGGTATCAGAGCCTGGGTTGGCTAATCGAGAACATCGAGGGTTTTTCGGTGACATTCGATTGAAAGCAAACAGGATGGCATAAGATAAAATTAGAATCAATAAGTTCGATGGGGAGGATTTCGGATGGTGGAAAATACAAATCGAGGATTATCTTTATCAAAAAGATCTCTATGCACCACTTGAGGATTGGAAACTCGAGATGGCGGAAGTGGATCCGACAGCAGAAACCGAATGGAAAATTCTCGATCGAAAGGCATTAGGTGCGATTCATCTAGGGTTGACGAAAAAGACAGGGTACCACATCGCGAAAGCAAAAACTACAAAAGAAGCCATGGATATTCTAACGAATATTTATGAGAAGCCATCCACATTAAATCAGGTATTTTTGATAAAGAAACTGTTTAATATGAAGTTATCTGATAGAGGTTCTGTGGTAGAGCATATTAATAGTTTCACGCAGGTCACGGGTCAATTGGAATCTGCGGGCATAAATTTAGATATGAAGCTTCAAGCTTTATTATTTTTATGTTCTCTTCTAGAAAGCTACAGTACCGCAGTGCAGGGAATTTCGAGCACTATGAAGGATGATTTAACTCTTGATGATGCTGTGAGTAGTATCATGGATGAAGAGATGCGAAGGAAAGTCTCAGGTGGAGATAATTTTTCTGCATCTACATCTTCAACGGCACTCGCGGTGGAGAACCGTGAAAGAAGTAAAAGTAGAGGAAAATTCAGCGGGCGTGGCAGATCACTATCAAGGGGTAAAAGACAGGTTGCAAAAGATGAGTGTTGGTTTTGTCATGAAACCGGACACCGGAGGTTTCAATGTGAAGCCTACAAAAAGAAGCAGCAGCAAGATGAGAATCAAGGAGCTAATGTGGTTAGCAATGAATCTTTGCTAGATAACTTGTGTTTGTCTGCAGGGTTTGACTTGACAATAGATAAATGGCTTATTGATTCTGGTGCTTCTTTTCATTGCACATTGCAAAGAGACATATTAGATGATTATGCCAGTGGAGATTTTGGACAAGTGGTTGTGGGAAACGGTCACATGTGTCCCATTGTTGGGAAAGGAACTGTGACTGTGAACATCTCAGGTGGAGGACTTCTAGTTTTGTGTGAAACTAGACATATTCCGGAATTAAAGAAAAATTTGATTTCAACCAGTAAACTTGACGAAGAAGGTTTGGTAATAACCTTTGGATGTGGAGAGTGGAAGATAACCTCCGGGGTAAGAGTAGTAGTAAAGGGAAAGCGTACATGTACACTTTACCTTCTCCAAGGAGACAATATCAGTGATATGGTTGCAACTACAATAGCTACAAGTAATTTGTCTACTCTTTGGCATTATCGTTTGGGACATCTTAGTGAAAAAGGTGTAAAGCAGTTACACTCAAAGAAATTACTTCCTGGTTTACAAAAAGTTGAGTTAGATTTTTGTGAGAGTTGCATTTATGGAAAACAGAAGGCTGTTAGTTTTCAATTGAATGGGCCACAAAATAAAGGCCATAAGCTAGAGTTGGTTCATACTGATGTATGGGGACCTGCTCAGGAACTCTCTTATGTCAGTAAGAGATATTTTGTCACCTTCATTGATGATGCAACAAGGAAGACTTGGGTCTATGTCTTAGAGAAAAATCAGAAGTATTCGGGATGCTTAGAATGTGAAAGACCATGGTAGAAAAAGAGACAGGTTATCAGATTAAAACTCTGAAGTCTGATAATGGTGGTGAATACACAAGTAAGGAATTTGCAAAATATTTGAGTCGAGAAGGCATACATGGGTTGAAGGCTGTTCCTAGAACTCCTCAAGAGAAAGGTGTAGCTAAAAGGATGAACATGACTATTCTAAAACGTGCGAGATGCATGAGGCTACACGCGGATCTCCCGCTACACTTATGGGCGGCCATAGTTGATGTGGCTATTTATCTTATCAACAGAAGTCCATCTAGTGCGTTGGATGGAGAAATACCACAAGAGCGGTGGTCAGGTAAAAAGATTAGTTATTCACATCTAAAAATGTTTGGTTGTATTGCATATGCTTTAATTGATAAGGAGGATAGGAAAAAGCTTGATGCTAAGTCCCAGAAGTGCATCTTTATCGGATACGGTGGCGACGAGTATGGCTATAGGCTTTGGGATTATGAGAATAACAAAGTCATCCGCAGTCGGAATGTGGTATTCCATGAAGAAAAGATATACAAGGATTGTCAGACAGAGCATGAGAATGCAATACAACCAAAATATGTTGAATTAGACACAATGCCCGTGAAGATGTTTTCAGTAAATCAAAGTGCACTTGAAAGAGAGGTTCAAGATGAGCCTATTATCAGTGAGGAGGTAGTTCAAGAGGAACGCAGTGATTCGGAGCAGACTAACGACCCTGAAGTACCTGTGTTGAGGAGGTCTACACGTGTGAGAAAGCCAAAGGTAATTTTTGATCCATCAGCTAATAATGTTCTGAGTCATGTCTTATATACAGATTCGGGGGAACCAGAGACTTACGATGAGGCAAAGGCAGACATGTCTCACTTGCAGCGGGAGTGTGCTATGAAAGACGAGATGAGCTCGTTACTTCATAACAAAACTTGGGAGTTGACCAAGTTGCCCACAGGTAAAAAAGCTTTATTAAACAAATGGGTGTACATGTCACGCCCCGATCCTCGGGCACGCACACATCCTTCTGATTGGTTGATTTTAGAATGCGATATCCCAAGATTATGTATCGCCGACCCTTTCATTTATTAAGCACATGCGGAAGCAGTTATAAATCCCCAGACAATAAAACGATGGGATAGAAAAATAATGCCATATTTCTCATATTGAAATTCACAACCATACTTTTATAGAGAGCATAGCTCAAAGTATTTCACAACCTATTCACGACTTTCTAATTTCACTCTATTCACAACAAAATAGGATTCCCAAAAGAGGATGGGATCTTAGTCCTCATCCGGGTCGTACTCAAAATCCCTTTCTGGATCATCGTCTTCTTCAAAAAGTCTTTCTCCACCTCAGGTTTCACATCATTGTTCTCCTTCTCCGATTCCTCCTCCTCGGGCTCATCTACAGGCCTGAAATGTTGTCCCACAATCGGGATGAGACTACGTCTCAGCAAGTTCTACCCCACTAAGACTCAATTAGGGAACCAATACACCATATGGTTGTCTAGGCACAGCACGAATCAGAAGACTTACCTTAGCATCAGTCCCAACCTGTAAATCAAAGTTATATATAGATGCTTCATATATATGGTATCAAACAATCAAACAAATAGATCAAATCATTGATCAATCGACCAAATCGATTAAATATCAGTCGGATCATCTCTAGGTCATTCAATTCCCCACTATATAACCTCCAATAGTACATTTAATCACAGAGCTACATTTATGCTCTCGGGCGTCGTTTCCGCCAAGGTGACGTATGTAATGGACAGCACTCGTGCGTTATTTAAGGTGCCGTTTTCACCAGTGATATCCTTAATCACCGAACCACGTATGTCCTTAATGATGCATGCAGTAGACAGCACTCGTGCGTTCTTTAAGGCATCGTTTTCACCAATGACTTCCTTATCACCGAACCACGTATGTCTATACTGATGCAGGTAATAGACAACACTCGTGCATTCTTAAAGGCGTCGTTTTCACCAGTGATTTCCTTATCACCAAACCACGTATGTCTATACCTCGTACCTGATCGGTCTCAGCCAAGAGTATTCCCAATTCACTCTCATGATTCTTTCCACTTTACAACTCACCAAAGTATCATAAAGGTTAAATAACCATACTCGGCCATTTACCAATCAAGCATTCAATTCCACTCAATTTAAATCAATTAAGGGACAATTCATCAATTTGCACAATCAATTCAATTCAGCACAATTTGGAGTTCAAATAAATAAATAGACTGCGCCACGACGATCACCACGAAATTTCGATGGTCGACCATCCCAGCCTTAATTTCCGAAAAAAATAAATAATTAATTAATTAATTTCGAAAATTAATAATTAATTACAATAAATTCAATTTAGCTCAAAATAGAGCTCAATTAAATAAACGGACTTCACCACGATCATCAGTGAAACATTCCGGTCACCGCCATCCCGGTTGAATTTCCGGAAAATAAATAATTAATTAATTAATTTCGAAAAATAATATTTAATTACTAAAAATTCCAATTAGGCTCAAATTGCCAAATTGAAGCCCGATAAGGGCCGGGAAAAATCCCAAGAAGCATTCATTAAATACTAGACCACATCTAATTGCTAAATGCACAATCAAATTGTCTAATTTGCATCACAATTGACTAATAATCACTAATCTACACTAATCTAACCACATAATCCTAATTAATTAAAAATAAACAACCCTTAAGCGTAATTAGTCCACTAAGGAAGGATTAGTGAGATTACTCACCGGAATCTCATGAAAGTCGAATCAATCCGATGGGGACAACGTGACGATCGAGAAACCCCAAAGCGAACCTCGGGTTCGGGGCCCGGAAACGGCCCAAAACCACCCACGAACTTGCTGGAAACCCACTCGGCAAGTCGCTGTTCTTGGGTGGCCGGAGCTGGTTCAGTGGTTGAGGCGGTGCAGCAAGGCCGGCGGAGGGCGAGCAGGCTCCAGCGAGGCTGAGCGGTGGCCGGAGGTGCTCAGGTGGTGGTCTAAGCTGGCCGAACATGGCTGGGCAGAGGCGGTAGCTTGACTGGATGGTGGGCGGACGGTGCGGCTGGGTAGCGAGGACGCGAGCTGGAGATGAATGGCCACGGCGGTGCTCCGGCACAACGGCGACGGCAGCTCCCGCGCGGCTGGTCGCGGCTCCTTCTGACGACACTGGTCGTTGCTTCTACTTCGTTGCTTTCGAACCGGCCGAGAGGGAGAGGAAGAGAGAGAACGTCGAGAGAGAGAGAAGAAAGATGAGAGGGAGAGAGAAGTTGATCACGTGAGAGAGAGAGAGTGAGGGAAGAAGGGATAAGAGTTGAAAAGTCAAAGTAAAAAGGTGAAGGGAAAAGCAAAGTGGAAGCCAGCAAGCATTCGGTGGGGGGGGGGGGGATCGCACGAGGGAAATAGAAAGAAGGAGAGAGAGAGAGAGAGAGAGAGAGAGAGAGAGAGAGAGAAAAGGAAAAGAAAGAAAGAAAGAAAGAGGTAGAGACAAAGGGGGAAAAAGACAAGGTGTTTGGCCAAAAAGGGAAGTAATTGGGAAGAAAAATAAAAGAAAAGAATTTCCTCAAGTAGAAAATTCTTATCCCAATTTCTTTTGAATTAGTTCTTAGATTTCCAAGGAAACTTCAAATTAAAGCACTTGGTCCACACTTGCATTGTTGCATCCAATTTCCCTCTTGAATTTGTCTCAAATAATTCTCGCAAGAATTAATTGATATCTCCATTATCAAATTGATTATTTTCCTTATCCAAGAATCCCTCATGCTCCCCAATTTCACAACCAGAATTAATCCCCGGCTTCAATTGAACAAAAGTGGCCACAAACTAACTTTTTCCCAAAAAGTCTCGCTTGTCAGAAAAATCTTCAGAGACCGAATCGATACTTCTAGAATTTATTGTGACATAGCAGAAACTTCAATTTCTGAAATCGGACTAGAATTCACAGTTAATTTCTTCGAGCAATTGACCCGTGGCCGATTTTCTTCGAGCCACTATGAACCCACTCGACTCATTGACGACTCTCGATTGTCGTGAAAATCCCGAGGATCCAAATATGGACACAGGGTACCAAAACAATAAGAAAATCAGTCTAGTGCCAGTCGATGAGAATTTTCCAATTTAGTGGTGTCACCCACAATTAGCCACACATCTCTGTCGATCCAGTTTATCTCTGATTTCAAATCGATTTTTAACTGTGCCGAATTGGCCTCTAAAGATGGACACGGTCGAGAAGCCAATTCCTGATCAAGTTCTCAAGTCTATTGCCTTAAAATTTCTTAATAATTTCCCCAGATTGTCTAGTTATCTCAAGAATGATCAGTTCTGAGAATAGCCCTATTAGTGTGTCAATGAAATGCCCGATTCATTCAGTCGAAGACAGGGTTGAAAAATCTGGATGTCACAACTCTTCCTCTCTTATAAAAATTTCGTCCTCGAAATTTAAACCTTACAAACTTAAGCAAAAAGGTGGGGGTACAAATCTCTCATCGACTCTTCAGTCTCTCATGTCGCTCCTTCTGTACCGTGGTGTTGCCAGACCACTTTGACCAACGGAATGGTCTTTGAATGCAGCACTTGCTCCTTTATGTCCACAATCTGGACCGGGCTTTCCACATATGACACACGGTCATCCACGTCCAATTCCTCGAAATTGAGCACGTGAGTCGGGTCAGGCTCGTACTTCCTCAACATCGACACGTGGAAGACGTCATGCACTTGCGCCAACCTTGGCGGCAATGCAAGACGATACGCTAGAGTCCTGATTCTCTCAAGAATCTCAAATGGACCTACGTACCTCGGACTCAATTTGCCTTTCTTTCCAAAGCGTGAGGTTCCTCTCATTGGTGACACCTTCAGAAAAACGTGATCACCAACTTGGAATTCCAAAGATCTCCGGCGCTAATTTGCATAACTTTTCTGCCTGCTCTGCGCTGTCTTTAATCTGCCTCTGATCACTGCCACGGCATCCACTGACTGCTGAATTAACTCTAGGCCTATTATCTTTCTTTCCCCAACTTCATCCCAATACACTGGTGTTCTGCACGCTCTGCCATACAAGACTTCAAATGGAGCCATCTGAATACTCTACTGATAACTGTTGTTGTAGGCAAACTCTACCAAGTGCAGTTGATCTTCCCAACTTCCTTTGAAGTCTATCACACAATCTCTCAGCATATCTTCGAGGGTCTGAATTGTCCTCTCAGACTGACCATCCATCTGTGGATGATATGCCGTATTGTACTGAAGCTTTGTACCTAAGGCACTCGCAAGCTCTTCCAAAAAGCTGCGCAAGAAACCTCGGGTCTCTCGTCCGGGTTATCGTAACCGGCACCGCATGCATTTGAACCACCTGACGCACGTATAGGTCTGCGTGTCTATCCAGACTGAGATCCTTTCAAACTGTAATGAAGTGAGCCAACTTCGTCGGTCTATCGACTATTACCCAAATCGAATCACTCCCTCTCTGACTCCTTGGTAGTCCAGTCACGAAGTCCATCGTGATGTGCTCCCATTTCCATTCTGGGATCGCGAGAGGTTGCAGAAGTCCTCCCGGCTTGCAATGTTTAGCTTTTACTTGTTGACACGTCAAACACTTGGCGACATGCTTAGCAATGTGCACCTTCATACCCGACCACCAGTAGTGTTGACGCAGATTCTGATACATTTTAGTGCTTCCAGGGTGAATGCTGTAACTGGTACGATGTGCTTCAGATAAAATTTCTTCTCTAAGCTCTACATCGCTAGGTACAACCAGACGTGCTCAGAACCTTAGTGTCCCGTCATCAGCGATCTGAAAATCAGTCTTTCTTTTCTCAGTGTCCTCTTGAAGAATTTTCTGTACATCTGGATCTGTCAGTTGGAGTTGCTTGATTCTGACCTGGACATCCGGTTCAATTTTGAGAGCGGCCATGAAACTCGTAAGGTGGCCAACCTCAAATTTGAATACTAAATCTCGAGCTTTCTCGATTAAGTTCCACTCCTTAATCAAGATATGAGCTACTGAAGACTTTCGACTTAAAGCATCGGTGACCTTGTTCGCCTTCCCTAGGTGATATAAAATATCATAGTCGTAGTCTTTCAGCAATTCCATCCATCTGCGCTGTCTCATGTTCAACTCCTTCTGAGAGAACATATACTTGAGACTCTGATGATCCGTGAAGATCTAGAATCTTTCCCCGCACAAGTAATGTCTCCAAATCTTCAGGGCAAATATAATAGCTGCGAGTTCTAAGTCATGCGTCGGATAGTTCTGTTCATGAGATCTCAATTGTCGGGAAGCGTATGCAACAACCCTACCGTTTTGCATTAACACGCAACCCAATCCTTTGAATGACGCATCACTATAGATCTCGAATCCTCCAGGACCAGATGGAATTGTCAGCATAGGTGCGGTCGTCAGCTTTTCCTTTAGCTCTTGAAAACTGCGCTCACACTTGTCTGACCAAATAAATTTCTCTTCTTTCTTCAAGAGTCTTGTCAGAGGTGATGCTAACTATGAGACACCTTCCACAAACCGTTTGTAATAACCTGTCAATCCCAGAAAACTTCTGATCTCTGTCACTGTAGTTGGTCTTTGCCAATTGATTACGGCTTCTATCTTGCTCGGGTCGACGGAGATTCCTTCTCCGGAAATCACATGACCTAAGAACGCAACACGAGCCAACCAAAACTCGCATTTGCTAAACTTAGCATATAACTGATGCGTCCTGGAGCACTAATCTCAGATGATTCTTGTGCTCTTCATCACTTCTCGAATAGACCAAGATATCATCTATGAATACGATCACAAACTGATCCAAATATTCCTTAAATATTCGGTTCATCATGTCCATGAAGGCAGCTGGAGCATTTGTCAACCCGAATGGCATCACTGTGAATTCATAGTGACCATACCGAGTATGAAATGCTGACTTAGGAATATCCTATTTCTTAATTCTCAGCTGATGATATCACGTCCTCAAATCAATCTTCGAGAATATTGACGCTCTTTGCAACTGATCGAACAAATCATCGATCCTTGGGAGGGGATACTTATTCTTAACGGTTACTTGGTTGAGCTGTCAGTAGTCAATGCACAAACGCAACGAACCATCTATCTTCTTTACAAATAAAACTGGTGCTCCCCATGGTGATGCACTAGGACGAATAAATCATTTGTCCAATAATTCCTACATCTGCACCTTTAATTCTTTCAACTCAAATAATGCCATCATGTAAGGTGCCTTTGAGATTGGTTCTGTCTCTGGTGCCAACTCAATTACAAACTCAATCTCTCTTTCTGGCGGTAATCCTGGCAATTCTTTTGGAAAGACATCTGGAAATTCTTGCACAACTGAAATGTCTTCCATTTTCAGTTCCTCAACTGTCGTATCCGCGACAGTTGCCAGGTACCCTTGACAACCCTCGTCTAACAAACGAGATGTCTCTTGTGACGAGATCAGGACAATTGAGGGTCCTCCTCGACTTCCTATAAACTCGAAGCTCTCACCCTCTAACAGGTCAAACTAAATCGCTTTGCGATAGTAGTCCATTTTAGCTCTTTGTTTGGTGAGCCATTCCATGCCAATTATCATATCAAAGTCATACATGGGTAGGACTAACAAATCTATTTTCCCCACTCGCTCACCAATCACTAACTTGCACCCCGAACAACCCAAAGCAGTAATGACCTTATCTTTTAGGGGTGTAGATATACAAATTGCTTACTCCAATAATATAGGATTGACTCCTATCAACTTAACATACTGTTCGGCAATAAATGAGTGGGTTGCTTCCGGATGAAACAAAGCATAAGTAGGTTGGTCGTTGAGCGAAACCATACCTGTGATTATGTCAGGCGCAGCTTCTGCCTGACCTTGTATAATCGCATACACAGTGCCCTGTACTGAAGGTCTCTACTGTCCTCCATGCAGTGCATTTTGAGGGGCATACCCTCTGATCTGTCTCATTGGTGGCGGCGGTGGCAACTGAGGTTGCCCTCTTTGCTTCTTTGGGCAATACCTTGCGATGTGACCCGGTTGGCCACATTCGTAACACACTCATGTCCTCGTTGGGCACGGAGCTGACCCATGTCACCTTTCACACAAGCGACACATACCCATACTAGTAGGCATTGGTCTATTGAATCCACTCCTCTTAAAAGGTGGAGCATGGGATCTACCTCCAGGCATGAGCCTCTTCCCTTGACAGATATTCTCGCAATGAGAGCTAAACCTCGATCCAAATGAGGCAGCTCTGTCATTCTGATCTCTTTCGATCATCTAGGCTTTGTCATAAAGGTCATTATAGGTCCTTAGGTTCAGAGAAATCAATGTACTCCTTAAGTCTGGCCTGAATCCTTCTCTGAACTTTCTCACTCGGTTTGTTGGATTCACAATTAATTCAGGAGCATATTGCGACGGTTTAGCGAACCTCGCCTCATATTGATCGACAGTTAGGGAACCTTGGCGTAGACGCTGGAACTCTGCCATTTTCATCTCTCTGGCAGTTTCTGAAAAGTATTTACCATTAAAAGCCTCAAGGAAGGCGTTCCATTATGGGACCACACCTTCTGGGAATATTGTTCCTTAGGTGGTTTTCAACCAAGTACTTGCAACTCCCTCCAGTTGGTAAGTTGCAAGGACTACCTTCTCGGTCTCGTTGCACATCAACAGTGCAAATGCCTTTTCCAACTTCTGTACCCATTAAGCAGCAGCTTCGGGATCTCCTATCCCGGTGAACACTGGTGGGTGTAATTTCAGAAATTGCTCCACCAACTGATGGATTGGTCTTGCAGCGACCACAATTCCCGGTGGACCTTCAACAGGTGCGGCGGGATGTGCAATGACAGGTGCAGCAGTAGGTACGGCGGCGGTTACCGCAACAACGACAGCATTGGTAGCGGCAGTGGTGGCGGCTTCAATAGCGGCAGCAAAGGTGGCAGCTTGATCTCGGGCCTGCTGCCCCATCATTTCTCACATAGCATCTAAGGCTTGGGTGATCCCTACATTTTCCTGATCACTCGGGGCTGCAACCCCAGCACCGACAGTAGTTGGTGCTTCTCCACTGGAACCGGCCTGAGCCTGTGCCTTACCTCTGCCTCAGGTACCGATTCTTATCGGCGCTCCTCCACGAGTCACGGCCCCACTGGCCCTCTTAGCAGGAGTTTTTGGCTCCTGATCGCTCATGGTGTCGCTTTAAACTACTGACACCTGCTTTCAATTCAACACCGAATTAGAAACAGAGCGATCCAAACAACAAACAATTTTAGCACTCAGCTAACACAGACATGCACCAGTTATGAATTTAAAGGCATTTCCTACCAACTATCTCATGGTCAACGCTCCTTATCACTCCAATCTCTAACTTCGCTCTGATACCACAAAAAGGGGATGTCACGCCCCGATCCTTGGGCACGCACACATCCTTCTGATTGGTCAATTTTAGAATGCGATATCCTAGGATTATGTATCACCGACCCTTTCATTTATTAAGCACATGCGGAAGCAGTTATAAATCCCTAGACAATAAAACGATGTGATAGAAAGCAAGGCCATATTTTTCATATTGAAATTCACAACCACACTTTTATACAGAGCACAACTCAAGGTATTTCACAACCTATTCACGACTTTCTAATTTCACTCTATTCACAACAAAACAGGATTCCCAAAAGAGGATGGGATCTTAGTCCTCATTCGGGTCGTACTCAAAATCCCTTTCTGGATCATCGTCTTCTTCAAAAAATATTTCTCCTCCTCAGGTTTCACATCATTGTTCTCCTTCTCCGATTCCTCCTCCTCGGGCTCATCTACGGGCCAATGATATCCTTAATCACCGAACCACGTATGTCCTTAATGATGCATGCAGTAGACAACACTCGTGCGTTCTTTAAGGCGTCGTTTTCACCAGTGACTTCCTTATGACTGAACCACGTATGTCTATACTAATGCAGGTAATAGACAGTACTCGTGCATTCTTAAAGGCGTCGTTTTCACCAGTGATTTCCTTATCACCGAACCACGTATGTCTATACCTCGTACCTGATCAGTCTCAGCCAAGAGTATTCCCAATTCACTCTCACGATTCTTTCCACTTTACAACTCACCAAAGTATCATAAAGGTTAAATAACCATACTCGGCCATTTACCAATCAAGCATTCAATTCCACTCAATTTAAGTCAATTAAGTAACAATTCATCAATTTGCACAATCAATTCAATTCAGCACAATCTGGAGTTCAAATAAATAAAGAGACTGCGCCACGATGATCACCACGAAATTTCGGTCGTCGACCATCCCAGCCTTAATTTCCGAAAAAATAAATAAATAATTAATTAATTTCGAACATTAATAATTAGTTACAATAAATTCAATTTAGCTCAAAATAAAGCTCAATTGAATAAACAGACTTCACCATGATCATCAGCGAAAAATTCCGATCACCGGCCATCCCGGTTGAATTTCCGGAAAATAATTAATTAATTAATTAATTTCGAAAAATAATATTTAATTACTAAAAATTCCAATTAGGCCCAAATTGCCAAATTGAAGCCCGATAAGGGTCGAGAAAAATCCCGAGAAGCATTCATTAAATATTAGACCACATCTTATTGCTAAATGCACAATCAAATTGTCTAATTTGCATCACAATTGACTAATAATCACTAATCTACACTAATCTAACCACCTAATCCTAATTAATTAAAACTAACCAACCCTTAAGTGTAATTAGTCCACTAAGCAAGGATTAGTGAGATTACTCACCGAAATCTCACGAAAGTTGAATCAATCCAACGGGGACAACGCAAGGATCGATAAACCCCAAAGCGGACCTCGGGTTCGGGGCCCGGAAATGGCCCAAAACCACCCATGAACTTGCTGGAAACCCACTCGGCAAGTCGCTATTCTTGGCTGGCCGAAGCTGGTTCGGTGGCTGAGGCGGCTGTCGCGACCAATTTTCGGGTGTGAACCACCTAGGGTTTGGCTAATGGATTGTTAAGCCTAGACTTAACTCGGGCTCTCCCAAGCCCATACCAATTCACGACTTAGGTTCAAGTTCTTAACATACAAACGATTTTCAATCAGGAGTCGCCACTAATCTATTTTTTGGTGGGTCGATTAGAAACTTAAGTAAAGTAATGGGAGTTTTACTTTACTCCTACGAACCGTAGATTTGTGAGTTCGGGGGACTTGGCTACGTTAGATTTCTCTAACGCCCTTTCGGTACCTTTTTCTTTTATTTTGAAAAGTGTTTGGTAAGCAGTTTGAATCAATTTTAATTTACTTTCCTAACATGTGAGGTGATCACTCAGGTGCGCAAACCACCAATTTAACACCCAAGAAAGTAAATAGATAAAATGCAGGACTTACATATAGCAACGAAAGCATCTACGTTGTTAGACCGTAATTCACATCAAATCCTAGATATGATTTCTAATTAACAAGCAATCACTCAATTTTTACTTTCACATTTTTTTAAACAAGAGCATAGTCCATATGCAATGCAAGACTTCTAATCTAATATGAAATAGTATGGCATGGCAACATGTCCTAAACTATATGAAAAAACTAATGATTTCTTAATGAACATGCAATAATTAAACATGCAATCTAAATTAATAAAGATGACCTAATTCTAATGACAAGGAAGTTCCAATTAAATGAACTTAGCAAACACTAAATGACGTGCATTTCATGAGCCTATTTCTATATAACGTGCAGATAATTTTTATTCTAGAAAATGCAATCTATCCTAGAAATTGAAATTAATTTATCCTAAGACAATTTTTTTAAATTCGAAATTAAGAAAAATGCACCAATTACCCAACTTGGTTAAAATTCTATCCAATTTAAATTAAGGATTAGGGCAAACTAAATCCTAATTTAAACCAAGATATTATTTTAACCTAGCGACTTCTAACCCAAGATGCAATATATCTAAAAGTCGATTTAAATTTAAAATCAAACGTACAATCCTATTCTAATATGCATGAGAATGATTTTTTGATTTGTTTCTTTTAATGAAAATTCATAATTAAAAATCACTAAAAATAAAAATCTAACTAAAGCGAGACATTATCTATTTTAAGTTAGGAATATACCAATCCTATCTTAATCTAGAACATTATCTCGTGATGCAATCCTAAAATATTATCTAATCTTGATACTATGTGCATTTTTTTAAAAAAACTATCATGCAACTCTTTAAAAAAAAAAAAAAATCTATCTAGACCTAAAATTAAGCATGCAATTTTATCTAACATGCAATGACATGCAAATAATGCCATAATTCTAATTTTTATATGAAATTCGAAATTAAAATTAAACATGCAATTCACATAAAAAAAAATCTAACGTCCTAAATGAATGCACTTTTTCTTTTTCTTTTTCATGACTCAAAATAAAATCCTTATTCTAAACATGCAAAATAATTAAAAAAACAAACCTAATCCTAATTCAGATTTTTTTGACTTCCTTTTCCTTTTACGAAAATAAAACTGACTCAAACACCACGACATCAAATCAAGTAAGATAATGTTATATCCAAAAATTGGCGAACCATATCTCGCGCATGACATCGGGTTGGTCAATTTTAAATAAAACCGCGAATCGAATCTCGAGCATGAGATCGGATTGGCGATTTTCCGTGCGATTGCGAGTCGGATTTCGGGCATGAAAATTGGACTGTCAATCATATGCACGTTGTGAAATTAGGGATTAATCCCCGAATTCATGAGAATTCAAAATATTTTTGGATATGGCAATAATGAACAAATATTCAAAATAAATTGCGATCCCATGGATCGGGTAATAAAATATGAGAAACTCAAATCAATCAAGAATCTTACCTAGCTCTCGATATCGTGCAGATAAATTTTCCAAATTGGGATGGCGACTCGCAACCGCGGACCACTGGCAAGGGGCTCACGAGTGGCGGAGGCTACACGGCTCGCGGTGTGGGCGAGCTCGCGGAGATAGAGCTTGCGGCTAGTGATCTCGAAGGAACGCGGAGGGTGCTTTTTATTTGGCCTCATCCACAGCCCGATCCCACCGAACTTTGTCCACATACCTCTCTTCTTTTTCGTGCGTTGCCTAAATTCTCATCATCGTTCAATTAATGCGGTTTGACCGGACCGACGACGGTTCCGCTCGGACGGATGGATGGCGGTGCTTGGCTCGACTAGGAAACCTGCAAAGAAAGACCAGTATTCGTCGTTGCTGGGGATTCTGGTTTCGCTGCAAGGACTGACGAGCCAAACCAAAAATCAGGGCTTTGCTTCGTCTCTCAGGGTATCGAGTTCCGTTGACCTATAAAGAGAAAAAGAAGCAAGAAAATTTTCTTTTTTACGTCCCCTCCCAATTGTGGCTGTCGTTTTTTTATATCAAAGAATTCAACCAACATTAGAATATTTCAAGGAATGGCAACAGAATATATGGGAACCAAATTTACCAAAATTCTTAGCTAGCTCTTGATGTCAGTCGGATGTGTTTCCAAATTTGGACTTGTCGGCAGGAGTGGGGATGGTCACCGTGGCTTGCAAATCACACTCGGGATCATCGAGAGCGGAGTCAATTCATGTGCGGTGGAATCCTTTCTTCAGACGTGTGGATGTGTTCTCTGCTTCTTTGATCAGCACACATCTTTACAAATTTTTTTGATGTACCCACCGCCACATGTTGCTTGGATGAGCGTCAAGGTGGAGCAAATTGTAGGATTGAACTGCTGGGACTCGTGGCTCGCGGATGCTTCATCAGAGGGGATCACGACGCAGCTGAGGATGCTAGTGCAGCAGCTCGTCCCGGTGGTGGTCTCGCAGTGTGGGGCAGCGTTGCGAGCGTGAGATCGTGACGATGTGGCTGGCGGGACTCACATGGCAAGGGAATCTCGACCAAGCTTGGTGGAGCACTCTATCTCTCTCTTATCTCACGTGTGTGTCTCTGTGTATTCAGAATTGCTCCCCCTCAATGTGGCCGTGTGTTTCTATTATGTGGCCTCCGAAAACCCTATGCATTTTTTCTTTTTATAGGCCGCCGATTAGGGTTTTAATTTTTCCAAACCGATATCCACGAAGATCATTTTTTCAAACGCAATATTCTCTTTCCAAATGCAATTTTTGCTTTCGAATTGAAATCTCACAAAGATAAATCCGTAAAATCTCTCCGAGGATACGGGCTTGGGCCGATTTACTCCCTTCGTGGGCTTAGCCCAACTCATCAAATTAAAGTTCTGAACCATCAATTCGAACCCATTTGTCACCGGCCCAATGTAAATGCAAATTAAAAGTAAATGCACCTAAAATTATATGCTATGCAATTAATTAATTAACTAATATTTTTTAGGGGTTAAAATTCATCCCTAATTTTTTAATGTGATAAATGACTAAACGGGTTGCCAAAATTTAGGTGTCAACAGCGGCGCAGCAAGGCCGGCGCAACAAGGCAGGTGGAGGGCGAGTGGGCTCCGGCGAGGGCGAGCGGTGGCCGGAGGTGCTCAAGCAGTGGTCTAACCTGGCCGAACAAGGCTGGGCAGAGGGGATAGCTTGACTAGACGGTGGGCGGACGGTACGGCTGGGGAGCGAGGATGCGAGCTAGAGACAAATGGCGGCGGTGGTGCTACGGCACAACGGCGACGGCAACTCCAGCGCGGCTGGTCATGGCTCTTTCCGACGATGCTGGTCGTTGCTTCTGCTTCGTTGCTTTCGAACCGGCCGAGAGGGAGAGGAAGAGAGAGAACGTCGAGAGAGAGAGAGAGAGAGAGAGAGAGAGAGAGAGAGTGAGGGAAGAAGGGATAAGAGTTGAAAAGTCAAAAAGTAAAAAGGTGAAGGGAAAAGCAAAGTGGAAGCCAGCAATCATTCGGTTGGGGGGGGGGAATCGCATGAGGGAAATAGAAAGAAGGAGAGAGAGAGAGAGAGATAGAAAAGAAAAAGAAAGAAAGAAAGAAAGAGGGAGAGAGAAAGGGGGAAAAAGACAAGGTGTTTGGCCAAAAAGGGAAGGAATTGGGAAGAAAAATAACAGAAAAAAATTTCCTCAAGTAGAAAATTCTTATCCCAATTTCTTTTGAATTAGTTCTTAGATTTCCAAGGAAACTTCAAATTAAAGCACTTGGTCCACACTTGCATTGTTGCATCCAATTTCCCTCTTGAATTTGTCTCAAATAATTCTCGCAAGAATTAATTGATATCTCCATTATCAAATTGATTATTTTCCTTATCCAAGAATCCCTCATGCTCCCCAATTTCACAACCAGAATTAATCCCCGGCTTCAACTGAACAAAAGTGGCCACAAACTAACTTTTTCCCAAAAAGTCTCGCTTGTCAGAAAAATCTTCAGAGACTGAATCGATACTTCTAGAATTTATTGTGACATAGCAGAAACTTCAATTTCTGAAATCAGACTAGAATTCACAGTTAATTTCACTTGGCGCGTTTTTCGCGTGACCTAGGCTACCGAGTAACATTCAGAGATTTTTAAGTGCAATTGACATGTGGCCGATTTTCTTTGAGCCACTATGAACCCACTCAACTCATTGGCGACTCTCGGTTGTCGTGAAAATCCTGAGGATCCAAATAGGGACGCAGGGTACCAAAATAATAAGAAAATCAGTCTAGAGCCGGTCGACGAGAATTTTCCAATTTAGTGGTGTCACCCACGATTAGCCACACATTTATGTCGATCCAGTCTATCTCTGATTTCAAATCGATTTTTAACTGTGCCGAATTGGCCTCTAAAGATGGACACGGTCGTGAAGCTGATTCCTAATCAAGTTCTCAAGTCTATTACCTTAAAATTTCTTAATAATTTCCCTAGATAGTCTAGTTATCTCAAGAATGATCAGTTCTGAGAATAGCCCTATCGGCATGTCAATGAAATACTCGATTCATTCAGTAGAAGACAGGGTTGAAAAATCTGGATGTCACAGTACAGGATTAAGAATGAAGCATATGGTAGTATTAGATACAAGGCGAGGCTTGTAGTCAAGGGTTTTTCTGAAAAAGAATGGATCGACTACTCCGAGATATTTTCACCTGTAGTGAAAATGACATCAATTAGAGTTATGCTGAGTATAGTTGCAGTGGAGGATCATCTTGAGCAGTTAGATGTAAAAATAGTGTTTTTACACGCTGACTTAGATGAAGAATTATACATGGCACAACCTAAGGGTTTTGAAGTCAAAGGTAAGGAACACATGGTATGTCGCTTGAAGAAAAGCTTATATGGCTTGAAACAAGCTCCGCGGCAATGGTACCTAAAATTCAGAAAAAGGATTTGCACACTATGAGTCTGATCACTATGTTTATTTTAACAAGTATGATGATGGTAACATTGTGTATCTCTCTTTATATGTGGATGACATGCTGGTGGCTAGTTCCAATATGAAGAGAATCGTAGAAGTGAAGAAGATGTTATCATCACAGTTTGCTATGAAAGACTTGGGAGAGGCTAAGAATATTTTAGGCATGAAAATCATCAGGGATAGGAAAAATAAGAAATTATGGCTGTCGTAGGAAGACTATGTGAACAAGGTGTTAAAGAGATTTAACATGGACAAGGCAAAGCCGGTTGCAACTCTTCTAGCAAATCACTTCAAACTTTCAAAGGATATGTGTCCAAGCACTCATGCTTTGAAATATGAGATGGCGGTAGTTCCATATGTATCAGTAGTGGGGAGTTTGATATATGCCATGGTGAGCACGAGACCAGACATTGGATAGGTAGTGGGAGTTGTGAGTCAATATATGCAGAACCCAGGTAGAGAGCATTGGAATGTAATGAAATGGATATTGAGATACTTAGCAGGTACTTCCAATTACTCATTTTGTTATGGTGGTACATCTCTAGAGTTGCACGGTTATGTAGATGCAGATCATTCGAGTGATCGAGATAGTGGTAAGAGTACCACTAGATATGTCTTTACAGTTACAGGTACAACAGTGAGTTGGGTATCTCAACTACAAAAAGTTGTGGCTTTATATCACAGAAGCCTCCAAGGAAATCATGTGGTTACAATATTATATGGAGGAGCTGCATCGAAAATAGCGATCCAAGACACCGTGGAGTGACAAATCAAATGCAATGCACTTAGCAAAGAATGCAGCTTATCACTCAAAGACTAGACATATCAAGAATCATTATCACTTTATCATAGCAGCTTTGAAAGATAAGGAATTAAAGTTACAGAAGATTGATGGCTCGAAGAATCCAACTGACATGTTAACCAAGGTAGTAGATAGAGAGAAGCATAAGTTCTATACTACTATCATTGGTATTACTCCATGTTGATTGATGAGGAGTATCGTAGAGGCACAAGTTTTTCAACTACTAGTTTTTTGAAGAAGATGGATGCAAAGTTGCTTGGTGCTTGGGTATATTCGTCTTCAAGTGGGAGATTGTTATAGATAAAGCCAAATATTTATTTTTAGGGGCTTTTTTGTCTTTTCTATTAGATTTTCGTTTAGGTTAAAAGTGATACATTTATATTAGCGATGGCAAGACGCTAACCGAAAAGACGCTGAAAAAGGAAATAGAGAGGCAAGAAAAAGAGAGAAGAAAAAAGTGAGTTTTTTTCTTTACAAGGGTTCTCAATCTCTTTGTGCCCTAATCTTGAGAGAAGATCATCATTGTATTTCAACTTTTTTTCGAAGTCTAGTGGATTCGGAAAGTGCCTCTGCGTGGAGACGTAGCCTAGGTTTGAGTGAACTTCGATAACAAATTTGCTGGCGTGTTCTTCTGATTCTATTCTTTTATTATTATATTATGCCTGGTGAATTATTTGCGAGCTTTTTTTTTTGGAATTGACGTGCGATTTCGTAACAGCGCGCCCATCTTGGGGATGGCAAAGTCTGCTAGTTGGGAGAGAAGCGATTGCCCCTCAAGTAATGTGGGCTGTGGGAAATGGTCAGAAAATCTCAATCAAAACATATAAGTGGCTGAAAAATGGGTATAATCGGAGGACCAGCATTAAGGAATGAACCTTCCAAGGTTGTAGAGTTGATAGACTTTGAAAACTATGAATGGAAAGAATACCTATTGCGATCTATGTTTAATCATAATACAGTGATGGAAATTCTAGACACCCCTTTCGGTCTACCAACTACGGAAGATAGACTAGTTTGGATGAGTAATAAATCAAGAAGTTATACGGTGAAGAGTGGATATTTGGTGCATAGAAACAACACAAAGACTCATCGAGATCAGCCGCCAACAACATCCCACCAGGTCAACCCCGACTTATGGAAGCAAATATGGAAAGCAGATATACAACAAAAGATAAAGTTCTTCCTATGGAGTGCCTGTCAGAATGCATTGCCTACGATGGAGAACCTATATAGAAGGAAAATAGTACTTGCGCCAATATGTCCCTTGTGTGGCTTGGAACCTGAGACGATAGAACATACATTCCTTCTTTGCCCATGGATAACGCAGCAATGGACTGAGCCACCCCTGCAAGTTGAAGTGAATCGAGTAGGCTTAACCCGTTTTGATGACTAGTTATGTAAAGCATACATAAGCTCAAGACTGTCACAAAACTTTGAACTGCTTGCGAATGTATTATGGAGCATATGGAAGGATCGAAATCATCATATATTTAGAAAGAGTCCCCTCAATTTTCATCACACTCTCTTTAGAGCCATCAGTCACAAGACAGTTTTGCCACATGGAATCCCATCTCTAAGAACCAGAAGAAGGAAGCAGACTTACTCATCAAATGGCAATCCCCGAAGCCTGGTGTTCTTAAAATCAACATTGATGCATCTTTCGGGCCAGCCTACACAGACAAATCACAGTTAAACTCAAATCAAGAGGTTTCATTGCACAAAATTGAAGGTCTTTCATAATCACCCCCGTAACCAAAATCAACAAGCGAAGAGCTGCAAGACTCGAATACCAATTCCTATACCTCCATCTCCCCAAGACTCGATGCAATATGGAGAGAAGTTGAAGAAGACCAGGAATTAAGTGTGAATAGTAATCCCCATGTTTTCATAAGTAGCAGGGTAATGACGCCACTTGAAGCGTATGAGGGAACTTGGAACTAGCTTCACCTGCGCGGAAACAGATTTTCAATCGGCTCCACCCTTAACCCGGAGGGCTCGACCCTATCGTCAACAACAAGCAGCTCGAATGTTGGTAACAGGGTAATGACAGAACTGGCACAAGATGTGAAATCTGAAGTATTCCAAATACCTACAGGCCTAGCTCTCACAACGCAGCAGAAAGGCGAAGACAGCAACAAATCTGCCTCAACTATGCCCCACAGGTTGCCCAGATGTGCTAACCATACAGACACAACAAACAAGACCCAAACAGTGTCCCCTTTGAAATAGATATAAGTCCACATAGCAGCTACAACGCAGAGCAAATGGGGAGGCCAGATCTACAATCTAAAGAAGGTAAAGATGCGAGAAAACAACAACATTACCCAGATCTAAACAGAGAAGAGGCTGGTGGGATCTCAGGTACTGTGCTGCGACGCCCCCTTCCAAGCGGAGCTATGTTGCGCTTTAGCAGGGACGCTGCTATTGGTGAACGAAACGAAATTACCTCTAAGTCTGTACAACAACCTCATCTGCCTTGTATGCCCGATGATGGTGACAGGGGGACGGTAGCTCAGCTAAAAGGAAAATTTGTAGGCAGCCAGGAACAAGGCTCGAGATCAGAACAGCACAAAATGGAGCACGACCAATTCACCGATTCTCAGCAGCGAGCCCCCCCCCCCCCTCACAAGAGCTGTAGCTTGCATTTGCAATGACGATCTGGGAAGAATTATTGATGGATTCACTAAATTTGTGGAGGTGAGATCGGCTGAGCAAGCGGAGGTAATGGCTTTAGTTGAAACCCTAGATTTTATTTCCTCGAAGCTGGCCCCGAATAGAACTGAAAAAGAGATACTAATACACTCAGACTGCAGTACGATGGTAAATGGGGTCCTCTCCACGAAGACCTTTAGTTGGGAGATACAACCGCTAGTGGACCGGGCAAAGCGGAAATTGGAATAGGTGCTGGGTCTTACTTTAGCCCATTGTAGTCGAACCACAAACAAGGTGGCTGACTGGTTAGCTAAAGCCCATCGAATGGGCTGTCTCACTAGGAATTGGGTTAATAACCCCCCGTCAGCTCTTTTGGATCTTTTGTGTGTTGATGCAAGCAGTGTATTTGCTAAAAATGTTTCTTAGTAATGCTACTTCGTTTGTTTATTCAAAAAAAAAAACTCATAGTTCAAGATCTACATAATTCAAAGTTTGTACCCTAACTTTCAAAATTACTCTAATTAGATGAATAATTAGCTTGAATACTTACCCGGTGTTGAAATTCGTAATTGGTTCGGCTTGTCGTAGAGTCCGGATCGTGAAGGCCTGGGCTCTGTTCTTCCTTTCCTCTTTCCCTCCTTCACGGACGCTTCTTTATTTTTCCCTCTGTTTTTGTCACCGAGTCCTCTTTCTCTCTCTTTAAAACTTGCTCTAGCTAATAAAGCAAAAAGACAAAAGGTTAGGCTTGGGCTTGGGCTTAAAAGAGAGATGAGCTGGGTTTAATGGGCCAAATATTATAGCTGCTGGATCGGTGATTGCTAAATTTCTCTGCAAGAGACATATCCCGAGGTTGATCTTATCCAAAGTTCTCGACCTCGCTTCATGCATCAAGGACTCAATGAGATACGAGATTCCATGCGAAAAGTCACGAAGCCCTTATTTTGACGCTTGGTTGGATTAAGACGATGCGTCAATGTTGCCAATAATAGGCCACAATTTTGCATTCTGTTTGTGGTTGTACTAAAGTATGTGCTTGCCTTTCTCTGCTAGATGAGCAGACTTAGGTACTAATTCTGTTTACATTTATATATATTAAAAGGAACCCAATTTATACATTATTATTAGTTATAATGTGTAATATTAAGTTATCTTATGCATTATCGATTAAGTCATCACAACATGAACATGATTGTCAAAATCAATGAGATCATTTGGATTAAACTCCTTGCGTATCATATAACTTGATGGAAGATAAATCCTTGCTTGACAAAAGATGAAGTATTTTCTATTTTTGTCCATGGTACTTTTAACAGCCCAAATTGAAATCAATAGACTATTCAAAATGAATATTCAGAATGCATATTGAAAATTCACAAATCATAAATTTATACCGACATAATAGGACATGATAGGGTTACAAAGAAGGATTATCTTTCCAGATTGTTTTGCAAGCCCGGAAGTATTCAAAATTCAGAAAATGAGCAGAGTGTGATAGAATGACAACGAAAAGCAAATTAATAGACAAAACCCACTTTTATTAAGAACGTTTCTAGGAAGAAGTGGCTAGGAAGTATAAGCCACAATGTCAGGATCTTGCTTGAAAAGAGCCATCTCATCTTGGTTTAGAGTAATCCAAGCATCAATTCCACCATCAACTGGCCTATCCACGAGACCAACTGACCTCAGAGGAGGGCTTGCGTTGCTCACCGAGTCCGGCTTCCCGCACCCAGAATCACTGTCGTAGGGTGGGAATCTATACCAGCTAGTGATTAGAATCACGTTTGCTCCATCTCTGCCCAATACACTGACATAATCTCTCAACGCACCTGCCACCGCCGAGCACAACGCACCTACGTCTGCTATCGCGGCGTACTTCACTTTGGCATTCCTACGTGCGTCGCCTATCAGATTCAGTATTCTATTGAAAGAGGGCTCTCTCTATTCTACATTAGTGGAGTGATGACGTGAGCAAAGAAGTTGCCGCACACGTTCGTCGGCATCTTTAATTGTACTCTCTCGCGCAAGTTGACAGATGTGGAATACATGGAAGGCCTCGGCAGGCCTTTTGTCACGTGATCGACGCTGATAAGAGCCTTACATAACAGTGCAGACATGATTTCCACCCATGACCTTTGGCTGTTATTAGCTATTGAATCTGATGTGTTGGAAGCATTGTATTGGCAAATTGGGTTTATACTAAAGGGCCCCTAAACCCTATGTATATATTGTAAATTACTTCATCAATGCAAGTCAGTTCGCCCAATCTCTACATGGTATCAGAGCGGCGATTCTTGGAGCCCGTCTCTTGCGTCTCTCTCTTTGGCCTTCTCGCCTGTAATCATTGCTGCTGTTGCTACAGGGTAGAGGCCGTAGTATTGATGACATGCTCTAATGGAATGGCTCCGATCGAGCGCTAGGGTTTCTTTCAGCCTTGCAGCGGATGATATGACCAACGGTTGCTTTCTCTGATCTTGTCGAGAATATTGGCTTCCTTCGATTACGGCCAAGATTCCTTTCTCATTGATTTTCGTCCTCAACGGTTGCACCATCTTTTGCCTTCAGAAGACGGGATTGTAATCAGCCCATTTAAAAAAAAGCTTTGATCCTTCGAGCCTTTTTTCCATTGAAAATATCAATTGCAACAAAGTGGCACTTGGCGTGACTGTGCTTCCCAGTCTTAGATGTGGAGACTTCAATGACCTTGCAGGGACGACCCATGATGACGATGTACCCGTTCTTGCGGATCGTGCCGGCCTGCTGGGGATACGTCTTGGAGCTTTGATCCTTGAAGCCCGTCCTCAAAGAAGGAAGCATGCCCTTCCCACCTCGGATCGTGTTTCTTCCGCAATCTATTCCGACTTTCTGGTGAATGCTTGGGAAATCTCTTCTGATTCTACCAAATTGCTTTTCTCTTTTGATCTCAAGTCACCATGATGACTGAGCTTCAAAGCTCTTCAGCCACAGTTCCTACACATGAGCGGCCGGATAGCCCTTATTTTATGCATCAAACCCTGGATCTAATCTCGTCGGCATGGTCCTTACGGGTGACAATTACAACAATTGGTGCCGTGCCATGGAGATGGCCTTTTCCACCAAGAATAAGATGGTGTTTGTTACAGGAGAATTAAAAAAACCAGCCACAACTGATCCTGCCTATGCGTCCTGGATTCGTGTGAACAATATGATCCTATCCTGGATTCTTAATTCCATTCTATCCTCGACAAGGCTTGGCCGCTGAATTTGAGTCTAGCCAGAGCGAAGTTTTTCCTGAAGGGGAGTGCGGGTTCTTTCACCGGGAATAGAGATGGCAGCTCAAAACTCGGTGGGACTACTTCGTGGATTCCACTCCAGCATACAGTGGCCCACGAGTTCATGAATGTGGCCATAGTGTACATGTCCCCTATCTTGTGAGAAAAGCGCAGGCCGATTGCTAATCTGCCACAATTGAAGCTGTTCACTTGAACTACGACCAGCGGAGTGTTTGGTGCTGGCAGCGGGAATTTCGACAAGCTGTTAAAAAGGTCACGGTCAAGATCTCCCTGGAGGAGCTGATCTAGAGTGCCATCCACTTTGGCCTGGATAACTTCCACTCCTTGGTCGTTGCAGTCGATGAAGAGCCCGTCTTCGATGTACCGACTGGCTAGAGGGTAAAAGAGGGCTAGAGTTTCGGAAAGCGACTCCTCCAAGCGGAGAAGCCTCTGAAGCGTTTGGATCTCATGCGTACTTTCGCGAGCTCGATAGTAGAAAACGATGCCAGCATGTTTAGAAAATAAAAGGTCATCAATGAAGGACAGGCTAAGCTTTCGACTTTGGTTTGGCGTCGGAGCAGATGGCTGGACCAGTTTCTTGGACTATACGTCGACCTTCAGGTTTGATACATCGCCAGATCGCTTCGGTGCCCGTTTAGGTATTTCAACGGATCTTTTTTATGCACATGTTGAGGTTATCAGCCAGAAATGAAGAGAACACAAGCCTTTGAGTTTATAGCGGAGGAAATGTAGATGCTTCTCATTGACCTTTATTACCGGCTGTGCAGACATCTTTCGGTGCAAAGGCATCAAAATGACGTCGGCGCAGGTCCCTACTTTTTCCTTTTCAAAGATCCGGAGGTCTCGTGACCTAGGAACTCGAATCCAGACGCCCGTGCTACCTGGAGGCTAATGTAGTACCCTACAACCCTCATGAAATCGGTTAAGTTCGATCTAAAAGTCCTATAAGCCCCAAGAACCCGTTAATATCATGCTTTTGGCTTTTGTAGGTGATTCTAACTCAGAACAATTTGCACATGATTCGTGAGAGAGCAATGAAATCATACAAAATTAAAGAAATAATCTTATAATTAAGCTAAATATGAAAAAAAAAATTGAATCCAGATCGAATAGTTCTTAAATGTACATTTATATCTCCAACAGCAATTTTAAATGATATTCTATTTTATTGACGTATTCGTCTTGGGCTTAACTTGGACCCTTATATCTTCTTATTGACAAAGCACTGCTCATTCCAATAATGAGATGCCTTTACCTAAAGTTGCCTATTTAAATGAGTCAATCTCATCTACGGTGCCAAAAAGAAGACAAACCTAGAGAAGAGAACGACCCATCCTTGGTTAAAGCCTATCTAAATAAAACCCCAAATCAAAACTCAAAGTAAAGTCCGGCAAATGTGCCGAGAAGAGCGTCTTTCCATTGAAATTAAAGCTCCTACATTGTCGTTATTGCAAAAACAAAAGGGTTAATATCACAAAAAACCTCAAATTGGAACACTTATAATAAATTTACTTTAAATTAATTGTATGACCATAAAAAATCAAAACAGGTATACCTGTGATAAATATACTCCAAATTGATTTTTTTATGACAAAAAATCACAAATCGATACACTCGTGACAATTATACTCTTTGTTAACTTCCGTCAAGTTTTACTATTAAATTTGCTGATGTAGATAACGTATTATTGTGACGTGGCAAGCCCACATGGAAATCCATAGGGCTAATGTCACCAAAAATCCTAAATTTGTCACAGGTATACCGTTAAGTTTATTACATGAATACCGTTAAATTTGTCATAAATGTATCAATTTGGGATTTTTGATGATATTTACCATTTGGACTTCCACATGGATCATAACACATCAGCATGCCTCACCTAGGTCAGCAAATCTAATGATTAAATTTAACATAAGGTAAATTTACTATAAGTATACTAATATAGGATTTTTCATGGCCAAAATATTAGTTTAAGGTAAATTTGTTAAAAAATACTAAATCTTTATTTTTTGTGATATTAACCCAAAATAAAAAGCAGACAAGTTAAATAATATTGATCATTTGTTGAAAATAATTCATGACTTTTCATGCAATCTCTTTCAAAGACGTTCAATCGAGTTTTTGCTAGCTGTGGCGAGGGCAATCATGGCATTTGATATTAGAAATGTGACTTTAGACCAAACCCCGCGTCTTCATATTTATCTCCACCCTATACTATGGTTTAAATTAGCAATATCTATTTACTCTTTCCAAGCTCTGCACGAGGTCTCTTCTTCGAAACCTGTATAAGTGATTGTCTTTGGCAACTACTCTTTTTGCAAGATAAAAAGTCCATTTCATTAATATCATTGATCTCTCTTCAAAGTAGCACTGACAGCAACACGTAATATGCAACATGACACATCATTTCTCAAAAAATAGAAAATCTCAATATGTTGAGACACATTGTATATTAAATATATATTATTTTTATGATTATTTCAATCAAATTAATTTGATTTAAATTCACAAAAAATAAACAATAAAAAAGAGCCTAGAATGAATTTATACTAAAAATTGTGAGTCACGGTAAGTAAGAGTTAAAGAGAAGAGAAGATTATATTTTTCTTCTTTCCTTTTATTATTTTTATTATTTTTTTTATTTTTAGATATTTATATTTCGACCCCTCATTATTGAAATTTTTTAAAATTGAATCCGTGTGTGTCGGAATTCTACACTTGCGTATCGGAAGAGTTGACCATGTGTTAGATTTTCTGACACTTATTTACTGCGTGTTGAAGTCCGTCAAATACAATATGAAGACTCTTGGAAAATGCAAATGTTGATGCCTTCTAGTCTCTCTTCCTCTCCCTATTTTTGAACGCCAAGAGATCTAACTCCAACTTTATTGGATTGAAGGGTTCCATTAATGTCTATAATTATCGATAAATGATGATAGAAGGCGAGTCTTTACACCTAACAATTATTTTTTCTTTTCCTAGTAAGTCATATTTTGGCTTTTGACATGTCCATGATCTTGGGATTTTGGTGATGGAAACACCACTTTTCGCCGGAATATTTGATTATCAACAGCAGAATTTTAGAACTAGAGATCCAACAATTTAAAACCTTAGCAAAGACCCGAATCACGAGGCAGAAAGAGGAGTTGGGTTTAGCCTATGGAACTCATTAACCTAACCTTAGTTAGGCCTTAACTAAACACCAATCAATTCCTTAGGCATAGAAATGGATGCTTTTCTGCATTATTGTTTCTTCACTGGAAGAGTCACCATTATCAATCTTCATGTCTCCATCCCTTCCTCCACCACTAATGGACAGACACTGCGGAGTTATCCATCATTTCATCCTTTGCCATCGACAATGGTCCGTTCATCCTTTTCCACCACTAACAAATTAGGCCTAATGCATCTTTCTTCCTTTCTTCCACCACTAACGGACAAACATTGATTACGTATTAATCCTAGGTCTGCTCCTTGCCCGGGTCAATAAAATCATATTTAAAATATAGAAGCAACATTATAATTAAGCTAATTGTTCGATTAGAATGTCAATTGTAATTATTGAAACTTCAATTAGAATTATCATTAAACTTACTCCGTTCTTTATTAACATTTTAAACATGTTTGCTTTTTTAAAAACGCTACTCTTTAAATGAAAAATTAATATTAGACACGATTGTAAGCCGTTGACACCTGGCGACCCGTTTAATCATTTATTAATTACGTAGATAATTATTGATTAATTTGTAGCCTCTAAACAAAAATAATTTTCATTAACTTGCAAAGCATATGGATAGTATGAGTATTTGCATTACCGGTAATAGAATCTATTAAAATTTAGTTAAAAAGAAAGATAAAAAAAAAAGAAAATAATTTTTTTTTAAAAAATGAACCAGGCCGGCTTGACCTTGCACGCTTAGGCTCGGCCCACGAACCAGCCGGCCTCCTTTCCATTTCCTTCCCCCCGCTACGCCTTCGAGCCTACGATTTCCTTTTCTCGCGCCAAGCCTCTGGAAAGTCACGGTCTTCATTCGATTTCCCTCGAGTTAAGTCGTTTTATGAGAATCTCGGCTCGGAGTCATGCGATACGATTATGCTTAGCCCAATTTGTCAAGCTCGCCCTCCATTCGCCGTCGCCAAGCCGGGTGAGGACCGTAACGACGACACCCCCCTTTCCCTTGTAGCATACTTTGTTTTGCCATTGTCTCGACCATCCGAGGCCGAGACTCGCCGGCGCCTGTTCACGCCCGGTTTCGAGTGTCGGCAAGCCTCATTGTCTGTCGTGGTGCCAATTGTAGGCGTGGGGTTGAGCTTCAATTGACTCAATTTTCCCCTTTCTATTCCCATCTATCGGGTGTTCGATGAAATGCCTATGTGAATTTCATTGCCCGTCTTCTTTGTTCATGTTCAAGTCCGGCGCCCATGTGGCGTCCGCTAGGTTGGGTATCACTAAAGGCAGGACATTTGCGTGCAATGCTGTTACTCACTTGTGCTATCGTCTGTGGTTATATATATAACGTAGGTACTCGGAAGTGTTCGTAAAAACTTGTACTTTGTTTAGTTGGAATGCTCAAGCGTCTGAGCTGATCTTGTGTGGTTGAAAGTGTAAGATTGATATTCAAAGGGCAGCAACTTCGTCTTTCAAGACCCGTCACACCTTGATCCATTTCGAAGACTGTTCTTTCACATTTACCCAAATTGTCCTATCTGCAGTGTCCACCATTTCGATTAAGCTACCATGGACTCGGAGAGCCCTTGTGCTTTGCAGCATTTGGACCTTTTGCTACTACGGGCTTTTACTGGTTATTGGTTAATGGGCAACAACAGGTTATTTTATATGATTTTCGTCCCAAAATCTCCTGCTCCACTATCATGACAGGTGTCCCTTCTATGTTTTTCATTTGACAGTAGCATGAACTGTCTTCCCTTAACTGGAACCGTTCTGTGTGCATCTCTCGTTATTGGCTTCACAACCTCTTCAATCCTCTTATGCAGCCATTTCCATCAGGTACTGTCGATTTGATCCAAATTTTCTTGAAATTCTTGGGTTCACAACTTGAGACTCGCCGTCGGTCATTTTATCTTTCAGGTGGAAGAAGATACCAAAGTTGGGAAAATATCCCCTCTGGTGACTTAGTTGTCCCTTGTAGTTCGAGGCTTGGTGAATCAAATTCAAACATTAATGCTGCAATTTCATGTACAGGTTAGGCTTGGCACAGAGAAAGGTTCACCTGTTGTGAAAGTGGCAGTCACAACACTCTATTCTCGTCTATTATCTTTCGGTCTCAGCAGAGATCTTCCCTCTACTTGCATTGTGAGTGTCTTGTTGACTGCATATTTCCTAAATCTCTTAGTATCTCATCATCAAGGATACATTGAAATAATCTGTGTTTTACTAAATCTCTTACTCTGTTGTACTTATTTGCATCTTGATGACAATCTACTCCAGGTACTGTGCCTTCTGACCTCACCTATGGGAAACCGGGTTGTTAGCTTTGTCAAAGAGAATCACGAGGTAAGCAGAGATCCTAAAATCGCAGAACGAAGCTGATTTTTTTTTTTTTTTTTTTTGGAGGACGAGTTCTTAGCTTTGTCGAATATATATATTGTGCTTCGTTTACATATTTGAGTAGTAGAATAATGATGTTCCTTTTACTTCAAAATGTCATCGTAAAGGACAAACGGTCAATTTTCATGGCAAAGTATTATTGCGTGAGGTTACATGCTTTGTTCGGAGATTCATTAGCTGCTGGATTCGTGATAGCTAAATTTGTCTGCAAGAGATATATTCCAAGGTTGATCTTATCCTAAGTTCTCAACCTCGCTTCGTGCATCAAGGACTTGATGAGATACGAGCTTCCATGCGGAAAGTCACGAAGTACTTGGTTGGGCGCTTGGTTGGATTACGACCATGCGTCAATGTTGCCAAGAAAAGGCCACAATTTTGCAATCTGTTTGTAGTTGTATTAAAGTGTGGGCTTGCCTTTCTCTGCTAGATGAGCAGACTTAGGTACTAATTCTGTTTACATTTAGGTATACACAAAGGAAACCCATTTATACATTATTTTTGGTTATAATGTGTAATATTAAGTTATCTTATGCATGGTTATTGATTAAGTCATCACCACATGAACATGATTGTTGAAATCAATGAAATGATTTGGATTAAACTCCTTGTGTATCATATAACTTGATGGAAGATAAATGCTTGCTTGACAAAAGATGATGGTAATTTTCAACTGTCCAAATTGAAATCAATAGACTATTCAAATGAATATTCAGAACACATGTTGGAAACTCACAAATCATAAATATTGCCGGCATAACAGGACATGATAGGGTTTGAAAGAAGGATCATCTTTCCGATTGTTATGCAAACCCAGAGTGTTCAAAATTCAGAAAATGAGCAGAGTATGCTAGAATGAAAACGAAAAGCAAATTAGTAGGCAAAACGCACTTTTATTAAGAACATTTCTAGGAAGAAGTAGCTAGGAAGTACAAGCCACAATGTCAGGATCTTGTTTGAAGAGAGCCATCTCATCTTGGTTTAGAGTAATCCAAGCATCAATTCCACCATCAACTGGACCATCCACAAGACCAACTGACCTCAGAGGAGGGCTTGCGTTGCTCACCGAGTCTGGCTTCCCCCACCCAAAATCACTGTCGTAGAGCGGGAATCTACACCAGCTACCGATTAGAACCGCGTTTGCTCCATCTCTGCCTAATACACTCACGTAATACCTGAACGAATCTGCCACCACCGAGCACAACACGCCAGCATCTGCTATCGCGGCGTACTTCAATTTGGCATTCCTATGCGCGTCGCCTATCTGATTCAGTATTCCATTGAAAGAGTGCTATGTCTCTTCTACAGCAAGTGGAGTGGTAATTTGAGCAAAGAAGTTGCCACACGCGTTCGTCGGCATCTTTAATTGTACTCTTTCACGCAAGTTGATAGATGTGGAACACACAAAAGGCCTCAGCAGGCCTTTTGTCACGCGATCAACGGTGATAAGAGCCTTACATATCAGCGCAGACACGATTTCTACCCGTGACCTTTGGCTGTTATTAGCTATTGAATCTGATGAGTTGGAAGCACCGGAAGCAGCTTTCAGTCTCGACAGGGCTTGGCCGCTGAATTTGAGTCTAGCCAGTGCGAATTTTTTTCTGAAGGGGAGTGTGGGCCATTGTATGAGTGCGGGTTCTTTCACCGGGAATAGAGATGGCAGCTCGAAATTTGGCGGGACTACTTCCTGGACACCGCTCCGGCATGCTGTGGCCCACGAGTTCATGAACATGGCCATGGTGTACATGTCGCCTAGCTTGTGAGAAAAGCGCAGGCTAATCGCTAATCCGCCACAATTGAAGCTGTTCACTTGAACTACAACCAGAGGATTGTTTGCTGCTGGCAGCGGGAATTTCGACAAGCTGTTGAGAAGGTCACGGTCAAGATCTCCCTGGAGGAGCTGATCTAGAGTGCCATCCACTTTGGCTTGGATAACTTCGGCTCCTTGGTCGTTGCAGTCGATGAAGAGCCCGTCTTCGACGTACCGACCGGCTAGAGGGTAAAAGAGGGCTAGTGTTTCCGAAAGCGACTCCTCCAAGCGGTGAAGCCTCTGAAGCGTATGGATCTCGTGCATACCTTCGCGAGCTCGATAGTAGTAAACGATGCCGACATGTTTAGAAAATAAAAGGTCGTCAATGAAGGACAGGCCGAGCTTTCGACTTTGATTCGGCGTCGGAGCAGATGGCTTGACCAGTTTCTTGGACTGTACTTCGACCTTCATTTTTGATACACTGTCAGCTCTCTTCGGTACCCGTTTAGGTATTTCAACGGATCTTCTTCATGCACACCTGAGTTTATTGCGGAGGAAATGTGTAATTCTCACTGACCTTCATTACCGGCTGTGCAGACATCTTTCGGTGCAGAGGCATCAAAATGACGTAAAGGTCCTGTAAACCCCAAGAGCCGATTAATCTCATGCTTTTGGCTTTTGTAGGTGATTCTAACTCAGAATAATTTGCACGTGATTCGTGAGACTCGAACAAGCAATGAAATCATACAAAAATAAAAGAAAATTAATCAAGCCAATCGAATATGAAAAAAATTGAATCCAGATCAAATAGTTCTAAAATGTAAATTTGTGTCTCCAACAGCAATTTTGGATGATATTCTATTTATTGAAATATTAGTCTTGGGCTTAACTTGGACCCTTATATCTTCTTATTGGCAAAGCACTACTCATTTCAATAATGAGAAGCCTTTACCTAATGCTACTTTTTTAAATGAGTCAATCTCATCTACTGTGCCAAAAAGAAGACAAACCTAGAAAAGAGAACGACCCATCCCTGGTTAAAGCCTACCTGAATAGAACCCCAAAATCAGAATCACAATAAAAAAAATCATAGTAAAGTCCGGCAAATGTGCCGAGAAGAGTGTCTTTCCATTGAAATTAAAGCTCTTATGTTGTCCTTATTATAAAAACGAAAGGGTTGATATCACGAAAAATCTTGAATTGGTACACTTATGATAAATTTTGTTCAAATTAATTCTATAACCATAAAAAATCAGGAACTAGTACATCTATGACAAATGTACTCAAAACTAATTTTTTTACTGCAAAAATTCCAAACTCATATACTTACGACAATTATGCCATCTATTAACTACCGTCAAGCTTTTTCGTTAAATTTGCTAACATGGATGACATGTTATGGTGATGTGGCAAGTCCACATGGAAATCTATAAAGTTAATATCACGAAAAATCTTAAATTTATCACGTGAGTATCATTGAATTTGTCACAGATGTGTCAATTTAGAGTTTTTCGTGATATTTATCCTATGGATTTCCATAGAGACCACACCATGTCACCATGTATCACTTGAATCAGTAAATTTAATGATTAAATTTGACAGAAATTCATAGAAGATAAGTTTATTACTAGTGTATCAATATAGGAGTTTTAGTGGTCAAACTATTAATTTGGAATAAATTTGTCAAAAAAATACTAAAATTTTATTTTTCGTAATATTAATCCAAAAAAGAAGAAGATATAATTAAAAATATTGATTATTAGTTTAAAATAAGCCTTGACTTTTCATGTATTGTTTTTCAAAGACGCTCGGTCGAGTGTTTGCTAGCTGCGGCGAGCGCAATCATGGCATTTGACGTCAGAAATGGGCCTTTAGACCAAGCCCAGCGTCTTCAGATCAGTCTCTATCCTACGCTATGGTTTAAATTAGCAATATCTATTTACTATTTCCATCTCTACACGAGGTCTTCTTCGAAACTTGTATGGAGTGATTGTCTTTGGCAACTGCCCTTTTTGCAAGATAAAAAAGTCCATTTCATTTTCACCGAAAGCCACAGAATATGCAACATGACATGATATTTCTAAAAAAAATAAAGAATCCCAACATGTTAGGACACGTATATTAAATGTATATTCTTTATTTATACATGATAATTATTATTTTTATAATTATTTCAATAAAATTAATTTTATTCAAATTCAAAAAAAATAAATAATAAAAAAGAGTCTAAAATGAATTTACACGAAAAATCACAAGTCATGGTAAATGAAAGTTAAAGAAAAAAGAAGATTAGCCTTTTTCTCCTTTCCCCTTTATTATTTTTATTATTCTATTTTTTTAGATATTCACATTTTAACCTTTTATTATTGAAATTTTTTAAAATTAACTCCATACGTATTGGAATTCCGGACTCGTATGTCGAGAGTTAAATATGTGTTGAATTTTCTGACACTTATTGATTGCGTATCAAAGTGGGTCGAACACAACACGAAAATTCTCAAAGAATGTCGATGCTTCCTAGTCTCTCTCTCCCTCTCCCTCTCTTTGAACACCAGGCGGTCCAACTCCTAATTTATTGGACTAAAGGGGTTCCATTAATGTCTATTATTCTCGATAAATGGTGATCAAAGGCGAGTCTTTACATCTAAGCATTATTTTTCCTTTTCCCAGTAAGTCATACTTTGGTTCTTGACACGTTCATGGTCTTGGGATTTTGGAGATGGAGACCCAACTTTTCGCCGGAATATTTGATTATCAACAGCTGAGTTTTAGTACCAGAGATCCAACAATTTAGAACCTTAGCAAAGACCCAAATCGCGAGGAAGAAAGAGGAGTTGGGTTTAGACTATGGAGCTCATTAACCTAACCTTAGTTAGGCCTTAATAAACACCAATCAGTTTCTTAGGCATAGAAATGGATGTTTTTCTGCATTATTGTTTCTTCTCTAGACCAGTCACCATTATTAATGTCCATGTCTCCGTCCTATCCTCCACCACTAATGGACAGACACTGTTGAGTTATCCATCATTTCATCCTTTACCATCGCAAATGGTCCTCTCATCCTTTTCCACCACTGATATATTAGTCCAAATGCATCTTTCATCCTTTCTTCCATCATTAACGGACAAACATTGATTAGGTACTAATCTTAGGTTTGCTCCTTGCACGGGTCAATCAAATCATAATTAAAATATAGAAGCAACATTATAATTAAGCTAATTGTTCGATGACAATTTCAATTGTAATTGTTGAAACTACAATAAGAATTATCAAATCAGAACTTCTAAGGAAATTAAACTTTCTCCATTATTTATTAACATTTTAAACATGTTTGCTTTCTTAAATACCGCAACTCTTTAAATGAAAAATTAATATATAAACAATTATGAGCAGTTAACATCTAAATTTTAACGATTCATTTAATCATTTATTAATTACATATATGAATTAATTTTTAGCCTTTGAACAAAAATAATATTCATTAAATTGCAAAGCATATATATATATATATATATATATATATATATTATGAGTATTTGCATTAATAGCAATAGAATCTACTAAAATTTAGTTAAAAAGAAAGAGAAAAAAAAAAGAAAATAAAGAAAAGAAATTTTTTTTAAAACTGAACCAGGCCGGCTTGACCTGGCACCCTCAGGCTCGGCCCACGTACCAGCCGGCCTCCTTCCTTTTCCTTCCCCCTGCTTGGGCCTGACCCTTTCTTTTCTCTATTCCTTTTCTCGGCCCAACCTTCCTCTTGGCCCAGCCCCTTTTCTTTTCTTTCCCCCCTTTCTCCCCATCCTTCACTCTACTACAGTAAGGACGCTCATACAGGAGGATACAGAGCAGCGACAAGCGTCGAGATGGGTGAGGACCATCACGACGACAACCCCCCCTTCCCTTGTAGCATACTTTGTTTTGCCATTGTCTCGACCAACCGAGGCCGAGACTTGGCGGCGCCTGTTCACGCCCGGTTTCGAGTGTCGGCAAGCCTCATTGTCTGTTGTGGTGCCGATTGTAGGCGTGGGGTTGAGCTTTAATTGACTCATTCCCCTTTCTATTCCCATCTATCGGGTGTTCGATGAAATGCCTATGTGAATTTCATTGCCCGTCGTCTTTGTGCCGAGTTGGGTTAGGTGTTTAGTTGGACCGATTAGGGTTTGGTTCGCGAGCTGGGTTGAATTAGGCAAAGTGAGCTTATTTTGCTTTCTTGGACCAGGCTTAGTTCATTTAGTTTTTTTAGGGGTTGGACCAATTTTTTTTTTTTTTTTTTTGAGCTGGACTAGGCCTGTGAATCAAGCCTAGTCCGACTGAGGATCCTATGACCCAGGTCGGTTGACCCAGGCCGATCTCGAAATGGGCCGGACCAGACATGCGAATCGGTTCCCCATTTTTGGATTAAATTAATTTTTAAAAATTCTTATTCAAAAAATTATTTTTCACGATTTTTTCTAATTTTTAAAAAAAAGTTATTTAAAATTTTATTTCTTAAAAAATTAGAAAAAAAAACTGAAAAATTAGTTTTTGAGTACTTTTCTTTTAAAATGTGTGAAAATCCTTAATAAAAAATTATGCTCAAATTGAATAAACTCTTTTGACTTTACCACAAACTTTGAATGTTCTTAGAAACAGATGTTAAATCATTGTTTGCGCATTTCTATTTCGATTATCATTTTATCGCGGACTTCCAATATGTTGATTATGGTTCCCTTTAGCCTAGTTAGGAATTGCATTTTTCTTATTTCTAAGCAGTAGATTCTTGCTTTTGCTTTACAATTTATTTAATGCTTCATTGGTCATTTATTTTTATTTTAATGATTACACACCTGTATGATCACCTCAAATATTAGTCAATAGGTTTAAATCCAAACTAACTGACAAATATCTTATTGAAATGAACAAGTCAAGATTTATTAGTGTAATGGTTGCCAAGGTATATTTTTATACCTCATTTGGTTTCTGCCAATTCCAATAGGCTAGTAATGACTTCTCATTCGAAAACCGTCATAATGTCAATTGAAGTTGAAATTGAGTAACCAACGTTGCACAAGGTATGAGCTTAGGAAAGCTTATGCCTAATCATGAACTATAGGCTCGACTTTTAGTTAGTATCTGTAAACCCATGTCTTTGCCCCCTTCGAATAGAAAAGATAGATCATGATAGCTTGGCGACTCCGTTGGGGAGTTAAGTTAAAACTCTTAATGGATGCGAGCTGAAATTTATCTTGTTCAAAAAATATTTTTGTTTGGTAGTGAGAATTCTAGGAATGTCCCTAACATGAATGTTAAATGTCCTTGCAATGAGAGTTATACGGGGAAGAGTGATCGTTGACCCCTTATCTTGCAGGTTTGGAGTTTGGAAATGAATATTTATTTTTCGAACTTTTGAAGTAGTACATTGATACAAACTATTGTGCATGCATTTATATCTTTTAGCATGACACTTATGCACGCACAACCTGCTATTAAACTCCGGCCGCACCACCAAGAATTACTTAAGAGGTGTCGATAATTGATTGGACCATACACAATTAGCTCCAATGAGACAATCATTCTCATTCCCGCTCCTTTCTTCAAAAGAAATAAGTTTGACCCATACGTAGTTTGCAACACTGGGGAAGGATTTCCATTTTGTTGAAAATAAAGCCTTAACCTTAGAATCCCACCCTTTAGACATCAAACCTTACAAGTTTGCATGTGCATGTCTATATGATTGCCATTAATTCTTTGGTGAAATAAGTTTTTATTCCTGCACTTCGCAGTTTACTTACTTTTTCATTTGTTTCATTTGGTCCATGATTAGTCTAGGTTAGTTGTGGATTTAATACCATGATCATTTCAATTTGGAAGTCACAATCATTGAGTCTACCCAAAAAAAAAAAAAATTACTTCCAATTCATGCCTTTATCTTTCTAAGCATGTCATAAATTGTTGTTTTCCAAGGAATTATTGCGACACCCATCAAAGGAGTAGTTCCCCATCCAGGAGCTACTTTACCATATTCTGAATTCAATGGTTTCCCATCATTTTGAAAGAGGTAAAAAAATTGTGTAAAAAAAGGGAAATTTTCATGAAATTTACTTTCAATTTAAGCCTTCGTTTTTACTACATGTGTGATCAGTAATTTTTTTTAAATAAATTCGTTAGCATTTTTTTTTAAAGAATTTTTAAGCATGCGTCAAACTAACCCTGTTTGTTTTTCTAATTTATTTATTTTGTGTCTTAAAGCATAATCCCTTTGACTTTTATCATGACCTAATCTTAGTTACACCACCTAGGGTTTAGTTAATAGATTGCTAAGTCTAGACTCAGCTCGAGCTCTCCCAAGTCCATACTAATTCGCGACTTAGATTCAAGTTTTTAGCATGTAAATGAATTTTATCTAGGAGTAACCACTAATCAATTTATAATATGTTGATTAGTCATCTAAGTAAAATAATGAGAGAATTATTTTACTCCTACAAACTAGAGAATTTGGGTATGGGGACTTGGTTACACTAGATTTCTCTAATGTCCTTTCGGTACCATTCTTTTCATAAAAAAAATATTTATTGAGTAAAATGAATTCATTTTATTACTTTCTAACATGTAAGGTAACCATGCGGGTGCGCAATTCATCAATTTAACACCCAATAAAATAATATATAAATTACAGGACTTACTTCAAAGTAACGAAAATATCTGCAATGTTAGCTTAGAATTCATATTAACAGTTTTAGATGCGATTTCTAATTAACACGTAGTTGCTTAATCTCTTTTCAGGATTTTCTCTTATTTAATGAAACCTAATTTAGGTGCAAAAATATGTCTATACAACCATGACATACAACATACAATTAAATAAACCTATTATGTAAACTATATGTCATGCAACCTTAATTAAATGACATAATCTAATGATGGGTAAATATTAAATGAAACTATCTTAATATGTCACACATTTAAATGATCTTCATCATGCAATGACAAGACGACATACAAGAAATGACCTAATTTTAGGTGACACACGCATGTTATTTTTTATGTTTTCTTTTCCTTTTTTTTTTATAAAATTCCAAATTAAATTACCTAATAATTAAACTTGTAATTTAAATTAAAGAAAAGAAAATCTAACATTCTAAATTAAATTTCTGGTTTTTTTATTTCAAAAATTTGGAATAAATAGAATGCCTTACCTAAATATGCAAACTATCCCAAAAAATGCAATATTGGGAAGATTATGGCATGTTTCAACATCCAATCGACAAAATCTGTAAATACTCTTTTAGCTGCACATTTTAAAATTTCTGACAAGTTATTGCCATAGATTGAGGAGGAGGAGCATATGTCCCATGCTCCTTATTCTAATGCAGCGGGTAGTATTATATACGCGATGGTATGCATTAGGCCTAACATTTCACAAGCTATAAGCGTTGTCAGCCATTACATGAAGCACCCAGGTGAAACTCATTGGGAAACTATGAAATGGATCCTCAGATATCTAAAGGGGACAAAAGACGTTGGCATCGCGTATTGGAGGAACGGTAATGGCGGTGAGACCATAGGGTATGTGGATTTGGATCACGCTAGTAACTTGGATGACTGCAGATTGTTAGCAAGGTGCGTCTTTACGCTAGCAGGTGGTGTAGTAAGTTGGAAGGCATCTTTACAGGACGATATTGCCTTATTTTCAACTGAGGCAGAGTACATGGCACTAACCTTTGTAGTGAAGGAGGCAATATGACTAAGGGGTTTGCTTTTGGACCTTGGATTGGAGCAAAAAAGTGTCATTACGCACCGTGACAATCAAGGTGTAATATATCTAGCATATAATCTGACATATCACGAGCAAATGAAACATATCAATACAAATACCATTTCATCCGAGATGTCATAGCGAAGGGTAAAATTGTTGTAAAGAAAATAGCAATAGTGGAGAACTCGACAAATATGATGATAAAGCTCATTCCTTCAACATAGCTCGAGCTCTACTGTAGCTCGATTAGCGTTTGTAGAGTATGAGCGCCCGTCGAGGCATTGTGAGAGTCGGCCATTGTGAGAGTCGACATGGAGAATGGGCACTATGACTTTGCTTCAAACGTTGATTCAAGGTGGAGAATTATTAGATTATGTCTCAAGTTTGAGCCTGTATACATGACTCAACTTTGTTATTTGTTGAAATGAGGAAGCACATTCGCGAAGCATTTTAATGAGAACCGACGCATGGTCTACAAAAGAATTCTTCAACCTTGATCTAATATTTTATTGGTACATCCATGATGAGGTGCAATTAAGATGCACTGGCTCGTCTAATGGAGAGACACCTTTTAAAAGGGTGTGAAGGAAGTTATATAAATAACTTATGAAGATAATTACCATAACGATTGGTAGAAAGAACGTTCTGATAAACAGTTCTCTCTTCTTCTTCTCTCTCCATCAAAGAACAAAAGGCAATTACATTAGTACTTTGAGAAGACAATTTGCATTAACGCAATGGAATGTGAATGCTTTTCTCATGATTATATTTGGACCATCGTTAAGGTCGTATTGTCCGTCGTTCGTTTGTGATTCAATGTACATTCTTGGGTAATTTGTTTATTTGCATTAAAGACATTAGTCATTTCTTCTTCCAACACTTGATAATTCTTTTTGAGCTCCCAAGTGCAAGTGTACTCATTGGTTGCACAGTTTTGTTGTCAAAAGGTTGGGCTTAGGGATACTTGACCACAAGAGTTCCCTCATGGTTCGTGTTTCAAAAGATGTCCTCAACTCGCCTTTCGGAACAAACTTATATGAGTTCTCTTGATCGGAGTCATGAGCTTTCCCAAGCTCGTACCTCGCATGACAACGGAATTTGTCATGACCAAACCTCAACATCACAACACATCTTAATCGATGGTTTTAAGGTTGAAAAGAAATCAGACGTAAATGTGAGTTTAAGGGTATTTCAATCATAATAGCCCTCTTGATAGTATGTATTCGCCCATAAGAATGGCATCACTTCATCTTTTGGGGTATTGCCATATCAAGTGTACTCAATTATGATCACGAACCTTTTTCCTAACATTCATACCCCTCACGATTGGTTTATTAAACGATCTAGTTCTTTAAGACAACCTAAAATATGACGGGAGTCACCACTAGCCTCCTTCTTGGGAGTCAGGTAAGAAGCCCAATCGAGGGTCAGGAGTTGTCCTCGATTTCTATGCAACTAGATATCTAGGTTCGAGGACTTGGGTTACGCAAATATTTCTATCAGTGCCCTTTCGTTAGCTAATAGTATGTCGTGTTACCTAAGGTGTCCATGCATTTCTTTTTACTTTTTCAGGATTGTTTCACCTTAACTAAGTGATCATGCATGGATAATTATTTTCGTGATAGTCTATTTTTAAGAAAGATAAAAGAAAGCACGCAATTAAATTTAAAGTACAAAATGGCAAGTAAACAACCAAGTAAAGCAGTAAATCTATCATGCAATCCTAAAATACTCAAAAGAAATAAAAGGAAATGGAATGAAAGAAAAGACAAGAACCCACAACTTGTCAAGTGTTTATACAAATGAAGAAAACCCAATATATATCGGGGACAAATGGTAACAAAATATGGTCAGAATGGACATTGACCTTCCACCATCTTCGCGTCAACTTCATTTTTAGGGCTCTATTCTAATTCTACCCTAAACCTAAACTAAGTACATACAATGGAAAGAAACATTCATACAAGTCAAAATTGTCAAAAGCACAACACGGGATCAAGAGTAATCAATCAAGTGAAGCAAAGTTCAAAATCAAGCAAATTTGAGCATTGGGGTCAACCTTTGCAATTCATGTGTAGGTCCCTTTAGACACCTATTGAATTCATTTGATGACTTATAGCCATTATTCAACGCTTATAAGTCCCTAGAAAGATGTTCAAAGTGAATCCTCAAGATTTTTCTCGGTATCAGGCATTGCACCTAACATACATCTAAAATCCACATGCACTGGCATAAATTAAACACATAGGCAGGCCTTTTAAGCCTTATTTCTCAACTAATAAATCAAGTGAGTGAACTATTGACAGGTCACTTATTTTAAAGGCATGTGCCAATCACAAACACAAGCATTTCTAATGAATGACATGGTTTCATGCATGAGTGGCATATGTGATGCTTTAAAGATGAGTTTTAAATAATCGATCAAGAAAAGTGAGGTTTTTGAGACAAAAGGATGTCTCAGCTAAGGAATACATTTAATTGCTAAGGCTATTCTAGGGCTCGTATAAATACACTCACAGACATCGCAGATATTTTAAATATGATCCAGACCATGACAACCACAATGCTAAATCAAAAGCTTAAGAAAATTTGAAAACATTTAGACAAAGGAATAAATTGGCTATGGAATGCATTTAATTGTCAAGGTTAGTCTAGGGCTTGCATAAATTCACTCACAGACATCGCAGACATTTTAAATATGGTCCAAACCTCGACATTTCCAAAGTCAAATCAAGTATTTGAAAGATTTTAAACATTTGATATTGGAAACATCACATGTACTAAAGACATTTCAATGTGCAAGGACAAGCATTTCCAATCAAGATTGGGAAAAATGTGATTGAAAGGTCAATTCATTTATTAAAAACCTTTTGACAATGAAGATCAAGAGATTTGAAACAAATTTCATGAGATGACATGGCCTAATTCCATGCACAAACTAGCCTAAAAAATCTAGATAGACAATCACAACAAAGGCCCACAATAGAACATTTTTAACAAGGTTTTCAAATAAGCAAAAATGAACGGCACCCATTGATGGTCTACCTCTGAAAAAATTACACAGTATGCATAATATCATATGGAACAGCTTAAATGAAGAAAGTTTCCTTAAAAGTGTTAAGCATGATTTTATAAAAATCTAACAATGCACATCATCACACCAGAAAATTGCCAAAACAGCATAACATCCAGTCATTGTAACTGAGCTTTGCCCTATCAACGAAGTCTAAAAACCGTGAAATTTCACCACAATGAAGATAAATATGTGACAAACAAACTTTGTTAAGGGTCTGGCTCAAGAATCTCTACTGAAAAATTGCTCCAAAAATAGCAAAAGTCTGCCTAAATAGGGTAAAAACAAGGTTCCGAATTTACTCCTAGGTCAGAATTCTAATCTAAATAAGGAAAAATGGAAAATGAGTCTAATGATGAGCAAATTGCACGAAACTAGTTACACTTAAAAGATCTAAGCATGCCTTATGACTTTTTAGAAGGGTCCGGGTTCAATCGAAGTCAATTCGGTGCTTTAAAGTTGAGGTTTGTGAAAGTGTGCGCATTAGTCATTAATAAGCCAGAATACAAACATGCATTATTAAGTACTAAAATATGCAATGTACAAATGGCATGAAATTCACACACGACAAAGAATTGGATGTGACAAATGATTAGGGTAAACATCTAATCCTAAGTCGACATATAAAAGTGTCATACAAGTCAATGACAATGCCAAATGATTTAAGACTATAATGACATACTGGATGATTTCAAAGTGCAACTAGCCTAATTAAGGCATAATTTTCACATGCCAAATGACACTCAAGCATGACGAGCCACTTATGCACACGAAGCTTCTTATGCATACTTTAATAGTCAAGAAGGTATTGACATGAGATTTGTTCTCTAAGGGACCTAAACGAGCATGATAAAGAGCATGCATGATAAGGCATAAATCTAACCTTAAAATCACTGAACATGCTTAATTTTAGTCACCTAGGAGCATGCAAAAATCTAACAAAAAATCAAACATATAGATGCATAATGACAAGCAGCTTTTGTTAAGACATCAAAACCTAATTGAGATCACACGAATCGTGATGAAAATGGCAAAACAGATACGTGTTGTGACATCCTAGATTTCGACCCCGTCCCGATTTTATGAAATCGGCATTTCATTGACGCGTCTATGGTCATTTTACTCTGAGTTGGCCACTCACAAGTAACTAATCTATTAGGTGAAGCTGTTAAGGGATATAAACGCGGCAGACTAGAGAATTCAATCAAAAATCGACTGCTCGACCGTAATGATCGGCAAGGGTCAAGATGACATCGTATAATCAAGTTGAGATCAGATATAAGTCAATTTGACGGAAACACGTAATTGAATTGCGGGTGATTCCACACAATTGCGATATTCACGTCGAACGGCTATAACTCGATTTTCTATCGATGGTGCACTCATGACACGTAATTGAAACCTTGCGATTTTTTTGGACAATCGAGAGTTGCCTACGAGTCGAAGATGCACAAACATGGATCGAAAATTATTGACCATAGGTTAAACGCGCTAAAATCCCTAAAAGCTACCTGGTAGGTTAGGTTGTACTAAAATCGCGTCCGGTCGATTTTAACCATGAAATTGAATTCGATTTCAGGAATCGAACGTTTGAGTGTGTCACGATTCATTTTTAGGATGTCGTCTCATCTTTCGGATAAACTTCAACGAATTCGGAATTTTGCGAAAAAATCGGTTTTCGGAAAAATAAGTGAAATTCGGATCAAGAAGAAAAGGGATATATTGGCCACCCAAAATGGATTTGTTTGTGGGAAATTGAGGTAAATTGTGATTGGAGGAAGCTAAGACTTTTTTTGGTCGGGAATGTAGCTTTCATTACTTAACCAACATCAAAAAAACGCAAAGTCTCAACATCTAAGCATAAAATTAACAAAAGAGAGGGGGGGGATAGGTAATCCAGTTAAGGGGAAGTTCTCCTGCTTTGTGGGCCTTTGTGACCCAATCCGCTGCTCAGTTGGCTTCTCTGGGCTCGTGGCCTAGTTTAACTCTAGGCATGTGTTCCAGGAGGAGTTTGCAATCTTCAATTATGGATCGGGCAGCCCATGCAGTTTCGTTTTGGCCTAGGATACTTTGCACGACTTCTAGATTGTCTGAGGAGATCTGAAACTGCTTTTCACTTCCCAAGTACACGCCAGTTCGTGCGCTTCTTTCCTAGTCGAGAGTTTTCTGCCAAAGTAAAGCCTCCCTTACCGCTAGGGTTTCAGCATCGACCTAACCTCAGGCTGGCTCTTGAAGATGCAGCCTCCATGACCCTCCTGTTCAAGCACCCGCTCCTGCACACCAAAACCTAGCAACCCATTAACCGCCCAGATCTGACAAACAAGAACTCTAAGAAGCCCCCAACTTGTAAAATCAACGTGGATAGCGCCTGGTGTAGCTCCATGATGCCGGGCTCGGTTGCAGGGGTTGTTTGGAACAGCAGCAGCCTCCTCGTCGATAGCTTCACGAAAAAAGACTTTGGTGCCAAGTTGATGATTACTTAGGATATTTTCCCTTGACTTTGTTGGCTTTAATTCCCTCCCTCCCTCCCCCTCTTTCCCCGCTGTTCATTTTCTTTCTCTCAATTGTGTGTGCGTTCCTTCTTTCTTTTACTTCGCCGTTCCCTTCCTTTTCCTTTCTCCCACAATTCTTCTCTTCTTCCCTTTTTTCTTTCTTCTCCCTCACGATCACCCCACTACCTCACGCCCCATTCCCCTTCCTTTTGTTAACACCATCATCATTCCACCTTCATCCTCCCTTCCACGTCACCCCACACCACCGACTCCACCCACTGAAGCACCCCATCACATACGCCCACCTTCACCAGCATCCATCCTCACGCCTCAACACCACATCGGCCATCTCCTTCACTACTTCAGCTGCAGCCCCACCAACGCCAAAGTCTAGCCGTCCTCTGCAGCTTTGCACCATCACCACCGCACCCCCGTCAGCCCTCCACCATCTGCGCCACCATTAGCCCGCACTGCCAAGCCAAGATCAACCCAGCAGAACAGAACCAGAATCAAGCCCCTCAACCGTGAGCTTGTAAGGCTTTGTCCTTCGTCGTTGAGCCTCCGTTGTAGACTCGGTAGTTATGGGTCTTCACCGCCGTCGCCGTGAGCCCGTTTTCTTGCTAATCCGGTGAGTTAACTCCCTAATCCTTAATTAGGGTTTTAATTGCCCTTAGGGGGTTATATTAGTGTTAATTAGATTATTTAGATTAGTGCTAAGAATGATTAGTGTTAAGCAAGTTGAATTAGTGAAATTCGGATAAGTTTACTGGATACTCACCGTTTGCCATTTTTGTGGGGAAAAATGTGCTGTGATTTTGAAGTTGCTTCCTTCATGAAAAATGTTCTAGATATCTTTAACTGTGACATATATTTTACTCAATATTTTTCGGGATTTAAAAGAATGAGATTTCAGCTTTGTCATTTCAAAATAGAATCTCAGATTGTGTTGGAATCTATGACCTTTTGGGATTGCAAGGCTTTTTATCAATTCTTAGGGTTCTATTTTCAAAAGACTCTCTTCATGAAAGTTGTTTATCACATCTTATAGTTTAACATAGTCAAATTTCAGATCAAATAGATAAGGTTTGGACCTCAAACCAAACTGATTTTAGAAAATAGACTTTCTAGAAATGGACCCAGTTTTTGTACTGGATTGAGCGATTTATTGGGCTTAATCTAGAAATATATGGATTAGGTGGCTTCATAAAAAATGTTCATTTAGGTGTCATTTACAACATATTCAAATTTGAGAATTTTCTGAGCTCGTTCGGGTAGGTTTTCCTGGAATTAACCTTGGAGACGCGTGAGTAGCCTGGTTTCTGCCGATTAGGACTGGTAGTGGTTTTGTGATTATTCTTGGTATCGTGCTTGCTGGATAAGTTGTATTTGGTGATGTGGGTGACTTGTGGCATGTTGAGAAATGATGTGAGAGATCATGAGGTTGATTACTCTTTGTTGGTTGTTTATTGTTATTGCAAAAGGTGACCTTTTGAACTATTAAATAGAAAAAAAAAATGAGGTGTCGGGTCCGGACACCAAAACTTATTTGCCCAATAAAACAATGAGGTTTTAAACTAGGTGCGTGCAAAGTTTGACGGATTAATTTTGAGTACGTGAGCACCTATGAATTTATTTCTAAAGGCTTGAACAGAAAAAAAAGAGGGGTTACTAAAGTTTAGTTCCAAAAAGGGGTGTTTAGAAAAGAAAATAGAAAATAAATGAGGTGTCGGGTTTGGACGCCAAGTTTTATGTGCTCAATAAAACGAGAAGGTTTTATACTAGATGCGTGCAAAGTTTGGCGGTTAATTTCAAGTACGTGACCCCGTACGAATTTATTTCGGAAAGTTTGAACAAAAAAAAAAGGAGTTACTAAGATTATTTTAAAAGGGGATTTTGGTGTTTTGGCCATATGTTGGAAGCTAAAAGTTAGCTTGGTTGATGAGGCACCTACATGGTTGGGTTAATAAGTAGTTCAGTTTAATTAATCAAAAATTATTTATTTATTTAATTGCATTTATTTAATTATTTTGTAATTTTGTAATTATTTATTATTTTTCGGAAATTATACCGGGATAATCGGTTGTTAGAATTTCGTGCTGATTGTCGTGGCTCAATTAGTTTGTGCAATTGATGGTTAATTTGTTCATATTTGGTGATGTGATTGGCTTGTGACATGTTTGGGACTTATGCATGATGATATGTGAATGGTTGTGCTAGGGTGATGGTTTATTGTCATGGTAAGATGACTATTGAAAGATGAGGTGATGTGTTGAGGAAATCATATGTGTTGTGAGCAGATGAAGGACTAAGTGCTACATGGTGAACTGAGTCACATGGGAGCCACCTCTAGAATTTTGTACCGTTGCTTATTGTAGTCAAGGGCTAAGTGCTACATGGTGAACTGAGTCACATGAGAGCCACCTCTAAAACTTTGCACTATTGTCTTGTATAGTCGAGGGCTAAGTGCTACACAATAGCGTGATTTCGTGGAAGCCACCTCTAAAACCTTGTACTGTTGCTGATTGTGGTTAGGGACTAAGTGCCACACGATAACGGAACTTCGTGGGGGTCACCTCTAGAACCTTGAATTTGAGTATGGAGTTGGAATATTGAGTTTGGATATTGAGAGTGAATATCGAGTGTGGATTGAACCACCGATATGAGTTATCAGCGCCTGATTATGAGACGAAATTGTGTGGCATGGAATGGGACGTGTCATAACGATTTGGCCCTATAATCGGGACCTCTGTGAATTTTTTGATGAATGATATGATGCGTTCTAGTTATTGAAAGCATTTTCTATATGCATGTGTTCTATGAGATGAACTAATGTGCATGGAGGTGCTGAGGCGAGATAAGTCCTCTATGATGTGTGCTTGGACCGCCTCTGAGTGAATTTGTGCCCTAGTCGGGGCCTAGAGTTTAGCTCACTGTTGACACCTAATTTTCAAGATTATATTAAAAAAAAGGATTTCAAAATATATATATAATTAATTAAAATTAAAACAAAAAAAGAAAAAAACAACAAAAGAAAAACACAAAAGACGACGCGAGAGGGGCCGGGTCGGGACGAATTTGGCCTGGGCCCAACCTGGCCCTCCGTTTTTCCTCTCTCTCGCGCGCCCGGCCCGTTTCTCTTTTGGCCCAACGCGCTCGCCTCTTTTTCTCCTTCACCCGTCAAGACTCCAAAAACCCTAGCACGGAAAAAAAAAAAAAGGCAGAGGAGAAAAACGAAACGCAGCAGAACCGGAGATCTGGAGAGAGAGGTAGCACCGAAGGAGGAGAGAGAGGCAGCACAAAAGGAGGAGAGAGAGGGGAAACAGAGAGAGAGCTCGAGGGAGAGAGCTCGAGAAGAGGGAGCTGTGCCGCCGCCACCATCGCTGACGAGCCACCCAATCGATGCCGTTCGCCGTCGTCTACCTCGGAACCCAGATCTGAAGAAAAGGAGGGGAGGAGGGCAGTGGCGGCGCTCCCCGACGCCGTCCGAGCCGCCGCCCTCCTACCCGACATCATCCGAGCCACCGCCACTCCTAGTCCCCTCGCCAACGACGCCACTCGAGCTCGAAAACCACGCCGCCGTCCTCGACGAAGAAGTCCCGACGCCGTTCTCGAACAATGCCACCCGCGTCCGTTCGTCGCCCACCGCCGCACCCCACCTCGCCCGGAGCCCGCGCCGACCCGCAACCCGCCTGCTCGTGACTCCGTCTCCCTCGTCACAGCCCACCATCTCCGTCCCTCGATTGAGCATTGACCCTCTACACGCTGGTCCGAGTCATTCCCCCTCTGAGCAATGCCGCTGCTGTCCAAGCAAGCCAAATCGAGGGAGGAGGCTTGCCGTCACCGTTCTCGCCCGCCGCCGCCTCCTCGCCCACCGACGACACCGCCGATCCCGACGTCGTCGTCGCTCCTTTGCTGCCCCGTGTCGCCGTCGAACCACCCAACGCCGCATCGCGCCGCCACCCATCACGTCACCGTCATGCCACCGCCATGCCACCGCCGCCAAGAAGCCCGAGAAGAAGGTTAGAAACTAGTCGAACCGGGTCGGACGAGAACCCGCACCGGGTAGGGTTTCAACCAGATCCGAGTCGAGCCCGGTCACAAATCCGAGTTAGGCCTTCGCTGATTCGAGCCAAATGGGCCTAGTCGTGCATGGGCTGATCTTGTGCTAGGGGGGCCTGTTTCGCCTTGTGGGCCTGGTTTGTTTTAAAAGAGAGGAGGGGGAACTCTTGGGCTAGGCTCGTGCTTCGGGCCCACTTGGGCCTGCCAGACTCGACTCGCGCCGATCGAGCCAAACCCGGGCTGGGTTAGACTGGACCTGACCCGACCCGGCGAAAAAAAAATATTAAAATTTTTTTTTATTTTAAAAAAAAATTAAAAAATTTAAAAAAATTTGAAAATCCAAAAATGGTAGGGTTATATTAAGAATTGCCATGTATTGTCTTTTTAGTGTAATGAGGCCCTTATTTACTCGTATATTGATTATATTGCATGTTTAGTTTGCATATTTTGTTATGTTTAATTGCACATGTTTAATTTTACTGCAATTAGGATCTTTGTAGCTATGGTTGTTACTTTAATGATTGTACACTCGTATGATCACCTCACATGTTAATGGATTTGTGTATAATCAATCCAAACTGCTTGATAAAAATATTTTGTTAAAATAAACAAGATTAGGTACTGAAATGGCACTAATTAGTCAATTTATGTAAACCCTAGATTTTCTGGTTGCATAGGAAGTGAGGTATACTCTCATGTCTCACTTTGTTTCTAGCCAACCCCAATAGGCTAGTGGCGACTCCTTATTGCAAAATTCTTAAAAATATCCTAATGTCACGCCGGGTATGGGCTTGGGAGAGCCCGTGCCTAATCATGGGCATTAGGTCCATCCTTTAGGTAATACCCCTAAACCTACTCCCTCTCCCCGAGGCTAGGTCGTGACAGCTTGGTGACTCTAGGCCAAAATTAATGTTGTTCAAAAATATTTTTGTTTGGCAGCGAGGATTCCAGGTACGCTCCTAACATTAAAGGTGTTAAATATTTTTGCAGAATGGGAGGTATAAGGGGATGTGTTTGCTCACCTTTGTCTTGCAAGGAGGTGTAGGAATGTATGGTTTTTTTTTTTTTTAATTATATGTACGGAGTGTTGTTTGCCTATAAATTGATGTGCATGTATCCTTTGCATTGCACTACACCCTAGCACACACAACCTGTCGCCGGACCTGGGCCGCATAGGATCACTTAGGATGGTGTTGAGGTGGATATCACTCCGACTACAACCATGTAGTACGAGTTGCCCATCTCAACCCCGAAATTTCTTTCTTGATGTCAGAGATCCCCACCCTGGTCTGCGAGCATGCAACACGGGTTGATTCTTTGACAAAGCCAGAGTCATGGGTAACATGACCTAGCTGCAAGCTTGTTGGTTCAGTCCTGCGATCCCATGGCTCCATTTTGGGTCATCTAGAGTAAAAATCGAACCTCATCTCATGTGCATGTCTATGTAATTGAACAAAAAAGAAAAAATAAAAAGAGAGAGGCAAAGGTCGGCACCCATTGTGAGTATCATTTTCATTTTTATTTGCTCATTTTTTATTGCATTTTCATCTTGAAATTCGTGGAAATTAATCGAATACCCTTGGTATTGTAGGTTTTTGATTAAAAAAAAGAATTGGCAATCACTCTTGATAAGTGAACATTGAATGTGAGTTTTAAACACTTTGATTTGGCCCTGTTGAACACATGATTTTGTTAAATTTCTAGTTATGGGCTCAAAATCATTTTGAAAAAAAAAAAAAAAACCTGCAAGTTGTGATTTTATATTGGGGACACAAAAATTAAAATTGTATTTTTTTATCAAATTCTCCCATTCTCACATTTTGGGACTAAACTGCAAATCATTTTTTGTACAAATTTCTCAAAATAGAAGTCACTTCATTTTTTGCAAGAGTAAAATCAAAAAATCAATCTCTAAAAAAAAAAAAAATCAATGCCACTTTTGCATATGAAACTTTTAGAATAAGAGTGGACGTTTCATTGATAGCCGTCGATCGATCTTTTAATAATGCCCCTTCTCTCATGATAAAATCTTAGTGAAATACTGAAACCCCGTAATAAGGACTATCGGGCATGTACCGTCACCTCGATTTTGCTGTAAGAAGCGACCTCATTAATAGATCATTTTCTCGTTCACATACTTCACACACTGACATTGTCGTGTCTTTGCAGGTTATGCGTGATGCTCCATGACATTCTCGTGTTTGACCACATAGAGAAGTGAATTCTAGAGCTAGGGTGATAGTTGATTTTTACTCTTATCTATACAAGAGTTTCTTGTATTTTATCATTGTATTTATTCTTGTTAAGAATCTTGTTTTCTATTCTAGGTTTTGATTGCGAATCCAATTGATGCTTTTGTAAATCGTGCGACTTTTTTTTTCTTTTTTTTTTTTTATGATAGAATTCAATTTCATGAAAATCATCCATTAAAAAAAATGAATTCAGAAGTATTTCAAGCGAATCTTTACGGCTACCTTCCAAAATGAATTTCAAGAAAGCTTTGCTTAAGGCCCATCGCTTTCTCCTGTAGGACAAGGAGTTTATCTGATATCGACATCTGCCTCTTCTATAAGATAAAACTGTAGGCTCATGGAACTTGAGGAGTAAGCATGCGTCGAGGCATCGTCGGTGCCAATTTTTCATAGAGGCGAAACGAAGTTGAATTCCGTTCTGGGAAGTTTCTTATTTGGAGATGCCTTAGGTGCCAAAATAGCCCACTAATCTCGTTCCCTTTGCATGATGAGACAAATGAAGGGAGTTGCCAAGTATCCAAAAAGGCGAATTCGAAGGAAGAGTAAATTGTATCGACTCCAATTATCTATTTTTGATACCGTTTCAGACATGATTTTCTTTTCATTGTCAAGGAGACATCAAGAGTACCAAGTTTTGTTTCAAAGAACACGATGGAGCATTATTGAGTCATGTTCATCTTATATAAAGAAAGATTCAAATGATGAAACAAAGGGGCAATATTATCCCTTCCTCCATGAGAGATACCTTGGGATGTTGATTGCTTGACTTTGAAAAAGATGTATCTCGTTCCTAAACTTGATTCTCTTAAAATAATAATAATAAATAAATGAAAAATGACATGTCCTTTTCTTTGATACAGGACGGATTCAAACAGAACAAATGTTTGTCAAATAAAGAATGGGAGAGCAACGTTTGATTTATAAAAAAAAAAAAAAAAAAAAAAAAAAAAATCTCTCATCTCCCCACCAATGAAGTGTGCTGAAGCAACATTGTCAATTCATCAAGAATGATGTATCATTCCTCAGTTGAACCTAACTAAGAATGGAGATAACTCATTTCACCTCCCCTTCTTATAGGGTGATAAATAAATAAAAAATTGAACCTGACCATATGCGGCGCCTTCTACCAAGGAATTAGGAAAACATCAAACACTTAAAGGCGAATGCAAGGGAAGAGTATTGTCGAGTTACCAAATATCCACGAAGGTGAATCCAAGAGATGTCAGTGCTCAAAGGATGAAAGAGAATGAAGGGTAATAATGTATCGTTTCCAACATTTCAATCCCTAAAGATTTTTGCGGTTGCCGGGTCACCATGCCACAGGTAAGTACCCTTCTTCTCAATTTTTTTTAAGTAAAAGAAAAAAACAAAAAAAAAGAAAATGAGAATTTCCATTACAAAAGAGAACCATTTGTGCTTTCCTAGAGACAAGCAAAAAAAAAAATGAATAATTGAGAAAAGAAAATTTTCTACAAACTTTTTGAGCATCCTTTTTATCTCAAAATTGTTTTCTCGTTTTGTGGGTTATTCATTTTGAATCAAAATTCCATATGGAGATTGATCTACTCAAATGATCTCGGCAAAGTGAAATGGAGATGTTAACCGTGCCAAACAAGAAGTGCTTAGGATGAAGAAAGGCAAGCCATTTCCAAACACATCCTTCAAACACTTTCGAGAGTTGAGTGAGAGGCAACCTTCTCTTAGGACAAAGGATTCATTGGCATTGAGCGCAAAGAACGAAATGATAAGGCGTTTCCTTCATCAATCCCAAGCATTGCACTAATCTCTTACTACCCCTTTGGGCCGAATGAGACGATCCTTCAAAGTACCCCTATCGAGAACGACCCTACATTGGGGCAGCATAGGAGGTTACGAGTGTGTTGTAGAGTGAAAGGTTGAGAAAAATTCTATTACTTTCACTTGCATCAATCTTTTGGTGATAGCTTCAGCGGAATTCTCATCAGAGCTTGACTCATCCCAAGGTGAAGAATAGCATTTCCTTCTCTACGCAAACACGGATACCCATTGCTTTAACCAATTTGGGCATGGTTATTCATTTCTGAACCCCGAGCGGTGATCATCTCCCTTCACTAGGGCAAGGCATAAGAATTGACCAAATACAATTGACAGTCACGAGAAAATGTGAAAAGCATTTCGAAAGTCATAAGAGCTACAAAAGTTCAAAGAGCAAAAAAGTTCGACAAACTAGAGGCATGAAAAAGTAGTGTGCCTAGTAAAAGTAAGGCCAATGCCCGTCAAGAAAAAGAGCCAAAAGGCTGCATCTTATGTGAAAAAAAATTATCAAAGTCAAAGTGCCTGCATAAAAAATCATTGCAAGTGCAAAGGAAATTAGAAAAATGAGCAAAGCTCCCATGCAGAAATGATTAGTCAATGGACTTTCGAGATATGCTGTGTTTCAAAAGCTGAATGATTCTGAAAGTTTGAGTGACATGGTCACGAGGCCATGGTGATCACCAGCTCTTAAAAAAAAAATCCATTGAAAAGTTTAAGCCTTTCGAGCCTCTCCTGAGCCAACATTACAACCCTCTTCCGAAGTCTCTTCTGATTGGGATGGTTTGAGTGAAAATGAGAATGCCACAGAAAAGCTATTGCTTGAATGAGTGGAAGTAATTCTATCTTGTCTTATCTTCTAAGTTCTCGACTTGTAAACCCGATGAAGATAGCAAAAAATGTTCCTTTATTGGCCTCAAAGCAATCTTTCCCTTGTGTAAGCCGTAACCGAGTCTATATTACGGTACTTTCAAAAGACCTTTTTGATCGATCAGATTGTGCTCATTGCGAATATTTCTGGAAGCCTTCGACATAGGTTATGTGAGATACCCTCAGCAACCAATTATCTCCCACATGAATGGATGAGATTAAGCAGTCATTTTATCAAGAGTGTGTGAGAAACCCTTTCTAACTAAGAAGCTCTAGTTTGGCATGCTTCATGAGCCTTGTTCACGAGTCGTAGCCATTCTGATAAGAACTCGACTCCTAGAGAATTTGATGATTAATGATACATCCCCAAACAAGATGACAATTTTGCGTCACATGACGTTGGTTGACATCGAATGTTTTTCTAAAGTAGTTGAACTTAGCTTGATTAGCTTGTTCAATTAATGTTGTAATATTGCCAATACGTCTCTTGATGACGTCTCTAATGACATTTGCTCAAGTTGAGTTTGACAGGATTCCTTGAAGCCATGCAGTTTTCAAGGGGTTAGCAGGTGCTTCCCTAAAAACCAAAGGTTCATGGTCAGCCTTAAACCATGTCATCTCCAAAGGTTCATGGTCAGCCTTAAACCATGCCGTCTCCAAAGGTTCATGGTCAACCTTAAACCATGCCGTCTCCAAAGGTTCATGGTCAACCTTAAACCATGCCGTCTCCAAAGGTTCATGGTCAGCCTTAAACCATGCCGTCTCCAAAGGTTCATTGGTTTTCCTCAAATCATGCATTTTCAACCGGTCGAAACTCGTTGGTACACGGTGAGACCTCATTCCTCCCCTTATTCTTATGACACGGAGAGCTTTGTAGCCCAGAGTCCTTATTCCTATGACATGGAGAGCCTTGTAGCCCGGAGAGCTTTTGTAGCCCGGAGTCCTTCTTCCTATGACACGGTGTGCTTTGTAGCCCAGAGTCCTTCTTCCTATGACATGGTGTGCTTTGTAGCCCGGAGAGCTTTTGTAGCCTAGAGAGCTTTGTAGCCCAGAGTCCTTCTTCCTATGACATGGAGAGATTTGTAGCCCGAAGAGCTTTTATAGCCCGGAAAGTTTTGTAGCCCGGAGTCCTTCTTCCTATGACATAGTGTGCTATGTAGCCCGGAGAGCTTTTGTAACTCGGAGAGTTTTGTAGCCCAGAGTCCTTCTTCCTATGACATGGAGAGATTTGTAGCCCGAAGAGTTTTTATAGCCCGGAAAGTTTTGTAGCCCAGAGTCCTTCTTCCTATGACATAGTGTGCTATGTAGCCCGGAGAGCTTTTATAGCTCGGAGAGTTTTGTAGCCCGAAGTCCTTCTTCCTATGACACAGTGTGCTTTGTAGCCCGGAGTCCTTCTTCCTATGACATAGTGTGCTTTGTAGCCCGGAGAACTTTTGTAACCCGGAGAGCTTTGTAACCTGGAGTCTTTCTTCTTATGACACGATGTGCTTTGTAAACCAAAGAGCTTTGTAGCCCGGAGTCCTTCTTCCTATGACACGATGTGTTTTGTAGCCCGAAGAGCTTTTGTAGCCCGGAGAGCTTTGTAGCCCGGAGTCCTTCTTCCTATGACCTGGAGAGCTTTTGTAGCCCGAAAAGTTTTGTAACTCGAAGTCCTTCTTCCTATGACACGGTGTGCTTTGTAGCTCGGAGTTCTTATTCTTATGACACGGTGTGCTTTGTAGCCCGGAGAGTTTTGTAACCCGGAGTCCTTCTTCATATGACACAGTGTGCTTTGTAGCCCGGAGAGTTTTGTAGCCCAAAGTCCTTCTTCTTATGTCACGGTGTGCTTTGTAACTCGGAGAGCTTTTGTAGCCCGGAGTCCTTCTTATTATGCCACGGCGTACTTCCATAACCTGGAGTCTTTCTTCCTCTTATTGACAAGACACGCTTCCATATTTATGAGTTCTTTCTGTCGACCTGATACGTGTCTATGCACCTGGCGTCTCTTTATTGCCAAAATAATTTAGGTGTCTTGTCTTTGAAAGGAACCTCTTCGAGTTCCCATTCAAAAAGGGGCAGCTATTGACACCTAATTTTAAAGTTCATATAAAAAAAAGGATTTAAAAAAATATATAATTAATTAAATTAAAAGAAAAAAAAAACAGCAAAAGAAAAACACAAAAGACGACACGAGAGGGGTCGGGTCGGGCCGAATTTGGCCTGGGCCTAACCTGGCCCTCCGTTTTTCCTCTCTCTCGCGCGCCCGGCCTGTTTCTCTTTTGGCCCGACCTGCGCTTGCCTCTTCTTCTCCTTCAACCGTCAAGACTCCAAAAACCCTAGCACGGAAAAAAAAAAAAAAGGCAAAGGAGAAAAACGAAATGCAGCAGAACCAGAGATCTGCAAAGAGAGGCAGCACAGAAGGAGAAGAGAGAGGGCAAACAGAGAGAGAGCTCGAGGGAGAAAGCTCGAGAAGAGGGAGCTGTGCCGCCGCCACCGTCGCTGACGAGCCACCCAATCAATGCCATTCGCTACCGTCTACCCCGGAACCCATATATGAAGAAACGGAGGGGAGGAGGGTAGTGGCGGCGCTCCCCGACGTCGTCCGAGCCACCGCCCTCCTACCCGACGTCGTCTGAGCCATCGCCACTCCCAGTCCCCTCGCCAACGACACCACTCGAGCTTAAAAACCACGACCCCGTCCTCGACAAAGAAGTCCCGATGCTGTTCCTGAGCGACCTCGTCCGTCTGCGCCGCCCGCGTCCCGGTCGTTAGCCACCGCCACACCCCCCTTGCCTGGAGCCCGCGCCGACCCGCAACCCGCCTACTCGCGATTCCGTCTCCCTCGTCGCAGCCCACCATCTCCGTCCGTCGACCCCCCTGCACACCGGTCCGAGTCATTCCCCCTTCGAGCGATGCCGATGCTGCCCGAGCAAGCCAGATCTGGAGGGAGGAGGCTCGTCGTCACCGTTCCTGCTGCTGCCGCCACCTCCTCAGCCATCGACGACACCGCCGACCCCAACGTCGTTGTTGCTCCTTTACTGCCATGTGTCGTTGTCGAACCACCCAACATTGCGTCGCTGCCACCACCTGTCGCGTCACCCTCGTGCCACCGCCACGCCACGGCCACCAAGAAGCCCGAGAAGAAGGTTAGAAACGGGTCAAAATCGGGTCGGACGAGAACCCCCAATTGGGTAGGGTTTCGACCAGATCCGGGTCGAGCCCGGGTCACAAATCCGAGTCGGGCCTTCACTGATTCGGGCCAAATGGGCCTAGTCATGCGTGGGCTGATCTTGCGCTAGGGGGACCTGTTTCGCCTTGTGGGCCTGGTTTGTTTTAAAAGAGAGGAAGGGGACCTCTTGGGCTGGGCCCTTGCTTCGGGCCCACCTGAGCCCGCGGGACCCAACCAACGCCGACCGGGCTGAACCCGGGCCGGGTTAGACCTGACCTAACCATGCCTTGCGAAATTTTTTTTAAAAAAAATAATATTTTTTTAAATTAAAATATTAAAAATTAAAAATTAAAAAAATTTCGAAAATCCAAAAATGGTAGGGTTATATTAGGAATTGCCATGTATTGTCTTTTTAGTGTAATTAGGCCCTTATTTACTCGCATATTGATTATATTGCATGTTTAGTTTGCATATTTTGTTATGTTTAATTGCACGTGTTTAATTTTATTGCAATTAGGATCTTGGTAGCTATGATTGTTACTTTAATGATTGTGCACCCATATAATCACCTCACATGTTAGTGGATGTGTGTAAAATCAATCCAAACTGCTTGATAATAACATTTTGTTAAAATGAACAAGATTAGATACCAAAATGACACTAATTAGTAAATTAGTGTGATCAAGTCCCCGACCCTAGATTCTTTGGTTGCATAGGAAGTGAGGTACACTCCCATGTCTCACTTGATTTCTAGCCGACCCCAATAGGCTAGTGGCGACTCCTTATTGCAAAATTCTTAAAAATATCCCAATGTCACGCGGGGTATGGGCTTGGGAGAGACCGTGCCTAATCATGGGCATTAGGTCCATCATTTAGGCAATACCCCTAAACCTACTCCATCCCCCTGAGGGTAGGTCGCGATACTCGCTGAGATTTATTCTCACCCCATCATGGGCTAACCTTTTTCAAGGCCGTGGCGTGAAGATATGCTTAGTGCATATTTGATGGGCGTGAGAAGCGACATCTCCTGGCGGGCCCTGTTGCTAGTGGAGTTAGGTTGCCTAGGGGTTTCTTTTGAGACTGACTTATGTTTATAAACCCGTAGATTTAACCGGACATGTTTATAAAGTGTAGTTTTTGTTAAAATTGATTGTCCTACTTTTCTATCTCAAGTTGATTGTTGTTAGGGGATTTGTTATTTCGCTTCCGCATGTGCATGAATCGATTGGGTTGGCGACGCGTCCTGGGAGCGTCGCAATTTAATCGACCACCGAGAGATGTGCGCGCGCTCGAGGTTCGGGGCGTGACACGTGTTACTAAACATCCTAATTGTAGTAGAACTTACATGTGTTTAAACATGCAATTGACATATCAATTGGCAATTCATGTGAATCATGCATCTTTGGAATGCACACAACGTGTATTTCAATCTTCATGAAGATCCTAAGTACAAATCAACTCATCTATATGCTCAATTATGCCAAAATGCATCTTTGATTAGTGCATGGCGGATTGACCTATGCCTAGATCTAGGCAGTTTTGACCTACCAAAACTTATCCGAAAAATCCAGGAAATAGTATGTTACAAACAAGACAATTTAGAACAAATCTCATGAGGAAAATTTTCTCAAAACAAAAATAGCAAAGTCAGAAGGTGAAACCAAAATAGAATCAAAATTGAAACTAGGATACTGAAGAATCAAGCAGATTGCAAGGTGTTTTTCAAGGTCAAATGTCACTCGTTTAGAACGTATGACCAATCAAATTTAAGGTCTCAGAATGTATTTTTTAAGTCTAAAAGGCCTCGAGATCAAATAAGGTCATCTAATCCCTCGTTTTAGGCCAAATAAAAACTATATCATAGATGCATGAAAATTGCATATTAGTAAAAAACTCATTCGATCAATCATGAACTCATCCTCAATCAATCTTTAAACCCAGCAAGTCATCAATCAAGTTCATGATTATCAAATCTAAGTATACTCCAAAAATCTAATTATGAACCCTAGCCCTAGTTGGTTATGCCAACCTCGCTTCATCGGGTTCGAGTTTGAGATCATTACATTTTTTTGCATGTTCTTCAATTTCGATTTGTAATCGGACCAAACGATCACTACCCGAGCTTGATTGACACCTCAAGGATCGCGATGCCTATAGATTGCCTATGGCAAGATCAAACCGTCGGTTTGGCGCCAACATAGAACTGGTCCAAGCTTGGACCAGCCTTCTAGCGTCACAGAAGGAGGAGGTCACCGGATCCAATCGGTGACCGGTCAAGCAAGGCCCAACCCTGATTAGGATAGGGATAGCCTAAGGAATAGACCGGACCAGGTCCAATGACAGTTGGGCAACTATTGGTGGCGGGTTTAAATGGCCAAAGAAGCCGGTCCAATTCGGACCGGTTTGGGGTCCATTGGAGGAACTAGCTTGATCGAAAGGGGTCTAATCAAGCTTCAAGTGTTTTTCAATCATCTAAGGCTTGGACAGAGAAGCAGAGGTCACTAGGGGGTGAGGCTGGCAAAGGGTAAACCGGCAAGGGCCGATTCGGGAGAGAGGGAGAGAGATTGAGTTGAGAGAGAGAGAGAGAGAGAGAGAGTTTTTCTACACAAATGAACCCCCTTTCAAATATGGAGGGAAAAAGCTTTTATACTAGTCTCAAATTGGCCGATCTTGGCCATCAGGTCAATTCGAAGGTTGAAAAATTGATCTAGTGGCCAAATTAAGATTTAAAAGGTTTAATCATACCTAAGAGGTCTCAAGAGATTGATTGGATGGGTCCGATCTACAAAAATTTGAGTTTAAAACGAGAATTGAGTTCAAGGCACAATTAGGGGTCAAATTGGAAATTCACAAAATTCAAGGATCAATATATAAAATCATGAACAAGTAAGAGTACAAGGATAAAAATGACATGGAGAGGAGCCCAGAATTGGTTGCCAATGGTCCAAAACCAGCTGAAAAGGGGCCGAACCAGCCTACCTCACCAACAGTCGGTCGGACCGGTCAAATTGGTTAATGCCGGTTTGACCGGTTCTTGATCGATTCTGGCCAGTTCTTGCTAATTCATGCCTATATGGTCTTTGAGAGTTCAAAATTTATGATATTTGGTCCCTTGAAGAGAAAACTTTGCCCAATTAGAAGAGGAATTGTCCAATTTTGATCAAATTAACCTAATTGAATCTCATAAATGCTATCCATGGACTCTCTATTGACTTAATTGAGTGATTATTATGAAAAGCAACGGACCAAAACCATGAGTATATGAAATCAAGCCTCAAGGTCTAAAATGCGCAATTTTGCAATTCTTTGGCGAAAATTGCAAATTAATTAAAATTGAGTTCAATTAATATTGCAATAAACCTATTTGACCAATTACCCATATGTGGGATCACCTAATGCATTTAAATTGACCTTGGATTAAAGTGCCAAAACCTAGACCAAAAATAAATCGAGCTCTAATATTAAAATTGGACTTAGATCCATGAAATTGAATAATAGTCTTGAATAGATCAATTAAAATTTCTTCAATTAAAGCTTGACAGCTCGATTTTCTTACTTTCAAGAGAGTGAAATTTTTGGGAAGTTATCATGTGAATTTGTTAAAATTGATCTCGGATTTGGATTTATCTTAAGAAAATGAATGGAAAACAATCATCCATTCATAAATTATGAAGAATCGATATTGACCCTCTGATTAGGATTTAAAACCGCAATTTTCCTTTCACCATGACAATTCCCAAAATCAAACAAATGAGTGGATTAGAAATAGCCCCTAGACCAAATGTCGTAAAAAGGAACTACACGTAATTATGACTAGAATAAAAGTAATTTTGTTTTTGGTTGATTTAGAACCTAAAACCAAAAAATTTGAAAAGCATTGTTTTTAATCGAATTTTGTAAAATTTTCAACACACAAATCAAATTGACACTAAAACAAACTATTTTGAGGATTTTTAATTTTTCCAATTTTTTTTTTTTATCAATAGTTTGATCAAAAGTCAACCAAATTTTTCTAAAAGGATGTTTTTTGAGTCTAATATTTGAATTTTTGAGAAATTGATTTGACAAAAGTGAAATTAAGGCCAATTGACTCTTCTTCTTTTTTTTTTTTTTTTGTGAAAAGTCAATTTTCGACGTAGGATTGACTTTTGATCAAAAGGGTTAACCAAAAAGTCAACTAAAAAATCAACCGTTTGACTTTTCAAAAAATTTTCTTGAAAATGGATATGAAAATACTTAAGAGTGACAACGTAAAAGAAAGAAATGAAAAACGACATCTTTTGGTCTAGAAACCGGCTCCGTCGCATTTGAAAGCCCAAGTCTCGATTTTTTTTTTTATGGGTCGACTAAAAATCATGTGTCAATATCCATCGTGTCTGAGTGGGAGATGTTATATTTTATTGGTACGTCCATGATGGGGTGCTATTAAGATGTACCGATTTGTTTTGATATGATGGAGAGACATCTTTTAAAAAGATGTGAGGGAAGTTATAACCACGATAACGATTTGTAGAAAGAACGTTCTGATAAATAATTCTCTCTTCTTCTTCTCTCTCTATCAAAGAACAAAAGATAATTACATTACTGCTTTGAGAAGACAATTGGTATTAACACCGTGGAACGTGACCGCTTTCCTCATGATTGTATTCGGACCATCATCAAAGTTGTATCATTCGTCGTTCGTTCGTGATTCAATGTACATTCCTAGGTAATTGGTTTATTCACATCGAAAAAGTTAGTTGTTTCTTCTGCCAACTTTTTTCCAACTCTTGATAATTCTTTTTTTCATAGGCCAATGTGAATCATTCAATGACGTTTGACAAATCCTTCTACACATGGGTTTAAAGAAATCAAAGGAAAAGAAAAGCATTCCATCTATAGAAGTCGAAGAAAGAGAAAAGTATCCCAACACTTGGTGATTCTTTTTGTCATAGGCCAGTGTGCAGCATTTAATGAAGCTTGACAAATCGCTTGCACATTGGTTTATAGAAGTCAAAGAAAGAGAAAAGCATTTCATTTGTAGAAGTCAAAGAAACAGAAAAGTAGCTCATGCCCATAGATTTGTTTGAAGTCGGTGCCAGTTGTGGGCTAAGTGTGTCCTTTATTAGTAGATGAAGAAGGAGAAAAAGGTACAAGCTATGCGTTAGGTTAGTGCATGATGGTGATGGCATGTGTGCGCATGGTTTCAAAAGTAGGTGCGGATGTTGGCAATTGTGGACTTCATATTTGTCTTGTCTCCACACGCATTCTCCTATAGATAGAGGACCGCAAAGGGCGTAAGAAAGGCAGAGCAAGAAGTGAGAGCTAAAGGGACAAAGAAGGGCGTGAGCTTAGAGAGAATTATGCATAGAGTTGAGTTCATTGAGTTGAGTTGTTAAACACCGTGGGTATTGGATATACACTAGGGTTGAGAAACACTTAAGTGCGTGAACGATTGTAATTCCGTAATTCTCCGATTTATAGTGGATTATTTGCTAGCTCTCCCCGTACACGTAGATTCCAACATTCTAACCAAATCAGGTAAATTTTCTGGTGTCCTTTTATCGTTCCTTGTTTTATTTCTGTTGATTTTTATAGCTCCCGAGATAATGGCAAAGATAAGATCCGCTTCCACCGCGCCGCTGATTCCAACTATTTTATTGTTGGCCAACAAATTTAAATTGTGAAAACGGGGATTCTAATGCAGATTTTGTTGTTCACTTGATTAATCAAGCGGTCTCGTGGAACCATTGGCTATTTAATTAAATGGTTTGGGTGATAAGTTTATCTATCCATTTTCTTATATAAGCGAACTTGTTGCTTAATGATACGTACCATTTGATCATAATAGGGTCATTGCGGCAAAAGAGAGTCGGCTTCGCCTCAAATGGATACGATCTCTCCAGTCGCTCCACTACATCAAGAAGCTAGTACTCCTCGGCTTCAAATAACCAGTGCAAAGACTCTAGCTGAATCTTCCAACCTCACTTCCATTCCCTCCCACTACGCCTTCACCACCCCCACTTCCGGTGATCAAGCCGTTCATGCCGACCATGATGACTCCATCCCCGTCATCGACTTCTCTCTCCTTTCCTCGAGTAATTCCGATCAACGGTCTAAAGCCATCTCCGATCTTGCAAAGGCTTGTCAAGACTGGGGCGTCTTCATGGTACACATGTTCCTAGCTAGTTCATTATCTGCTTCATAGAACTTTTCTTTTTTTTAGATCTTGTCGCGAACATGTGAAACAAACAGTCGGTATCTTTGATCAGCTTTTGCTTGTCAAAGTCATTATTAATACTTAAAAGACACAAGAAGTACACACAAGTGTCAAAACTTGGTACGAATGGACACATATGTATCAAAACTTTCAAAATGTAAACTTGAGTGCAATTTTATTTGAAAATTGGACACTTAAAATGCTAACTCCGGCGAGACTTACCAAACATCCGACATAGGCGGCGACCCTGGCCGCAAAGCCTTGCTCCAAATCTGTCTGAAGGCCTAGCAATCAGCCACGGTTGTTGGCCAATGGCCTGGGGCTCACAACCCTAGCCGACCCTCAACCCACCGTCATCGACCGCTTCTGGTGATGGTAGGGTAGCGGTAGTGAGGGCCTCCATAGCCCTAGATCTGATTCTTTTTTATTTAATTTAGTTTTTAAATTAAATTATATTTATATTTATATTGAAAATCAAATTTGTACCAAAACGTTATCATTTTTGGATTATCTAGCCACGTCAGTACCACGTGGATATTTAAAAAAAAAAAAAGAATTACTACGTTAGTTAAAAATTTCACCAGAAAAAATCACATAAGCTGTTTGGCCAGAAATTCTTGCCATTGGCACTTTAAGTGTTTCTTTCTTCTTCGATCTTGACATTTATGTATATGCTTTGGAAATTTTGGTACTTATATATCCACATGTATCAACTTTTAAGATTTGGGGTGTCCGTATCTCCTTAAAAGACTAGCAACGACATAAATTGATTTGACTGATTCAACCGATGTTTCATCATGCCGGAACTAAAGAGAAATAATGAGAAATTATTCTCATGGCTCAGCCTGCATGAGATTGGGCGCTGCACGTAAATCAAACCCGACCACTTTTGTCTTTTTAAATATATTTTTCGTGATTGGTATCAAAGCTGGAGTCGTTCTTCGTCATCAGCAGGACATAAACTCTCTATACATGATTCGACGGTGTGTTGCTTGCTAAGTATTGATAATAGCCCTTGGTTGTATATGTGAGTAGCTGATCAACCACGGAGTGCCTGAGAGTCAAATGAAGGCGACGGTCGACGCGCTGATGGGATTTTTCGATCTGACAGAGGAGGAGAAGAATAAGTTTCTGGGGAAGCACGTGTTGGATCCCATAATATACGGGACGAGCTTTAAAGCTTCGAACGACAAAGTGCTCCTCTGGAGAGATTTTCTGAAGATGATGGTGCATCCAAAGTTTCACTGCCCTCCCAAGCCAGAAGGATTGAGGTATCCATTCTCTCTCCCTACATCGGTTTTGCGTGCAAGTTCTCAGTTTGCATATACGTACTGAAATTTCTGTTTTCTTGAAATTTCTGTGTTCTTGATATCATTTGTCTATTTAGTTCTTTTCTTCTTTTTGTGGGTGAGTGATCATTAGGTTACAAATAGCGATAATGACAACTATATCTCTTTACTGTAGCTTTGATGCTACAGTCCAAGCAGCAACTGAACCTTTCCCTTGTGGACATTTTTTTGTCAATCGAGTATAGAATGAAATTACAGAATCTTGAGGGAGCGAAAAATTGAAGAGTACGTACTCTTCTCACCATGTAATGCTAAAATAATGTTCAGAGTTATCAATCTTTGGCTTGGTACTTCAGAGTTATCAATGCATTCAGATCTTAGTGCTCAGCGTAACATTGTCAGGTACATCAGAAAAAGAAAACATGATGAGGAACTTGAACAAATTCTCCTTGGTAACACAAGAATCCGAATCTTCAACTTGACTATTTCCAATCTCTGTCTATGTATAAGACTGTCCACTTGGTTGGCAGATTTGAGTTCCAAAGTTACCTTAATACGACACGACATGATTTAGATACCAGATTTGCCATATCTACAGGAAGCAATTGACCACTCAATTAATCATGTGGGATCTGAACTTGAACAACCTCAATCCATCTGATGCGCAAGCTCTTCAGCATCTTTGGTTCCGGTTTGTTAGTTTTGTATAATAGACCTATATTTACCTAGAAATCTGGCAGTCTTGAAATATAGCAATGGAAAGTACGCGATTCTTTTGTTAGGATACCATTATTTTGGATCATCTTGATGTCAGACAATAACAATTTTGTATGCCTAGAAAAATAAGCAAAGTGTGGATTCAATTTGATAGGGCAAAATAATTGGTAATACCCCAGATAAAAGATAAGAGTGATAGAAACCTGTGAAATCCCTCAAGATGAAATAACTCCACCACGGCATTTCCTCTGATAAATGAGAGCAATATTTGTTGCAGTGAAGTTTTAGCAGAGTACTCTGGGGAGCTCTGGAAATTAGCCAGGGAATTGCTCAAGGCTATATCGGAGAGCCTAGGACTCGGATCAGGCTATATCAACGAGGCAATGAACATGGATTCAAGCCTACAGATATTAGCAGCGAATCTGTATCCGCCATGCCCACAGCCAGAACTTGCTATGGGCCTACCCTCGCACTCGGACTATGGCCTGTTGACCATCCTCATGCAGAATGACATTGGCGGCCTCCAAGTGAACCATGGCGGGAAGTGGGTCAAAGTTGATCCCATTCCGAATGCCTTTGTGGTCAACACCGCTGATCAGCTCGAGGTAAACATACAGAAATCCATGTTTTATCTGTCCTGCAAGAGAGGTCCAATTAATTTATCTGTCCTTGGTTTAAAGAAGGAAAATTTTTATACATAGAACTATAGATGCAGATACAGTGTAGGTATTTATAGAAGGAAAATTGTTATACATAGAACTATAGAAAATACAAGTGTCTTAAAAATTTGCTGAAACGTACTCTATGGTCTTTGTTTCTTTAACCAGATATTAATCAGTAAAAAAGTTGATACGAATCTCTGTGATTTACTCTTGTTTCTCCCATCGAACAGATCAAGCTTATTGCAGATACTATTTTTTTTTTTGTTCTTGACACTTTTTTTTTTTTTTTGGTTCGAATTCTTGACACTTTTCAACTGTGCAAGATTATGAGCAATGGGAAATACAAGAGCGTTCTGCATCGAGCTGTCTTGAACAACAAGACTACAAGGATATCGATCCCTTTTTCTATTGGACCATCGTCCAACACTGTCGTTGTGCCGGCGGAGCAGCTGGTGGATGGCAAGCACAACCAAGCCACATACATCTCGATGAATTACAAGGGCTACCTGGAATTTAAACAGAGCAGAGTACTCGATAAAGGGTTGTGCCCAAGTCAGGTAAAGATATGATTAGTGTAGCCTATTGTTGTGCTGTATTATGTTAAAAATGGATGTGTGATTGTCTACTGCTTCTAGTCTGTTTGGACTCTTTAGAGAGCAACCTGATGGAACGTTTAATATTATGTGATGCATTGTGCAAGAACCATACAGTACTGATGGATGTAAGCTGAAACTTCCTGAGATGTATCTTCTTGGCATAATAAATGGAAGTGAGAACTGCATAATGTCTGATTAAACACCGTAAGTTTGTAGTGCTGTACCAAATTATGATTGTTGGTCAGCATGAGCATGCAAATTTGCCTGTCTAGATTTTCACGGAAATGGCCACTTGATTGGGCAGAAAATATCGAATACTCGCTGCAACTCAAAGAACTTGTTTCGAATATAATCTCCTTGACAAAAATAATGATATGTTTCTTGAAGGATAAGAGATGTGTACAATAAGAGATGTTGTGATAGAAATTTCAAGGATGATGTGTACAATATGAATCAATGGTCAAGATCAAAATGAAAGAAGACGGACGGTGAGCATTAGATATGGTGGTTAATCAAAATAGGAAGATAAAATTTCAATTTGATCCAATGGTGTGTGTAGATGGGGAAAGTAAGGTAACCGAAAGCAACCGCTGGATTAATTGACAACCAAGCAATCAAATTTTATCAACAATGTGTAGCATAGTAGAGGCCACTATATTGCAGGCCACCTAAGGACTTGATTGAGCATGCGACGGTTCGCGGTATCATCCATAGAAAGGCCATGTGATTTGCATGTGAGAAAAGCATGTGCACGGCCCATGAACTCCTATGCTATGCACTTATTCTGGTGCGTGATAGTTCATGGAGATGCAATGGAATGGTCGTGCCAATGGCACATTATCTTGGCAGGTGATTGGCACATGATCGAGTCTTGTGTGAGGCATGTGACAATTGACACGTGGCAATGAATTTCAAGGCTCGTGGATGCTCGGGATCTTGTCACGTTGTGACATGCAATGCTACTTATTTGTTATGTCCAAACCTTATCAGTCTCTCACAATGTTGAAATCATTCAAGTTACTACCCAAGTCCTTACTATTCCCACATTCTTCAAAAGCATATTGTTGAGTTCATGGAGCTAGTTCCGAACTTCCATATTATTAAAAAATTAATTCTGGGCTCACCCTACCTTTCGGATCCAATTTTGAACTCCAATAATAAAGGAAATTCAGATCCCGATCTTATCTTTAAAGTTCAGGTTCCAAGAATGTTGCAATTGTTAGTTCAAGCTCATCTACCCTCCATGATCACGAATTTCCCTCCGGGCTACTTTCAACTTCACCTCTGGTCCTGTAACATGGGTTAGTCCTAAAATCCAAGGAAAGTATCCTAGAAAAAAGATGCAATACGAATATGATGATGTAAATGATATTCCTTTTATGGGTTGGGATCCCTATTTCTCTAATGCAATATATAGGAGAGGTAAAATTTAGTTGTCAACGTCTAAAAGACACTGCTTGTATTTTGATTATGTTTGGAAAGTGTAATTTAACAATTGAACATCATACTATAAAATAAAGTGACCCCCATGGAACATTATTTACATCTTGGATAATAACACTTAAGATGGCCGGATTATGATTATTTCAATTGTGATCCAAACAAGCAAATTTGGTAGATCTGTCGGGTCAAATCTTAAATTTTAACCTAGTGTGGGTTTGGTTAAATTGATATTTCGTGGGTTAAAAACTTTTTCTGAAATTTTGGATGGGCTCATAGGCTTAAGTTACATTTAAGATTTTCCTTCGAGATATTCATCATACACTGATGCATCTTGAAAGGGGGCCACGTCACTTGTTCAGTCAACGCAATATAAACATGATGCCTTCGCTTGAGAAGATCTCCAAAAAAGAGCCTAAGATTAAATTGAACTCATATTTATTGAAAAATTTAAGATAATGATTTATAGGTCAATTGTGATATATTAATTGTTTCATTTACACCATATTACCGATGTAAGACTGCTTTTATCCAGCAACCTCATACATGCACCGTAATAATAAGTAGATCGATTAATGACGACCCTAATCAAAGAATAGACAATATATTAATTTAAAAGGATTACTATAACTTAAGCTCATACTGTGAATATTTCTCACGTACTCTATTCTATGCAATTTCTTTTTATTTTTATTTTTTATAATACTGAGCATGAAGCTTAACGAGCAGCAAGACTCAACTCATAGGGTAGAGGGACGGAGGCAGTAGCCTTATAGCGGCCTAGGGTACACAAGGGGAGATTTAAATGGTCTCTACTTTCCCAGAACTGGACATATAAGAAACCTTTCTTGTGTGTATCCAAGTGATGTGGCACGTAGTCCCCGCCCTAGGGGGCTAGACATTGGGTTTTTCATAATATTAAGAACAAAACTCAATGAAAAGCCAGACTTAGCTTGAGAGACAAAGCTAGTGAGCATATATCGGCCTAAGAACCATTCTTTATTATTTCTTAAAGTAAGATCAGTTGTAATTGCCGTCCTTCTATAATTTTATCTTTCATTTTCCGCACACCCACACACATTTCATCATCATCATCATCATCATATTAATACCCAATTTCTCAAATTACATAAACATGAGGATAAATGTTGAAAATGCTAGTATTACCACCTAGAGGGGGTGAATAGGTGTAAAAACAAATTAAGCAGATAAATACAGAAAAAGTTATTTCGCAAATAAAGTCCAACTAAAAGTGACACCAGGCTTCTGAAGCAAGTTCGAACTCAATTAAGATGGTTTAGAAATTTGTGGAGTTCAAAAAGAAGATTGCGACAAACAAATCAAAAGAGTTAAGGGAAGAGAAAATTGAACACGAGATTTATAGTGGGTCGGCTTAGATTAAGCCTACGTTAACTCTCCCACACTAATAGCCTTTTGGTTGGAATTCGCTAAGGTATCGACAAAGAAATACAACGATTTGAGTACAAACACTCAGTGAAGGATTTATTTTTCTCTCACTAAGTCATTTTTTTTCTCTCTCGAATACAATTTGTAAGTATTGTCGATGAAGAACAAGTGATTGGAAAAGTCTCAAACTTTGGAATTTCAATTTTCACACTTTACCCCAAATGGACTAAATTACCTCCTTAAATACTCTTCTACGCCTTTCTAACTGTTGGCATTCTCTAGAGGAATTTCTTCCAATCAATCCGTTGGACAGAATCGATTAAGGAAATCTTGTAGCTATTTGAAGATTGAGATGAAAATCCGATGATTCTGGTCGCCCATATAATCAGAATCTAGGTTTTCATAAGTAGATGCTTCCCAAAAAGGAACTTGTCTTCAAGATTGATTTCATCAATTCGTAATTGATTCCATCAATATATTTATAAAAGGTAAGTGAGATTCTTCACCAGAAAGCCAAATAAATCTCGTACGTACTGAATCGTTGTCGAAAGATCAATAATTTTGAGTTTGATTATATCTTCGTTCTGGACTTGGTTTCGGTCTGGATCTCGTCAGAATGAGAAAGACTTCTGGAGTAAAATTAAAATAGACTTTGACAACATTCCACGTATAGCACAAAAGTCTAGTATTCTTCAGAATAAGAACAAAAATAGGAAAGTTTTGTCAACTTCAAAACCTGATAGGAGTTTGCTCAATAATCTCCCCACTTTTTATAGTGACAAAACTTTCATATAAATTTAATCGTTATATGAAAATTATATTCGGCAAAACAACACTTTAGCAGCATAAGATAATTGATAGAGAAAACAGACAGTAAACATAATAAATACACATAGTTTGCATATAGTCTGTATCCACAAAACACATCAGTCTACAAATCACACCAAGAAAATCAAGAAAAATCAAACACAATCAAAAGTCAGACAAGATTCAATCTATATGGTCTCTCCCCATTTTTGTCAGCAGCAAAAAGATAAAACTAGTTAAGCATAAAAAGAGGTCAAGTCGAAAAAGGATCAGGATTGTTTTGGAACACGAACAAGTCGGAAACCCTCCAATGTCTGCACGGTCTCCTCAAACTTAGTCAGGCATTGATGATAAACAGTCTTAACATTTGCCAGATTCTGTTAAGCCTGTTGATTCAAAGTCTGGACTTGATTATCAAGAGATTGTACCTTGCCTGTGAGAGCTCTAAGGTAGTACCGAGAGCAACATGCAACTTCTAGATTTCAAACTCCATTGCATATTGCTGTGCCTTAATCTCTAAGAGGAGTTCTATTATCCAAGGATAGTTCAATTGTGATTCTATCTAGGCACTAGCTTCAGCAAATTGTACTAGTGGAGTATCTAGAGGTGAAGGAATATCGACCTGAATGTGTGAAATTCATTGCTCCCCTTGAACATTAGCTTCTTTGTGTGGACCCTCAGGTGAGACTTCAGGGAAATGAGATGCAAAAATGTCTTCAACATCGAAGGAGATCGATTGATGGCATCTCTAGTAGTTGGTTCAGTAAGAGGAGTTTTCTCACTTACTCTTCCTATCTTGGTACCTTCAGTTTGAAAAGTAACTTCTCATTCTCGAACAATTTCTTTGTCAGCACGGGTTTGTTTACCAATTCCCGTCTCCTTAACATCTTGGGCATCAATTTCCCTTGTATTTTCTCAATCCTTGTCAGCCTCTTGACAGCCTGAATTTTCAAATTTTGTTTTTTGGTTAAATAAATCGGGCTTTTCATCGACGCGCCGATAGTACTATTCTCTAAGCTGATCACTCACCAGATAACTTGTCTATCTGGGGAAGTAATTAAGGAATCTAAATGCAATAGACTTGAGAATTGGACCAGGCATCAACTGCTCGATCGTATTTATCTGCAAGGGTCATTACGACACTATCGAAATCGATTAGAAACCGGAGATAGGTCGATTTGGCTAAGATATACGATCAAAGTGTGGGTGATTCCACCTGATTGCAAAATACTCGTCGATCGGCACTAGACCAATTTTTCAATCGTTTTGGTACCTGATGCCCATATTTGAAACCTCGAGATTTTCACGACAACTGAGAGTCGCCAATGTGTCAAAGATGCATTATGTGACTCGAGATAAATCGATCACGGGTCAATTGCACCAAAAATTCCTAAAAGTTACCTGGTAGACTAGATCACGCTAAAATAGCATTGGATTGAAATTAACTGCGAATTTGAACTCGATTTCAGAAATTAAAATTTTTGTGGTGTCGCGATCTCTTTTAGGAACGTCGACTCATCCTCCGAAATTTTTTTGAAGATTCCGAGATTTTTACGAAAAATCGATTTGGACGTCGCGAAAAATCAAAGGAAATTCGGATGGCCCAAATTGAAGGAAATTTGGACTTATAAGCCGAGCCTTTAAGTGTCAAGGATTTATAGAAAATTGTTTGGGATTTTTCTTCAAAGAAATTGGACCTCGATTTGGAGAATTGGTGAAGAAAATTTAGAGTATTTGAGTGAAATTCGGAACTAAGGTTTTGGGGCTGTATTTTGGCACCATTTGAGCTAATTGTGGATTAATTTGCAAGAAAATAATTGGGAGATCAAGATGATAGGTTTGTGGGCTTTTGGGGGACATTGCATTTAATTAGATGGCTAAGGTGGGCTGAATTTTCTTCCTTCATCGCAGCTTCTTCGGCAAGTTTGCCAGCTACATCCCCATCTCACCGCCTTAATCTCTCTCTCACTTTCCTTGAAGACGCGAATAGCTCCTTCAGCTATGTTTCACTTTCATTTTTCCTTCGCTTATCTTTCCTTTCCTTCTGCAAAACCACCAACACCTGCCCATCTCTCGCACCGAACAACCCCACCCACACGATCAACACCTCTTCCTCCATGAAGCTCTGTTGACCAAAGCCTCCACGTATTCTCTCCACTTGGTCAATTCGGTGATCCCTCGGCGGTTTGTTAACCACCAATTCCCCTTTTTGCGTGGCCGCACAACCGAAGCAGCTCTCCCGGAACGAAGACCGAACCGACTCCTACTTTACCGCTGCCACATCCACCGGTTTTCAGCCCATGAAGCCAAGCCTTTGCACTGGTTGAAACCAGCGAAGTCTTCAACCTGCTCAATCATTTCTAGCTCGACTTCCTTGCTGCCAATCCACGAAGCCAGCCCACAGTTTGGCCAGTAAATCCCACGAGCCCAACCGCCCATCTTTGGCCCAAATCTGCAGCTCCAATCCAACCTGTCTTCAGCCCAGCAGCTTCATTGAGCCCACGCCATTTGAAGCCCAAACGAAGTCAGGCCCACAAGAAATCAGCCCAACAGAATTCAGTCTTTGAAACCCAGCGAAATCTCAGTCCAGATGGGCCCATAAGCCCGCAACTTGAAGCCCAACCCATGAGCAAGCAGCCCACAATTCGTCCCAAGCTTCAGCCCAACAGTTTCTTCAAAGCAAGATTATCCTAGTAATTTGAAGCCCATTTTCAGTCAAGCCGAGTCTCGAAAGCCCAGCGAATCCAGCCCGCGAAGCAGCCCAACTTGGGTCCAACCCAAATCAAAAACAAATCTCAGTTTGGGTTGAGATTTGTTGGACCAAGTTTAAGCCTGGTCCGAGCTTCATCGACGCCGCCACAATTCAAGTTTTGGCCGCCGTTGCGCCGCCGTCGTGATGAACCGGTCTTCGTTTTACACCGGTGAGTTTATGCACTAAACTCTTCTTAGGAGTCTAAGGGGTGTTTAGTTTGATTTAATTAGGAATTAAGTGGTTAGTTAGATTAAATTAGAAATTTAATTATTTAATTATGCTTGTTAGGTGGTTAGATTAGATTAAGTGAGGCCTAGATAAATTGTGCTATTTATCTAGAAGGGTTCGGGAATTTTCCGGGTCCGTATTAATATTTAATTTAGTGATTTTAGCCTAATTTAATATTTTAGAAATTAAAATTGAATTACTTAATTACTTTTTGAAATTAATTAATTATTAATTATATTTTGAAATTAATTAATTATTAATTATTTTTTCGAAAATTAGACCGGGGTAGTCAGTGACTGAAATTTTGTGCTGATTGCAATGGTGTGGTTAATTTCTATAATTTAGTGTTAAATTATGCAAATTGAGTGCTGATTGGATTTTTGGTATTTAATTCCAAAAATTGTAAATTTCCATTATTTATTCAGAAAATCCCAGGTGTCGGGTTTTAACACCAAAAAGGGATTTTAAGTACTATATCAAATAGTGGGGTTTGAAAAAGATAGGTATCAGTCTTCTGGTTTGAATTAATTGTGTACCCATACACGACTATTTTCGGGATGTTTTTAATACGAAGAAAATAGGTCATGATCACCATTTTAATGGAGGCCTTTGAATGAAATACATAGTGCCCTGGGCCAAAATTGAATGGTCGCGTGCTGATTAAGAGAACTCGTCCCCGAACTGTATCGAATAGACGTCACCCTTATGGGATACCCACTTAGTGGGATTTGGGTTGCAGTAGATTCTGGACTTATACTTTTTTCAAGAAATTCGTCTGAGAGACGTAACCGTGTTCAATGGGGTGAGATGATGCCTGGCTACGCTAGTAGATCGTTGAACTTCTAGTAGGCCATACCCTAGAGCAGGCGTAATTATCAATTGGAACGGGTGTTGAGTGAATTAAATGTACCGGATTATGGGACAAAATTGTGTGACATGGTATGGAACGTGTCATAACAATTTGGCCCTATAATCAGGACCCCTGTGATTTATTGAGTTGAGTAATGCGTTTCAATTGTTGCGTGCATTGATTTTATGCATGAGGTATATGAATTGTGCTGACCTGCAGGGTGGAACTAAGGCGAGGTAAGTCCTCTGTACCAATCATATGATTGTGTGGTTAGGACGCTTCTTAGCATATTACCCTCATAATCGGGGTTTAGTGGATGAACTTGCTAAGACATTGTCTCACTGGTTATTGTATAACCATTTTCAGGGTAGTCGAATGGAGAACCTGGAGCCGAGAGGAGGTGATCGGAAGTGTAAGTCAGTTAGGACCGCTTCTTTTTGGGAAGCCAGACCTTGTAGTCTTTTGGCCATAGACTTGTAAATGACTATATGTGATTATAAAAGCATATTTGTTTTGAATTTGTTGTCCTGCTTTTCTATCCCGAGATGACTACTATCAGGGGATTTATTTTTGCTTCCGCATGTGCAATAAAATGAAAATGGTCGGTGACTCGTCCTGGGAAGTCGTAAAATATTATCGACTAGAGAGGGATGGGCATGCGCTCGAGGTTCGGGGCATGACATCCCCATTTAGTGGTATCAGAGCCAGGTTTCTGTTTGGAGTGATAAGGTGCGATGGGTTCTTGGGATAGTTAGTAGGAATGACCTCTATTTTCATGCTGATGCATGTGAGTGATAGCTGTTTGGTAGACTGTTTGTGGGATCACTCAGTTTCTAATTCTGTATGGAATTGGGAACCGGTTTTGTAGAAAATTTACAGCATGAGTGATCAGGAGCCGAGGACTCCTAGAAGGCGTACCACCGGACCTATTGCTTGGGGTAGAATGCCAACATGGGTCGGTGCCCGATGAGGTTGTGGTCGAGGTAGAGCGCCGGTTCAGGCCAGCGCAAGTGAGAGAGTACCACCACAGGTCGGTACTAGTGTAGCAGCATCGAGCGATTCTAGGTTCGACGGGATCGTTCAAGCGCTAGTAACTCTTAGGAACTTGTTAGGCCAACAAACACAGGATCGAGCCGCCGTTGTTGCCGCTGTCACTACCGCTGCCAATGCCATAACCGATGTTAATGCTGCCCATGCTGAGGCCCAATCTGGACTGGTGATAGGGGAGCAAGCTGCTGCACCCGAGTTTGGATCCGCTTCAAGTAGAAATGGCAGTCGACTAGGAAAAAGGCTAATGTTAGAAGAAGAATATCCTATTCCGCCCAGCAAGAAGGGTGGGATCGAAAAGTCAGCGCGGAGCCAGAATGTCGTGTGTCACTTCTGCGAAAGACAGCATGTACTAGCCCCGTGTTATTTCAGGACGGGTGCTTGTTTTGTGTGTGACCAACAGGGTCACTTGGCCAGAAATTGTCCACTCATGCAGATGGGACCACAGCTGCTGCCACCACCACCGATGGAATAGAACAAAGAGAATGCACCGCAAGACACAGAGTGGGATACTTGGATTAGGCCTCCAATACAAGAAATGGTGTGTACTGTCACCCAACGGGAGGCGGAGGACTCACTAGGTTGGTGCCGAGGTTGTAGAAGGGAGCATACCAACCCAGTGTCCAAGAATAACGGGAGCGTGCTATGGATGTGGCCAGCCCGGCCATCAGGTGAGGAACTGTCCGCGTAGGTCCAGGAGAGCATAAGCACAGTTACTACAGATAGGACACCACTAGGATGGCGAAAAGGATAGGAATCAACTGAAGCATGCACCGATCAAAGGAAGAACGTTTTTTGGGATGATTTTATCAGAGTGGCACAACAGAATTTTGTTTAAGTTTGGAGAACCTCAGTTGTTATAATGAAGTTGTAGAAAGAAGAATCGCTGACTAAAGTTGTACTTGACTTTATGTGTAGCTTTGTTATCATATAAGAAAAGGTTTGGCTTGATGAGCTTTTTGTTGTAATGACTTATTGTCGTAATATAATACAGTTCAATCCGTTGATGGATAAAAGTTTGAATTTATCGAAAGTTGAGGAGGACCCTCGATCCCTTTTAATTTTGTCAATTGAGGCAACCCGTTTGTTAGATAGGGGTTGCCAAGGTTACTTGGCAACTGTCGTGGATACGACAGTTGAGGAGCTGAAGATAGAAGACATTGCAGTAGTTCAGGAATTTCCAGATGTATTCCCGAAAGAGTTACCAAGTCTACCGCTAGAAAGAGAGATATAATTTGTGATTGAGTTAGCCCTCGGGACAGAGCCAATCTCTAAGGCTCCTTACCGGATGGCGTTGTCAGAATTAAAAGAATTGAAGGTGCAGATGCAAAAATTATTGGATAAGGGATTCATACGTCCCAGTGCATCACCTTAGGGAGCACCAGTTCTATTTGTGAAAAAGAAAGATGGTTCGTTGCGTCTGTGCATTGACTATCGCCAACTCAATCAGGTGACGATCAAGAACAAGTATCCATCGCCGAGGATCGATGACTTGTTTAAGATCGACTTGAGGATAGGATATCATCAGCTGGGAATTAGAAAGGAGGATATACCTAAGTTAGCGTTTCGTACTCGAAACGGCGATTATGAGTTCACTATAATGCCGTTTGGATTGACGAACGCTCCAGCTGCCTTCATGGATCTGATGAACCAAGTATTCAAGGAATACTTGGATTAATTTGTGATCATGTTCATCGATGATATCCTAGTGTACCCTAGAAGCCCAGAAGAGCATGAAGGGCATTTGAGATTAGTACTGCAGACTCTGAGGAATCATGAGTTGTACACCAAGTTCAGCAAGTGCGAGTTTTAGTTGACTCGTGTTGCATTTTTAGGTCATGTAATTTTAGGAGAAGGAATCTCTGTGGACCCGAGCAAGATTGAAGCAGTCATCAGTTAGCCAAGATCGACAACAGTGACAGAGATCAGAAGTTTTCTAGGTTTAGCAGGGTATTACAGACGATTCGTGGAAATGTTTTTAGCGTTAGCGTCGCCTATGACTCGACTACTGAAGAAGGAAGAGAAATTCATGTGGACAAACAAGTGCGAGTGTAGTTTCCAAGAGCTTAAGGAAAAGCTGACTACTACACCAGTGCTGACCCTACCATCTGATCCTGAAGGATATGAGATCTATAGTGATGCGTCATTTAAAGGACTGAGTTGCGTGCTGATGCAACATGGCAGAGTTGTTGCATACGTGTCCCGTCAGTTGAAACCGCATGAACTGAATTACCTGACGCATGACTTAGAACTCACAGCAATCATTTTCGCTCTAAAGATTTGGAGACATTATTTGTGTGGAGAAGATTCCAGATCTTCACAGACCATCAAAGTCTCAAATACATATTCTCTCAGAAAGAGTTGAATATGAGATAGCGCCGCTGGATGGAACTTCTAAAGGACTATAATTGTGATATTCTGTATCACCCAGGAAAAGCGAACAAGGTTGCAGATGCACTGAGTAGGAAGTCTTCAGTTGCTCATATACTAATTAAGGAGTGGAACTTAATCGAGAGAGCTCAAGATTCAATTTTCAAGTTTGAGGTAGGCCACATTTCAAATCTGATGGCCACCCTCAGAATTGAGCCGGAAGTACAGATAAGGATTAAGACACGTCAACCGACAGATCTAGATGTTCAGAAGATCTTACAAGAGGATACCGATAAGAGAAAAATTAACTTTCAGATTTCTGAGGATGGAACACTGAGGTTCCGAGGACGATTGTGTGTACCTAACGATGCAGAACTTAAAGAAGAGATCTTTTCAGAAGCTCATCGTAACATTTACAACATTCATCCTGGTAGTACAAAAATGTATCAGAATCTGCGTCAACACTATTGGTGGTCTGGTATGAAAACGAATATCGCCAAGCATGTCGCCAAGTGTCTGATGTGTGAGCAAGTAAAAGCATAACACTGTAAGCCGGGAGGATTTCTGCAACCTCTCGAGATCCCAGAATCGAAATGGGAACATATCATAACGGACATTGTGACGAGTTTACCGAAGAGTTAGAGAGGTAATGACTCTATTTGGGTAGTGGTCGACAGACTGACGAAGTCGGCTCACTTCATTGTAGTTTGAAAGGACCTCAGTTTGGATAGACACACAGGTCTGTATGTGCGTCAAGTTGTTCGTCCGCATGGAGTGCCGGTAACGATTACTTTAGACCGAGACCCGAGATTCGCCGTTGCTTTTTGGAAAAGTCTACAGTCTACCTTAGGAACGAAGCTGCAGTACAGTAGGAACAGCTTCACCTTATTTGAGAGGACGATTCAAACCCTCAAAGACATGCTGCGAGCTTGCGTGTTGGATTTTAAAGGAAGCTGGGAGGAACAGCTTCACCTTGTTGAGTTTGCCTACAACAATAGTTATTTGTGGTGTCGCGATCTATTTTAGGAACGTGGACTCATCCTCCGAAAATTTTTCGGAAATTCCGAGATTTTTACGGAAAATCGATTCGAATGTCGCAGAAAATTAGCGGAAATTCGGATGAGCAAAATTGAAGGAAATTTGGACTTCCAAGCCGAGCCTTTGAGTGTCAAGGATTTATGGAAAATTGTTTGGGATTTTTCTTCAAAGAAATTGGACCTCGATTTGGAGAATCGATGAAGAAAATTTAGAGTATTTGAGTGAAATTCGGAACTAAGGTTTTGGGGCTGTATTTTGGCACCATTTGAGCTAATTGTGGATTAATTTGCAAGAAAATAATTGGGAGACCAAGATGATAGGTTTGTGGGCTTTTGGGGGACATTGCATTTAATTGGATGGCTAAGGTGGGCTGAATTTTCTTCCTTCACCGCAGCTTCTCCGGCAAGTTTGCCAGCTACATCCCTATCTCACCGCCTTAATCTCTCTCTCACTTTCCTCGAAGACGCGAACAACTCTTTCAGCTTTGTCTCACTTTCATTTTTCCTTTGCTTATCTTTCCTTTCCCTCTGCAAAACCACCAACACCTGCCCATCTCTCGCACCGAACAACCCCACCCACACGGTCAACACCTCTTCCTACATGAAGCTTTGTTGACCGAAGCCTCCACGTATTCTCTCCACTTGGTAAATTTGGTGATCCCTCGGCGGTTTGTTGACCACCGATTCCCCTTTTTGCGTGGCCGCACAACCGAAGCAGCTCTCCCAGCAACGAAGACCGAACCAGCTCCTGCTTTGCTGCTGCCACATCCACCCGTTTTCAGCCCACGAAGCCAAGCCTCTGCACCGGTTGAAACCAACGAAGTCTTCAACCTACTCGGTCATTTCTAGCTCGACTTCCTTGCTGTCGATCCCACGAAGCCAGCCCATAGTTTGGCCAGTAAATCCCATGAGCCCAATAGCCCATCTTTAGCCCAAATCTACAACTCCAATCCAACCTGTCTTCAGCCTAGAAGCTTCATTGAGCCCACGCCATTTGAAGCCCAAACGAAGTCAGGCCCACAAGAATTTAGTCTTTGAAGCCCAGCGAAATCTCAGTCCAGCTGGGCCCATAAGCCCGCAACTTGAAGCCCAACCCGTGAGCAAGCAGCCTACAATTCGGCCTAAGCTTCAGCCCAACTGTTTCTTCAAAGTAAGATCGGCCCAGTAATTTGAAGCTCATTTTCAGTCAAGCCGAGTCTCGAAAGCCCAGCGAATCCAACCTGTGAAGCAGCCAAACTTGGGTCCAGCCCAAATCAAAAACAAATCTCAGTTTGGGCTGAGATTTGTTGGGCCAAGTTTAGGCCCGATCTGAGCTTCATCGACGCCGCCGCAATTCAAGTTTCGGCCGTCGTCGCACCGCCGTCGCGGTGAACTGGTTTTCGTTTTACACCGATGAGTTTATGCACTAAACTCTTCTTAGTAGGCTATGGACATCTAAGGGGTGTTTATTTTAATTTAATTAGGAATTAGATGGTTAGTTAGATTAAATTAGAAATTTAATTATTTAATTATGCATGTTAGGTGGTTAGATTAAATTAAGTGAGGCCTAGATAAATTGTGCTATTTATCTAGAAGGGTTCGGGAATTTTTTGGGTCCATATCAATATTTAATTTAGTGATTTTAGTCTAAGTTAATATTTTTAGAAATTAAATTGAATTATTTAATTAATTTTCGAAATTAATTAATTATTAATTATTTTTCCGGAAATTAGACCGGGGTAGCCGGTGACCGGAATTTCGTGCTGATTACAATGATGTGGTTAATTTCTGTAATTGAGTGTTAAATTATGCAAATTGAGTGCTAATTGGATTTTTGGTATTTAATTCCAAAAATTGTGAATTTCCATTATTTATTCAAAAAATCTTGGGTGTCGGGTTTTAACACCAAAAATGGATTTTAAGTACTATATCAAATAGTGGGGTTTGAAAAAGATAGTTATCAGTCTTCTGGTTTGAATTAATCTTGTACCCATACACGACTATTTTCGGGATGTTTTTAATACAAAGAAAATAGGCCATGATTACCATTTTAATGGAGGCATTTGAATGAGGTATATGAATTGTGTTGACCTATAGGGTGGAACTGAGGCGGGGTAAGTCCTCTGTGCCAATTGTATGATTGTGTGGTTAGGACGCTTCTTAGCGTATTACCCTCCTAATCGGGGTTTAGTGGGTGAACTTGTTGAGACATTGTCTCACCGGTTATTGTATAACCATTTTCAGGGTCGTCGAATAGAGGACCTGAAGCCCAGAGGAGGTGATCGGAAGTGTAGGTCAGTTAGGAACGCTTCCTTTTGGGAAGCCAGACCTTGGAGTCTTTTGGCCATAGACTTGTACATGACTCTATGTGATTATAATAGCATGTTTGTTTTGAATCTATTGTCCTGTTTTTCTATCTCGAGATGACTACTGTCAGGGGATTTATTTTTGCTTCCGCATGTGCAATAAAATGAAATGGGTCGGCGACTCGTCTTAGGAAGTCGCAAAATATCATCGACCAGAGAGGGATGGGCACGCACTCGAAGGTCGGGGTGTGACAAGTCCCCTCCCGTTCCTTGTTTACATTGGCATTCCCTTCTGAGTCATCAGCCTCACTCTCTTTCACTTCAGTTTCTTCACCATCACTCTCTTCTTTTGGTTCTTTCTCGCTTTCATCCTCTTCTTCTTCCTTAGAATCAGCTAAACCTAAAAGATCACGCAAGGCAATAGTAGAAATGGTCTCGTCATCATCATCTTCCTCTTCTTCATCCTGGAGAAGAATAGGACGTTTCCTTTTTGGTGTTTTTAACACTTTTCCCTTTGCGTTTCTTCTCAGCAGCAGATCTTGGCTTGACTTTGCTGACAGATTTCTTCTTCAAAAGAGTCAAGGCTCCAGAGAGATCCTTCAATTGCATATTTGAAATCATTTTCAATCCAATATGCATGGGAGCAATGGTTCTGGAGCAAAGTTGGGATGACGGTTGAATTTGAAAGTGTCTGAAAAGTCTAGTTATCAATGCTATGTATGGTTGTTGTCCCTTCTCCTTCATAACAGTTCTGTAGGATTGTGTGAGGGAGTGAGAAGGCAACACCATTGCAGATGCCCACATCATCTTTGTTTCGAATCTCGAAATATCAGTCTTTGAGGCAGCCTTGGGTCTAATGCAGTTGATGACTATCTTGTGTAGCAAGATATTGGAAGTAGACATCCAAGAGTAAGTAATGCTCCCCCTAGGAATCCTGTCCCTTACTAGAAACTTAGTGACCTACTCGTTAGACACATTAATGGGCAGGAATCCACTCCTCTCTACATCCAGAATGTCAGCCAACAGATTAACATCAACATCAAACACTCTATCACACATAGTAAATTGCATATGAGTGGGATCCAAGACAGACAAGTTGGAATAAAAGTACGCTGTCAATTCAGGGTAAGTTTCTGATGTCTCCACACAGAACTTCTCCAACTGAAGTTTGGTAGACTTTTGTCTCAAGTTCACCTTGATTGAATCCAAAAAGTCAAAATCCACAGTACGAGGGTTGATGACTCCTTTGTTCAACATTTGAGAGAAAACTTTCTTGTGATCTTTTGAACGAAATAACTTTGTCTTCTCTCCAATGATTTCAACAGCAACACCCATTCTTAGTTGAAATTTTTTGAAAACCCTCTCATCGTCATCTTCTTTTTTGTTCTCGGTCTACTCTCTGTTCCAAAGCGAGGATCAGTAGGAAAGTTCGAAACTTCCTTTTTCGCTGTTTCAACTTCTACTAGCCCTAACTTCTTCATGGCTCTCAAAAATAGAGTTTCATTTCCATAGCCATTTTCTTTTAGAAAAGAACTTATGAAATCCATAGAACTTCCTCCCAATTTCAAAGATTTATAATGCTTAAGAAGTACTTCAGGCCTTCTTACCGCAATAGGAGTTGCTTCCTGAGTAACTTCTTCTTCTACTGAATGATGAGGAGAGCTTCAAGGCGAATCGTCCCCAGTGAGATCAAAATGCATCGGTCCTTCAGGGACAATCCGAGACCCGTGACTAGTAATACGAGAGGATTTCCTTTGACAGGACATCGAAGCAGACTTAGAGGACTTTGACGACATGTTTGTGTGAACATGGGTGAGAAATTTTGTAGAGGATTTGAGAGAAGATCAAGAGAGGCGAGGGTTTGAGAGTTAGGGTTTGAAGATAGTCTGGTTATCGAGAAAAAATTTGAAGGATTTAAAGAAAATGAAGTACGGCAACCAAACCGTCATAAAAAGAAACTTCCATTTTAAAAATTCAAAAAATATAACCCACAATAATTTTTGAAAAATCAGCAGAGATATCACAATTTCCAAAGATATAAAAGGCAAGTAATAATTTTAGGATAATCGTATCTGTTCACGAAGGAAAGAAACTTACGCGCCAAAATTTTTGTCTTATAAATCCATTTGCAACCTATGGGTCTGTAACCTTCCGGTAATTCAACAAACTCCCAAACACCATTATATTTCATAGATTGCATCCCGTCTTTCATTGCATCTAACCACAAATTTGATTTAGGACAAGAAACAGTGTCTGTATAAGTCAATGAATCTACAACACAACCGATATCGTAATGATGCTCTCCTAAATAGACCATATAGTCCAGTGGTATAACTGAACGCCTTTCCCTAATAGACCTCCTAAGTGGAGCTATTGCAACCTCATTCTGAATCTAAAGGGGTTAAAGAACTTTATCAGTGTTTGATATGATGTCGATCATTTTGGCACTCGTTTAAGTATTTCAACGGATCTTCTTCATGCACATTTTGAGGTTATAAGCTAGGAAAGGAGAGAAAACAAGTCTACATATAAAGTGCAGGAAATGTGATTCTCATTAATCCTTATGATAGGTTGTGTAGACATCTTTCGATGCATAAGATGTTAGACACAAAAACGCAAACCCGTGATCTCTATAACTAGAACAAGAACACATATAATCGTGTAGAAATATTAACATACTTATTTTGGAATCCATCGTTCTTGATACGGAAAATTGATAATCCACACGCAAATCCTTCTCCTTTATTGCCCTCTATATCACTGGCTCAATGAGACGGCCCCGTCAGCATTTCGTGCTAAGTAAACACTTCTATATGAGGATAATTGTGTGTGTTAGGGTTAAAGGAGAGGCTTGAGCATTATTTATAGAGTTTTCAACCATGTCCTCTCATTAAAGTCGCGCTCAACTCGTCCCAAACTAGCTAGCCCCATATTAGATTAATTAAAAAATCTTCTATCTCACCTTAAACCAACCCCGTAAAACAGTAAATTACAATATCAACTAATATAGTCCACATTAATAAGACTCTTAAATAAGCATCATAGCAAAGTTAGGGGCAAGTCTGTATTATTTCTTCTTTTAGTGATTCAGAGATCTTTTTAACAGGAGAAGCATCAAAATAATGTTTGGGACAGATTTCATTTTTTAGTGATTTAGAGATGTTTACAGTAGGCTTTTTGGGAACATTCAACATAAACCTAATATATTCTTTCGAGAATATAAGTCTGAACCTGTCATTATATCCAATTGAACCCACTTTCATTCAAAAATTGAAGCCAATAAGTTATGGGTCTATTTGAATATGCTAACTGCTCCACATCACATCAATTCTTGGATATGCTTTTTTTTTTAACATAACTCACATGTGCATTTCAATAATTTTGCTCTTACATACGAGCTCAGTGTTAGGTTTACTCCTCCTTAATCAAGTATCATTCTGCGTCAAGATATTTCAACTTGAATCTCTACCGATGCTCAACTTTATCCCTAGTCATTTTCTCCAGAACCATGAAGTCCGTGGGACCTGCATTGCTACATCACAAAGCCCACCACTCGAAAACTGTGTTGGTCACACATCGGAGAAATAGTGTAGTGTTGAGCAATTAAAACATTATAGTTGGCCCATAACTCATTTGGTTTAAGATTTTGAGTAAATGTGGTTCCAACGAGATATCTTGACAAACTCGGATTTGGGCTTTCTCTTGATGATCTCCCCAGGTTAAGGTATCAAAATTTTTCTCCGCACTCCCAATGGGCTAAGACAAGTCCTCACCTTGTTGAGGGGAGGGTCGCAATCTTGTCTTTGGCCAACGAGGACCGAGATCAGGTGAGAGCATCACAGCCCTTACCAAAATCTAAGTGTCAACCTAACCTTTGACCAATGACCTTCGCTGGCCATAATGGATGCCCCGGCGATCGGCAAAGGGAAGAAGATGAGCAGTAGAATAGGGAAAAGAGAGAGAGAGAGAGAGAGAGAGAGAAGAAGAAATGAAAGAAAGCAAAGGGAAAAAAATCTTCAGAAAATTTAGAAAAAAAAAATAGTAAAACAATATATCAATTCATCTATGATCGTGAGCTATTGGCCGTACCATATGTGGCAGTTGACTCTGATCAAACCATTACTTTAGCGATTTTTTACTTGAATTTGGTTAGATAGGTTACATTCAGAAATTGTCAAAAGGTTTAAGATTATATTGATCAAATTGAAAGATTTAGGAATGAGTAATATGTTTAGAATCTTTTAAGATAATTCTCTCAATCTTTTTACCATTTTTTGTGGTGATCATATAATATTATTCCTCACATCAAGCGCAAAGGGGAAGGCCCATTCCTTTACAAGCCCTAAAAGAGGAAGCTCAATAAGCTTAACAGGCCCCATCACAGCAAAGGAAATGGTTACGGTGTCATTGGAGCAAAAGAGCACTAAATTAACTGAGAACACCGTCGAGAGTGATAGTCGTCTATAGATAAAACGAAAAAATTACCAAAAAAAAATGTTATATTTATTATACTTATGCCTATACAATCAAAAACTTTTTAATCTAACTAATATAATCCTAAACATTTGCAATCTTGGCTAAAAATTGCTAATAGGACGTTGGTCATCTTAAGTATGGCCAATGATGACATAAACAATATTTGCAATTTTAAATTTTGAATTTCTTTTTCTTTTCTTTTCTTTCAATCTTTCTCCGCTGGTCGGCGGCCTCAGCGATGGCAACCCCTGCTGGTCTTCGTCTGGGACTGGTCGCTGAGGTGAGGTCGCCTCTCACTAAGTCCCGGTGATGTGAGACAAACAGAGGATGGCCTCAAGATCCGACATAATGACGACGGCATTGACGACATGGTGGCAGCGCCCGCCTAGAACGCAGCAGATTTGCCTTTGCAGGGGCAGTAGCAGCGATGGACGAGGTGGCTCCAGTTGCTCTGCGGTTGAGGGAGGTTTGCCCGCTTGGGACAGAGATAGAGAAAATTGTTTATGTCACTACCTGTCTAGCAAATGTAATTTCCCATTAAAATATATATATATATATAATTTTTTAAATTTTTGCAATTTTTAAATTTTAAATTTTTAAAGCTTTAAATTTTAAATTTTTTAATTTTAATTTTAATTTTAATTTTTTTAAGTATGGCCACTACCTGTCTAGCAAATGTAATTTCTCGTTACACACCCAATGCTTGCATCTAAATACACAAGAACCATGTAGCTTGGTGGGGCTGGCTTGCCCACCTTTATCAATCAGGAAGTGAAGGCCACAATGTCGGGGTCTTGCTCGAAAAGAACCTTCTCCTCTTGGCTTAGATTGATCCACGCATCGATTCCACCCTCGGATTTGCTATCGATCAGAAAAACCATGCGGACAGGAATGCAGGTGTTGCTCACCAAGTCCGGCTTCCCCCACCCAAAGTCGATGTCATAGAATGGGAATCCGCACCAGCTTGAGAAGGTCACCACGTTCTCTCCATCACTTTGGGCCCATTCCTTGGATCCTCTTGTGGAATCCCTCACCATGTCCACGCACGACTCTCCGTCCGCTACCGCCGCATACCTTGCCTTGGCGCTCGCCAACGTACCGTGGATCACCCTCGCAAATGCCTCGAGGTTCAGGTTGTCCGGATCCATCGTGTGCCGGGCAACAACCATGGTGTAGAAGTTACCGAACGCATCGGTTGGTATCGGGAGATTGACTTTCCCACGCAGGTTCATCGACTGGCAAACCACAAGGGGCCTTAGGCGGCCGTGTTTCGCTCGATCCACGGTTACAAACACCTTACATAAGAGTGCGCACACGACCTCCACTCTCGATATCCTCGCCTGTTTAGCCGCAGCTGATTTTAGTCTTGATAAGGCCGCGCCGCTGAATACGATCCGATTCATCATAAATTTTACTCCACCACGGAGTGGAGGCCAACGTGTGGCTTCCGACCCCTTCCCTGGGAATAGAGAGGACAGCCCGAAATATGGCGAGGCTAACTCGTTGGTTCCACTCCGGCACACGGTGGCCCATGAATTCATGAATGTCGCCATGGTGGACATGTCGCCTAACTTGTGACAAGAGCGCAGGCTGATCACGAGTCCCCCGCACTCGAATACGTTCACTTGAACTACGACTAGGGGATTGCCAGCTAGTCCCACCGGGAACTCGGACAAACAGCCGAGCAGGTCCGTGTCGAAGTCTCCCCGGAGGAGATGATCGAGCTGGCCATTCACTCTCGCGTGCACAAATTCTACTCCTTGGTCGTTACAGTCGATAAAGAGCCCTTCCTCGACGTACCGACCGGCTAGAGGGTAGAAGCTCACTAGGCTTTCTGCAAGCGACTCCTCCAAACGGCGAAGCCTCTGGAGAATATCATCTTCATGGTTTTCGCCATCGACCCGGTAATAGAATAGGAAACCGGCATAGCCTGGATGCTGAAGCTCATCTATGCATGAAATGTTTAGCTTTCGACGGTGGTTCGGCATCAGGGCGGATGGCTTGATCAGTTTCTTGCTTTGCACTTCGACCTTCATACTCGATTCTCTTCCGATCGCTCCAGTATTCCCCAACAAATTGGGATTACCTTTTTTGGTGCACTCAAACCTGGTCGGTAAAGATTGGTCCTATAGATGCTCGTTAGATAACGATCCATTTAACTAATCTATTAAAGGTAGTAAAGGTTGTCATTAAAAAAACCCATCGTTAGATTTGGCATAGATTTCTTGTACAAGAGACCTTAATTGAAGCCTAGCAAATTAAATTTCTATTACCAATAATCTTAATCTTTCTTCATTCTCTATCAGATTATCGAAACTATTTATGTGATTATAGGCCATGTTGATGTATTTTGATTCGGAGAAGTTCCATTTTCCTGCATGGACGGGCTGCAACTTGCGGTAAATCAATAATTAGACACTAGCAATCGGGCAGACTCGGAGACTACGTTCTGTCCGTTTGCATGAAAATACTTCAATGATGAGAAACCGATGGGATAGTGTCAGAACCATGTGATGATAACCCCATAGAGAAATACCAATAATAAAATTGTGACTCCTATTATGAAAAGAATGACGACGCAACTACTAGATAAGTCGAAAAGTTAATTTTTCTATCAATTGCTGTGATTAATTTAAATGCAATTAGCCAATGGTCTGACGTAAATTTAATGGGGCCAGCCCTCAAGGTTTAACGCAAGTTGGCCAGAACGTCCGTGGAATTCCAGTTCAGAAATTGCAGTCATCGGTTCAACTTCTATCAACTGTGTGCAAATTGTTCTCATTTAGAGTCACCTATACAGATCCAGACTTAATTGATTCATGGACTCACAATTCTTTATACCTGTCCTTATAGAGTATACGATGCAAATAATTAACTAAATCTAAAGTGGCCTTCATAAAAACATAGGTGGGTCTAACTTAGATCCGTTGTGAAAATTCCAAGAACCGTTGCATGTAGATGGAAAAATCACGAAAGTTTGAGGCGCAAAAGAACTGTTTTCAAGGATAGTTACCATTCTTCCGAGAATGCAGAGGGTTGCGACTATCTTCCAAGATTCAATAGAACTTCCCGTTAGTATGCACTAAACTATTCGGTTATAGCAGGAATGAAATAAGAGAGGCTGTCGTTTATTTCTAATGCGTAGATCTAAGAAGAACGGGTAATATTTATAGGAGAAAAAAGTTGAAAACGGCTAGCAAAATAAAATAAGAAACAATTAGCGAATTAAATTTCATAATAGCTAGGAGAATTAATGTGAAGACGGCTAGCAAAATGAAAAAAGAAACGGTAGCAAATTGAATATCACAACAGCCATTTTGACCTGGTTAAACACAAAAATCAAAGGTTTATTAGTGAATAGGTTTTCTTGATAAGGTCGCGAGACAAAAATAAATAAATAAAACTGGTAAAAATAAAAAAATCAAAGGTTTTAAATTTGGTTTGGCACAAGCTCGTGTGCGCAAACTAAACATTTTTTTTTACCAGGTAGTAAACTGAACTTATTAATAAGTGAACAAAAAGAACTTCTCAAGCTGGGACCGTTAAAATAAAGGAATCAAGGTATTTAAAATAATTTCTACAATTATCTTCGACATATTTAAAAAAGGTTGATCAAAACAAAGGAGGAATGAAGGTTGGTTTCACATTAGAGTGCGATGCATTGAATTTATTGTCTTTTGGACTTCGAACCATACTTAAAAAAGTGAGATATAACTTACAGAATCAATGGTGAAGCTTTTCCGTGATCCAAGGATTTTTGTTGTAAGCTAGAGTTCTTACTAATTACGTTAATCCCCACAAATCTTGCTATTCAACGCAAGTTTACGCTAATAAGCCATGCGTGTGCCTAATTGTCCTTGAGCGCTTTAGAGACTCAAGTTTACAACAAAAATCCTTGAATCTCGTAAGAGCTGCCCCACTCCACATTCGTATATGTGATTTGGTCGGCGAGAGGGTGGTGGAGGATATATAATGCGCGCGACCTGTTTGATAAAGTCCACTATGAGGCTTCTATTTCTTCTTTGTCTTATTCTTTCTTGAACCGTGAGATTGATTGGGTTTAGAAATATTTCATTGAGTATTAGCATTTCTGGCAAAAAAAAAATTGATTTAAGGATTATTCTGCTCAGAGTCATTTTTCTTTCCAAACAATGAAACATATTTTATTTTTCATTTTTAGATTTCGGCCATATACTGAAAAATATTAACCAGAATTGTCACATTTTTCATGAAATAAACGAAATCTCAGTAATTATTCATTTCCATTAATAATATCCCATAGAGGATTGATTGGGGGACTTCGCTGAATTTATCTTGTCCAAATCATACCAACCCTACTAAGTGAATATTCCCTTATTTCAATACGGAGCCATTAAATACCTATCGAGGAAATGCAGGTCCTTATTACCCAAATGCCTGTTGCATCTAAGTAAGCAAGATCCCTATAGCTTGGTGGGGACCGTCCACCTTTATCGGTGCCTGACGCTGGTGCAGGCAATAACAACTCCCAGATCTAATTAGTGCACACAACCGCTCCGCCCCATAGATTTTTCAGGAAGTGAAAGCAACAATGTCAGGGTCTTGCTCAAGAAGAACCTTGTCCTCTTGACTTAGACTGATCCATGCATCGATTGCACCCTCAGATTTACTATCAATGAGGAGGATTGAACGAAAAGAAGTGCAGGTGTTGCTCACGACTTCCGGCTTCCCCCACCCAAAATCGACGTCATACAAAGGGAAACCGCACCAGCTTGAACAGACCACCATATTCTCTTCATCACTGCGAACCCTTCCCTGGGCTTGTCTTGCTGCAGAATCCTTTACCATATCCATGCACAAACTCCCCATCCGCTATCGCTCCAAACCTTGTCTTGGCACTTGAAAACATTTCATGGATCACCTCCACAAAAGATTTGAAACTCAGGTTGTTCTGATCCATCGTGTGTCGAGCAATCGATCATGGTATAGAAGTTACCGAAGGCACCCTGTGCAAGTTCATTGACTGGCTGACCACAAAGGGCCTTAGGCGGCCGTGTTTCGCTCAATCCTTGGTTAAAAACGCCTTACGTGTAAGTGCACACACGACCTCCACCCTTGCTATGCGCACATTTTTAGCCACAGCTAGTTTTACTCCTGAAAGGGCTGCACCGCTGAAAATGAACCGATTCAGCGTAAATTTCACTCCACTAGGGCTTGGAAGCCATTGAGTTTGCACTGGCCCCATCACTGGGAATAGAGAGGTCAGCTCGAAATGGGGCGAGGCTAATTCATGGATTCCTCTTGTGCGTGCGGAAGCCCATGAGTTCATGAATGTTGCCATGGTGCATGCGTCGCCTAACTTGTGTGTAAAGTGCAGGCTGATCACGAGTCCCCCACACTCGAGCACGTTCGCTTGAATCACGATTAGGGGATTGCCGGCTAGTCCCAGTGGCAACTCAGACAAACGGCCATGCAGGTCCATGTCGCAGCTCCTCCAGTCCCTGGAGGAGCTGATCAAGCTGGCCATACACTTTGGTGTGCACAAATTCTACTCCTTGGTCGTTACATTCAATAAAGTGCCCTTCTTCGACATCCGACCAGCTAGCGGGTAGAAGATCGCTAGGGTTTCCTAAAGCGACTCCTCCAAAAGGCGTAGCCTTTGGAAAGTATCGTCTACATGGTTTTCACCATTGGCCCGGTAGTAGAAAAGCATTCCCATATGAGCTGGAGGCTGAAGAACATCTATGCATGAAATTTTTAACTTTTTGATGGTGATCCGGTGTTGGAGCTGATGGCTTGATCATTTTCTTGCTTTCTACTTCAACCTTCATACTTGAATGGGTTTTTCTAGCGTAATAGTCTTTGGAGACTGTGAGAGTAATAAGCATATTATGAGCCAAAAATTCCTAAAGGAGTGTACCCCACAACAATTTCTAATTATTTTGTTTTTGCCCAAAACATGCTGTTATGGTTAAGAACGGTCAAATAAGCATTTCTCTACTTGAATCTCTTCTAATCCCTTCAGTGTTCCTCACCAAATTGGAATTTCCTTTTTGGTGCACTCAAACCTGGCCGACCACGATGGAGACAATGTTCGTTGGTTTGCATGAAAATACCTTTAAAGGTGAGAGACTGTGTGGAAAGGGTTATAACAGCTGCTGAAACTGTTGGGATGGCTGCGCACTCGCCAGGACTGCAATGAGCTCGCCGGTGTTTGACTGGATCGTCGGCAAGGGTGCTGAAAAAATGTAGGCATTCACGGCGCAGTTCTGAATCACTCAGAGCTGTAACTCACATTGAGTAATCAAAGCGCAAATGTTAGGCTTTACGCTGCTAGAGGACTTGGCCGGAACACCTGCAAAACACGGGCAAGTCGCTGAGCTTCTGTGCTGACCTTCGAAGTCTCTCCCTCTCTCTTTGTTATTCGTCAACTCCTTTTCTTCTCCCTCTGCTTGTGTTGATTATGTCAACTCCCCCCATTTTGCGCAAAACCCTATCCTCTTATTTTAGCCACCGAGAACCTAAAAATAAAGAGGAGAGAGATATCAAAATCTCTTGGACAACGGACTTCACCTCTCCTTCTTTCACTCTTTGAATTCTATCGCCCACTCCTCTTTTTAAGTAGACAAACCCTAATTCGTTTTACCTTTACTTGAGTTGTTGTTAATCCATATCCCTTTAAACCTTCGCTCCTTATTTCATGAACAGATTATTTGCTTCCGAAATTGCTTGACTTAATAAAAAATGATGACTACTAATGACTGAAATTTCATCTACTAAGGATCGAGCTCATCTGATCACGCGTGCAATGGTCTGTGGTAATTATAAAAGTAAATATGAACTTTACTCATGATATGTTTGTTTATGGGTTGGGTCAGCCCCTGGATTTTTTTTGTAATGGTAGCCAAATCATGTCTTCGTTCTGCATAATATGTTGATGTTAAGTTTTATATGGTTACCAGCACCAGAAGAAAATTTCGAATTTTCTCAAGAATTAGATACCGATAATTATTTGTATTAGTGATAATATTGAGGAGACAGAGATGACGTGCATATAGAAACTCAAGGTATGCAAAAAAGGAGATTTAGATGATCTTACATTTCGCGGAACTTGACGTACACCCAAGCGATGTAAGACTGGGTCACACGAGTGTTGTTGTATAAATGTTTGACTCTGCACAAGGTGATCGCCTTGGGCATGCCTTGAGATTCTATATATGTATCACCTTTATCCTTCGAGCTTGTTAGCGTAGATACTAAGGATAAAATCGTGATGGCGAGCATACAAACATGCTAAACAACTACTTAATTAGATTTTTTTTTTTTAAATTGATTCTTCTATCAATACGGGCGATTGATTTAAATGCAATGCATCAACGATCTCGCTTCTTAAAGTGGCAAACCCCTAGGGTTGATGCGGTGGGCTGAGGTGCCGGGTGAGGCCCAGCTCAGAATTTGAAAGTTGCTTATTAAAATCCCATTCGTTGCTTGTGTACTGTCTAGTTTAGGGCCACTTGCACAGGCTAGGACTTGATCGGTACATGAGGCCCTCATCTTCTCTAATGACCTCTTATTAGTTCAGTCTCCATGCCTGTCATGTCCCTAACGCCTGAACGCGCAAACATCCCTCCATGGTCGTTTAGTTGCAACGTCTTAGGACGCGTCGCCGACTCATTCTTTTCATCTATTGATTAAACGCAAGCGAAAGTATATTAGAAACACCCAGTCAAACATAATAGCAGGATAGTATGAACACAACGGCAAAAATTTCCAAAAGTAGTACTTTTATCTATTTACCATTAACCATAGATAAATTTTTCAATTTTGTCAATTGAATCATAATCTTTACTTTTTACCAATTGAATCCATTTAGTCAATGGCAAAAAGAAGGAGATTCATTAGCTCGCTATTTAATCCGAATCGGTGAAATGAGGGAATCTATAAAAATTATTCAACAAGCTCTGGAAGGAATTTTTTGATCGAAAATTACTGATGTGAACACTGGTCATTTTATATAACACAGCCAGCACTGATGTGGATAATTTTTTTATAATATTCTATTTATTTATTATGCTTTTTTTTCTTCTCTTTTTCTAATTTTCCTTTTCCTTTTTTTCTTTTTAATTCCTTTCCTTTTCTATTACTTTTTATTTTCTTTTCTTTTTCTTTATTTCCCTTCGTCATGCCTCATCAATGGCTAGCTGAGGTTGCCAACCTCAGGCGAGGGCCACCCTCATTGGCCTCGGGCAAGGGATGCTCGGGCCTAAACTAGCAACGGCTGCCCTCACTAGATTAGGTGAGGGTTGCCTTCGTTGGCCTAGCAAAGCCACCCTCACCTAAGATGGCGAGGGTCACTTTGCCAGCTCAAGTAAGGGCGACCCTTGCCCTTGCCTAGGCTAGGGTTGCCCTTGCAAGCCCAGCGAGAGACAGCCCTTGCGTGAGGTCGATGACCTACGTCTACCATCGACGAGGCTTGGCGGTTGAAAAAGGGAAATAAAGAAAAAAAAATCACAAAAAGAAGAGAAAAAGGGAGAAAGGGGAAAACAAGAAAAAAAAAAAAAAAGGAAAGAAGGAGATGAGAAGAAAAGGAAAGAATAAATAAATAAATTCAAAATAAATTTAAAATATTATTAAAAATTGTCTACTTCAGTATCAATCGTTCTACTAGGATCTTTAGCATCCATGTCAGTAATTTCCAACCAAAATTGATATGATGGACTTAATTGGCAAAAAGTGAAGCAGTTTAAGATTCAATTAAAAAAATTGAAAGGTCTAAAATTGAATTAGCAAAAGTGTAATAGGTTTAGGACTTTTTGGACAATTTTCCCAAATTAAATTTACTAGAATCAAAACTATGTCGCATCAAAGTTTATTGAAACAAATATTCATACTTGGAATGGAAAATTACATGAAATCAAAATGCCAAGGCAATGAAAAGATAAAAGCTCCAGACATAGCCATGCACATATCCCACGTCATGAAAACTACCCATTTGTCGTTTGAGTATTCTGCAGAAGAAAGAGACACAGAGAGGTTGGAATGTTGCACTAAATTGATACTAGACTCGTCAAGCAGGTGGGTCAAATTAGGCTTATGTTAGATTAAAAAAAAAAAAAAAGACCCTACCTAAATTGACTTATTTCCATACAATATAAATCTAGTTACTTATACCAACGCAACCCATATTCGACCATTGTCCAATCTGACCCATATTGCTAAAATACTTCAATATATAACTCGATTTAGGAAAACTCGGTAAAGCAAAGAATGAGCAAGCATGAGATCGAATGAAAGCAAGAAAAAGTGAATAGAGAGTCATAGAAGTTAGATAAATCTATGTAAGTTGTAAATATATTTGATATCCGTATTATTTTGGGTTTTATCATTTTAAATTCATTTATAACTCATTTAGTTAATATAACTAATTCATATAATAACTTAGCCCATCAAATTAGGTTAAATTAGCAGTTTGGGAATGAAACTTGTTTAATATGTCATGCCTTGTCATTGAACTCGTTGAATACATGTGTCGTTTTGGGAACTAAGAATCTGAAACATTTGTTAATGTTATAATATGTCTCGAGTTTGAGTCCGTGAACGAAACTCAACCCAAGATAAATTAAAGGAAAGTGGATATTTGGATTTCAAGTTGTTGATTTGTAGAGACCAAGCCATGAATTTGTAGATTACGGAAACAAAGCTTCGTTGGAATCCAAGTTCAAGAAGTCTGACTTTGTGTCAGAAAAGGAAATAAAATCAACTCTATCCTAGTAGGTGTGGGCTTCTAGAACTCGGTCAAACAACAACAAATAAGAGAAAGAATAAAAGGAAATAAAAGATATGATATTATTTGATGCAAAAGTCGGCTTGAATTCTGAGTGCCTATATATATATATATATATGCACGTTCTCATGGGATGCCTGGTGGATCACAAAAGGTCTTGAAGCGCCGCATGAGTGATTGGTGTTCCGCCATTGTTGATGCAAGCAATCTTGAAGCACCAAATATCGAGTACTTGAAAGTGGGCTTGTTGTTTTTCGTTCGTACAATTACATCTGAGAAGAATTAGTGTTTGTTGCCAATTAAATCTTGAGATAAGATTTGCATGTAATTCCTTCGTGAGATTGAGAGATTATTTCGTGAGGAATTTCGAGGCTAAACACTACGTGCGTTAGTGGGAGTAATTAGGGCTTGGGAAACACCGAGAGAGTGTCCGAGTGACTCGAGTGTGTAATCTTCCTTGTATCGCTTGATCTATAGTGAAATTCGTCTCTACTCTCCCCGTGGACGTAGGTCTTTACGATTGAACCACGTAAATTTGATGTCCGATTTAACTTCTTCTTCTGTCTATATATTATTATTCAATAGCTCGTTTTCGCAACAATTGGTATAAGAGCTAGATTTGGCTAAGTTGAAGTGAATCGATGGTGACAGAAGAAGTAAAAATGAGAATCGACAGATTCGATGGGAATGATTTTAGTTTCTAGAAGATACAAATTGAAGATTATCTTTACTAGATGAAACTGCACTTGCCCTTATCTAGGGAGAAACCAGAGTCGATGAAGCAAGTTGATTGGGATTTGCTAGATAGACGAGCTATGGGTGTTATTCAGCTGACGTTGGCTCGTAACGTCACGTTTAACATCGTAAAGGAGAAGACCACTACTAATTTGATGCAAGCCCTATCAGATATGTACGAGAAGCCCTCTGCGATCAACAAGGTCTATTTGATGCGACGTCTGTTTAATTTGAAGATGAGCGGAGGTGCGTTAGTTGCAGATCATATCAGTGAATTCAATGTGATTGTTAGTCAATTGAATTCAGTTGAGATTGACTTTTAAGATGAGGTATGTGCTTTGATTCTATTATTATCATTGCCTGATAGTCGGAATACTACCGTTATTGCTGTTAGTAATTCCTCTAGGTCAACAAGTTTGATGTATGATGGGGTTCGAGATTTGATTCTAAGCGAGGATATCCGTAGAAGAGAATCTGACGAACCTATATCTGCTGCTTTAGTAGGTGAAAATAGAGGAAGATTTAGAACACGTGTAGGTAAAAGTAGTACTGATATGAACAGGCGTAGTCAGTTTAGGATTGGTGGTTTTGTCTGTTGGAATTGTGGCAAGAGGGAGCATCTTGCCTTAAGCTGAAGAATGAGAAGGGTAACGAAATTATAGTTGATTATGTAGATAATGTTGCAACTGTAGCAGATAATGCCGATTGTGTCTTGTCTGTCACTGATTATTCATCGTTTGATAGATGGATTATGAATTCTAGTTGTTCTTTTCATGCAACACCAAATAGAAACTGGTTTACTACTTATCAATGCATGGATAATAGTTAAGTACAGTTGGGGAACAACACTGAATGCGGTGTCATCAGTGTTGGCAATGTTAAAATTAGAATACATGATGATATCGTGAGGACATTGACTGGAGTGAGGCATGTTCCAGAGTTGAAAAATAACTTAATTTCCTTGAGTGCCTTGGATTCAGCTGGGTATCGATATATTTCAGAATGTGAAATTCTGAAAATTGTTCGAGGTGCTTCGATAATAATGAAAGGAATCAAGCACAGTGGCCTGTATGAGCTTCAAGATGAGACAGTGACAAATTTCACTTCGGAGACGTCGGATGCTCTGTTCGAGAGTGAATTGTAGCATATGCATTTGGGGCACATTGGCGAGAGAAGCCTGAAGGTTTTAAGTGAAAGAAATCTATTATGTGGTTATGTTCCTAATGAATTGACTGTATGCTGGTGTTGTGATTTAGATCAACGGCGGAAAGTACAGTTCAATATGGTGTTCAGCTTGAGATGGAGTCGTGACCAGAAACTCCTGATGTAGCGAGTACAAGTACTAGCAAAGTAATCAACAATGATGGTACTTGTAGCAAGGTGGAGCCTATAGAGCTAATGGTTGCCATAATTGCTTAAATTAAAAAGGTACGTATTCGATCTCCTGACAAATATGGATGCAATAATGGTTTTGCTTTATCTGCGGTTAAGGAGGTTGTGTCGGAAAATTCTTGCAAAGCAGTTAAAGGTGCATATGGAGTTGGTATTCTAATGAGGTCCTCAGTTATGGAAAAGTTCAAGCGATGCTTGGACTTGGATAATATCTGTAGCGATTGAGCCCATCGGGGCTATGGGAAAGTAGCGACAAAGTTTGAATTTTTGCGAAGTGATTGCGACTTGGCTCAAACGTCGAGCCAAGGTGGAGATTGTTATAATATGTCTCGAGTTTGAGTTCGTGAACGAAACCGAACCCAAGATAAATTAAAGGAAAGTGGATATTTGGATTTCAAGTTGCTGATTTGTATAGACCACGCCACGAACCAAGTTCAAGAAGTCTGACTTTGTGTTAAAAAATAAATAAATAAAAATCAAGGCTATCCTAGTAGGTGTGGGCTTCTGGAACTCGGTCAAACAACAACAACTAAGAGAAAGAATAAAAGGAAATAAAAGATACGATATTATTTGATGCAGAAGTCGACTTGAATTCCAAGTGCATATATATATGCACGTTCTCGTGGGATGCCTAGTGGATCACAAAAGGTCTTGAAGCGCCGTGTGAGTGCTTGGTGTTCCACCATTGTTGATGCAACCAATCTTGAAGCACCAAATATCGAGTGCTTGAAAGTGGGCTTGTTGTTCTTCGCTCGTGCAATTACATTCGAGAAGAATTAGTGTTTGTAGCCAATTAAATCTTGAGATAAGATTTGCGTGTAATTCCTTCGTGAGATTGAGAGATTATTTCATGAGGAATTTCAAAGCTAAACACCAAGAGAGTGTTTGAATGACTCGAGTGTTTAATCTTTCTTGTATCGCTTGATCTATAGTGAAATTCGCCACTACTCTCCCCGTGGGCGTAGGTCTTTATGACTGAACCACATAAATCCGATGTCTGATTTATCCTCTTCTTATGTCTATATATTATTGTTCGATCGCTCACTTTCGCAACAGTTAACAATCTCAGGCACGCGTTAAACCTAAATCTAAAACAACAAGATCATATGATACAATAAGATTATGACCAAAAGCCACCACTTGCCAGCCCAACTAAGCTCTTCCTAGATATAATCATTGAACCATTTTCCAACCAACTTGACGGTGATTCTCAGGTTGCAAATCTCTAGACAAATGGTACTATCTGCGACATCCTGAATTTCAACCCCGTCTCAAATATATGAAATAGGCATTTCGTCGACGTGCCTATGATCCCTTTTCTCTAAGTTGGTCACTCGCGAGTTAACTAATCTATTAGGTGAAGCCGTTAAGGGATATAAACGCGACAGACTTGAGAATTCGATTGGAAATCGACCGCTCGACCGTAATAATCGGCAAGGGTCAATACAACACTATTATAATTTATTAGTGATCGAATATAGGTGGATTTGAGGGAAACGCGCAATTTAATTGCGGGTGATTCCACATGATTGCGAAATTCGCATCAAACAGCACTAACCCGATTTTCTGTCAATATTGTACTTGGTACACGTACTTGAAACCTTGCGATATTTACGACAACCAAGAGTCGCCTACGAGTTGGAGATGCACAAAGGTGGATCGAAAATTATCGATCACGGGTCAAACTCGCTAAAATCCCTAAAAGCTATCCGGTAGGTTAAGTCGCACTAAAATTGCATTTGCTCGATTTTAACCACGAAATTGAATTCTGTTTCAAGAATCGGATGTTCGAGCATGTCACGATTTATTTTTAGGATATCGTCTCATCTTTCAGAGAAATTTCGTCAAGCTCGGAATTTTGCGAAAAAATCAATTTCGGCAAAAAGAATTAAAGGAAATTCGTATGGGCTGTTGCCATGGGACTTTTGGTCACCAAAATGAATTGTTTTGTGAGAATTGGAAGGAAAATGCCCATTGGAGAAAGCCTTGACTATATGGCTGAAGAATTTTGTGGCATTTTGATAATTACTTGGGATATTTTGCAAGGCTTTCAAGTGGCTGCAAGCTTGACTTTCTTGGTCTCCCTCTCTCCCTCCAAATCTCTCTCTCCCCATGCGCATGAAATCCCCGGCCTCGGCCGAACCCTTCTACTTCTTCATCTTCAGCATTTCTCATTCTTCTTCATGTCACAACCAATGCCCAGTCCGCCCATCCTTGCTGCCGTCCCCGCGCCGCTCGTGCCAGCGTCCAGCAACCATTTGAGCCGGTCGCCAATCCACATCTAAGCCACCAGCTGCCCCTAGCCATCTACCCACCAATCCAGTTTCGCACCTCAACCAGCTGACATCCCCTGGCCATCCGCCTCAACTCAGTCGAGCTACCACCAGCGGAACTGCCACCTCCGCGAGCTGCAGCCCCAACCAGTAGCTCCAGAACCAAGCAGAACCAGAACCGAATTCCAGCCCCTTGGTCGAACCTTGTTGGGTCGTTTTCAGCCCTAGTCAATTTTCCGTTGGAGACGCGGTAGCCTCGAGTCTTGGTCACCGTCGCGCCGCCGTCGCCGTGAACCCACCGCCGTTGAATTCCAGTGAGTTAACACCCTAATCTTGGATTAGGATGTTAATTGCACTTAGTGGTTAGATTAGTATTAATTAGAATTAGTGTTAATCCTAGTTAGTGTAACTAGTTAGTTAGGATGGTTAGTTAGATTGGCTAGTTAGTTTGGTTAGGGCTTAGTTTGGTTAGGTTATACTATCCTAGGTTAGGTTAGTTAACTATGGTTAGGATAATTAACTATGGTTAATTTAATTAACCGTGATTAGTTTAATTAAGTCGAATTTATTTAATTAAATTGTAATTTTTTATTTAATTATAATTAGCGTAAATTGCGACGGGAGAGCCGTTTATCATAATTTTACGATGATCGTCGTGGATAAATTTATATGTGAAATTGATTGCTTATTTGTGCAATTGAGTGCTTGGTGATCGTTATGGTTTATTATTACAAAATTTGATTTTATGGGTATTTAATTAGAAAAATACCATGTGTCAATTTTTGACGCCAAAAATGTTTATATACTATATAAAATCGTGGAATTTTGAAATGGGAGTGTACCATGTTTAATGGTTAATTCTAAATGTGTGACTACGCATGATTATTTTACTTGGATGATTTTAAATACAAACAAAAAAAAAAAAAAAAAAAAAAAAAAAAAAAAAATTGGCCAAGTTCATTATTTAAATACAAAGTATTTGGATGCAAAGCACGGTGCTCTTGGCCAAGTATATGTGCGTGTGTGGTCGCTATCGGAACCCATCACCCAACGGGAGTTGGGGAGGCGATTCCTGATTAAGTTCAGATGCCCCATGTCAACGGATGCCGGTCGCAATGGAGGCTGGGCCGATGCTCCTATGTGGAATGTCGTCTAGGTGTAGACGTTGTCGTGCCCGACAGAGCGGGACAACGCTTGGTAATGCCAGATGACCGCTGACTGTTGAATTGGCCGTGGTCGATGTGTCATAATAACTGGGACACGCCTGAGTGGTTGTGATAGCTACGCCTGATTATGGGACAAAATTGAGTAACACGGAATGTGACGTGTCATAACGATTTTACCTTATAATCTGGACCCATGTGATTGTTTGCAAGATGAATGAGGTGTTCCGGTTATTAAATACGTTTGCTATATGCATATGATATATGTGACACATTAATATGCAGGGACGTGCTGAGGCAAGGTAAGTTTGTGTGTAACACCTATTTAGGCTGCCTCTAAGTGAATTTGCATCCTAGTCGAAGTTTAGGGTTTTGACTCACTGAGATTTTATTTCACCCCGTCGTGGTTAACATTTTCAGGTCCTTGGTATGAAGTGCTAGCGTCATGTTCGTTTTGGGTGTTCGTGGCACTTGGAATCCGAGTCTACCTTTTTCCCCATTCTTGGGATCACCTAGAACTGTGAGCTAGTGGTGACCACTATTTGGGTCGATGAGAGCTTACCTCACTTGGTGCCCCATCACTCCAAAGCGTAGTTCCTTAACGAGTCTAACGGGGTTCGGGAGGGTCCTTTGCAGGGTTTTGACAAACCTACTGTCGAAACCGAGAATAAGGAGGTAACTCACCCTATGGACATCGACATCCTAGATGGTGTCATGGAGAACTCGGAACCCGTGGTTGAAGGGTCCAGAGCGTAGGTGGCCCTGTAGTTTCTTTTTGAGTCAGACTTCTGTGTGTAGACTTGTAGGGCTAACCTGGTATGTTTATAAAGTGTGTTTTGTGAAAATAGTTGGCTTGTCTTTCTACTATCCCTGTGTTGTTTGTTGTCTGGGGTTTATTTAATTTGCTTCTGCATGTGCTTAATTGAAAAATAAAATGAATGGGTCAGCGATGCGTTCTGGGAACGTTGCATTTCTTTCGACCACCGAGGAATGTTCGCGCACTCGGGATTCGAGCGTGACACTATCAGTCCGATGACTTAACCGCACATTATGGTGGTTCTCTTCGGACTTTAAAAATTGAGCAGGTAGAAAATTTATGGGGGCGTTCTTACCAAGCGAGCAGCTCACTATCCTCGTTTTGTTCAGCACGTCAAGAACAATTATAAAGAAAGACTTTCCATACGTACTGGATTTGTTGATTTGTAGAAATTATAAATTCTGCAATCAAGTGGTTGAATTTGTAGAATTCTTCCGATCAAAGTACCTTAGCAAATTGAAACCAGCATATGTGACGTATGTGCCAACGCAGGCCGAAAGTATGATGTGCGAAAAGTTGGTACGATGATGGACAAGTAATTCACACTAATCAAACCGCAAGAAAATATTTCAAGATATAGTCAAGCAAACCTCTATAGCTTTTCATAAATACAATAGCAATCTAGTAGTACAACAGGGTTACCTAAAGTTGGTTAGATCCAAACTTACCTAACTTTTTGCAAGAGAGATTTGCCTCGAGTTTTTTTTCAATTTCCTGATATACCTTACAAATCAACATACTGCTATTACACTGAAAAACTAAATAAAACAAATAAAAGTTTATTCGTCCATCCTTCACATTACATGTGGACTTACAATGTGCATACATGAAATTATATAGTCCACGGACAAACTATATGATAGGATCGTGCTGTCCACTTATGGGAAGCACATTCAAAAATGTCATCTTGTTGACGGAAAAGATCCATGTCTTCTTCAGTCAGGCTCACCCACGCCTCAACTCCATCATCATCACCACCTTTCTTGTGATCCATCAACATGACCGAGTCAAACGAAGTGCATAAGCTACTCACAAACTCTGGTTCACCCCAACCCAAATTAACTTGGTACAGCGGAAACCGACACCAGCTGGTGAAAACGAGCACGTCAGTGTCGCCTTTTCGCAGTTCCTCTTGAAACTGTCCCACCAAGTTCGTCACCATGTCGCCCAAATCCTCCCCGTCAATCACATTTGGTAATTTAGCAAGCAAGGTTGTTATCGCATCTCGCACCAAACCCACCAAGCCATGTAGCCCAAGCTCGGTCACCTCGGCTGTGGACTTCCCGTTCACCAATGTGTAGACATTGCCTCCTAAATTATCGTGCCATAGGAGATCTGTCCTTCCGCGCAAGTTCACCATGTGTGAAATGAGGAACGGCTTGGATTGACCATTTCTCAGCTTGGCAATTTTCAAGAGAGCAATGGAAACGAGCGCTGTGACCAGTTCCACACGAGAGGGTTCCCTTTTGGAGTTGAAGCCTCCGCTCCTTGCGATGGCTTTGAGTTTCAAGATAGATTGGCTGTCGAACACGAATCTTTTCATGACATATTTCGCACCTAGCATTAGTTTGGCAGGAGGCTCGAGCTTGGGCAAGTCTCTTGGCGGTAAAATGGATGATACATCGAAGGACGGATGATTAGCCTTCTGAATGCTTCCACGACATGCCATCGCCCACATGCTCAGGAAGGATGATATAGTGTGCATGTCGGCGATTCTGTGCGAGACGCGCAGGCCGACCGCCATGCCACCACAAGTGAATTTGGTCATTTGGACAACCACTAGAGGCGACCCAATCTGGTCCATCTGATGAGGTTGAGTTGCCAAATGACCGAGGACATCATCGGGGTCAGTTTCTCTATGGAGAAATTGATCAAGAGTTCCATCAGCTTTGGCTTCCATGAGCTCCACCCCTTGGTCGTCACATTCAAGCAAGCACTTCTCTTCGACATATCGGCCCGCAAGAGGGTAAAAGAGGGTTAGGCTTTCTGCGAGAGCTTTCTCAAGTAGACAAAATCTTTCGCTGATAGGCACGAATGAAGGGTCGGGTACATCAGTTTTGGATGAGTAGAAGAAAATGATACCAACATAAACTGGAGGCTGAAGCTGATCAATTAGAGAAATCTTCAACTTGCGAAGGTGGTCAGCTGTTGGAGCTGAGGGTTTGACCAGCTTCTTTCTCTCTATTTCAATCTTCATTTTTCTTCCTGAGTTGGCCTCACTATTTTGCTTTCAATTGCTCGCGATAGTCACCCTATTTATGGAGTTGGATCTGTCAAACCCTCCACACAAGACTAAATTGTTAATCGATATTTAACAAAATAATAAATTTTCTCTTATAGGTCGTTACACATGCCATGTCCCCGACTTTAAAGGTTAAATTAGAACTCTTCGTTCAATTTGCAGTTTAAAGTAATAAACTGTCACACCCCAGAACCTTAAAGTAATAAACTGTCACACCCCAAAACCTACAAGGGGGTAACACGGCCGTCCTTCCACCCGAAGCACGCAGCCTCAAACCTTATCCAAAGTTCACTTCCAAAGGTCCCATCGATAGCACTCTTTAACCACTAACTGCTAACCAAAGGACCTAAAAAAGTTTGGAATAGAGGGGTGAGCAACCACAAGCTCAGTGAGTAGTACATATCTTCTAAGCAGATCGAGCAACCACTATGCATGTATACAAAACAATACCAAACTTCATAACTCAAACTTAATATATAAAATACATATCGAACCATATAAGAGTTATTTCTTATCATAAAAGCCTTATACTAATATAAAAACCCATTTAAATCACCATCAAATGTCAAGTATCAATGGTAAAGTCCATTGAATAATCTCCATCAAAAATACATATCAATGGTCTATCCATTGATTCATCTCATATTAAACACACGTCGATGGTCCATCCATCGACCAATCTTTTGCTCAATACCTAACCATGGTCACGACACAACGCCTTGTGACAAGGCGACCAAGATTCCCCCCTTGGCAAGGTCTCCACCTACAAAGCTGGTGGCTCAGCCCAGAAGGATATCCTAAACCTGGTATGCATACCCCAAAAACCCCTCACTGGATTCACAGTCATATTGAGCATAAATAACCATTCTCCAATACCAGAAATCCAATCCAGAAATCAATATCTTAAACCAAACAAATAACACTTTGCAACATAGCCCAACATCCATTTCATATCCATTTTTCAAATCATCATTAACCTTTCCATAAATCAGTCACAAAGCAATTTCATATATATTTCTCCACAAATCAGGTATAACATGCTTTTCAAACATTCACAATCAACCAAAAAGTAGCAATTTCTCGATCCGGCTTTTATGCAATAAAAATGCTCTTCTTAATTCAATATATATACCTATATACTTCAAGACATGATTTTACAAAACCAAAGAAGATATAGTACCACTCACCTTGTTGTCTACGACCAAATGACAAACGATACCCACATCGTCGAACTCACGGCCCTATCAAATAACCGATAAATAATGTTAAAATCAAAATAAAACTCTATCTCAATTACGAAACGGCTAAACTATGCCTTAACTCTCACAAAAGGACTCCTACGAGCTAACAAATCACATAACCAAAGCGATTATTCAAGCCGTTCGCAACATAGAGTTTAAGCACAAAACTTGATTGCGCCTTAACTTTCTCCTCTGAACCCCAATCCAAATGTACTTATAGTCAATAGAAAGCCTTTCAAACATACTACAAGAATCCCAACTTGACCGTCCCAAAATCAAGCCGAAAAATGACAAAATACGGGCCCAAAGCTACTGGACGCGTACTGTTCACTGTGCGCGGGAAACTTTGAAATTTTGTTTCGGACAAACCATAAGCTCAAATCACGATCCTTAAAATCTCACGGCTCCACAATACCCTAAAATACTATTCCTACAATACACAGCTCAACGACTCCAAAATCAGACTTCACCACTCGATTTTCCAAAAATTCCGAATTTGAGCCATAAACCCAAAAATTACTTCAATTGGACGAACGAGGGGCCTAATCTCTTACAGGGTGCTGCGATATGAAGTCGAGTCAGCTTGGCGAGGCATCCAGGGCATGCACGTGCCAAAACCCATTTCCTTTCTTCCCCTTTCTTCTTCTTCTTCTTCTTTTCTTTCTTTTCTTTCTAGTCGAGGGACCTCGCAGCTTCCATTTAGCCGAGCCATCTCCCCTCTCCTTTTTGCTTTATTGACTTTTCAACTTCTTTTTCTTTCTTTATTTAAAGTGGGTCCCACCACCTTTTCTTTGACTTAGTAAAAAAATCTCAAATATTACATAAACAAAAACCTTAAAAAAATAAAAATCTCAAGAACTCTAGTGCTGAAAGTACCTCTTCTCTCAATCCAAAGACCATTCCAGATGAGCGTTAGAAAGTCTCAAACTAGAACATAACAACGGCAGTTGCTAAGCATTTGTTTTTTTGTTTTTTTTTTTTGGTAAGGTTTAATTATTAATTTTTTTTTTTTGGTAAGGAGTTGGTAAGCATTTGTTCTGATCAACGTTAATCAAGTTTACGAAAGTTAATGTATATATGTAGATCCTCTTAAGAAACCTGGTCAACGGACAAAATTAGAATGCGGACCAAGTCTAAATTAATATTACGTCTAGATGAGACGGCATGCATTGGAAAAACTACAGCAATACGTCTCACTTCATGCGCGAATGTATACTAATAATTTACAAAGTCAACTTTGGTATCTTCATGAGTATACGCTCAACGTTTGTCTTAAGTAGATTGGCATACGTTTGAAATCTTCTAATAGCGCAACTACCGACCCAAAAATTAGCGGTATTGGGATAGTTTCTCTCTAGAAAATGTAAAGCAATGAGTTGACAAAGCATAGGGATTTTCAATTGAAGCTAGACTTCTTCATTATTTGTTTAAATCAGCCGCTCACACGAAGTTTAATTGGCCGGCAAGATAAAAAAGTCACTATTATTATATTATTTTCTATAAACCTGGCCGTAGGTACGTATCAAACCGAGGTGCACGATCCTCCCTTTCGACCGGTCTTAAAAAACGAAGAAGCCAGCTTTGTCTTATTCACAGAGGATTACGTTAGAGACGCTTCAAGGATATAGGGACGTCCTTTCATGCCAACCAAGTTGTCGCGACGCCAATGGTCGTTTAGATCAATTTTTTTCAATCGGAAATTGACACATGGCATCTTCCTGCGAATCCGACGCCAACGAATTTTGATCATCTGCCGTCTTATCACATCAGACACGGACCATGGCTCCTGGGGTGGTAACAAGTGACTGGCTATGAGGTCATCCCTTGGTCTTTGTAACTTGTTTCTACATGGCACTTGCACATTTAATTACAACCATATATTACAATAAAACATGTTACGACATTTTTATACTTAATCACAACAATGTGTCGTCAAATTATATGACATACCAAATGTTTTGTAGTAGTACTCGATGTTAATCCACTTGAGGATTAAGAAGAAAGATTAAAATAGTCAGACACCTTAGTGACACTTCTGATTAAGTTATTTGTCAATGATTTGTTCAATAGAAAAGTTTTTGGACTTACTTGAACTCCATTTAGCACAAGGCTCTTAGATTGAATATAAGATAGTGGCCTACAAGTCCAAGATCTACTCCTCTACAGTAAGTTCTCAAATTTTATCTTGATCTCACTTGGTTTACTCAAATGAAGAAATCGAAATAAAATAGAAGGAATCTAAATTAAAACAAAGGTAGTTTATTGCTATTTCCAGATGATAGTCTATTTATGATGTTATCATCCATATTTGGAAGACATCAATTATATGCTCTAAATATAATTGCCCCTTGATTTATGCATGCATCTTAGAAAGATTATTATCCTTTTTTTCTATTTGTTTCTCACATGCTTGCTAATTTGTATTTAACTTAATCTAAAACTTCTTGTTGCCCGCTTGTCTCAGCTATTTTCACTGACATATTTAATTAATCAATCATCACTTTCTTAGCCATTATATTTTCTAGGCACAAGAGGAAGTAAGATTAGTACTTCTCGCATTAATCGACAAAAAATTCAGTAATGCTCAGCAAGTGATTCCATCACTGGTCGATATGGAGCTAAGAGCAAGATTCTTCCGACCATCTCTTTGTAAGTAGTGTTGATAGAGCCTAACGATTGGTCTAAAAGATAAGCAATTCTGTCTTTTCGGGGACAATTTCTGATGCATTTGCCGATTTTTTTCTCGTACTTCTTCTTCTTTCGCTTTCTATTTTAACTATATAATTAGAACTTTGTCCCCTTCTATACGTGTATTAGTGAACAATTCAGGCATATTTTCTTCCTCTGGGGCGAGGAGGATATGGAGTCCGGATGCTTCTTGCATGGTTTTGATTCCTTGTTGCAATTGTCACATATGGACATTATGTTGACAAACATTATGTACGAATTCTCTCCCACAGGAGCAAAAAATTCACTAAGAAACCCAACAAAATCCATGTATATATAACTAGTGGGGACATTCTTGTAAAATCTTGTTTACACTGGCGGTGTAAATTTTATATTTTCTATGAAGAACTCAATTCATCGTTTTGATTTGCACTATTTGCTAAATTCTTAGATACGATGAGCATGCAAACGATATAACATTTTGCGCAACATGTATGTCTGACTTAGAAGTAAATGCTTGGATCTCCGCATCATGTTCAAAAGGAATCATCTCGTCTTCCTTGAGGGTCACCCACGCATAGATTCCTTCATCATCTTCATCATCAACTAGAAAAATCGACCTGAAATTTACGGATGCAAGGCCGACTAGAGCTGACCGTCCCCACCCAAAGTTATTCTCGTATAGTCGGAACCGGCACCAGCTACTAAAAGGAATAAGATGCTCTTCACTTGTGAACACCAATTCCGTGAAATCCATTAGGACATCCTTCACCATTGAATGTAGCTCCTCTCCGTCTACTACTTTTGCATACCTTGCTCTGGAATTGCGTACCATTTCGCTTATCATGTTCACCATTTCTTTGAACCCCAACTCGCTTTCATCGGCCATGGATCTACCAAATCGAGCGACAATCGTGGTCTAGAGATTGCCATAAGAATTGGTAGGTATCGCGAGACCAATTTTCTCGCACGAGTTCATCGTCATGCAAACCATGAAAGGCATTAGTTTGCCATGTTTGTTTCGGTCGATATCAATGAGAGCCCTAGTTATTAGTGCTGAAACGACCTCTACCCTTGATGGCTGCGAATCATCAGCGATTGAATCCTGCGCATCAGCCGCAGCTCGGGCTTTCAGTTTGGAGATAGCCTTACCGTCGAATCTGAATGTATTCATAACGAATTTCTCAATTTGAATATGGGGTTCCGGCCAACTTCGAAGGATGACTCTTTCGGCGGGAATATAGACGATAACTCGAAACTTGGGCAAACTATCTTGGGCATGTTGCCCTCGCACATGTTGACCCAAGAATTCATGAACATGGCCATGGTGTACATATCCCCGATCTTATGCGAAATACGCAGGCCAATGGCTAATCCGCCGCCCTCAAACACGTTCACTTGAATCACAATCAAGGGATTGCCCGCCACTTCGGTTGGGAATTTCGACAAACGATCAAGCAAATCCAAATCAGGCTCTCCATAAATAATCCGATCGATCTGGGCGTCCACTTTGGCATGCAAGAGCTCAACTCCGTGGTCTTAACAGTCGATGAAGCAACCGTCATCTTCGATATATCTCCCTGCCATAGGATAAAAGATTGTTAAGAGTTTCCGAAAGGGACTCCTCCATCTGGTGAAGCCTTTCGAGAATATCAACTCCTGAATTCTCCGCATTATCTCTATAGTAGAAGATGATGCCAACATAAGCTGGCGTTCGAAGCTCGTCCATTGAAGACAGCTTTAGTTTTCGCCGGTGCTGAGGCATAGGCGCCGACGGCTTCACCACCTTCTTCCACTGTACTTCCACCTTCATTCTTGGATTGCTTCTCAGGATTTGTGTAGAAGAACTTCAATGTAAAACTAACTTGGTGGAAAGAGGAAATTTCACAAGGCAAATTCTAAGATCTGTCCCATGTATTAGTATTGCTTGTTTTATAGATTTCTTAAACAATTTTAAATCTTGGAATAGTGCTATTTATGATAAGATTGGTCGACCAAATTGACATAGAAAGTCATGTTGCAGATTCGGAATATATCCCGCTTATTTATTTAAATATTACTTGTATCCTGCCTTATTAATGAATGATGCATAATTCTATTGCTCCGTGCTAAAAAATAATAAGTTTTTGGTAAATTTCAACAAGTATGGGCGAGTGTCAAAGACCCTTTTGGTAAAAAATTGACCGGACCTTTTGTTCTTAAGGGAACTTTTAGAGACTTTCCTGCGTATTAAGTACCAACTATTTTTTATACTTTTGAAATTAGCAATTTTCTGCTAACTTACCATCTTTCATTTACATAACTTACTAATGTTTCAAATTTAATAACTCTTCTATGAAATTTAACAACAAACGTTAAAGTTCTGTCAAATTAAATTACCAACTATTTTTGGGATGCCGACTCTCCTTTAATTTTTTTTTTTTTTATCAATGTATAATTGTTTTTGAATTTTTATCAACTTTTCTACAGAATTATAAACGTGCTGGTTAGCAACCTTACATTCTCCTATTAAACTACCGCATAATTTTAAGGTACAAACGCTTAATTGAGTTACTAATCGATCTTTATTTGGTTTTTTTTATTTGCCGACTTTCTTTTTCTTTCCAAATTGGATTTGCACTTCTTAGCAATTCCTTGAATTTATAAAATATTTTAGAAATTACCGGCCTTAATCATAGTCACTTACTAACTTATCACTAGTTGATTTACCCTCTAGTGTTTTTGTTTCCAACTATTGTTTTAGCTACTCATTAAGTTTGTCTTTCTTTTCAATTACCAACTATTCTATTTTCGCCCACTTTTACTTAACATTTTGAAGCACGCCTTAAATTCACGGACTCCTACATGAAAATACTAACTTTTATTTAAGTAATTCATCAATTCTTCAATCTAATTACCTACAAGATTTGGATTATTAACTCTTTATTGAGTTATCTACTAACGTTTAACTTCTTTTTTTAATTACCAACTTTTCCATTGGGTTACTGTAACAACCTTTTAAGAGCTGAACTGCAAGGAAAAGCTAATGGATTATTAAGCAAACACTTAGTGCGGACTATCCCAAACTCACACCAATCTTAACTTTGGGTTTTAATTTAATTAATTACACATGCAATTTGAATTCCTTTAGGAGTCGACACTATCTACTATGAGTTGATCGAAAACCCAAGTCAAATGCGGGAAAATTTTTTACTATTGTGAATTAGAGATTCCATGGATATGACGACTTGATTATGCTAAATAAATAAAATGCCATTTCGATAGATTTTCTCTTATTTCAAAAGATTGTGCAAGCAGTCTTGGTCAATTTTAATTAAGCTACTAACATGTAATAGGTGATCATGTGCGCAAACAAGAATATAACCTCAATAAATCAAAGAAATAAATAAAGTTTTAGAAAATGGTAGAGAACCTCGATGCGCTAAGCAAACTGAAAGCTCCATTATGGCCAATACATCAAGTGTTCTATAATCTGTTAACGTGCCCAAACATGATTTCTAAATGCAATGTCTATTAGTTTTTTTTCTTGTTTAAAATAAACATGGATTAAATTAAATTATATTATTGTGTGGATTCAAATCTAACATGTATTAATGAACTAACATGAAATCTAAGTGATAGGTATGCCATTAAATTGAATGCAATCCTATTGTCTAAATTACGTGAGATTATTTGTGTATTTTTCTTTTCATTGAAATAAAAGACGGAACTTTAGGACACCTAGTACGACTTAATGACTTTTCTTAAAAGATGACCTAACAATGCAGTGGTAACCATTTTTGGTATTTTCTTTTAATGATTTAAAAAAAGACGTATTATTTCCACCCTCTTAGTGGCTCCTACAATACCACTATTATATTGATTTGACTACATTATCCGTTGCAGGTCCCACTCTTGATTTAAGATTATTCAGTCCATTTTTTCTTCGTTATATTTTGTTTCAATTTTGCTAGAAATGAAACTACCTATACTTGTCTTCGACCTTCTCAAAGGTGGATCACCTAGGGGAAAGCTAATGGATTAATAAACGGTAATGAAGGTTCCTCTCACGAGGCCATCGCTAGCATTTAGCACGAACTCTCCCAAGCCCTACCAATCACAACTTGGTACTCAATTCAACATGTGATTAAACTTATTTATTGAAGCCACCACTAATCAGTTACCGATTAGACACCCAAGTAAAATTCGTGAGTACATTTTACTTTTACAAACCACAAATTAATGAGTATGGGGACTTGATTACGCTAGATTAACTTAACGCAATTTTGGTATTTTTTCTCTTTATTTTGAAAGTGCTTTGCAGGCGGTCTTTATCCATTTTATCCTATACCACTACCATATGAGGGGTGGTCATATGAGCGCGCACTTAGAAAAATAACACCCATTAATCAAAGTAGTAAATAAATTACAAAAAGTTTAAGGAACCTAGATTCACTAAGCCAAAGCGAAGCGTGCCACTATCCATCACCACTAGGTTTTTTGCAAACCATTAGTTAGGAAGATATGCGAACGGAAGGGAAAAGTACCAAAATAGTCATAAACATTTTATATTGATACAAATTCAGTCATAAACTTTTCAATTGGACCAATTTAGTCCTAAACCATTTTACATTGATATCAATTTAGTCTACCTGGCTAATTTAAGCCGAAAATTGCTGATGTGGCTGCCGGCGGTCTTAAGTGGCGCCACATGGACAAATTTTACAATTTTTTATAATTTTTCAGATTTGAAAAAAGAAATTCATTTTTTTCTCTTTTTTTTCTTTTTCTTTTCTTCTAACCCCTCGCCGGCCGGCTGACCATCGCCGGCCACAGGATGGTCGGGGTGAGGGGCCCCGAGCCCTCGCCTGCCACAGGCGAGGGTGCGGCAGCCCTCACTCGTGGCGGGCGAGGGCACGGCAACCCTCGCCTGGATCTGGGTGAGGGCCCGATGCCCTCGCTCGTGGCGGGGGCCGACGCCCTTGCTCGTGGCCGGTGAGGGCGTGCGGGGCCCTCACCCGATCCGGGCGAGGGTCGCCGCGCCCTCGCCCGCCACGAGTGAGGGCTGCCGCTCCTTCTCCTGTGGCCGACGAGGGCACAGAGGCCCTCGCCGGACAACGGGGAAGGGTTTCTGCCCTCGCCTGGATCTGGGCAAGGGCCGACGCCCTCGCCTATGGCCGGCGATGGTCGGCCGGCCCGGCGACCTCGTCGGCCAAGGGGTTAGGAGAAAAGAAAAAAATAATAATAATAATTTAAAAAATCTAAAAAAATTATAAAAAAATTATAAAATTTGTCTACATGGTGCCACATAAGACCGCCGGCGGCCACGTCAGCAATTTCTGGCTTAAATTAAATTGGTACCAATGTAAAAGGTTTAGGACTAAATTGATCCAATTGAAAAGTTTATGACTGAATTGGTATCAATACAAAAGGTTTATGACTATTTTCGTACTTTTCCCGCGGACGGAATGAACGAATGTTATGCATGATTATGTGGGATGAATTATAAATGATATGATATGTAATGTTACCTATGCAATCTACACTAAATTATTTCTCCTAATTAATGCAATGTATATGAGACTGACTAATGTATTTTGTGCTTTTAAAGACTACAAATTAAACGTGGATTCATTTCCTATTTCATGAACTAACCATGTGATACAAATTTGTCATGACCTACCCCTCAGGGGGAGGGAATAGATTTAGGGATATTGCCTAAAAGACAAGCCTAAGACCCGTGATTAGGCATGGGTTCTCCCAAGCCTATATACCTCACGCGACATTGGGTGTTCAAATTGAGGATAACAAAATTTCTGAATAAGAAGTCGCCACTAACCTATTGGGGTCGACTAGAAACTAAGAGAGATAATGGAAGTGTACCTCACTTCATATGCAACTAGAGGATTTAGGTTCGAGGACTTAATTACATTAATTAACAAATTAATGCCATTTCGATACATAATCTTGTTCATTTAAAAAAAATGGATGTTTTTGCTAGATAATTTGGATTGATTTTATATCTATCCATTAACATATGAGGTGTAGGCGCGGAATCATTAAAATAACAATTAGTAGCCAATGAAAGTGTTAAATAAATTGCATGAGGGAGCAAAGATTTAACACTAAGGAAAAGATAAATGTTAATCCTAACTAGACTAAAAGGAAGCCGAAGTCAAAATCAATGTATCAAAATTACACAATCAATGACATTTGTTTTTAAGGACAATTGAAACCCTAAGGTAGAACCCTAAGGGCTTGGTCAACTTTAAACATAATTCGAAATTGAAAGATTTCCATTTTTTAGGAGAAAATAGCTAAAGAGATTAATTTTAACATTTTTGAAGATTTTTTAAACTTTTTAGATTTTTTTTTTGGATTTTTCAAAAATATTGAATTTTCGAATTTTCCAAAACATTTTGAGCTTTTTTTTATTTATTTTTATCTTTTTGGATATTTTAATCTTTTTTGGGTTTTTTTTGGTGTCTTTCTAATTACTATTAAAATGTTTAGACTTTTCTAAATTTTGGAATTTACTGAGAATTTTTAAATTTTCCTTAATTTTCTAATCTTTTTATTTTTTAAATTTATAAAATCGAAATTTCAATGTTTTCCGAAATTTTTCTGAATTTTTTAATGTTCTTTGAAAGTTGCTGAACTTTCGAATTTTTTTTGAATTTTTATTATTTTTCGAAACTTTTTAATTTTTTTTAAAAAAATTTGACTTTTTGAAATTTTTAATATATATTTAATATATATTTAATATATAATATTATTATAATCGAAAAAAGGGGTTCAGACCAGGTAAACCCAATCCAGCCCATTGACCTGACCCAAACCCGAATCTAACCCACGTCGGATAAAAAAAGACTTTTTTAGTTTTTTTTAATTCTATTTTTTCTTTCTTTTTTCTCTTTTTGTTTTTTCCACTGCACATTTTCTTTGCGCTCCTCCGTAAGTAAGACCGACACGCGACACGACATTACGACACGACACGTTGACACGTCATTTCTCAAAAATAAAAAATTCCGACACGTTAGACACGTTGTATATTAAATGAATATTTTTATTTTTAATTAATTTAATTCAAATTTATAATTAATTAATTAAAAAAGAGTCTACAATGAATTTACACTAATAATATTAATAAATTGACAAAATTTATTGATGAAACTAAGAAATTAGAATCAATTTAGTTAAATAAATCCATAATCTTCTATAATGACCAAAATTTTATCACTATTCAACATTCAATGTTTTTATTTTTTGAAATTACTTTTTAATCTCATTTATTTATTTTTTCAATTAAAAAAAAGTCCCATCATGGGTATCCAATCCCCCCAACTCCCTTATTTCCCTCGTCTCTTTCCCCCAACCTCCAAATTTATTTCTGTTTTCTTTCCCTCCCCTACCACCTGATAGGCTGTCACTTTCCTCTCTCTCCAAAATTAAAAATCACCCCCAACCACCCCCCCCCCAACTCCATTCTTTCCCCCATCTCTTCCCCCCACTCCCAAATTTATTTCTCTTTTCTTTCCCTCCCCTACCACCTGATAGGCTATCACTTCCCTCTCTCTCCAAAATTAAATATCACCCCCAACCCCCCCCCCCCACAACTCCATTCTTTCCCCCGTCTCTTCCCCCCACTCCCAAATTTATTTCTCTTTTCTTTCCCTTCCCCACCACCTGACAAGCTGTCACTTCCCTCTCTCTCCAAAATTAAAAATCACCCCCAACCCACCCCCTCCCCCCCCACTCCCTTCTTTCCCTCATCTCTTCCCCCAGCCCCATCCCCAAATTTATTTCTCCTTTCTTTCCCTCCCCCACCACCTGACAAGCTGTCACTTTCCCCTCTCTCCAAAATGAAAAATTACGCCAAGTCCATAGAATCCCCCCCCCCCTTTTTTTTTTTTTTCCTTTTTGAGTTTCCTTCTCAAAAACCCTAGCCAACGCCCTCCTTCTCCTCCTCCTCCTCCTCGCTGCACGACCCCCTTCCTCTCCTCTTCCTCTCGATCTCTGCTTGCTCTCGGTCCTCGTCACAATTGTTCACCGCCTTGCCTCCAGCCCTTCCTCCCTCACTACAACCTCATCGCCGATCCATCACAGCATCACAGTAACGGTCCTCACCTCAGTCTCTACTCTTTCTCTCGCTGTCTCTTGCCGTCGTGAGCTCGCCATCGCTCATGGCCTCGTCTCTGCTCCCTTGCCCTCATCTCTACCCTCCATCGTCTTCTGAACACGCATGTTGAAACGTGTCGAAAAAAGTTGATCACGTGTCGAAAAATCCGACACGCGTTGACCGTGAGTCCGAACGACACGTGTCGGACACGATACAGAAGCAAGTGCAACATGTCCGTGCTTCATAGGCTCCTCCTTCTCGAAGCCAATTTTTGCTCTCTTTTTCCCTATTCTTTCCTTCTTCTGGTCTTCTTCTTCTTCTTCGTGCGTTCTCTACACGCCCGAAGCTTCAACCCAGAAGTTCCCATGAATTCTGCACACCCGAAACTTCCATTAAACCTAGAAATTTCCATGAATTCAAACCCAACCTCACAACGTCGAAACAACGATTTTGACGTATATTTTTTATCCCAAGCTGAGAACGGCGTGTGCCACAATCCAACGATCCCGAATATATATAAAATGCAAAACGCAATATGGATGTCGGGTGCAACATGCGGCCATAAGTTCGGAATTTGGCAAAACGAACACGAAAATGGACGAAATGAGGACGAATGTTACTCTTTGAAAATGAAACAGACACTCCCAAAGTCCATCCAGCCCACACAATGCTCAAAGATGGCTTACGGATTGATGTTATCTCTCTTTTCTTTACTCTTGATTTGTTTCTTTTATTTTATTTTCTATTTTTTATTCTTTATTTAATTTTCCCTTCCCTGGGCTTGGTTTCCTTCCTCACTGAAACTCCTCTTTTCTACGTTCTCTTCTTTGCCGAGAACGACACCAAGATCTCTCTTGAAGAAACACCCCGCTAAAACTCGCCAACCACTACCACGATCAACGAGATAAGGCTTCAAGGGAGACGATCTATGTAAATAGTGATCAAAACAATGATATACAAGCTTCGGATATAGCGAAGGCAGTGGCTGTTTTACTACATTTTATCAAACACCTAGGGTGTGTCGGTTCAAGACAGCCACGGACAAGAATAAGACTCGAAACTAGATCAAAACTTAACGGGAATGGCAGGGAGTGCTCAACATCAACAAAGGACAGCATAAGCGAACTTGAAACGCATCCCCGACTCAGTAACCCGTGTAAAAAGCGTGAGAGAACAGGACAAGAGCAGGGCGCCAAAAAAAAGGTCGGCGGGGTCCTACCCAACTCGGGGGTAGCGAACGATGGGCGAGATCAATAGATCGGATTACATCCGATCGCCTTGCACGCCCCCGAGCCGGGATCCTTAGGCAGTCAACACGGGTGGTTGAACCAAAAACCAGAAAATTGGTGGTTTCGATTAGGAAGCGCAACCCATCGTCGGGGATGGCTAAGCGACGCTCGGCTGAGGTGGATTCCGGGTCTCCCTCTTCCCGATCACTCTCTCGCTCCCTCAAGCTCTCTCCCTCCGAAATCAGAACCTCACTCAACCCTTGGAACCTCGCCTTTTTAAGCTTGGCCAGTGACAGGTGCGCATGGCTTCTGCCATCGCCAGCCTGTCGTGGCCGGCCTGATCCCCGACCTTGGGATCACGCTACGACCTGCTGCTCCCTTATCTTTGTACCTCCGTCGCTCTTCCCTTTTTGCAGAAGGCGTGAGCAGAGTGAAGGGGGGAAGAAGAAGAGGCGTCTGGGCAAGGCGCCAAAAGGAAGAGGGCCAGGCAAAGAGTGGGGGGAAGAGAAGAAAAAAGCAAGAGAAAAGGAAAGAAGGGCTGGACCGACTTGGCCCTAGCCCAATCTCATTGGATTTTTTTTTTTTAAATAATAGTTCTTTCAATTAATTTTCTATTTTTTCTCTTTTAATGAAATGGCTCTATTACTACTAATGCAAACGCTCCTAATGTCTATATGCCATGCAATTAGATGGAAATTATTTTTTTGGCTAGGATTTAAAAATTATTTCCTAATTTTTTATGCGGTTAAGTCATAAATAAAATGGTAAAATTTATGTGTCAAACAAACCAAACATGAAGTGCTACTTTTCTTTCTTATTTTACGAAAACGGCAAATTTAAATCCTAAGACTATAATGTGATCTAATGAGTTAGTATTAATATTAAACTATGTGCAATGCGGATGACGCGCGTAGCATAATTACTAAAGCTGTCTACGTGATACATAATTCTAAATTTCCTAGCGTTGTATAATATAAGCCTAATAACCCTAGGTCTACGCGCAATCTATATGAAAACTAAATAAAAAAATTGTGGATATTATTTTATGAAAATTATGCACTAACCTGAATCTATATGGATTCTAATGCTAGCATATCCTCAAGTCTATACACGTATGGCCCTAAATATAAAAGTAATGCACTCTAAACTCCAAACATGCATGATATAGTTATGTGCAACGACAATACATGAATTGATCACATCATTAATAACATACTCGATCATAGCAATCCACGCAAGACAATAGTGGGTTAGACCTTAGTGTCTAAAGGTCCAAAAGCCGAATATGCCTGGGTCAATGGAAGGAAATAATCGAACTAAAATCACTTAAAAATTGGCGGGAATGGTAAAACGAGAATTTCTAACCGAAACTTTAAAGCACTTGTTAAACCAAATTGAGATATAAATATAACACTTAAATAAAATATTATCTCACATAATTATTATAATATATTTTCTCACACCACACACAAAACACTCAAAAGCTTACTAGCTTTTACAAGGACACACCCACAACTCTTTTATTTTTCCTCTCCCTCACATATGAGCAACCTCTCTTTTCTCTCAAGCTAGGGAGAGGTTTTCTATCGATCTCAGGAGGTGTAACAACTCAATAACCAAAAACAATTTTATCATATTTCGACAGGACTAACGATATGGATGGGAGAGAGTGCACGCAACCGCTCCGCCCAATAGAGTTTTCAAGAAGTAAAAGCAGCAATGTCAGGGTCTTGCTCAAGGAGAACCTTCTCCTCTTGGCTTAGTACGATCCATGCATCGATTCCACCCTCAGATTTACTATCTTGGAGAATAATCTTGCGGACAGGGACGCATGCGCTGTTCACCAAGTCCGGCCTCCCCCAACCAAAATCGATGTCGTAGAATGGGAAACCACACCAGCTTGTAAAGTTCACCACATTATCTTCGTCACTGTTAATCCCCTCCTCGTATTCTCTTTTAGAATCCTTCACCATATCCATACACATCTCTGTGTCCGCTATGGCTGCGAACCTTGTCTTCGCATTCGCAAACATATCGTGGATCATCTTCACAAACGCTTCGAAATCCAGGCTGCTCTGACTCATCGTGTGTCGGGCGACGACCTTGGTGATGACGTTACCGAACGCATTTGTCGGTATGGGTAGATTGACTCTCCCACGCAAGTTCATGACTTGGCAAACGACAAGGGGCCTTAGGCGCCCGTGTTTCGCTCGATCCATAGTTACGAATGCCTTACATAACAGTGCGGACACAGCCTCCACTCTCGATATCCTCATATTTTTAGGGCCGGCTAGTTTCAATCTCGACAGGGCCGCACCACTGAATAAGAACCGATTCATCGTGAGTTTTACTCCAGCAAGAAGTGGAGGGATTATAGTCACCCTCGACCTCTTCACCGGGAATAGAGAGGACATCTGGAAATACGGTGAGGCTAATTCGTGGATTCCGCTCCTGCACGCGGTAGCCCATGAGTTCATGAATGTCGCCATGGCGGTCATGTCGCCTAACTTGTGACAAGAGCGCAGGCTGATCACAAGTCCCCCACACTCGAACACGTTCACTTGAATCACGACTAGGGGATTGCCGGCTGGTCCCACTTGGAACTCGGACAAACGGTCAAGCAGGTCTGTGTCAAATTCTCCATGGAGGAGCTGATCGAGCTGGCCATTCACTTTGGCATGCACAAATTCTACTCCTTGGTCGTTACAGTCGATAAAGAGCTCTTCCTCAACGTACCGACCAGCTAGAGGGTAGAAGATCACTAGGGTATCCGAAAGCGACTCCTCCAAAAGGCGAAGCCTTTGGCAAATATCGTCTTCATGGTTTTCGCCGTTGGCCTGGTAGTAGAAAAGGAAACCATGGTAAAGTGAATACACAATCTCATCAATACCTGAAATGTTTAGCTTTCGACTGCAGTTCGGGGTCGGAGCCGATGGCTTGATCAATTTCTTGCTTTGCACTTCGATCTTCATACTTGAATCTCTTCCGGTCACTGGTGCACTCAAACCTGGTGGGTGAAGATTGGTTATATAGATATTTTTTGTTGAACAACCTTTTTTTATAAGCGAACTCCTAGATAATCCAAGAAAAATCTAGTCTGAGGGAGGCAATATAAGGTTGTGATTTAAAGAGAGCCCACCGGAGATTTTGCAGAGATTTCACTGTAATATGTCCGTAAGATCTAGTCTGAGGGAGGCAGTACAAGGTCAGAGATTTTGCAGAGATTTCACTGTAATATGTCCGTAAAATCTGTCCGTAAAATCTAGTCTGAGGGAGGCAATACAGAGAAAATATTGCGTGGTCCCGGACGACCACGTCAGCGTGGTCTCCGACGAGTCATGAAGCGCCATGTGGAGGTGTGGGGGCCACTGAAGACTTTCTCGTAGAAGTAGTTCTTCTCCTGCAAAACAATTTTTTTTTTTTAATTTCCCCTATCACTAGACTTGCACATGACAGCCTGCACACATTTATTTCTCTCTCTCTCGCTCATATCCTCTCTCCTTCCATCTCTGAAGAAGAAAATGGACGTCCTCCTCTCTGCAACAAAGACGTTCTCTCTCCCTCTCCTTCATTCAAATTTTGGATCTCCCCTTCGCTCTTAGATTTTGCTCCTCCAGGCCTCTGCTCTGGCGTTCGTTGCAGCTCAAGCGCTCTTCGCTTTTTCTGCGCTCTTTCCACAGCGGACATTTGTTTCGACGAATCTAAGTTGTTTCAGCATTGAAGAGGTATCGAGAAGTTGAGGAGGGTGACATAACAAATGTCAGGTGTGACTGCTAGTGTTGCCGGCGAACGAGGGTGAGGACCGCTAAGACAAAGGTGGTGGTGAAGGAGAGGACAAAGTCGGTGCTGCTGTTGAGCATGCGGAATGGAGGTTGTAGCAGGCGTTGCTTCTGTTTTGTTTTTTTATATTTTAGTGAAAAGGGATTTGCTTTGTTGAGTTGTTGAGTTTTGTTGAAGAGGTTTTGCTTTTGTTTTATTTGTGGAGCACTGGAATCACGTTCCTTATTATTTTCCCTTGATTTTTACTTTGTACAATTTGAATAAGATTTCAGTTTTGCAAAGTATATTTCTGACATGGAATTGTTCTTCGTTTCATGTTTTGTTGTATACTTGAGTTTTATGGGCGAGATCTTTTGAAAGGTAAGAAGGGAAGCAAAATGTGCTATGGCTTTGTCCAACATCAAGAAGAGCTTATATTTAATGTATTATAATTTCTCATTGTTATGTCCTCAAACCTCGACGAGCATTCACAACATTATCCAACTTAGTATACATATTTAACAGGGTGTGAGAACCAAACCATCATCAAACATCTCCAAACAAGTACAAACCCACGAACCGATTTGCTTGGATCTAAATTCCCAACTCCCTCACAGGCCTAATCACGGGAGTAGGCCACTAAGGCCATATTTACACATCTCGAAGAATAAATAAAAAACGTCACATACCCGCCAACTCACAACATCTCTCTCGGGACACCATAAAAAACCATTTTTGCTTCTTTTACCTTCCCAAACTTCATCAGAAAGAAAACGCGAAAAATGCAAGGACCTCATCTGAGTGAGACAAAGGATTTGGACGAACTTGATTCCAATAATGTCCTTTGAGAACTTTCGCAGAAGAGATGAAAAACGACTTGGAGAGATCTCAAGTGAAAGAGAACGGGATAAAAACGTAGAAAACAAGGAAATTTTGGAGGGTTCTTCCGAGTGAGACGAAGGATTTGGAACGCCCGAGCAGCAACGAACGAACGCCAAAGCAGAGGGCCGGAGGAGCAAAATCTAAGAGCTAACGAAAGATCCAAAATTTGAATGGAGGAGAGGGAGAGAGAACGCCTTTGCTGGAGAGAGAAGGACGTCGCTTTTCTTCTTCACAGATGGAAGGAGAGAGGATATAAGAGAGAGAGAGAGTGAAATAAATGTGCGCAGACTAGTGTGAGCAGGTCTAGTGATAGGGGGAAAAAAAAGAATTGTTTTGGGCGGGGAGAATTTCCTCTACTCCAGTGGCCCCACACCTCCACATGGCGCTTCATGACTCGTCGGAGACCACGCTGACGTGGTGGTCCGGGACCACCCAATATTTTCTCGGCAATACAACGTGGTGATGAGAGCCCACCAGAGATTTTGCAGAGATTTCATTGTAATATTAAATGTTATTAGCTCGCCGGCCTAAATACAATGCGGTCCCGAAACTTATAATTTAGTTAATGTAATCTATGAAATTTAGCCCAGTATACAATGTTGTTTCTGAATTTTTAATTCGTTCAATTGATCTTTGAACTTTTGTAAATGTTCATACTAGTTCCTAAACTATATGAAAATTTCCAATGATATCTTTCCATTAATGCAAATTAACAAAGTTCATTAATTTGACTTTCAAGTCTGTTAGTTTAAACAGTGGATAAAAAACATTACATATAGAACATCCACGTAAGATATTTAACTTAAAGCAGGGTATAATTATTTAAGTTATCAAATAACATTGATAATCATTTTTCCAAATTAAACAAATTAAAAGGATAATTATAGTCTAACAAGTTGAATTTCTCAAGTACATAATTGGTTTAACGTTCAAACGTACTAAATTGGAAGTCAACTCAACAAATTTCATTAAATTGATTTAATGAAAAGATAATATTGGGCACTTTCATATAATTCGAGAATTATATTGAATATGTACAAAAAATTCGAAAACCACATTGAATAAATTAAAAATTTATAAATAATATTGCCTATTGAATTAAAGTTCAGGATCACAATGAACAAATTAAAGTGTGATTCTAGATCATGTTTATACATTTGGATTAAAATGATCACTTACCTACCTAAATGGGATACAACTTGCATAAATTAATAATTAGACACTAGTAATCATAAAGACTCCAAGACTATGTTCGTCCATTTGGACGAAAGCATCTTTAATGGTGAGAGACTACGTGGACAATGCTTCAAATGCCACACGGATATATTCAGACTCCATGGTGGTTCAATTTTACATGTTTTTTTATATCTGATTTTTAGTCGACGCGTCAATAAAAGGTAAAAATCGATTTTTTAAGTTTCTGATCGCGACGGAGCCCCATTTTTCGAACAAACAGTGTTGTTTTTCATTTCTTTGTTTTGCATTATCGTTTTTAAGCAATTTCTAATTTATTTAAAAAAAAAACCCAAAAAGTCAAACGATTGACTTTTCGGATTGACTTTGTGGTCAATCATTTGACCAAAAAATTAACCCCTAGTCAAAAATTAACTTTGTACCCCTAAAGATCCCATTGAGCTTTAATTTCACTTTTGTCAAATCAATTTCTCGAAAATTGTAAAGATTTGACCAAAAAAAATCAACATTTTAGGAAAAGTCAATCAAATGGTTGATTTTTTTTATCAAACTTTTGACAAAAAAAAATTGAAAAAATCAAAAATGCATAAATACATTTATTTTAATGTCAATTTGACTTTTGTGTCGAAAATTTCACAAAATTCAATTAAGAACCTTGATTTCTAAATTTTTCAATTTTAGGTTCTAAATCTACCAAAAATAAAATTACTTTTATTCTAATCATAAGTAGATGTAGTTCTTTCTTTGGAATTTGGTTTATGAACTGTTTGAAATTGCCTCTGTATTTAGTTTCGCAATTTATAGAGTCAAAATGCGAATTACCGTTTTGAGCCTTAATTAAGGGACCAAAAATCCATCTTTCATGACTTGCAAACGGACGATTGTTTCTCACTCATTTCCTTAAGATAAGTCCAAATCCAAAATTGATTTTGAAAAATTCATACCAGAACTTATCAATTTGAAGGATTTCATCCTCCCGAGCATAAGAAAGTCAAGCAATTATGCTTCAATCATCAAAATTTGAATTAACCCATTCATAGCTACGATTTAATTTCATAAATCTGGGTCCAATTTTAATATTAGGCTTAGATCCATTTTTAAACTAAACCCGTGCGCTTCAATTCAAGGTCAATTTGAATGCGATAATGATCTTGCACATGGGTAATTCATTAGATAGGGCAATTATGACATTAGTTGAACTCAATTTTGGTTAATTTGCAATTCAATGGGCGAAATTGCAAATTTTACCATATTAGACCTTTAGGCTCAATTCAAAGCACCCATGGTTTTGACTCTTTTTTTTTTTTCACGATAATCATTCAATTAGGTCAATAAAAGACCCCTAGATCACGTTCATAAGGTTTGATTAGCTTAATTGTATCTTAATTGGTCAATTTCTTCTTCAAAATGATAAAATTCCTTTGGATAAATTTTAGACCCATAGGAGTCCCAAGTGGACAAAACAGAAGGAACTGGACCAAACCGATCAAAATCCGGTCGAATTGGACCAAACCGATCTGATCGGCCGCCGACGAGGCTGGCCAGTTCAGCCCCTTGTTGGCCGGCTCCTGACCTCTAACGATCGATTCTCGAACCCTCTCAATTTCAATTTCACTTCTGCACCTTCAATTATTATATATCGACCCTCAAATTTCATCAAATTGCAAATTAACCTCTAATCAGACATTTTGGCGCAATTTTCGATTTTGGTTTGGTTTTTTGCGAATCAAACCAATTAGATCAACTACCCAACACCTCGAGATCATGATAGAACCTTCAAAATTGATTTTTGACCGTTGGATCGAAATTTCGATCGTCGAATCAAACTAACGGCCGAAATCGATTAATTTTGAGAGCATATAAGTGAAATTTGCCTTTTAGGGGGGCTTCATTTGGTGCACGAAATCTCTCTCTCTCTCTCTCTCTCTCTCTCTCTCTCTCTCTCTTGGTGCCAAGAACATATCTCTCTTCCTCTCTCTAGCTCGATCTGATCGGACCTCTTTTCGGCGACTAGATTACCACCAATTTAGCCCCCACCGGCAACGATTCATCTCACTAGCAATCTACTCATCCTACTCTAGCTGCTAAGAGTTAATTTCACCTCCGGCAACTCCTTGATCTGCCATTTCAAGCTTGATCTCCTTCACCAGCGTGAAGACTGGTCCAACTCTCAGACTGGTGGTGATTCAGCCACCTTTTGAAACTATTCCTTATTGTCCAGATTTAGTCATTGGCGATTTGTGGAGGTTTGATTGAAGTTTTGGCGAAAACTTTGATCGATTTCTATCAAAATCTACTAAAATGCTATAAAAGATAATTTCTTAGTCTCGAATCCCATGAAAAGAGGCCGGATTAGCTGACCGAGGCTAGGGCTCAATGTTAGGGATATATGCTATACTCATATGATCTTTGATGAGTTGCTGAAGCTCGAACTTGAATGATTGTGCTTGGTTTTGCTTAAATCTGCATTTTCGTAATTATAGGATTGATTTACTGTTTTGACCAAAACAATGTCTGAAATGACCTCATTTCAACTCAAGTCCTCTTAGGATTAAACAATAGACATCCCAAGCTTCAAAATGATAGGTCGCACGCCCCAATCAAGTGTTGTTTGACCCTCAAAAAACATGTCCAAAGATAAGCGATTTTGTTGTAGTTTAGTTGGATTTTCGGTTCTGTTTTTGCTCCGAAATGAGACTTTACTATTTTTATGTAACCTTCTATGATGATTTTGAACAATCTTTCCCCATGAGTTTTGTTCCAAATTGTTTTGTGCACATCTCGTGAATTCATTGTCGCTGAGATAAAAAAAAGTCATCTATTGTAGATTCGACAAGCAATTTGGGATTACTCCACTTAATCCATTCCTATGTAGGTTAAGAACTTGTAATTGCTGAAGATGGCACAAGGATTTCGAAATCTGACCATTCAACTTGTTATCTCCAAATACAAAAGTCTTCAACTTTTGCGATGCTCTCCAACATCGAGGAAGTCTCCCAGACAGTTGGTCTTTTCAGAGATTAATTTCAGTTAGGTCATTCAACCTACACAGGGAACTTGATATACCACCGGTGAGATTATTACCCCAAAGTCTCAGTATTGTTAACCATGGCATCTTGTCTCTGATGTCTTGGGGAACTTGGCCACTAAGCATGTTGCTTGAGATATCTAAATGTGTAATATTAGTGGAAATGTTGTAGAGCCAATCAGAAATGTCATTTGAGATGCTCACATTTGACATCATCAAATGGGTAATGTTACTCTGTGTTTGAAGCCATTTTGGAAATTCAGGTCTCACTTTGCAATCTGACAAATCTATTTTGTGAACTTGGAATGGCGGAACCCAAGTAGAGCTCACATTTAATGTGAGCTCATAGGAAGAAATGTCTAAGCCGGTCAAACTTCTGAGATTTTCAAAGTAAAGTTCGCTTAAAACTCCATACAAAAAATTATTGTGGACTTGGAGCTCCTTCAAATTCGATAGTTGTCCAATACTTTCTGGAATGATCCCACTCAATTTGCTATCGTTTAGATGCAACCTCTTAGAGATGATAGCTCCCCCAAATTGGCAGGAATAGAACCAGAAATCGAGTTCGTTGAAAGATCGAGGAACTCTAGTTCTTTGAAATCTCCGAATTGATTCGGGAGGTCACCACTAAATTTATTGCAAGAAACATCAAAGATCTTCCACTTACTCCGCACACAACCGTGAAGACCATCTAAGATGACGGAGATACTCCCATTGAAGTAGTTACTGCTTAATTGTACCACTTGCAATTTGCAAAGATTGCTTATGTTTTTTGGAAATTCACCATGTATCAAATCTAAAGACACGTCAAAGAAGGCAAGCCTTTGATTATTCTCGATGATCGCCGTGGGAAAAGGACCTTTGATATGAAAGTTGTCGACAAATCAATATGTTCTAACTTGCTCAAGTTATAGATCCATGAAGGAATAGAACTTAAATTATTGGACTCGATAGTGAGGAATCTAAGAGAGGTGAAATTGGCCTGCAAAGAGCTAGAAATATCTTGCAATTGGCAATTGCTCAATCCTAAAGATTGCAAAGATGAAAGCATGTTAATGGAACCAAACCAATCTTTGGCACTCGAAAAGCCAACACCAGACATATGCAAGTATCTCAGGGAAGATAATTTTGACATCCAATCAAGATCATTCGAGGTTAAATAACCTAGAACGAAGTCATTACTAAGATCCAAGTACTGTAATTTGGAAAGGTTATTGAGCTGCCTAGGAATATCTCCATTGAAGCCTGCATATGAGAGGTTGAGATACTTTGATTTTTTAAGAGAAGCAAAGAACATTAGGATTTTCTGGGTTGAAAAGTTGTTGACGCTAAGATCTAGGTGCTTCAGATACTTTAGTTCAGTTAAAGAAGGAACTATGTTACCTCCCAACCTACACTGATCTGAAGGTTCAAGCATATCGATCTCTTCAATACATGGATTATGAAGATCAAGCTTTAGAACATGACCTATCTTCTCGTTGCATTCAACTCCTTCCCACTTGCAACATTCCTCACCGGTCCACGACAACAAGCGTCTCCAAGGATCAGTGAGACCATGCTTGAACTTTAGAAGAGTTTCCCTCTCCACACCAATACAACTTACATTTGTTGAAGCGATGGAATGACCGAATTCGACAATTTGAGTGACAAAGATTGCCAACAAGAAGGTAGACACAAGGCCACCGTAAGACGCCATATGTAAGGACCCGGGCCTCCACTGTGTAATATTGTCCGCTTTGGGCCTTCGGCCCTCACGGCTTTAAAACGCGTTACGCAGGGGCAGAGGGCCATCCCTCGGGCCTTCCCTCTCCCAAGCCATAATATTGTCCGCTTTGGAGGCATGGCCCACCTGCCCGTCCTCCCTCACGGCTTTGTTTTCAGCGCAGCGGAAGCGTACGTGAAACGCGTTACACAGATTAGAGAGACCCAAGCCTTATAAACTAGCCAAGACTCCCCCCTAAGCGATGTGGGACAAGATAAGGACCCCTTCCTTGAGCACATCCGGGGACCGAGACGCGGACGCACTGCCATCTCTCCTCCCCGCGCACCACTACCTGGGCTGTAACACCATAGGTTCTTCAGGATCTAAGAACAAGTATTGCTTGGTCTTTGATTCACCAAGAAAAGAGTCACTATAGTATATTGTTGGGGTTATTTTCTGATCACTGTCAATCATGACTCGCTAGAGGATGACTCTTAACTTTCCAAGTCAATGACTTCCAAGACCCGCCAAACGGCCCACCCATCAAAATCAATCCAAAACGGTAACATCTTTAATCTTTGTAATAAGGTTGAAGGAGGACGACAAACAAAAGCAAAGAGCTTCCCCTTTTTAACCAATACAACTTACATTGGTTGAAGCGATTGAATGACCATATTCGATTACTTGAATGACAAACATTGCTAATAAGAAGATAAACACAAGGCCGTCACAAGACGTCATTGGTTCTTTAGGATCTAAGGGCCTATTTATCAAAATCTATTTCTGTTCCCGGGAACAACTATTTCTATTCTTTTGTTTCGGGAAATGAAAAAAGAATAGAAACCTGTTTGGTAAAATTTTTGTTCCCGAGAACAAAATATCTATTTTTTTGTTCTCAAAAATAGATTTGGAACAGAAACAAGAAGTAGAAAAAAATAGTTTCTTGTTCTCGGAAACAATTTCTTGAATCAATTTTTTTTTTCTCTCTTCTTTTTTCTTCTCTTCTTCTTCTTCTTCTTCTTCTTCTTCTTTTTCCTTTTGGCCGGCACCGGCGACCAGCCAGACGAGGGCTAGCGACCTCGCCGAAGCATTGCTAGTCCCCGAAGACGCCGAGCCATGGTGAGGCACAACAAGGCTGAGCCTCGCGCGGCCAGCCTTGCCGTGGCCAGGCTAAGCTCCAGCGAGCTCGTCGGACCTCGCCCAGCCAGTCGCTAACCATGGGGATGGCCAAAAAGAGAAAAGAAAAAAGAAAATAAAAAAGGATAAAATAATAAAATATAATTAAAGAATTTTAAAAATTAAAAATTAAAAGAAATAAAAAAATCTAAGAATCCTACCAAACATATTTCTATCGTGGGAATAGAAATTTAGGGGAGTTATCAAACACATTCTTTTGCTTAGAAATTGTTCCCGATAACAGAATAAAAAAAAATTATTTCTCATCAAAAATTGTTCCCCATAATAGAATGGTTATCAAACACGCCCTAAGAACAAGTATTGATTGGTCTTTAATTCACCAAGAAAAGAGTCACTATAATATATTGCTGGGGTCATTTTCTAATCACTATCAATCATGACTTGCTAGAGGATGACTTTAACTTTCCAAGGCAATGGCTTTCAGGACCCACCGGTCCACCTATCAAAATCAATCCAAAACTTGTATCATCTTGAATTTTTGTAATAAGGTGAAAGGAGGACGACAAACAAAAGCGAAGAAAGAGGGACGCTAATGGCATTGTGTGCCTCTAAAACTGGCTATTGTTAGTGTATGATCTCTAGAAATTAGTTATTGCCGGTGTCAACCATCCACTGCACCCTATTTTATCACAAAATGACCAGTATTATGAAATAGTAACTTTCATTTTTTTTTTTAATAGAAAAAGGTATCCTTTCATTTAAGCAACATCTAGATTAGTGACCTATAGTATAATAAAAATGGAGATATATCCAAAAAAATCATAAACCTATTGTATAAATACCAATTTAGTTATAAATTTGTCAATTTGGCTAATGTAGTCCTAAACCTTTTAATGAAATTCTAATATAGTCCATCCCGCTAATTTAAGTCGGAAGTCATTTATGTGGCAGTTCAGTTAGCACCAACCATCCTACATGGTAAGGTCAACAATTGATGTAGGAAGGTAATTTGAACGCCTTAGTTTTGCAAAATTTTTAAATTTTTCTTTCTTTTCTCTTCTTCTTTTTCGTTTTTTTTCATTTTTTTTACTCTTTACGTTCCTGTTGAACACCTGTATTTGTCTCCTTCAAGGTGGAGGAAACAATGAACGCCAAATCGTCACCCAAATCTAGGCTTTTCTGAAGTTATATTTTTCCTTAAGATAATTTTCATTGTCTCCCTGAATCACATCCATTGCTCTACCAATGTCAAGCCCGACGTCGTCTCGCTCGACGGCTGGGACTTTCTTGAGACTTACGCCAAGATCCGTGATGACAGCAAGCTTCATGTCACTGTGGGAGAGTTCAATGCATCGAGGCAGTCCCTTGGCTCCAGCTCCTTCCCCACGTTGACCCCGAGGTCATCAAACTTCACAAGTGCTAAGATTTACACCATGAGCTCGTCTCAAAGCACATTCTAGAACCACACTGGCCGCAGGTGAGGGTTGCCAGGCATCACCAACATGCTAACGACCCCCGTCGGTCCTTGCCGCTGCCGGCAGAGGGAAGAAGATGAATATTAGAGAAGGAAAGAGTAGGGAAAAAAAAAGGAAAAAGAAAAGAAAGAAAAATGAGAAAATAATTTCAAAACCAGGTCATTTCATTTAAGATTGTTCATATCAAATGCGGTGGTGCCACTTAGGATGGACGGAACTAACTGGATCGTCACGTCAACGATTTCCCTCCTAAATTGAGCGGATGAACTTCTTTGGAAAATTGCGAGAAGGTTTTGGATTACATTGACAAATTTAAAATTTAAAATTAAACCGAAATCGTGTAATAGATTTATAACTTTTTGGGTAATTTCTCCTTAAAAATACAAAGGAGAAATTCTATGAGGGCTTTTAGATCGGTGGCTGTTTGTGCTTGTTTTTAAAGGTTCTACATTTTAAGAAGAAAGTCTCTCCATTTGAATATATCATGAAATAGCACGATCGTGTGAAAGAAAAGGCAAAAGTTTTTTAAATGAAAAGGAAGGAAAATCTTTGCAAAATTAAAACGTTTTAGGAAATTGATTCAAATGTTTATAGCATTACATGCCAATTTGAAAAAATTATCTCTCCATTTGAATGACCAGTGAAATTGCACACTCAGGTTTTTTTTTATTGGAAAAAAAAAAAAAGAAACAAGCAAAAGTATTTTATATGAAAAGGAAGGAAAATCTATGCAAAAATTTAAATCGTTTTAGGAAATCGAATCAAATGGTTATAGCATTACATGCAATTTGAATGTTACGTTTTTGTTCATTATTTTTTTCCGCAAAAACTGTTCCGGATGCTAAATATCAATGATTTTATTGTTCTCGTATGTATCCTGATTTTTTGGCCAAATTACATTGGAAGAAACTCTTAGATTTTTCATGTACTGGATCTCGTATATGCTATTTGGTCTAGATAACTAATCTCATATCTAAAATCAATTTTCCGCAATTATATGGCAATGGGAGGCTTTTTTACATGGGTAAGTGTCAAAAAAATATTGGTGAAAAAAAATGACCGGTGACTTTTTTTCCTAGATAACGTGTTGCTATTTATTAAAAAAATCTATACAATTACCAATTCTTTTACAATTTGCAAATAATAAGATTTTGTTCTAACTAATCAACTTTATATGCGTAATTTAATAAAAGTTTCAAATTTATTAACTCTTATATGAAACTTTCAACCTAAATTAGAGTAATTTACCAACTTTTGTCAAATTGAATTGCCAACTTGTTTGGAATTACCAACTTCCATTTGAGACCATGCTCGAACATAAGAAGAACTACTCTCTCTGTACCAATATGACTTACATTGGTCAAAGCTTTGGAATGACAAAACTGAATTACTCGAATGACAAAGATTGCCCATAAGAGGATAGACACAAAGCCAACGTAAGACGCCATAGATTCTTTAGGACTCGAGAACAAGTATTGCTTCAATCATGTGGATAATGGTCTTGGAGGAAAGAGAGGATGCTTACAACACTATCTGCCTCTTAAGACTAGCAATTGTCAGTGAATATAAATTTGTCATTTTCAGACAAAATGAAGGTGGAAGCTCGATTCAGGGTAAAGCAATGGCATGGCCAAACAAAAAATTAAAAACCAAGATGATAAGTGGTTGACATTTAATGCAAGGAGTTATTTGTGGGAAAAATACAAAACAAGTCCTAAACATATTGCATTGGTACCAATTCAGTCATAAACTTTTCAATTGGATCAATTCAGTCCTAAACCTTTTTACATCGGTACCAATTCAGTCCATCCGGCCAATTTTGGCCTACCGGCGCTGACGTGGACATCGGTCGGTGACCGAACGTTGATGTTGCAATTTTTAAATATTTTTTAAAAAATTTTAATTATCTTTTTTTTTTCTTTTTTTCTTTTTTCTTTTTTCTTTTTCTTTTCATTTTCCTTTTCTTTTCTTCCTCCTTGGACTGTTCCAGCGGTGGTCGATGAGCCTCTAGTGAAGCTCGCTGGCCACTGGGCGAGGGCCTTGAAGCCCTTGCCGGTGGCCACCGGAACAGTCCAAGGAGGAAGAAAAGGAAAGGAAAAAGAAAAGAAAAAAGAAAAAGGAAAAGGAAAAAATTAATAAAAAATAAAAAAAAAAATTTTAAAAATTGCCACGTTAGCATCCAATCACTGGCCGATGCCCACGTTAACGCCGGCAGGCCAAAATTGGCCGGATGGACTGAATTGGTACAGATGTAAAAATGATTCGGACTGAATTGGTCCAATTGAAAAGTTTAGGACTGAATTGGCACCAATGCAATAGGTTTATGACTTTTTTGGTACTTTTCCCAGTTATTTGCATACATAAGTCGGTGTCTGCTCGAAGCAACCTAGGCTGCGCATGACAATGCTTCTTGACTGGAAAAGAGTTTTTTTTTTTTTAGAAATAGTTCTTTTCTATTTCTATTCTAGGGAACAATTTCTGAGTAAAAGAACGCGTTTGGTAACTACACAAAATTTCTACTCTTGAAATAGGAAAAGAATATAAATGTGCTTGGTAACGCAACCGTTTCTTTTTTGTATTTATTCATTTTTTATTCTTGCTCACGGATCGCCGACCGCCAACCGCCGCCCGGCAGTCGACGGTGACTCCGAGCGGTTGAAGGTGGCCGCGGCAAGAGAGAAGAATAAAAGAAAAAAAAATTGACTTATTTCTAGAAATTATTCTCGGGAACAAGAAGCAATTTTTTTTTTTTTGTTTCTTATTTCTGCTCCAAATTTATTCCCTAGCTAACTTTCTATTCCGGGGAATATAAAAACAACTTGACGTTACCAAACGAGTTTCTGTTCTTTTTTTGTTCCGGAGAATAAAAAAACAGAAATTCTAAGAAATAGAAACGTTACCATGCGTTGCCCTAATTGCCATAGTGGCCATGTATTATGGATCAAGCGGTTGCCACCAAAACTGGAGAATTTCAAGCAAAGTGTCACAGAAATGGTTCAACTTCTCTTTAAGAACATTAAAGAGGCTTAGGCGTTGGAAGAAAACAAACCCCCCGTGAGTTTATCCATTCAATTTCCTCGTATTTTCGCTTCTTCGTACATTCTAACTCCTATAATTTCCTTTTAATATATTTTCATTTCAATATCCTTTAATTTTTTTACGATTTGCATTTCATTAAACTTAGATTCGTAAATTCATTACTCTGCCCATGTCTCGTTCGCACGCTTTGGGCGAGAGGGTGCAACGCGAGGGTGCAACCACAGGGCCATCTTGATCGCTTTCCAATCATCAGAAGCTCAAATAATCTTAGACTTACGTCGATCTTTGTCAACATTGTTTAGGCACACCCAGGCATATCTATTTTCATTACAATTACATGGCAATGAGAGGTCTTTTTTACATTGGTAAGTGTCAAAATATTATTGGTGAAAAAAAAAAATGACCGGGAACTTTTTTTCCTAGATAACGTGTTGCTATTTATTAAAAAAGGAAGGAAAATCTTTGCAAAATTAAAACGTTTTAGAAAATTGATTCAAATGTTTATAGCATTACATGCCAATTTGAAAATTTTATCTCTCCATTTGAATAACTAGTGAAATTGCAAAATCGTTTTTTTTTTTAAAAAGCAAAAGTATTTAATATGAAAAGGAAGGAAAATCTATGCAAAAATTTAAATCATTTTAGGAAATCGAATCAAATGGTTATAGCATTACATGCGATTTGAATGTTACGTTTTTGTTTAGTACTACTTTTCTGTAAAAATTGTTCCGCATGCCAAATATCAACGATTTTATTGTTCACGAATGTATCCTGATTTTTTAGCCAAATTACATTGGAAGAAACTCTTAATTTTTCATGTCTTGGGTCTCATGTATGCCATTTGGACTAGATAACTAATCTCATATCTACAATCAATTTTCCACAATTATATTGCAATGAGAGGCTTTTTTACATCGGTAAGTGTCAAAAAATTATCGGTGAAAATAAAATGGCTGGTGACTTTTTTTTGTCCAAGATAACATGTTGCTATTTATTAAAAAAATCTATAAAATTCCCAAAACTTTTACAATTTGCAAATTATTGGATTTTGTTCTAACTAATCAACTTTTATATGCACGATTAATAAAAATTTCAAGTATATTAACTCTTATATGAAACTTTCAACCTAAATTAAAGTAATTTACCAACTTTTGTCTAGTTGAATTGCCAACTTGTTTGGAATTACCAACTTCCATTTGAGACCATGCTCGAACATAAGAAGAGGTACCCTCTCTGTGCCAATATGGCTTACATTGGTCAAAGCTTTGGAATGACAAAACTCAATTACTCGGATGACAAAGATTGCCCATAAGAGGATAGACACAAAGCCAACGTAAGACGCCATAGATTCTTTAGGACTTGAGAACAAGTACTGCTTTAATCATGTGGATAATGGTCTTGATTCACCAAGGAAAGAGTGACTATAAATTGTTTTTCATGTCATTTTCTGATCGCCGGCCATAATGACTTCCCAATGGACGACTCCAATTTTCCAAGTCATGCCTTCGGAGACCAGTCAAACGGTCAACCCATCAAAACCAACCCAAAACGTATGTCATCCTTATTCTGTAATAACGATGAAAGGAGGACGATAAAAAAAAAAATACAGGAAAAAAGGATGCTTACAACACTATTTAACTCTTAAGACTGGCAATTGTCAGGGTATATGAATTTGTCATCTTCAGACAAAATGAAGGTGGAAGCTCAATTCAGAGAAAAGCAATGGCATGAACAAACAAAAAATTAAAAACCAAGGTGATAAGTGGTTGACATTTAATAGAAGGAGTTATTTTCATACAGAAGTCGGTGTCCGGTCGAAGCAACCTAGTTGCCATAGTCGCCATGTATCATGGATCAAGCGGTTGCCACCAAAACTGGAGAATTTCAAACAAAGTGTCTCAGAAATGGTTCAACTTCTCTTCAAGAACATTAAAGAGGCTTAGGCGTTGGAAGAAAACAAAGCCCCCGAGAGTTTATCCATTCAATTTCCTCGTACTTTCGCTTCTTGGTACATTGCAACTGCTATATTTTCCTTTTAATATAGTTTCATTTCAATATCCTTTAATTTTTTTCCAATTTGCATTTCATTGCACTTAGATTTGTAAATTCATCACTCCACCCATGTCTCGTTCGCACGCTTTGTGCTCGGTTGTGCAACCACAGAGTGATCTTGATCGCTTTCCAATCATCAGAAGCTCAGATTATCTTAGACTTACGTCAACCTTTGTCAACATCATTTTGGCACACCCAGGCATATATATTTTCATTGCAATTATATAGCAATGAGAGACTTTTTTTTACATTGGTACGTGTCAAAAAATTATTGGTGAAAAAAATGATCGTTGACTTTTTTTCTTAGATAACGTGTTGCTATTTATTAAAGAAGGAAGGAAAATCTTTGCAAAATTAAAATGTTTTAGGAAATTGATTCAAATGGTTATAGCATTACATGCCAATTTGAAAATATTATCTCTCTATTTGAATAACCATTGAAATTGCACACACGGTTTTTTATTTTTAAAAAAATCAAAAGTATTTTCTATGAAAAGGAAGGAAATTCTATGCAAAAAAATTACATCGTTTTAGGAAATCGAATCAAATGGTTATAGCATTACATGCAATTTGAATGTTATTTTTTTTATTTTTTTTTCTGTAAAAATTGTTCCGGATGCCAAATATCAACGATTTATTGTTCTCAAATGTATCCTGATTTTTTAGCCAAATTACATTGGAAGAAGCTCTTAGATTTTTCATGTACTGGGTCTCATATATGCCATTTGGACTCGATAACTAATCTCATATCTACAATCAATTTTCCGCAATTATATTGCAATGAGAGGCTTTTTTTTTACATTGGTAATTGTCAAAAAATTATTGATGAAAAAAAAAAAAATGGCCGGTGACTTTTTTCCCTAGATAACGGGGTGCTATTTATTAAAAAAATCTATAAAATTACCATTTCTTTTATAATTTGCAAAATTATCGGATTTTGTTCTAACTAATCAACTTTCATATGCACGATTAATAAAATTTTCAAGTATATAAACTCTTCTATGAAACTTTCAACCTAAATTAAAGTAATTTACCAACTTTTGTCAAATTGAATTGCCAACTTGTTTGGAATTACCAACTTCCATTTGAGACCATGCTTGAACATAAGAAGAGCTACCCTCTCTGTACCAATGTGGCTTACATTGGTCAAAGCTTTGGAATGACAAAACTCAATTACTCGAATGACAAAGATTGCCCATAAGAGGATAGAAACAAAGCCAACGTAAGACGCCATAGATTCTTTAGGACTTGAGAACAAGTATTGGCTTTAATCATGTGGTAATGGTCTTAATTCACCAAGGAAAGAGTTACTATAAATTGTTTTTCAGGTCATTTTCTGATCATCGGCCATAATGACTTCCCAATGGACGACTCCAGTTTTCCAAGTCAAGCCTTCGGAGAACCGTCAAACGGTCAACCCATCAAAATCAACCCAATATGCATGTCATCTTTATTCTGTAATAACGATCAAAGGAGAACGACAAAAAAAAAAAAAAAAAAAAAAAGGACAGAGAGGATGCTTATAACACTATCTACCTCTTAAGACTGGAAATTGTCAGTGTATATAAATTTGTCATTTTCAGACAAAATGAAGGTGGGAGCTAGATTCAGGGTAAACCAATGGCATGAACAAACAAAAAAAAATTAAAAACCAAGATGATAAGTGGTTGACATTTAGGCTCCGTTCGTTTTGCAAAAAATCATTTTCGAGAAAACGTTTTCCTAATTTTCCGGCGTTTGTTTCACGAAAAATGAATTCCTTAGGAAAATGTTTTCCATGAAAGGAAAAAAGTTTTTTAAATTAGGGAAAAATATTTTCCACTTTTCAAAAGTGGAAAATATTTTCTTCACTTGATCTCTCTTATCTCATACCTCTACAAATCCTCACTTCCTCCTCCCAATTCTTCTTCTTCTTTTCTTTTTTTATTCGAATTATTTTTTAATTTTCTTTTTCTTTTTTAATTCGAATTAATTTTAATTTCCTATTTCTTTTTCTTTTTCTTTTTTTTTTCCTTTTCTTTTCTTTTTTTCTTTTTCTTTTCTTTGTTTCCCATCTTCTTCTTTCTTAGCTAGTCGTTGGCCGTCACCAAGTGAACCTCAAGCTCGTCAATCTCAAGCTCACGCTCGTCATTCTGGCGAGCCTCGAGCTTGACGCTCGCGCTCACCAATCTGGGGAGCGGAAAATATTTTCCTTACAAAGCACCAGAAAATATTTTCCGAAACATTTTCAGGTTTTAACCGAACACCAGAAAATATTGTCATTTTCCTAGAAAATGACTTTTGGGAAAATATTTTCCGAAAATGACCCATTTTCCGCGAAACGAACGGACCCTTAATGCGATGAGTTATTTGCATCGGTGTCTGCTCGAAGCAACCTGGTTGCCCCATAATGGCCTTGTATCATGGATCAAGCGGCTGCCACCAAAACTGGAGAATTTCAAGCAAAGTGTCACCGAAAGGTTCGACTTCTCTTTAAGAACATTAAAGAGGCTTAGGCATTGGAAGAAAACAAAGCCCCCGAAAGTTAATTTATTCAATTTCCTCGTATTTTTGCTTCTTTGTACATTTTAACTCCTATAATTTCCTTTTAATATATTTTGATTTCCATATTCTTTAATTTTTTTGCAATTTGCATTTCATTGCACTTATATTCGTAGATTCGTCACTCCAATGTCTCGCTCGCATGTTTTGTGTTTGAGTGTGCAATCACGGAGCGATCTTGATCACTTTCTAATCATCAGAAGTTCATATTATCTTAGACTTACGTCGAACTTTGTCAACATTGTTTTGGCAAACACAGGCAAATATATTTTCACTAACAGAGAGCAAGTGGTTGGGGAGGGAAGCCCACGGGGGGGCACTTACTATTAGTTTGGTGGGCATGTGCGTTCTTTTATTGAGATTAATGTTTTCCAGTTACATGAAAGGTGCTATTATCATGTAAGACATTTATTACATAGAAATTTAAGTGATTTATCATTGTTTCTTACGTAAAAGATATTGTTCTATGTTGTTATTTTACACAGCAATTATAATAGGTTATAAAATAATATCGTTTACACTATTGATAAGGTAAAGTGGACTTCCTACTTTTATGGAATCTCAATCATTTTCTTTCTTCCTCAGCTATCCTCAATTACTTGTTTTACAAATACTATATCCAAAGACAAAATACGTAAATTTATAATTTTATGCTGCCACTCATATATTTCAATTTTTGAATTCGAATCTTTTCTATTCTACAATAACCTTACAAAAGAAGAATTTCAAATCTTCAAATAACGTTCTCTTTACATATGCACGTATGTGTACAATTTAGTTGCATTTTTTTTTTCTTTTTATCACTCTCTATGCAATGTATGATTTTTTAATTTTTTTTTATTTCTATCAATTTCATGTACTCAAATATTTTTTTAATAGGATGGTTTTACTTAATCTTTCAAATGCCGCATCCTTGCGTACACGTAACACGAGTGCTCGTTTGCTAGTTGTATATACATGAAAGAATGGAGTGAGAAAAGAAAAAGGAACTCCCAGCATCGCAATATGTTTATCACATTCTCTCAGAGCCCAACTTGCAATTCGATTATAACGAGCTTAGTTGAGCCCAACATCATCTTCGTACGTCAAACTATTAATCGAAGTTAGCAAAATGCCTTCTCGACTCCGCATCGTTGGGCTTTTGGTGGACTCGGATTTATCGAACCGAAAACATGTACACCACATTCACATGTATCATTATGAGCTAGAGCATATAAGTTAATGTCGATAACACTTGACACGTAATCGAGAGTGACCCATCACACCTTACATGATTTCACCCAGCTCAATCCTCATTTGTTTAAAACCTTTAAAACCAGGTATTTTATATAATTTGGGAGAGGAGAAAGTTTGGTTGTATTTTAAGTATGAGAGGCTACCTAGATTTTGCTACTCATGTGGAAGAATTGGGCACTTTACAACAGGCTGTGAAGAAATTCCTTATGATGTGACCAAAATTGAAGATAGGATGACGAATAGGTTTGGGAATTGGCTAAGAGCAGAGGCTAAGGAGAATAGCCCGTTTTGGCAGATATTTTATGATGAAAAGGTGGCTGAAGAGGAGGAACTACAAGAAGACAGCGACCTCTCCTCTCATGATACTCAAATAGTTATCTTCTCTTGAGAGAAAACAGAAGCAAAATCTACAAAACCAACACAATCTCTAAACAGGGCACATATGGATATAACTTTACCTGAACACCAAGTGGAACAGCAACACGAGAAAGGAAAAAGCATCATGAATATAGACAAACCAGAACAACAATTTCAGCCATCTGTTATATCCTCTTCCAGGACAAAAAAGCAGTATTAAAGAAGGAAAGCAGGATTGTAAAAAGCTCACCAGCAAAGAAGTTAAAGAGGTATACTCCTTATCACCCTTCAGATGTAGAGTTGGCAAGTTTGGATGAAGCGAATTTGCAGGACACTCCTATAAGTATTTCCGAAGAAACTATGGGAAGAGCTTTGGTGGCTAGCCCAAATAAGCCACCGGTTTACAAATGAGGGCTATTTGTTGGAACTGTCAGGGGTTGGGCACACCACTGACAGTCCAGAATTTGAGAGCCATTGTGGCTCAGGAAAGGCCCAATTTAATTTGGTTAATGGAAACGAAAAACAAAGAAAATGTGATAACTCATCTTAGAAGACAACTGAAGTTTAAAAATAGTTTTGTGGAGAACCCGAAAGGAATTGCAGGGGGGATGGCGGTGTTATGGAATGAGGAAATGGCTGTGGAGGCGGAATTCAGCTCTCAAGAAATGATTAATTTGATATGTGTTGATCACGAGAGTCGGATTAAAATGCGGATAAGTTGTGTGCATGCTCCAAACATATATGGGGAAAGATTACAGCTATGGGAGAAACTGAGACAGATAGGTCTTTCTAATACACTCCCATGGGTGTGTGTGGGGGATTTCAATGAAGTACTTTATTATTTGGAGAAGATGGGAAGAAGGATGGCGAGAGTTATAGAATGCAGGCATTTCAAAGTTGTATCCATGATTGCTCGTTAATGGAAATAGATTGTAAAGGGTGTGCGTTTACGTGGTCTAATAACAGAGAAGGGGCTGATTTGGTTAAGGAGAAACTGGACAGAGTGTTTTGCTCGATGGATTGGCAGCTCATGTTCCCGGAAGCTGAAGCCTTTGCTCTACTAGCAGTTGGGTCTGATCACAGTCCGCTCCTTTTGGTGAGTAGTGCTGAATCTGTTAAAAAAAGAAAAGATTTTCACTTCGAGGCCTTTTGGGTTGAAGATGGTGAATGCAGGGATATAGTTAAACAAGCATGGAAATCTCAACCTTGTCTCCAAGGAGGATTGAGAGATAAATTACATACCACCAGCCAAGCATTAAAAGAATGGAGTAAAAGAAAATTTCCGAATAGCAATATCCGTATTACAGCACTAAAGAAGGAGCTTCAATCCTTAACAAATAGCCATAGCTTTTATCAAGAAACAAACAGGATAAAGATTATAAAAGAAGAGCTGGAAACCTTATGGTGCAGAGAGGAAATGTTTTGGGGTTTGAGATCTCGAGTCAATTGGCTTCGTTGGGGAGATAAAAATACGAAGTATTTCCATGCAACAACGATCCAAAGGAGACAAAAAAATAGAATCACCATGCTGAAAAATGCAGCGGATCAATGGATCAGGGGAAAACAGCAACTTCAGCACCTCACTATGTCTTTTTTCAAGGAGCTATATACTTCGGTAGGGCCTCGCAACTACCAACCAGTACTGGATCAATGTCCTATACTAATCGGAAATGATATAAATGAATGTTTAGTGGCGGAAGTAACTATGGAAGAAATTCATGCTGCTGTGTTTCAACTTGGAGCTCAGAAAGCTCCTGGTCCAAACGGGTTAAATTGAATTTTTTATCAGCATCATTGGGATATAATAAATTCGATGTCTTTGGAGGAAGTTCGAGATTTTTTTCTTTCGGGAGTGCTTGGAACCAGGCCTTAACATAACAAATATTACTTTGATACCAAAGATCCCCCACCCGGAAAGACTTGATCAATATCGCCCTATTAGCCTTTGCAATTTTGCATACAAAATAATTTCCAAAATTTTGGCAAACAGATTGAAAAGATGGTTACCTATGCTGATTTCAGGAGAGCAAAGTGCCTTTGTCAGTGGAAGATAGATTCAAGATAATATTTATATTGTACAAGAGGTGTTGCATCAATTGAGAAAGAGAAAAAGGAAAAAACACTTCCAAGCGGTGCTGAAACTTGACATGTAGAAAGCTTATGACAGAATTGAATGGGATTTCTTAGAAGGTTTCTTGCTGAAAATGGGGTTTTGTGCTAAATGGGTTCACTGGATAATGCAGTGCGTCACTACAATCACTTTCAGCATTAAGTTTAATGGGGAACCCCTTCCTTTTTTCACTCGCACCAGAGGTATTATACAAGGAGACGCTTTATCACCCTATCTATTTATTTTGGTGGCAAATAGTTTGTCATCTTTAATGGGAAAAGCTCTACAAGATGGGAATATCAAAGGAATTAAGTTGAACAGATTTTGCCCTACTTTAACTCATTTATTATTTGCAGATGATTCAATTTTTTTCTTGGATGGTTTTCTACGGGAATGCCAAAACATTGCAGTGTTATTAATCGGTATTGTTATGCCTCGGGACAAGCTGTCAACCTAAACAAGTTTGGTATTTTCTTTAGTAAAGACTGTCCATCTCTATCAAGGGATAATATGAAGAGAGAATTAAGGGTACCAGAACTAGAGCGATCAGGTAAGTATCTGGGAATTCCCTCTGATTAGGGAGCATCGAAGAGGCAAATGTTTGGGTGGATTCTAAATAGGGTCAATATGAAATTGGAGGGCTGGAAGGAACAAATCATATCAAAAGCGGGAAAAGAAATACTCCCGAAATCGGTGGTGCGAGCAATACCACAATATGCCATGTCAGTTTTTAAAATTTCAGTGTCAATATGCAAGGCTATAGAGAAAAAAAAAACAGCTAATTTTTGGTGGAAAAACAAAGAATCAAAGGCTGGTTTGCATTGGAAAAGATGGGAAATCATGAAGATGAGGAAAGATAGGGGAGGAATGGGATTTAGAGACTTGCTTACTATTAATAAAGCCTTATTGGGTCAACAAGCTTGGAGAATGGTAAAATATCTGGATGCGCTATGGAGTAAATTATTGAAAGGGTTCTATTTTTGTCGCTCAGATTTCTGGCATGCTAATAAAGGTTTTAATCCTTCATGGGGATGGAAAAGTTTGCTTATTGGAAGGGAGGCTATTGCGGATTCAGTCAGATGGTCAATAGGAAGTGGAGAAACTGTCAATATCATCACATATAGATGGCTGAAAAGAGGATTGATAGGAGGGCCTACAAATAGAAATGATCCCCAGAAAGTATCGGAGTTGATGCTATCTGAGACACAACAGTGGAATGAACCGCTGATAAGAAACCTATTTGATGAGCAGACTACTCAGGAAATCCTTGCAATACCAATAAATGACCACTTTACCAGCGATGAATTAATATGGACAAGCACAAAAAATGGGTCATTTACAGTCAAAAATGGCTATAACTTGCTAAGAGATAGTACAACAGCAAGCAGAGCAACAGAACACCCTTCTTCCTCATATCAAACACTAAAAGAATTATGGAATGTGATATGGCATATGCGAACCCCTCCAAAAGTGAAGATATTTGTATGTAATGCTTGTCAAAACGCTATACCAACCAAGGAGAACCTATGGAAACGAAAGATCTTACCTGATCTGGTATGTGATCTTTGCCGAGCCAAGGTGGAAACGGTCGAACACACCCTTCTCCTTTGTACATGGGCTGCAAGGGTTTGGAACCACCCGGAAATCAACTTGCGAGTAGATGCACAGGAGGTTAAACGAACGGGGGAATGGTTGGTACAATTTATAAGGAAAAATTCGAACCTCCCTTCACTGGAGAGAATCAGAAATCTTCTTTGGCAGGTATGGAAGGAGCGCAGCAATTTTGTCTTTCGAGGTACAAAACCAAAGGTCTGCAAAGTCATAGATCTAGCAAAAGTTCAGCAAGATAGCTATCAAAAATGGGGATTTGGGTATTCACCAGCCGAAAAAATCGACGAACAGAAGAACCCGCTTAACTGGCAAGCTCCAAAAGCCGGCTCGCTCAAGCTGAACGTAGATGGGTCACTGGGTGAGGGATCGACGGAGGGAGCGGTGTCTTGCGTCGTCCGGGACTCCTCCGACAGCCTCTTAGACGGATTTACGAAGACAGTTTGGGCGGAGACGACTTTGCAGGTTGAAACCCTAGGGGTTCTCGAAGCCCATAGTACTTGAAAGAAAAAGAAATCGAGGAAGCAATCGTGGAGTCTGACAACCAAGTTCTGGTCAACCACTTGAAGCATGAACAACAGATGGATTGGCAGGCACGTGGGGTGTTGTTCAAATGTAAGTGTCTTCTGCAGCAAATGCCGCTTGTGGGCCTAGTTTGCTGTCCACGATAAGCTAATGCAGTGGCGAATTGGGCCGCGCGACATCAGCAAATGAAGACCATCCCTCCGAACTGGCGGGCCTATCCTCCTCCAGGCCTTTGGGCTCTGTTATGTGTTGATGCCCCAGCTGTGGGCTCTCGTGTTTCTGCCTTATGAGATAAATAAAATAACTCTTTCGACAAAAAAAAAAAAAAAAAAAAAAAATCCTCATTTGTTTTTTATTAGCGTTAGTCGTAACCCAAATCCATCTTGGTCAAGGGAATTTGTTTTTTTTGTATATATTTTATCTTTTTCATCCTTCCTGACACTTTCTTTTTAAAATGAAATGCTATGCAATTCACATATTCTTACCTACATACATTTGATGCTAATACTAAATTTTTTTTTTTGGTCGGTCCTATTCTAATCATATTCTAACACTCACTCTCAGACTTTTGTCCTATTCTAATCATATTCTAACACTCACTCTCAGACTTTTGTCCTATTCTAATCATATTCTAACACTCACTCTCAGACTTTTGCCCTGCCTCTTTGCAGAGCGTGGGAGTCGGAACCCACTCCTAAAATGAAATCGTCCCCACCCCAATCCCCCCTGAGAAGGTGGGGATTTGAACCCTCCACCTCCCCCTTCCAAATTGGAAGGGTGGCCACTGGGGCGAACCCCCAGTGGTTTAATACTAAAGTTATTTGCACATGTGTAAAAAGCATTTGGAATTTGTTACTTGTTAGAAAGATTTTTTTAAAATATAATTTACATTTTAAAGTTGGACGAGACAATTATTTTTGGGGACAATGTTGTTTTCCACTCCGCCAAGTCATTTACCCTTTCGTCTTCTCCTTAAGTTTCCATTTCACATGTAATTTAAGAAAAAAGTTGATAAATTTAACTATACATACATTAATACCCATGGCTATACAAAGCCATACCTATTAAGATCTCTTAAAATAATCTTGCCAACATAGACGCATGTGCATTTAAACATAGATTTAGACTAATGTGTTGAGAGAAAGATAAAATTCAAGGAAGTGAATAAATTTACGAAAGATTCAAACTAATTGTCAGATGAGGGAAATTTGAATTCGATTTTGCAAAATAAAACATTGATGGGATAAGTCGGTAAGGTTGGATCAATTTGGTTACAACACATCATCATAAAAAAAAAATGCTAACAACAAGAATGCGCTTTTCAAAGAATTCTACGGAAGTTCCTTGAAACAGGACATGCTATAGGATCGATTTATCATCATTCTTATATATATTTTAAAATATTTATAATCCTCAATGTTCTTACATGAATTATCAATTATCTCATGTTATGATGAGAATGCTGTATTTTAATATTTATAAGTGAAATATCTTGTTTCTATGATCACCCAAGGAAAAGCCCCAAACCTCCCCTAGTTGACCCTGATTGTGGGTTATGAGATTGCCTCGATTAGCCTTTACTTCTTTCTTAATTCGTCAAAAAGCTACTTAAAATGATTCATCCAACCCAATGGTTTAGCCTATTGGGATTTCCAAACATTTGCAGAGAAGGCTAATGATTTGACATATTTCGTTGTCACATGGAATTGCTCTTTGTCTTGTTAAACTTTTCAACCTTTCACTGTTGGAAGAACATGTCGCGATACTTGTTTGTTCTGATATAGTTGGCTGACTTCATTCCACATTTACAGGTTTTCATCACGAGAGTTTAGAAGACTACATTGTATTATCAGGGTAGTTTGACTCTTGAAATCTATTCATACCGGAGGCAATGGCGAAAAGTGAAGACATCTCAAAGCCAAATAATGATTTCGTCCATGACTATCGTTCTTACAATTACCTTTCAAGTCCTTACTCTTAAAGAATTAAAGTAGATGCATAGTACTTCTTTTCTGAATTAATTTCCTGTTGCATCGTCGAAAGTGTACTCGAATAACATACTTCATCTCGCAAATTGGAACTTCAATCAGTTCCCTTATATTGATATCATATTTTGCCAAAAAAATCAATGCCCAACCCCTTTAATTATGGAGCTTAGAAAGGATTGTTGTCCAATCATAATTGAGATTTTGAATAATGACACATAAATATCAATTCAAGAGGATTCTTGTCACCAATGATATTTTCTCTAAGTGACACTAAATGTAATTGCGTTATCTTTTTCTTCTTCTTTTTTTCAATAATTTTGAAAGTGTTGCCTCTAGTAATATTATTGAAGAGACACGGCACTTCAATATTAGACAAAGCATTGGGTAGCCAATCATGAATTTCATCTGTAAAATTTGCATATGACATGTCTAATGGTGAAATAGTTCTCTACGTTTGGAACTATTTTGGGAATTCTGGTCTCACTTTGCAACTTGGACATGAGACTCTCTTGAATGTGGAAAGGAGAAGTGCAAGACACGCTAACATTTACAACAACTTCATTTAGGAAAACTGATAGCTTTGGTCTAGCTCTTGAGATTTGTAAATTGGATTTCGCTTTCAACGCCATTCAAAAATCAATGTCAATTGCCTCCGGATTGGATAGTCCGCTAATATTTTTTTTAAAACGTTCCTGCTTAATTCGTTGCCTTCAAGTTGCCACTCTCTCAGAGATGTAGCTTCCCCATTGTAGAGGGAATAGGACTAGAATTGAGTCCCAAGACATATCAAAAGATCATTTTGAAATTTCCAAATTGAATCGGTAGGTGACCACCGGAATTGTTATTAGAAACATCACCGTTCTTCAAGTTACTTCATCCACAAACCAAGGCACCGTCTTGGCGTCGGAAATCCACCTACTTGAATAACAAAAACTAACATAAGAGCATAAGATCTTAGAATCTCAAAGCTAGTTTAGGACGACTTAGCTCTTCGCAATTTCCCAACTTGGCTTTAGATGAATATTTTCCCCACTTGATGGCGCGATTACTGGTCACGAGCTAAGATCGATGAAGGGTTCCGGATGTGTCTCTGGTGAGTACTGACGCCGGCAAAGGAGCTTCCGCCAATTACTCGGCTAAAAATAAAACAAGTGTATAACAGAGCACAACTGGAGCAACTTTGAAAACAGAGACCGGTGGCGATGAGTGGTGCCGGACGACTTTTGGAGGCAGCGACGAGGACTTGAAGACCAGAAAATTCTTCAATTTAGAGGAACTTTCAACTATCGTGTGAGTGGTGATGAGTGCTCTGCTCTCTGTTCTCTGGTTCTGTTGTGGCCTAGCGTACGGCGGCCGGCGACGGAGGCTCGACAGTGGCTTTTGTGTGGACTGGAGTTGACTTGAGGCCAGCGATGGTGATACAAGAGAGGTACCGAGAATCAGCGCTATTGATTGAATCGAAGTCGGGCACCACAGAAAGACAAAGAACTTTCACTTTCATTTCCGTCCATCGAAGAAATGAAGGATCGATCTCCATCGAGCTTCAATCATGGCCGTTCTTCTCGAATCAATTCTTGAGGCTAAAGTCTACTCTCGTGAGGATGTTCGTGCCGGTGAAATTATCCAAACCAGGGTTTAGATCGTGATTTTCAATTTATAAATAGATTATTAGTTGTCCGTTGTGAGTGTATGTTATTGTATTTTCAATGAAAGGGAGCCGTGAACGCCATGCGGAAGTGCGACGTGTGTCATGGATTTCAGTAAACAACCGCAGATGTCGACGTGATAATCAATCATATCATTGTGTAGTTAAATGATTAGAAACTCATAAGAAGTAATTAGGGAGACTTATTTTTAGGGCTTTTCAAAATAATTTAACCTCGATGGTGATAGGATCATCTAGCTTATGCATCGTATATTCTTTCTAACAAGCACGTTCAACGTTTTTTCCTTGATAAGAAAATTCAGAGAACATATCTAGCCGCATGCTTAAAATAATAACAATTTGTCATTGCCCGATCTAGTGAAAAATTTATAATGAAGATACTATCTAAACAAACTAAGGAAGTATGTATCCTGATACTCACCCTCAAGTTGGTGCGTGAAAATCGACGATGCCTTTAAGTTCTTAATGGTTTTGTGAAAAGATTCATGATTTGTTCGAAGAATTCATCAATGACATTTATGCAATCTTAAGTGTTATATATTGTGAGAGTGCATTATATGTGTAGTGCGCTCAATACACTCCCGAATATCAAATGGGGTTGATCAAAATAGGAGTGTATCTTCAACAGTAGTTCCTTCCACATTGGCTGGTCCACACATGCAACTAAACATATTCATATTGCGACGCACTAGAAATTGACAAGAGAGGAAAAAGAAAAGTCGAAGGCTTGAAACATGTTCTGTTTATTGCTTTGAACGTATTTTCTTCCGTACATTTAATAACCCGAAGCAGTTCTTCAAAGTATGGTAAGTTTCTCCAACTCTCTAACTCCTGTTACACATGCCCAAAATAATCAACAATGGCTTCAACCAAGATAAGATGCAAGAAATTGTTTAGCAAGAAGGGGGCAAGTATTACTTGCTAAACAAGCTCCCCTACGTCTTCGAAATGTTCTCTTGAGCCAAAGCATGGTGATCATTGTTGTCATTGAAAATTTCTCAATAGCCTTATCCATTGCCTGGAAGTAAGATACCCTCCAAGATCCCTTGAAGTGCAAGACGCTACAGAATCCTAGAAATCCCACCGTAAAACCAGGTCCCAACCCGCATAGAACCAATTGCAGATATCCAAATTGCCTTCGCTAGGCTAATCTCCATTGGAATTATCACTGTCGCGCCCATCACTACCGGGTGGCTTGTCTCCAGGACAAGTATACGGAATAGGAGCTCCACATAGCCTGTCATTGCCAGGATAAACAGATGTATCGTCCATGGTGCGCAAATGGTTGCCAGATGGAATATGGCTAGAGAGTCTATTGAAGGACAGATTGAGATGACTAAGGAAGTCCAAGCTAGATATGCTCGAAGGGATGGTACCTAACAATTTGTTTCTAGAAAGACCAAGAAATTCTAAGTTTTTCAAGTCACCAATATTTGAGGGGATATATCCACTCAACTTAACCTGAGAGAGGATCAGATTTTGAAGTTTGATGAGCTTAGTGAATCTTTTGGTATTTTCCCATCCAACATGTTTGCTGAAAGATCGATTGAGTAGAAGTATTGAAGAGTAATTCCATAGATTTGGCTAGTTCCCTTTCTGTTAACCATAACATGGACACCACTCATATAAAAATTAATCGCAGGACCATTCGCATTAACCATAGAGAAGATCCCGTCAAAACATTTGGGAATTGGTTCAGAAATGTTATTCTATGCTAGGCTCAAGAATTGGAGATATTTAAGTTGGCAATATTGGGGAGGAATGCCCCCAACAAAGCGATTTAGACCAGGTCGTGGACAAAAAGTCATGATTTCACAGGTTATAGTTAAGTAATGAATTTAGAAATATGATTCTAATTTATTTATAACATTTGATTTGTATAATGATGGATTTGTATGAATGAATATCAGATTAAATTAATTGTGAATAAAGGGCTACTGCGTTTCATACATTAAAGTAATCCAAGGATAGTAGATTAATGAATTATAGATACTGAACTGCAAAAACCATTTATTGAAGTAGTAATTTAGATTGATTGATTATATTTTTACAATCAAATACAAAATAAATCAGATGATTCAATATGAAAATATTGTCCTTAAGAAAAAGGTGATTTAAGTAAATGCATTTATTACATATGCATTTGATTCCATTCCCTCAATATTTCCTCGCAAATAAGCATGAGAATATCCATTTCATTAACATAGTTTACCAAACAAAGACATCAGCCTTCATTCCATTCCATTCTATTTCTTCCCAATTCAATTATGTCGTTCCATCTCATTCTACCAAACAGAACATTAAATTATACCGTAATTGGGCATGGCTAGTACACATCACGACAATCAAAATTTTTCACAATACTTGAGGTTCCAGGTATGGATCCATCATTCTACCTTAACTACGCCGTAATTTTGGAATGTCGTTTAGCAAGCATCTCAATCCGAGCATAAGTTTCACGCATTTACAAAAATTCATACTAATTTAAGTATCGACGGGTTATTTGTGACGCCTTGTAAAAAGTAGAGTTTCCATATTCGTGATTGGATTGACGTTCAAAAGAATTCAGATACAAGATCAACCCTAAATACACATGTTACTCGTGCAACGAGAGAATGTGTGAGAATAATTTTTGCGGTGGACCGAATAAAGCCTGGCACGAATGTATATATAACTCATCCTAGATTCAATTCTCTGAATCTAATCGAGAGGATCGTATCCCTGTGCATCAAGACCAAGAAAGTGCATGCTCAAGGAGTTCAAGATACAATGCTAGGTTGAGAAAATACTAGCACTCAGAGAGAATGAGCTGAAAAACTACAGCTTAGCTTCGCTGCGCAGATTGAAGAAAGAATCACCTCAATTCAAGGAGATGCTTGAGAAACAAGCAAATGCCAACAGAGAGAAAACAAACAACATGCCCGAACGGTGAGGAAAGAGACGAGGCCGGATTGTTTTCCTAGGAGTCAATTCGTTCCCCGACCCGCATGACCCGCATTGAGAAAAGTCGGGTAGGGATTCGTTCCCATGCCCGCCCCAGCTGACCCGCCCGTCTGCTCTAGGCCGATGGCTGGGCTTGCCCCTTCGACGGTTGGCGGGCCTCCATTAGTCCCGATGTTGCTTTGGTAGCCTCCTGGCTATGATGTATTTGGACCTGGCCCATGGAACCATAGATATGGTATTCACTTGGTAAGGATGGCCCATGAAGGGCTACCCCGTTGAACCGAGCCTGGAATGGTTGCCGTTGCACGTGTTGAGTCTGTGCTTGTGTCTGGGCCTAGCTGAACTGTTGTTGAGGGGCGGAAGTAACAGCGGACGAGTCCTGGATACCTAGCGTTTCTAGCGCAGCTTCTCCTGCAGGTTGATTGTCTAAAGTTGAGGTAAGATATTGTGCTTTAGGCATGATGATGAATTTCTTTCCTCTAAAAAATAACGATTCCTATGGCAACTCTCTTTTGCAGATGGAATTCCACGAGCGGCAATCGAAACGGAAGCGGAAGCGACTGTAAAATCAGAACTTCAAGGCAAGCTCTGATACCATGTCACAAGACTAGATAGAAAACGAAGAATGTAGGGAAGAATTTTGGAGAGGAAATTTGTGCATCTATTTTCATTGATTTTAATCTGTGTACAATGATGTATATAAAATACAAAAGGAATAATAATAAAAGAAAGTGTACATTTCCTAAATATTCTGTAATATTTCTAATCCTAAGATAGAAACAATCATATCAATTTACAATCTATACCGATCTTGTGAATCATATCTTCCAACACTGATCACTCCCAATGTTAGAATATAGGCCAAATTCAAGTCGGTTTGTTTGTGCTAAGAACAGTGGAGAAATCAAGAAACCGCAAAGGAAGATCTTATTGTAAACTTGATGAACTTTTCGAGTACATAAGTTCTATTTCTCCTGCTTTTCAGACTAAATGGTAGAAGGATCCCCATTCAATAAGCCAGAGGCGATGTAGCAATGTCAAATTGGTTTTCCATCTAGCCAGCGAGTATAGAAATCCAATGATTCCCGCGGCTTGTATAGAGGGACCGTATGCCCCGCTCCCTGCACCAATTACTAGATGGTTATTATTAGCATCAGACAAGGAGATGACTAGTTCAACGAGCGGCACATGTGCGATTAATTAAAATAGGCTTAAATGCATTCCAGTAAAACAAAGAATAGAATTGCTTTGGAGCCTCAAAAGCGAGACGAAGGTTTTCATCTTCGGTATCAACTATCAAAAAGCAAGGATTTGTGAATTTGAACTTCAAATATCTCATTTCCAAACATCATACGAAATTAGTTCGTTAAGGATTAATTGAGCTTTTCTCTAGGATTTAGACACAGACAACTCTTGTTTATTTTGTAGTAGACATTAAGGAAGAACTTTTGAAATAGTTTTGTATACTGTCGCACCTTCTGTCCATAGAGATTTAAGTAGATATTATCAGCATTGTTCTATTGCAGTGTGCCACATTCCAGTTTGTTTTGACAGGGCGACCGAAATATGCAGAAAACAGCAAGCTCTTCATGATAATGCCGTGACCTTGTTCTAGTCTTTTTCGTGTAACGAATTGTGAGTCTTAAGATATGATGGGTAAGAAGGTTCATTGGTTCCTGACCTTGACCGTAAGGAATGTGAGGTTGTGGTCATACCCCTGCAGATACCTGAAACAAGTTGGAAAAGCTTGAATGCTTGGAGTTGAATGCTTAGAGCAGCATAGCGTAATCACCCACAGTGGCATTGCATAATAATTTGAATTCGTGGATGCACTTAAAAGCGACGGAAATTTGAATGAACAGAGGATTTGCAACATTTCTACTCTGACCATGAGTACTAGTCGATAAGATTATACCTTGCAAGTGCTAAGCATTACCGCCAAACATGGGATGAAGTAAGAACTTACCCAGCGACCTGCTCATTGGAGATCCACGATCTCTATTCATCGACAATTTTGTATCCAAGTGACTAGATCCACGCTTGAGTACCAGTGTAAGGTACGACTGAATCATGATCTCCACTGAGAGCAGATAAAAGAACTGTCAATTAACGACAATCAAAAGAAAAAGGGGCAACAACTATTAGGATCAAATAGGTTAAACACTCGCCTATTACATGTAAGATAAGCAAATGCCCGATCAAATAACTGGAAGCTCGACATTTCTGTAGCAAAGAAAAGCAACAAATTTAACACTTTACCGGTGCTGCGTGGATTGCTTCCCGAACTGCTTCGTTGTTTAACCATGCAGTTGCGAAATCATCATTCTGCAAACTCACAACTGAGAACATTATGATACGTAATGGGATACTGATGCTTGACTTATCTCGAGGAGAGAACGAGCACTGTTTTTGGGTCTCGCCCAATGTAAATTTGGACTCACATTATAGTAACAGATATATCGGTCTTTTGTTAACAAATGTTTAATGCAAATCTCCATCTTTTATCTTAAACGTAACTAATCAAGCACAGCAACAGCGATTGAAGGTTCTAGTTTTCTCAGAAAGCACTAAAATGTCGCCATGCTTACATTTACAATGCCCTGGAATTTGATTTTCAACCTCCAGATGAGATTGGAAAAGCAAGAGAAAATTAATCGTGCATACGAAAAGCTCGAATTACTCACAAAGCATGGGATGTGAAATGCGTTTGCTGACTGGGGACTCGATGTAACCACGTTGTCCTTTCCTAATAGCCAAAGAGGTGAATCGTAACTGAACATTCTTTCTCTTGTGTAGAGAGGCTTCTCAGTCACCCCCAAATGATGGTGGCCAAGAGGCAGACTCGTGACCTTGTTGCCTGGGTAGCGGTAGCATGGCTCAAGAATGTCGTAGCTATTCAAATCTGTCACAGCCTAGAAAGTAGAGGGAAAAAATGTCAATTTATAGGCCGTATCCCACTTGCAAACCTATTTGAGGATAGTATCGGTTCTATTGCTATTAAAGCTCATAGACATGTCCCAAATTAATGTGAAAGGGACAATGTCGCACCACGTAAGCCTTGAGAATATTCTGTCGGCATCGGTCATTTGGGGGATCATAAAATTTCCCTTTACATGTAGCCTGACAATCCTGCAGAATCAATTGTAAAGCTTCTGCTAAACATACTCATGGGACTTCTTGAGAGCACAAATCCACTCATTAGTGCTAGCTTCCCTGTTTAACCGACCTCAAAGATGTCGCTTGAGATCAGCGCCATACCGAAGAAGAAAGGCACAAGGCCATTGCCATCATATTCGTCATCTGCAATCCCATTTCCAATGAGGTAACCCTGCAGTAAGGTACATTTGTTCATTTTTAAAAAGTTCAGTCAGTCAAACCCATCCTCATGGAATTGGGTGTTCCCAAGTCATTCAGCAGAGGATGGGAAGAGGATATAGATACCTTCAAATTGATCAGAGGCTTTTCACCTTTCTTAATTCCTGAAAGAGAAATTCAATTGCAATTACTGACAAAACTCGACAGATGAACCTGGAATTTTGTTGAGTACACCGTACCTTTTACTACATTGGAGGCAAGAGTTGGCACGTAAACTCCGGCATACGACTCTCCTGATATGTAGAATGGATTTGAAAGGTACTCTGGATAGAGCTCGAACCACTGATTACAAAAACAAATTATTCAGCAGCTTTATATATTAAGATTAAGAGGAGTGCTTCAATACAATGGCTTATTAGCAGCTGCTCTACCACTATCCTACTTATTCCTTTCCTGTAAATTGGCCCGCTGACTTAACCCTAACATATTCAGATTAGTGCAGAGCCTTGCATTGTTACCTTGAGAAGAAAGGCATGCGTGTCAGAGGCGGTTTGAAGGTCTCCCATCACATAATTGCGCAGATCATCAGAGTATGATAAACCCACTCCACATGGTGAATCCAAATAGAAAATGTTGGAGACCTGAAAAACTGAGCAAGAGCACTTCCTTGTAGACCTTAGGAAACAATGAGTTACAAATTATACTACGCCAACAGGCAATCCAGTAAGTGAATGGAGAAGCTCACAGAACAGAAACGATTTTACAGACCTTAGACCAGCTGAAGGGATTGAGCTGAAGTGTAGGCAAGCTTCCGTTTGACTTTCCTGCCTGAAAATTAAATGGTCCTGCATGTAGGTATGGCCATGAAAATGGGACCTTACAACATGTGACTGCGAAAAAATCATATCGGTTCGGTGCTTAATTCGAATACCATGTTCGAAAACAAAACCGTCAAAGCTGGAGCAACCGGGTCCTCCGTTAAGCCACAGCACTACAGGGTCCTTGCTAGGATTCCTTTCAGATGCAATGAAATAGTAGAACAAATTCTTCTTTCCAGGGTTTCCCTTTATGGCGACGTACGTGCAAATAACAAACTCAGAATTCTCTTAGACAATTAAACGAGGCTGAGATCGAAATGACAGAAAGGACAATGGTGGAGTTTGTACCCTGCATAATGACTAGAGGGTAAAGAGCCATCAAATCCTGGTACGTGAGTAATGAGGGATTCATCAGGAGCTGCTCCAACAGCCAAAACAGTCAAAACCAAGCCTAGTGTTAGACCATAAGTGAACCTGAAGACCGTCATAATTCCAGCAAGATAATCAGACTACAGCGATACAATGTATTGTTGCTAAATAATATAGACGAGACAGGCTGGCGAGGAGTTGATAACGTATACAATGTCGTCTGTGCTTGGAGGCAAGCGGAAGAGAACGGCCATAACACAAGGACATCCATTACGGTACATAAGACATGTAGAAAAAATGGATGGTGAAAGAGACAAACCAGAAAAGAAATACAAATGCTTTTTGCAATCCTCGACTAAAGAAATCCAATGTTGTGGACGAGATGAACTGATGAAAACAAGAAGAGAAGATACAAGACCCAAAGAGCAGAGAGAAGAGACAAATATAAGAGTGGTTGGAGATGCTTTGTGCAATCATTGGCATTACTTCCAGAGGATTAATTCAAGGTGGAAATGCCTGAGTTGCATTCTAACTGTATAGCCCTTGACATTTGAAGAAAATTGATGTGAGACCTCAAGTTTGACCAACTGCATTAGGTGTAAACAAACCAAGCGATTTGAGCTTTAATCGCCAAACACTCGAAATGTGATCAATTCAAATCTTATCAAGTTTGCACAACGCAAACATCAAACGCATATTGCTCGGTCTTCTTAACACTTCGCTTAACACAAGAACCCCATAAGTCTAATCCTTGCAGGCTAGCTTTTTGACAATATGTATGTCAGTCCATTCGACATCAGCTCATTCCTTAAGGATATGTTTAGCAAGTGTTCTAACATGACATCATTTCATACGCACACTTACGCAATGCCAGATAAGTAGATATGCTATCATCCTATATCTGTAACGTCTGTTGCAATTTGGAAACTAGATTTAACGAGAACATGAGCCCTTGATGTTGGATAACCAAGCTGAATCGAATTAAGCTCTATCCAATTGAGCCTGTCAAACAGTAAAGCTAGCTTGAGAATTCAACCTCATTCGAGTTCGAGCAGTAGATCGAGTAAAGCCTAACTCCGCTCGATGGACACCAGCAGTTGATGATAAGGATTTCTAGAATCCACCTTTCCGCTCTAGATAACTCTTTTGTTCAAGTTTCCGGATGAATCCATCACCACTAGTTTTTGCAAACCATTAGTTAGGAAGATATTCTTACGGATTGAACGAATGTTATGCATGATTATGTAGGATGATTTCTAAAATGATATGATATCGAATGTTACCTACGCAATCTACACTAAATTATTTCTCCTGATTAACGCAATGTATACGAGACAGACTAATGTATTTTGTTCTTTTAAAGACTACAAATTAAACGTGGATGCATTTCCTATTTCATGAACTAACCATGTGATACAAACCTGTCGTGATCTACCCTAGGGGGAGGGAATAGGTTTAGGGATATTGCCTAAAAGATTGACCATGGCCCGTGATTAGATACAGGCTCTCCCAAGCCCACACCTTGCGCGACATTGGATGTTCAAATTGAGGATAGCAAAAAAATTTTAATAAGGAGTCGCCACTAACCTATTGGGGTTGGCTAGAAACCAAAAGAGGTAATGGGAGTGTACGTCACTTCATACGCGACCAGAGAATATAGGTTTAGGGACTTGATTACACTTATTAACAAATCAATGTCCTCTCGGTGCCTAATCTTATTCATTTTTAAAAAATGGATTTTTTGTCAAGTAGTTTGGATTAAGTTTATACTTATCCATTAACACATGAGATGATCATGCAAAAGCACAACCACTGGGGTAAACCCCAGTGGCCACCCTTCCAACTTGGAAGGGGCAGGAGGTGGAGGGTTCGAATCCCCACCTTCTCAGGGGGGTTGGGGTGGGGACGAAGTAAGTTTCAGGAAAAACATGCAACAATTAGTAGTCAAGCGAGCAAAAGTCAGAGAGTGAGTTGAAATAGGAGTAGAATAGGACCGACAAAAAAAAAAAAAAAAAAACATGCAACAATTAGTAGTCAAGTCAAGGAGAGTGTTAAATAAATTGCATGAAAGTTAACATTAAGGAAAAAATAAATGTTAATCCTACCTAGACTAAAAGGTAGCGGAATCCCTAAGGTAGAACTCTAAGGGCTTGGTCAACTTTAAGCATAATTCTAAATTGAAAGTCTTCCATTTTTTAGAAGAAAATAGCTAAAGAGATTAATTTTAACCTTTTTGAAGATTTTTTAATTTTTATCTTTTCGGATTTTTTAATCTTTTTTGGATTTTTTTTTTTTTTCGGTGCCTTTCTAATTACTACTAAAATGTTTAGACCTTTCAGAATTTTCGAATTTAATGAGAATTTTTTTATTTTCTAATTTTTTAATTTTTATTTAATTTAATTTTTAAAAAAATCGAAATTTCAATATTTTCTGAAATTTTTTGAATTTTTAAATGTTCTTTGGAAGTTGTTGGATTTTCAAATTCTTTTTTGAATTTTTATTATTTTTCGGATCTTTTTAATATTTTTTTGGAATTTTTTTGACTTTTTGAAATTTTTAATATATACTTAATATTTAACATTATTATAATCGGAAAAACGGGTTTGGACCGGGTAAACCCAATCTGGCCATTGACCCGACCCAACCCGGATCCAACCCAAGTCGAAAAAATTTATTTTTTGTCTTTTTCACCGCACCTTTTCTTTGCGCTCCTCCTTCCCGAAGCCAATTTTTGCTCTCTTTTTCCCTATCTATTTTTTTGACCTTTTCTGTACTTTTTTTTCCTTTTTCTTTTTTCTTTTAATCTTTTCTTTCCTTCTTCTGGTCTTCTTCTTCTTCGTGCGTTCTCTACACGCCCGAAGCTTCCATTAAATCCAGAAGTTCCCATGAATTCTACACACCCGAAACTTCCATTAAACCTAGAAATTCCCATGAATTCAAACCCAACCTCACAACGTCGAAACCACGATTTTGACGTATATTTTTTATCCCAAGCCAAGAACGGCGTGTGCCACTATCCAATGATCCCGAATATATAAAATGCAAAACGCAAGATGGATGTGGGGTGCAACATGCGGCCATAAGTTCGGATCTCGGCAAAACCAACGCGAAAATGGACGAAATGAGGACGAATGTTACTCTTTGAAAATGAAACAGACACTCCCAAAGTCCATCCAGCCCACACAATGCTCAAAGATGGCTTACGGATTGATGTTATCTCTCTTTTCTTTACTCTTGATTTATTTCTTTTATTTTAATTTCTATTATAATTTATTTAATTTTCCCTTCCCTGGGCGGGGCGTGGTTTCCTTCCTCACTCAAACTCCTCTTTTCTATGTTCTCTTCTTTGCCGAGAACGGCACCATTGCCAAGATCTCTCTTGAAGAAACGCCCCGCTAAAACTCGCCAACCACTACCCCGATCAAAACGAGATAAGGCTTCATGGGAGACGATCTATGTAAATGGTGATCAAAACAATTATACAAGAGCTTCGGATATAGCGAAGGCAGTGGCTGTTTTACTAGAAGCGCCTCAAAGGCATTTTATCAAACACCTAGGGTCTGTCGGCTCAAGACAGCCACGGACAAGAATAAGACGCGAAACTAGATCGAAACTTAATGGGAATGGCAGGGAATGCTCAACATCATTAAAGGACAGCATAAGCGAACTTGAAACGCACCCCCCGACTCAGTAACCCATGCAAAAAGCGTGAGAGAACAGGACAAGAGCAGGGCGCCAAAAAAAAAAGGTCGGCGGGGTCCCTACCCGACTCGGGGGTAGCGAACGATGGGCGAGATCGATAGATCGGATTACATCCGGTCGCCTTGCATGCCCCCGAGCCGGGATCCTTAGGCAGTCAACACGGGTGGTTGAACCAAAAACCGGAAAATTGGTGGTTTCGACTAGGAAGCGCAACCCATCGTCGGGGATGGCTAAGCGACGCTCGGCTGAGGTGGATTCCGGGTCTCCCTCTTCCCGATCACTCTCTCGCTCCCTCAAGCTCTCTCCCTCCGACATCAGAACCTCACTCAACCCTTGGAACCTCGCCTTTTTAAACTTGGCCAGTGACAGGTGCGCATGGCTTCTGCCATCGCCAGCCTGTCGTGGCCGGCCTGATCCCCGACCTTGGGATCACGCTACGACCTGCTGCTCCCTTATCTTTGTACCTCCGTCGCTCTTCCCTTTTTGCAGAAGGCGTGAGCAGAGTGAAGGTGGGGAAGAAGAAGAAGAGGCGTGTGGGCTAGGCGCCAAAAGGAAGAGGGCCAGGCAAAGAGTGGGGGGAAGAGAAGAAAAAAGCAAGAGAACAGGAAAGAAGGGCTGGGCCGGCTTGGCCCTAGCCCAATCTCATTGGATTTTTTTTTTTTTAAATAATAGTTCTTTCAATTAATTTTCTATTTTTTTCTCTTTTAATGAAATGGCTCTATTACTACTAATGCAAATGCTCCTAATGTCTATATGCCATGCAATTCAATGGAAATTACTTTTTTGGCTAGGATTTAAAAATTATTTCCTAATTTTTTATGCGATTAAGTCATAAATAAAATGGTAAAATTTAGGTGTCAACAAAACCAACATGAAGTGCTATTTCTATTTCTTATTTTATGAAAATGCCAAATTTAAATCCTAAGACTATAATGTGATCTAATGAGTTAGTATTAATATTAAACTATGTGCAATGTGGATGATGCACGCATCATAATTACTAAAGCTGTCTACGTGATACATAATTCTAAATTTCCTAGCATTGTATAATATAAGCCTAATAACCCTAGGTCTACACGCAATCTATATGAAAATAAATAAATAAATAATTGTGGATATTATTTTATGAAAATTATGCACTAACCTGAATCTATATGGATTCTAATGCTAACATGTCCTCAAGTCTATACATGTATGGCCCTAAATATAAAAGTAATGCACTCTAAACTCTAAACATGCATGATATAGTTATGTGCAACGACAATATACGAATTGATCACATCATTAATAACATACTCGATCATAGTAATCCATGCAAGACAATAGTGGGTTAGACCTTAGTGTCTAAAGGTCCAAAAGCCGAATATGCCTGGGTCAATGGAAGGAAATAATCGAACTAAAATCACTTAAAAATTGGCGGGAATGGTAAAACGAGAATTTCTAACCGGAAATTTAAGGCACTTGTTGAACCAAATTGAGATATAAATATAACAATTAAATAAAATATTATCTCACACAATTATTATAATATATTTTCTCACACTACAAACAAAACACTCAAAAGCTGACTAGCTTTTACAAGGACACACCCACAACTCTTTTATTTTTTCTCTCCCTCACATATAAGCAACCTCTCTTTTCTCTCTAGCTAGGGAGAGGTTTTCTATCGATCTCAGGAGGTGTTGAGTTGTAGACAACTCAATAACCAAAACCAATTTTATCATATTTCAACAATTCTAACGATATGGATGGGAGAGAGTGCACGCAATCGCTCCGCCCAATAGAGTTTTCAAGAAGTAAAAGCAGCAATGTCAGGGTCTTGCTCAAGAAGAACCTTCTCCTCTTGGCTTAGTACGATCCATGCATCGATTCCACCCTCAGATTTACTATCAAGGAGAATAATCTTGCGGACAGGGACGCATGCGCTGCTCACCAAGTCCGGCCTCCCCCAACCAAAATCGATGTCGTAGAATGGGAAACCACACCAGCTTGTAAAGTCCACCACATTCTCTTCGTCACTGTTAATCCCCTCATCGTATTCTCTATTAGAATCCTTCACCATATCCATACACATCTCTGTGTCCGCTATGGCTGCGAACCTTGTCTTCGCATTCGCAAACATATCGTGGATCATCTTCACAAACGCTTCGAAATCCAGGCTGCTCTGACTCATCGGGTGTCGGGCGACGACCTTGGTGATGACGTTACCGAACGCATTTGTCGGTATGGGTAGATTGACTCTCCCACGCAAGTTCATGTTCTGGCAAACGACAAGGGGCCTTAGGCGCCCGTGTTTCGCTCGATCCATAGTTACGAATGCCTTACATAACAGTGCGGACACAGCCTCCACTCTCGATATCCTCATATTTTTAGGGCCGGCTAGTTTCAATCTCGACAGGGCCGCACCACTGAATAAGAACCGATTCATCGTGAGTTTTACTCCAGCAAGAAGTGGAGGGATAATATTTACCCCCGACCTCTTCACCGGGAATAGAGAGGACATCTGGAAATACGGTGAGGCTAATTCGTGGATTCCGCTCCTGCACGCGGTAGCCCATAGGTTCATGAATGTCACCATGGCGGCCATGTCGCCTAACTTGTGACAAAAGCGCAGGCTGATCACGAGTCTCCCACACTCGAACACGTTCACTTGAATCACGACTAGGGGATTGCCGGCTGGTCCCATTCGGAACTCGGACAAACGGCCAAGCAGGTCTGTGTCAAATTCTCCATGGAGGAGCTGTTCGAGCTTGCCATTCACTTTGGCATGCACAAATTCTACTCCTTGGTCGTTACAGTCGATAAAGAGCTCTTCCTCGACGTACCGACCAGCTAGAGGGTAGAAGATCGCTAGGGTATCCGAAAGCGACTCCTCCAAAAGGCGAAGCCTTTGGCAAATATCGTCTTCATGGTTTTCGCCGTTGGCCTGGTAGTAGATAAGGAAACCATGGTAAAGTGAACACGCAATCTCATCAATACCTGAAATGTTTAGCTTTCGACTGCGGTTCGGGGTCGGAGCCGATGGCTTGATCAATTTCTTGCTTTGCACTTCGATCTTCATACTTGAATCTCTTCCGGTCACTGGTGCACTCAAACCTGGTGGGTGAAGATTAGTTATATAGATATTTTTTGTGGAGCAACCTTTTTCTATAAGTGAACTCCTAGATAATCCAAGAAAAATCTAGTCTGAGGGAGGCAATATAAGGTTGTGTTTTAAAGAGAGCCCACCGGAGATTTTGCAGAGATTTCACTGTAATATGTCCGTAAAATCTAGTCTGAGGGAGGCAATACAAGGTGGTGATGAGAGCCCACCGGAGATTTTGCAGAGATTTCACTATAATATGTCCGTTAAATCTAGTCTGAGGGAGGCAGTACAAGGTCAGAGATTTTGCAGAGATTTCATTGTAATATGTCCGCAAAATCTAGTCTGAGGGAGGCGATACAACGTGGTGATGAGAGCCCACCAGAGATTTTGCAGAGATTTCATTGTAATATTAAATGTTATTAGTTCGCCGGCCTAAATACAATGCGGTCCCAAAATTTATAATTTATTTAATGTAATCCATGAAATTTAGCCCAGTATACAACATTGTTCTTGAATTTTTAATTCGTTCAATTGATCTTTGAACTTTTGTAAATGTTCATACTAGTCCCTAAACTATATGAAAATTTCCAATGATATCCTTCCATTAATGCAAGTTAAAAAAGTTCATTAATTTGACTTTCAAGTCTGTTAGTTTAAACAGTGGATAAAAAACATTACATATAGAACATCCACGTAAGATATTTAACTTAAATCAGAGTATAATTATTTAAGTTATCAAATAACATTGATAATCATTTTTCCAAATTGAACAAATTAAAAGGATAATTATAGTCTAACAAGTTGAATTTCTCAAGTACATAATTCATTTAACGTTCAAGCGTACTAAATTGGAAGTCAACTCAACAAATTCCATTTAATTGATTTAATGAAAAGATAATATTGGGCACTTTCATATAATTCGAGAATTATATTGAATATGTACAAAAAATTCGAAAACCACATTGAATAAATTAAAAATTTATAAATAATATTGCCTATTGAATTAAAGTTCAGGATCACAATGAACAAATTAAAGTGTGATTCTAAATCATGTTTATACATTTGGATTAAAATTATCACTTACCTACCTAAATGGGATACAACTTGCATAAATTAATAATTAGACACTAGTAATCATAAAGACTCCAAGACTATGTTCGTCCATTTGCACGAAAGCATCTTTAATGGTGAGAGACTACGTGGACAATGCTTCAAATGCCACACGGATCTATTCAGACTCCATGGTGGTTCAATTCTACATCTTTTTTTATATCTGATTTTTAGTCGACGCGTCGATAAAATGTAAAAATTGATATTTAAGTTTCTGATCGCGACGGAGCCCCATTTTTCGAACAAACAGTGTTGTTTTTCATTTCTTTGTTTTGCATTATCGTTTTTAAGCAATTTCTAATTTATTTTAAAAAAAAAACCCAAAAAGTCAAACGATTGACTTTTCGGATTGACTTTGTGGTCAATCATTTGACCAAAAAATTAACCCCTAGTCAAAAATTAACTTTTTACCCCTAAAGATTCCATTTAGCTTTAATTTCACTTTTGTCAAATCAATTTCTCGAAAATTCAAAGATTTGACCAAAAAAATCAACCTTTTAGGAAAAGTCAATCAAATGGTTGATTTTTTCATCAAACTTTTGACAAAAAAAAAATTTGAAAAAATCAAAAATGCATAAATACATTTATTTTAATGTCAATTTGACTTTTGTGTCGAAAATTTCACAAAATTCAATTAAGAACCTTGATTTCTAAATTTTCAATTTTAGGTTCTAAATCTATCAAAAATAAAATTACTTTTATTCTAATCATAAGTAGATGTAGTTCTTCATTTGGAATTTGGTTTATGAACTGTTTGAAATTGCCTGTGTATTCAATTTCGCAATTTATAGAGTCAAAATGCGAATTGCCGTTTTGAGCCTTAATTTAGGGACCAAAATCGATCTTTCATGACTTACAAACGGCGATTGTTTCTCACTCATTTCCTTAAGATAAGTACAAATCCAAAATTGATTTTGAAAAATTCATACCAGAACTTATCAATTTGAAGGATTTCATCCTCCCGAGCATAAGAAAGTCAAGCAATTAAGCTTCAATCATCAAAATTTGAATTAACCCATTCATAGCTATGGTTTAATTTCATAAATTTGGGTCCAATTTTAATATTAGGCTTAGATCCATTTTTAAACTAAACCCGAGCGCTTCAATTCAAGGTCAATTTGAATGCGATAATGATCTTGCACATGGGTAATTCATTAGATAGGGCAATTATGACATTAATTGAACTCAATTTTGGTTAATTTGCAATTCAATGGGCGAAATTGCAAATTTTGCCCATTGAATTGCAAATTTTACCATATTAGACCTTTAGGCTCAATTCAAAGCACCCATGGTTTTGACTCTTTTTTTTTTTTTTTCACGACAATCATTCAATTAGGTCAATAAAAGACCCCTAGATCACGTTCATAAGGTTTGATTAGCTTAATTGTATCTTAATTGGTCAATTTCTTCTTCAAAATGATAAAATTCCTTTGGATAAATTTTAGACCCATAGGAGTCCCCAGTGGACAAAACAGAAGGAACTAGACCAAACCGATCAAAATCCGGTTGAATTGGACCAAACCGGTCTGATCGGCCACCGACGAGGCTGGCCGGTTCAGCCCCTTGTTGGCCAGCTCCTGACCTCCAACGATCGATTCTCGAACCCTCTCAATTTCAATTTCACTTCTGCACCTTCAATTTTTATATATCGACCCTCAAATTTCATCAAATTGCAAATTAACCTCTAATCAGATATTTTGGCGCAATTTTCGATTTTGGTTTGGGTTTCTGTGAATCAAACCAATTAGATCAACTACCCAACACCTCGAGATCATGATAGAACCTTCAAAATTGATTTTTGACTGTTGGATCGAAATTTCGATCATCGAATCAAACTAACGACCGAAATCGATTAATTTTGAGAGCATATAAGTGAAATTTCCCTTTTAAGGGAGGCTTCATTTGTTGCACGAAATCTCTCTCTCTCTCTCTCTCTCTCTCTCTCTCTTTTGGTGCCAAGAACATATCTCTCTTCCTCTCTCTAGCTCAATCTGATCGGACCTCTTTTCGGCGACTAGATTGCCACCGATTTAGCCCCCACCGGCGACGATTCATCTCACCAGCAATCTACTCATCCTACTCTAGCTGCTAAGAGTTAATTTCACCTCCGGCAACTCCTTGATCTGCCATTTCAAGCTTGATCTCCTTCACTAGCATGAAGACTGGTCCAACTCTCAGACTGGTGGTGATTCAGCCACCTTTTGAAACTATTCCTTATTGTCCAGATTTAGTCATTGGCGATTTGTGGAGGTTTGATTGAAGTTTTGGCGAAAACTTTGATCGATTTCTATCAAAATCGACTAAATTGTTATAAAAGGTAATTTCTTAGTCTCGAATCCCGTGAAAAGAGGCCGGATTAGCTGATCGAGGCTAGGGCTCAATTTTAGGGATATATGCTATACTCATATGATCTTTGATGAGTTGCTGAAGCTCGAACTTGAATGATTGTGCTTGATTTTGCTTAAATCTGCATTTTCGTAGTTATAGGATTGATTTACTGTTTTGACCAAAACAATGTCTGAAATGACCTCATTTCAACTCAAGTCCTCTTAGGATTAAGACATCCCAAGCTTCAAAATGATAGGTCGCACGCCCCAATCGAGTGTTGTTTGACCCTCAAAAAACATCTCCAAAGATAAGCGATTTTGTTGTAGTTTAGTTGGATTTTTGGTTCTGTTTTTGTTCCGAAATGAGACTTTACTATTTTTATGTAACCTTCTATGATGATTTTGAACAATCTTTCCCCATGAGTTTTGTTCCAAATTTTTTTGTGCACATCTCGTGAATTCATTGTCGCTGAGATAAAAAAAAAAGTTATCTATTGTAGATTCGACAAACAATTTGGGATTACTCCACTTAGTCCATTCCTATGTAGGCTAAGAACTTGTAATTGCTGAAGATGGCACAAGGATTTCGAAATCTGACCATTCAACTTGTTATCCCCAAATACAAAAGTCTTCAACTTTTGCAATGCTCTCCAACATCGAGGAAGTCTCCCAGACAATTGGTCTTTTTAGATATTAATTTCAGTTAGGTCATTCAATCTACACAGGGAACTTGATATACCACCGGTGAGATTATTACCCCAAAAGTCTCAGTATTGTTAACCGTGGCATCTTGTCTCTGATGTCTTGGGGAACTTGGCCACTAAGCATGTTGCTTGAGATATCTAAATGTGTAATATTAGTGGAAATGTTGTAGAGCCAATCAGAAATGTCATTTGAGATGCTCACATTTGACATCATCAAACGGGTAATGTTACTCTGTGTTTGAAGCCATTTTGGAAATTCAGGTCTCACTTTGCAATTTGACAAATCTATTTTGTGAACTTGGAATGGCGGAACCCAAGTAGAGCTCACATTTAATGTGAGCTCATTGGAAGAAATGTCTAAGCCGGTCAAGCTTCTAAGATTTTCAAAGTAAAGTTCGCTTAAAACTCCATACAAAAAATTATTGTGGACTTGGAGCTCCTTCAAATTCGATAGTTGTCCAATACTTTCTGGAATGATCCCACTCAATTTGCTATCATTTAGATGCAACCTCTTAGAGATGATAGCTCCCCCAAATTGGCAGGAATAGAACCAGAAATCGAGTTCGTTGAAAGATCGAGGAACTCTAGTTCTTTGAAATCTCCGAATTGATTCGGGAGGTCACCACTAAATTTATTGCAAGAAACATCAAAGATCTTCCACTTACTTCGCACACAACCATGAAGACCACCTAAGATGACGGAGATACTCCCATTGAAGTAGTTACTGCTTAATTGTACCACTTGCAATTTGCAAAGATTGCTTATGTTTTTTGGAAATTCACCATGTATCAAATCTAAAGACACGTCAAAGAAGGCAAGCCTTTGATTATTCTCGATGATCGCCGTGGGAAAAGGACCTTTGATATGAAAGTTGTCAGACAAATCAATATGTTCTAACTTGCTCAAGTTATAGATCCATGAAGGAATAGAACTTAAATTATTGGACTCGATAGTGAGGAATCTAAGAGAGGTGAAATTGGCCTGCAAAAAGCTAGAAATATCTTGCAATTGGCAATTGCTCAATCCTAAAGATTGCAAAGATGAAAGCATGTTAATGGAACCAAACCAATCTTTGGCACTTTTAAAGCCAACACCAGACATATGCAAGTATCTCAGGGAAGATAATTTTGACATCCAATCAAGATCATTCGAGGTTAAATAACCTAGAACGAAGTCATTACTAAGATCCAAGTACTGTAATTTGGAAAGGTTATTGAGCTGCCTAGGAATATCTCCATTGAAGCCTGCATATGAGAGGTTGAGATACTTTGATTTTTTAAGAGAAGCAAAGAACATTAGGATTTTCTGGGTTGAAAAGTTGTTGACGCTAAGATCTAGGTGCTTCAGATACTTTTGTTCAGTTAAAGAAGGAACTATGTTACCTCCCAACCTACACTGATTTGAAGGTTCAAGCATATCGATCTCTTCAATACTTGGATTATGAAGATCAAGCTTTAGAACATGACCTATCTTCTCGTTGCATTCAACTCCTTCCCACTTGCAACATTCCTCACCGGTCCACGACAACAAGCGTCTCCAAGGATCAGTGAGACCATGCTTGAACTTTAGAAGAGTTTCCCTCTCCACACCAATACAACTTACATTTGTTGAAGCGATGGAATGACCGAATTCGACAATTTGAGTGATAAAGATTGCCAACAAGAAGGTAGACACAAGGCCACCGCAAGACGCCATATGTAAGGACCCGGGCCTCCCACTGTGTAATATTGTCCGCTTTGGGCCTTCGGCCCTCACAGCTTTAAAACGTGTTACGCAGGGGCAAAGGGCCATCCCTCGGGCCTTCCCTCTCCCAAGCCATAATATTGTCCGCTTTGGAAGCATGGCCCACCAGCCCGTCCTCCCTCACGGCTTTGTTTTCAGCGCAGCGGAAGCGTACGTGAAACGCGTTACACAGATTAGAGAGACCCAAGCCTTATAAACTAGGCCAAGACTCCCCCCTAAGCGATGTGGGACAAGATAGGGACCCCTTCCCTGCGCACATCCGGGGACCGAGGCGCGGACGCACCGCCATCTCTCCTCCCCGCGCACCACTACCTGGGCTCTCGCACCATAGGTTCTTCAGGATCTAAGAACAAGTATTGCTTGGTCTTTGATTCACCAAGAAAAGAGTCACTATGGTATATTGTTGGGGTCATTTTCTGATCACTGTCAATCATGACTCGCTAGAGGATGACTCTTAACTTTCCAAGTCAATGACTTCCAAGACCCGCCAAACGGCCCACCCATCAAAATCAATCCAAAACGATAACATCTTTAATCTTTGTAATAAGGTTGAAGGAGGACGACAAACAAAAGCAAAGAGCTTTCCCTTTTTAACCAATACAACTTACATTGGTTGAAGCGATTGAATGACCATATTCAATTACTTGAATGACAAACATTGCTAATAAGAAGATAAACACAAGGCCGTCACAAGACGTCATTGGTTCTTTAGGATCTAAGGGCCTATTTATTAAAATCTATTTTTGTTCCCGGGAACAACTATTTCTATTCTTTTGTTTCGGGAAACGAAAAAAGAATAGAAACATGTTTGGTAAAATTTTTGTTCCCGGGAACAAAATATCTATTTTTTTGTTCTTGAAAATAGATTTGGAACATAAACAAGAAGTAGAAAAAAATAGTTTCTTGTTCTCGGAAACAATTTCTTGAATCAATTTTTTTTCTCTCTTCTTTTTTCTTCTCTTCTTCTTCTTCTTCTTCTTTTTCCTTTTGGCAGGCACCGGCGACCAGCCAGACGAGGGCTAGCGACCTCGCCGAAGCATTGCTAGCCCCCGAAGACGCCGAGCCATGGAGAGGCACAACAAGGCTGAGCCTCGTGCGGCTAGCCTTGCCGTGGCCAGGCTAGGCTCCAGCGAGCTCGCCGGACCTCGCCCAGCCAGTCACTGACCATGGCGATGGCCAAAGAGAAAAGAAAAAAGAAAATAAAAAAGGATAAAATAATAAAATATAATTAAAGAATTTAAAAAATTAAAAGAAATAAAAAAATCTAAGAATCCTACCAAACATATTTCTATCATGGGAATAGAAATTTAGGGGAGTTACCAAACACGTTGTTTTGTTCAGAAATTGTTTCCGAAAACAGAATCAGAAAAAATTATTTCTCATCAAAAATTGTTCCCCATAATAGAATGGTTATCTAACACGCCCTAAGAACAAGTATTGATTGGTCTTTAATTCACCAAGAAAAGAATCACTATAATATATTGCTGGGGTCATTTTCTGATCACTATCAATCATGACTTGCTGGAGGATGACTCTAACTTTCCAAGGCAATGGCTTTCAAGACCCACCGGTCCACCTATCAAAATCAATCCAAAACTTGTATCATCTTGAATTTTTGTAATAAGGTTAAAGGAGGACGACAAACAAAAGCGAAGAAAGAGGGACGCTAATGGCATTGTGTGCCTCTAAAACTGGCTATTGTTAGTGTATGATCTCCAGAAATTAGTTATTGACGGTGTCAACCATCCACTGCACCCTATTTTATCACAAAATGACCAGTATTATGAAATAGTAACTTTCATTTTTTTTAATAGAAAAAGGTATCCTTTCATTTAAGCAACATCTAGATTAGTGACCTATAGTGTAATAAAAATGGAGATATATCCAAAAAAGTCATAAACCTATTGTATAAATATCAATTTAGTTATAAATTTGTCAATTTGGCTAATGTAGTCCTAAACCTTTTAATGAATTTCTAATATAGTCCATCCCGCTAATTTAAGTCGGAAATCATTTATGTGGCAATTCAGTTAGCACCAACCATCCTACATGGTAAGGTCAACAATTGATGTAGGAAGGTAATTTGAACGCCATAGTTTTGCAAAATTTTTAAATTTTTCTTTCTTTTCTCTTTTTCTTTTTCGTTTTTTTCATTTTTTTACTGTTTAGGTTCCTGTTGAACACCTGTATTTGTCTCCTTCAAGGTGGAGGAAACAATGAACGCCAAATCGTCACCCAAATCTAGGCTTTTCTGAAGTTATATTTTTCCTTAAGATAATTTTCATTGTCTCCCCGAATCACATCCATTGCTCTACCAATGTCAAGCCCGATGTCGTCTCGCTCGACGGCTGGGACTTTCTTGAGACTTACGCCAAGATCCGTGATGACAGCAAGCTTCATGTCACTGTGGGAGAGTTCAATGCATCGAGGCAGTCCCTTGGCTCCAGCTCCTTCCCCACGTTGACCCCGAGGTCATCAAACTTCACAAGTGCTAAGATTTACACCATGAGCTCGTCTTAAAACACATTCTAGAACCACACTGGCCGCAGGTGAGGGTTGCCGGCCATCACCAACATGCTAACGAGCCCCGTCGGTCCTTGCCGCTGCCGGCAGAGGGAAGAAGATGAATATTAGAGAAGGAAAGAGTAGGGAAAAAAAGGGAAAAAGAAAAGAAAGAAAAATGAGAAAATAATTTCAAAACCAGGTCATTTCATTTAAGATTGTTCATATCAAATGCAGGTGGTGCCACTTAGGATGGACGGAACTAACTGGATCGTCACGTCAACGATTTCCATCCTAAATTGAGTGGATGGACTTCTTTGGAAAATTGCAAGAAGGTTTTGGATTACATTGACAAATTTAAAATTTAAAATTAAACCGAAATCGTGTAATACGTTTATAACTTTTTGGGTAATTTCTCCTTAAAAATACAAAGGAGAAGTTCTATGAGGGCTTTTAGATCGGTGGCTGTTTGTGCTTGTTTTTAAAGGTTCTACATTTTAATAAGAAAGTCTCTCTATTTGAATATATCATGAAGTAGTACGATCGTGTGAAAGAAAAGGCAAAAGTTTTTTAAATGAAAAGGAAGGAAAATCTTTGCAAAATTAAAACGTTTTAGGAAATTGATTCAAATGTTTATAGCATTACATGCCAATTTGAAAAAAATTATCTCTCCATTTGAATGACCAGTGAAATTGCACACAGTTTTTTTTTTATTGAAAAAAAAAAAAGAAACAAGCAAAAGTATTTTATATGAAAAGGAAGGAAAATCTATGCAAAAATTTAAATCGTTTTAGGAAATCGAATCAAATGGTTATAGCATTACATGCAATTTGAATGTTACGTTTTTGTTCATTATTTTTTTCTGTAAAAACTGTTCCGGATGCTAAATATCAATGATTTTATTGTTCTCGTATGTATCCTGATTTTTTGGCCAAATTACATTGGAAGAAACTCTTAGATTTTTCATGTACTGGATCTCATATATGCTATTTGGTCTAGATAACTAATCTCATATCTAAAATCAATTTTCCGCAATTATATGGCAATGAGAGGCTTTTTTACATGGGTAAGTGTCAAAAAAATATTGGTGAAAAAAAATGACCGGTGACTTTTTTTCCTAGATAACGTGTTGCTATTTATTAAAAAAATCTATACAATTACCAATTCTTTTACAATTTGCAAATTATCAGATTTTGTTCTCACTAATCAACTTTATATGCGTAATTTAATAAAAGTTTCAAATTTATTAACTCTTATATGAAACTTTCAACCTAAATTAGAGTAATTTATCAACTTTTGTCAAATTGAATTGCCAACTTGTTTGGAATTACCAACTTCCATTTGAGACCATGCTCAAACATAAGAAGAACTACTCTCTCTGTACCAATATGACTTACATTGGTCAAAGCTTTGGAATGACAAAACTCAATTACTCGAATGACAAAGATTGCCCATAAGAGGATAGACACAAAGCCAACGTAAGACGCCATAGATTCTTTAGGACTCGAGAACAAGTATTGCTTCAATCATGTGGATAATGGTCTTGGAGGAAAGAGAGGATGCTTACAACACTATATGCCTCTTAAGACTAGCAATTGTTAGTGAATATAAATTTGTCATTTTCAGACAAAATGAAGGTGGAAGCTTGATTCAGGGTAAAGCAATGGCATGGCCAAACAAAAAATTAAAAACCAAGATGATAAGTGGTTGACATTTAATGCAAGGAGTTATTTGTGGGAAAAATACAAAAAAAGTCCTAAACCTATTCCATTGGTACCAATTCAGTCATAAAATTTTCAATTGGATCAATTCAGTCCTAAACCTTTTTACATCGGTACCAATTCAATCCATCCGGCCAATTTTGGCCTATCAGCGCTGACGTGGACATCGATCGGTAACCGAACGTTGACGTTGCAATTTTTAAATATTTTTTAAAAATTTTTAATTATCTTTTTTTTCTTTTTTTTTCTTTTTCTTTTTTCTTTTTCTTTTCATTTTCCTTTTCTTTTCTTCCTCCTTGGATTGTTCCAGCGGTGGTCGGTGAGCCTCTAGTGAAGCTCGCCGGCCACTGGGCGAGGGCCTCGAAGCCCTCGCCGGTGGCCACCGGAACAATCCAAGGAGGAAGAAAAGAAAAGGAAAAAGAAAAGAAAAAAGAAAAAGGAAAAAGAAAAAATTAATAAAAAAATCAAAAAAAAAATTAAAAATTGCCATGTTAGCATCCAATCACCGGCCGATGCCCACGTTAACGCCAAAGCAGCCAAAATTGGCCGGATGGACTGAATTGATACCGATGTAAAAATGATTCGGACTGAATTGGTCCAATTGAAAATTTTAGGACTGACTTGGTACCAATGCAATAGGTTTATGACTTTTTTGGTACTTTTCCCGCTTATTTGCATACGTAAGTCGGTGTCTGTCAAGCAACCTAGGCTGCGTAAGACAATGCTTCTTGACTGGAAAAGAGTTTTTTTTTTTTTTTTTTTTAGAAATAGTTCTTTTCTATTTCTATTCTAGGGAACAATTTCTAAGTAAAAGAACGCGTTTGGTAACTACACAAAATTTCTACTCTTGAAATAGAAAAAGAATAGAAATGTGTTTGGTAACGTAACAGTTTCTTTTTTGTATTTATTCATTTTTTATTTTTGCTCACGGATCGCCGACCGCCAACCGCCGGCCGGCAGTCGACGGTGGCTCCGGGCGGTTGAAGGTGGCCGCGGCAAGAGAGAAGAATTAAAAAAAAAAATTGACTTATTTCTAGAAATTGTTCTCGGGAACAAGAAGCAAATTTTTTTTTTTTGTTTCTTATTTCTGCTCCAAATTTATTCCCTAGCTAAGTTTCTATTCCGGGGAATATAAAAACAACTTGATGTTATCAAACGGGTTTCTATTCTTTTTCTGTTCCTAAAAATAAAAAAAATAGAAATTCTAAGAAATAGAAACGTTACCATGCGCTGCCCTAGTTGCCATAGTGGCCATGTATCATGGATCAAGCGGTTGCCACCAAAACTGGAGAATTTCAAGCAAAGTGTCACAGAAATGGTTCAACTTCTCTTTAAGAACATTAAAGAGGCTTAGGCGTTGGAAGAAAACAAACCCCCCGTGAGTTTATCCATTCAATTTCCTCGTATTTTCGCTTCTTCGTACATTCTAACTCCTATAATTTCCTTTTAATATATTTTCATTTCAATATCCTTTAATTTTTTTACGATTTGCATTTCATTAAACTTAGATTCGTAAATTCATTACTCTGCCCATGTCTCGTTCGCACGCTTTGGGCGAGAGGGTGCAACGCGAGGGTGCAACCACAGGGCGATCTTGATCGCTTTCCAATCATCAGAAGCTAAAATAATCTTAGACTTACGTCGATCTTTGTCAACATTATTTAGGCACACCCAGGCATATCTATTTTCATTACAATTACATGGCAATGAGAGGTCTTTTTTACATTGGTAAGTGTCAAAATATTATTGGTGAAAAAAAAAATGACCGGGAACTTTTTTTCCTAGATAACGTGTTGCTATTTATTAAAAAAGGAAGGAAAATCTTTGCAAAATTAAAACGTTTTAGAAAATTGATTCAAATGTCTATAGCATTACATGCCAATTTGAAAATTTTATCTTTCCATTTGAATAACTAGTGAAATTGAAAAATCGTTTTTTTTTTTAAAGCAAAAGTATTTAATATGAAAAGGAAGGAAAATCTATGCAAAAATTTAAATCATTTTAGGAAATCGAATCAAATGGTAATAGCATTACATGCAATTTGAATGTTACGTTTTTGTTTAGTACTACTTTTCTGTAAAAATTGTTCCGCATGCCAAATATCAACGATTTTATTGTTCACGAATGTATCCTGATTTTTGAGCCAAATTACATTGGAAGAAACTCTTAATTTTTCGTGTCTTGGGTCTCATGTATGCCATTTGGACTAGATAACTAATCTCATATCTACAATCAATTTTCCACAATTATATTGCAATGAGAGGCTTTTTTACATCGGTAAGGGTCAAAAAATTATCGGTGAAAATAAAATGGCTGGTGACTTTTTTTTGTCCAAGATAACATGTTGCTATTTATTAAAAAAATCTATAAAATTCCCAAAACTTTTACAATTTGCAAATTATCGGATTTTGTTCTAACTAATCAACTTTTATATGCACGATTAATAAAAGTTTCAAGTATATTAACTCTTATATGAAACTTTCAACCTAAATTAAAGTAATTTACCAACTTTTGTCTAGTTGAATTGCCAACTTGTTTGGAATTACCAACTTCCATTTGAGACCATGCTCGAACATAAGAAGAGGTACCCTCTCTGTGCCAATATGGCTTACATTGGTCAAAGCTTTGGAATGACAAAACTCAATTACTCGAATGACAAAGATTGCCCATAAGAGGATAGACACAAAGCCAACGTAAGATGCCATAGATTCTTTAGGACTTGAGAACAAGTACTGCTTTAATCATGTGGATAATGGTCTTGATTCACCAAGGAAAGAGTGACTATAAATTGTTTTTCTTGTCATTTTCTGATCGCCGGCCATAATGACTTCCCAATGGACGACTCCAATTTTCCAAGTCTTGCCTTCGGAGACCAGTCAAACGGTCAACCCATCAAAACCAACCCAAAACGTATGTCATCCTTATTCTGTAATAACGATGAAAGGAGGACGACAAAAAAAAAAAAAAAAAATACGGGAAAGGGAGGATGCTTACAACACTATTTAACTCTTAAGACTGGCAATTGTCAGGGTATATGAATTTGTCATCTTCAGACAAAATGAAGGTGGAAGCTCAATTCAGAGAAAAGCAATGGCATGAACAAACAAAAAATTAAAAACCAAGGTGATAAGTGGTTGACATTTAATAAAAGGAGTTATTTTCATACAGAAGTCGGTGTCCGGTCGAAGCAACCTAGTTGCCATAGTCGCCATGTATCATGGATCAAGCGGTTGCCACCAAAACTGGAGAATTTCAAACAAAGTGTCTCAGAAATGGTTCAACTTCTCTTCAAGAACATTAAAGAGGCTTAGGCGTTGGAAGAAAACAAAGCCCCCGAGAGTTTATCCATTCAATTTCCTCGTACTTTCGCTTCTTGGTACATTGTAACTGCTATATTTTCCTTTTAATATAGTTTCATTTCAATATCCTTTAATTTTTTTCCAATTTGCATTTCATTGCACTTAGATTTGTAAATTCATCACTCCACCCATGTCTCGTTCGCACGCTTTGTGCTCGGTTGTGCAACCACAGAGTGATCTTGATCGCTTTCCAATCATCAGAAGCTCAGATTATCTTAGACTTACGTCAATCTTTGTCAACATCATTTTGGCACACCCAGGCATACATATTTTCATTGCAATTATATAGCAATGAGAGACTTTTTTTACATTGGTACGTGTCAAAAAATTATTGGTGAAAAAAATGATCGTTGACCTTTTTTCTTAGATAACGTGTTGCTATTTATTAAAGAAGGAAGGAAAATCTTTGCAAAATTAAAATATTTTAGGAAATTGATTCAAATGGTTATAGCATTACATGCCAATTTGAAAATATTATCTCTCTATTTGAATAACCATTGAAATTGCACACACGGTTTTTTATTTTAAAAAAAAAATCAAAAGTATTTTCTATGAAAAGGAAGGAAATTCTATGCAAAAAATTACATCGTTTTAGGAAATCGAATCAAATGGTTATAGCATTACATGCAATTTGAATGTTATTTTTTTTTATTTTTTTTTCTGTAAAAATTGTTCCGGATGCCAAATATCAACGATTTTATTGTTCTCGAATGTATCCTGATTTTTTAGCCAAATTACATTGAAAGAAACTCTTAGATTTTTCATGTACTGGGTCTCATATATGCCATTTGGACTCGATAACTAATCTCATATCTACAATCAATTTTCCGCAATTATATTGCAATGAGAGGCTTTTTTTACATTGGTAATTGTCAAAAAATTATTGATGAAAAAAAAAATGGCCGGTGACTTTTTTTCCCTAGATAACGGGGTGCTATTTATTAAAAAAATCTATAAAATTACCAATTCTTTTATAATTTGCAAAATTATCGGATTTTGTTCTAACTAATCAACTTTCATATGCACGATTAATAAAATTTTCAAGTATATAAACTCTTCTATGAAACTTTCAACCTAAATTAAAGTAATTTACCAACTTTTGTCAAATTGAATTGCCAACTTGTTTGGAATTACCAACTTCCATTTGAGACCATGCTTGAACATAAGAAGAGCTACCCTCTCTGTACCAATGTGGCTTACATTGGTCAAAGCTTTGGAATGACAAAACTCAATTACTCGAATGACAAAGATTGCCCATAAGAGGATAGAAACAAAGCCAACGTAAGACGCCATAGATTCTTTAGGACTTGAGAACAAGTATTGGCTTTAATCATGTGGTAATGGTCTTAATTCACCAAGGAAAGAGTTACTATAAATTGTTTTTCAGGTCATTTTCTGATCATCGGCCATAATGACTTCCCAATGGACGACTCCAGTTTTCCAAGTCAAGCCTTCGGAGAACCGTCAAACGGTCAACCCATCAAAATCAACCCAATATGCATGTCATCTTTATTCTGTAATAACGATCAAAAAAAAAAAAAAAAAGGGGGACAGAGAGGATGCTTACAACACTATCTACCTCTTAAGACTGGAAATTGTCAGTGTATATAAATTTGTCATTTTCAGACAAAATGAAGGTGGGAGCTAGATTCAGGTAAACCAATGGCATGAACAAACAAAAAAAAAAAATTAAAAACCGAGATGATAAGTGGTTGACATTTAGGCTCCGTTCGTTTCGCAAAAAATAATTTTCGAGAAAACGTTTTCCTAATTTTCCGGCGTTTGTTTCACGAAAAATGAATTCCTTAGGAAAATGTTTTCCATGAAAGGAAAAAAGTTTTTTAAATTAGGGAAAAATAAGTGGAAAACATTTTCTTCACTTGATCTCTCTTATCTCATACCTCTACAAATCCTCACTTCCTCCTCCCATTTCTTCTTCTTCTTTTCTTTTTTTATTCGAATTATTTTTTAATTTTCTTTTTTCTTTTTTAATTCGAATTATTTTTAATTTCCTATTCCTTTTCTTTTTCTTTTTTTTCCTTTTCTTTTCTTTTTTTTTTTTTCTTTTCTTTTTTTTCCCGTCTTCTTCTTTCTTAGCTAGTCGTTGGCCGTCACCAAGTGAACCTCAAGCTCGTCAATCTCAAGCTCACGCTCGTCATTCTGGCGAGCCTCGAGCTTGACACTCGCGCTCGCCAATCTGGGGAGCGGAAAATATTTTCCTTACAAAGCACCAGAAAATATTTTCCGAAACATTTTCAGGTTTTAACCGAACACCAGAAAATATTATCATTTTCCTGGAAAATGACTTTTGGGAAAATATTTTCCGAAAATGACCCATTTTTCGCGAAACGAACGGACCCTTAATGCGATGAGTTATTTGCATCATTGTCTGCTCGAAGCAACCTGGTTGCCCCATAATGGCCTTGTATCATGGATCAAGCGGCTGCCACCAAAACTGGAGAATTTCAAGCAAAGTGTCACCGAAAGGTTCGACTTCTCTTTAAGAACATTAAAGAGGCTTAGGCATTGGAAGAAAACAAAGCCCCCGAAAGTTAATTTATTCAATTTCCTCGTATTTTCGCTTCTTTGTACATTTTAACTCCTATAATTTCCTTTTAATATATTTTGATTTCCATATTCTTTAATTTTTTTGCAATTTGCATTTCATTGCACTTATATTCGTAGATTCGTCACTCCAATGTCTCGCTCGCATGTTTTGTGTTTGAGTGTGCAATCACGGAGCGATCTTGATCACTTTCTAATCATCAGAAGTTCATATTATCTTAGACTTACGTCGAACTTTGTCAACATTGTTTTGGCAAACACAGGCAAATATATTTTCACTAACAGAGAGCAAGTGGTTGGGGAGGGAAGCCCACGGGGGGGCCCTTACTATTAGTTTGGTGGGCATGTGCGTTCTTTTATTGAGATTAATGTATTCCAGTTACATGAAAGGTGCTATTATCATGTAAGACATTTATTACATAGAAATTTAAGTGATTTATCATTGTTTCTTACGTAGAAGATATTGTTCTATGTTGTTATTTTACACAGCAATTATAATAGGTTATAAAATAATATCGTTTACACTATTGATAAGGTAAAGTGGACTTCCTACTTTTATGGAATCTCAATCATTTTATTTCTTCCTCAGCTATCCTCAATTACTTGTTTTACAAATAGTATATCCAAAGACAAAATACGTAAATTTATAATTTTATGCCGCCGCTCATATATTTCAATTTTTGAACTCGAATCTTTTCTATTCTACAATAACCTTACAAAAGAAGAATTTCAAATCTTCAAATAACGTTCTCTTTACATATGCACGTATGTGTACAATTTATTTGCATTTTTTTTCTTTTTATCACTCTCTATGCAATGTATGATTTTTTAATTTTTTTTATTTCTATCAATTTCATGTACTCAAATATTTTTTTAATAGGATGGTTTTACTTAATCTTTCAAATGCCGCATCCTTGCGTACACGTAACACGAGTGCTCGTTTGCTAGTTGTATATAAATGAAAGAATGGAGTGAGAAAAGAAAAAGGAACTCCCAGCATCGCAATATGTTTATCACATTCTCTCAGAGCCCAACTTGCAATTCGATTATAACGAGCTTAGTTGAGCCCAACATCATCTTCGTACGTCAAACTATTAATCGAAGTTAGCAAAATGCCTTCTCGACTCCGCATCGTTGGGCTTTTGGTGGACTCGGATTTATCGAACCGAAAACATGTACACCACATTCACATGTATCATTATGAGCTAGAGCATATAAGTTAATGTCGATAACACTTGACACGTAATCGAGAGTGACCCATCACACCTTACATGATTTCACCCAGCTCAATCCTCATTTGTTTAAAACCTTTAAAACCAGGTATTTTATATAATTTGGGAGAGGAGAAAGTTTGGTTGTATTTTAAGTATGAGAGGCTACCTAGATTTTGTTACTCATGTGGAAGAATTGGGCACTTTACAACAGGCTGTGAAGAAATTCCTTATGATGTGACCAAAATTGAAGATGGGATGACGAATAGGTTTGGGAATTGGCTAAGAGCAAAGGCTAAGGAGAATAGCCCGTTTTGGCATATATTTTATGATGAAAAGGTGGCTGAAGAGGAGGAACTACAAGAAGACAGCGACCTCTCCTCTCATGATACTCAAATAGTTATCTTCTCTGGGGAGAAAACAGAAGCAAAATCTACAGAACCAACACAATCTCTAAACAGGGCACATATGGATATAACTTTACCTAAACACCAAGTGGAACAGCAACACGAGAAAGGAAAAGGCATCATGAATATAGACGAACCAGAACAACAATTCCGGCCAGCTGTTATATCCTCTTCCAGGACAAAAAAAGCAGGATTAAAGAAGGAAAGCAGGATTGTAAAAAGCTCACCAGCAAAGAAGTTAAAGAGGTATACTCTTTATCACCCTTTAGATGTAGAGTTGGCAAGTTTGGATGAAGCGAATTTGCAGGACACTCCTATAAGTATTTCAGAAGAAACTATGGGAAGGGCTTTGGTGGCTAGCCCAAATAAGCCACCAGTTTACAAATGAGGGCTATTTGTTGGAACTGTCAGGGGTTGGGCACACCACTGACAATCCAAAATTTGAGAGCCATTGTGGCTCAGGAAAGGCCCAATTTAATTTGGTTAATGGAAACGAAAAACAAAGAAAATGTGATAACTCATCTTAGAAGACAACTGAAGTTTAAAAATAGTTTTGTGGAGAACCCGAAAGGAATTGCAGGGGGGATGACGGTGTTATGGAATGAGGAAATGGCTGTGGAGGTGGAATTCAGCTCTCAAGAAATGATTAATTTGATATATGTTGATCACGAGAGTCGGATTAAAATGCGGATAAGTTGTGTGCATGCTCCAAACATATATGGGGAAAGATTACAGCTATGGGAGAAACTGAGACAGATAGGTCTTTCTAATACACTCCCATGGGTGTGTGTGGGGGATTTCAATGAAGTACTTTATTATTTGGAGAAGATGGGAAGAAGGATGGCAGAGAGTTATAGAATGCAGGCATTTCAAAGTTGTATCCATGATTGCTCGTTAATGGAAATAGATTGTAAAGGGTGTGCGTTTACCTGGTCTAATAACAGAGAAGGGCCTGATTTGGTTAAGGAGAAACTGAACAGAGTGTTTTGCTCGATGGATTCGCGGCTCATGTTCCCGGAAGCTGAAGCCTTTGCTCTACAAGCAATTGGGTCCGATCATAGTCCGCTCCTTTTGGTGAGTAGTGCTGAATCTGTTAAAAAAAGAAAAGATTTTCACTTCGAGGCCTTTTGGGTTGAAGATGGTGAATGCAGGGATATAGTTAAACAAGCATGGAAATCTCAACCTTGTCTCCAAGGAGGATTGAGAGATAAATTACATAGCACCAGCCAAGCATTAAAAGAATGGAGTAAAAGAAAATTTCCGAATAGCAATATCCGTATTACAGCACTAAAGAAGGAGTTTCAATCCTTAACAAACAGCCATAGCTTTTATCAAGAACCAAACAGGATAAAGATTATAAAAGAAGAGCTGGAAACCTTATGGTGCAGAGAGGAAATGTTTTGGGGTTTGAGATCTCGAGTCAATTGGTTTCGTCGGGGAGATAAAAATACGAAGTACTTCCATGCAACAACGATCCAAAGGAGACAAAAAAATAGAATCACCATGCTGAAAAATGCAGTAGATCAGTGGATCAGGGGAAAACAGCAACTTCAACACCTCACTATGTCTTTTTTCAAGGAGCTATATACTTCGGTAGGGCCTCGCAACTACCAACCAGTACTGGATCAATGTCCTATACTAATCGGAAATGATATAAATGAATGTTTAGTGGCGGAAGTAACTATGGAAGAAATTCATGCTGATGTGTTTCAACTTGGAGCTCATAAAGCTCCTGGTCCAAACGGGTTAAATTGAATTTTTTATCAGCATCATTGGGATATAATAAATTTTGATGTGCTGGAGGAAGTTTGAGATTTTTTTCTTTCGGGAGTGTTGGAACCAGGCCTTAACATAACAAATATTACTTTGATACCAAAGATCCCCCACCCGGAAAGACTTGATCAATATCGCCCTATTAGCCTTTGCAATTTTGCATACAAAATAATTTCCAAAATTTTGGCGAACAGATTGAAAAGATGGTTACCTATGTTGATTTCAGGAGAGCAAAGTGCCTTTGTCGGTGGAAGACAGATTCAAGATAATATTTATATTGTACAAGAGGTGTTGCATCAATTGAGAAAGAGAAAAAGGAAAAAACACTTCCAAGCTATGCTGAAACTTGACATGTAGAAAGCTTATGACAGAATTGAATGGGATTTCTTAGAAGGTTTCTTGCTGAAAATGGGGTTCTGTGCTAAATGGGTTCACTGGATAATGCAGTGCGTCACTACAATCACTTTCAGCATTAAGTTTAATGGGGAACCCCTTCCTTTTTTCACTCGCACCAAAGGTATTATACAAGGAGACCCTTTATCACCCTATCTATTTATTTTGGTGGCAAATAGTTTGTCATCTTTAATGGGAAAAGCTCTACAAGATGGGAATATCAAAGGAATTAAGTTGAACAGATTTTACCCTACTTTAACTCATTTATTATTTGCAGATGATTCAATTTTTTTCTTGGATGGTTCTCTACAGAAATGCCAAAACATTGCAGCTGTTATTAATCAGTATTGTTATGCCTTAGGACAAGCTGTCAACCTAAACAAGTTTGGTATTTTCTTTAGTAAAGACTGTCCATCTCTATTAAGGGATAATATGAAGAGAGAATTAAGGGTACCAGAACTAGAGCGATCAGCTAAGTATCTAGGAATTCCCTCTGATTAGGGAGCATCGAAGAGGCAAATGTTTGGGTGGATTCTAAATAGGGTCAATATGAAATTGGAGGGCTGGAAGGAACAAATCATATCAAAAGCAGGAAAAGAAATACTCCTGAAATCAGTGGTGCAGGCAATACCACAATATGCCATGTCAGTTTTTAAAATTCCAATGTCAATATGCAAGGCTATAGAGAAAAAAAAAACAGCTAATTTTTGGTGGAAAAACAGTGAATCAAAGGCTGGTTTGCATTGGAAAAGATGGGAAATCATGAAGATGAGGAAAGATAGGGGAGGAATGGGATTTAGAGACTTGCTTACTATCAATAAAGCCTTATTGGGTCAACAAGCTTGGAGAATGGTAAAATATCTGGATGCGCTATGGAGTAAATTATTGAATGGGTTCTATTTTTGTCGCTCAGATTTCTGGCATGCTAATAAAGGTTTTAATCCTTCATGGAGATGGAAAAGTTTGCTTATTGGAAGGGAGGCTATTGCGGATTCAGTCAGATGGTCGATAGGAAGTGGAGAAACTATCAATATCAGAACAGATAGATGGCTGAAAAGAGGATTGATAGGAGGGCCTACAAATAGAAATGATCCCCAGAAAGTATCAGAGTTGATGCTATCTGAGACACAACAGTGGAATGAACCGCTTATAAGAAACCTATTTGAGGAGCAGACTACTCAGGAAATCCTTGCCATACCAATAAATGACCACTTTACCAGCGATGAATTAATATGGACAGGCACAAAAAATGGGTCATTTACAGTCAAAAATGGCTATAACTTGCTAAGAGATAGTACAACAGCAAGCAAAGCAACAGAACACCCTTCTTCCTCATATCAAACACCAAAAGAATTATGGAATGTGATATGGCATATGCGAACCCCCCCCCCCCAAAAAGTGAAGATATTTGTATGTAATGCTTGTCAAAACGCTATACCAACCAAGGAGAACCTATGGAAACGAAAGATCTTACCTGATCTGGTATGTGATCTTTGCCGAGCCAAGGTGGAAACGGTCGAACACACCCTTCTCCTTTGTCCATGGGCTGCAAGGGTTTGGAACCACCCGGAAATCAACCTGCGAGTAGATGCACATGAGGTTAAACAAACGGATGAATGGTTGGTACAATTTATAAGGAAAAATTCGAACCTCCCTTCACTGGAGAGAATCGGAAATCTTCTTTGGCAGGTATGGAAGGAGCGCAACAATTTTGTCTTTCGAGGTACAAAACCAAAGGTCTGCAAAGTCATAGATCTAGCAAAAGTTCAGCAAGATAGCTATCAAAAATGGGGATTTGGGTATTCACCAGCCGAAAAAATCGACGAACAAAAGAACCCGCTTACCTGGCAAGCTCCAAAAGCCGGCTCACTCAAGCTGAACGTAGATGGGTCACTGTGTGAGGGATCGACGGAGGGAGCGGTGTCTTGCGTCGTCTGGGACTCCTCCGACAGCCTCTTAGACGGATTTACGAAGACAGTTTGCGCGGAGACGACTCTGCAGGTTGAAACCCTAGGGGTTCTCGAAGCCCATAGTACTTGAAAGAAAAAGAAATCGAGGAAGCAATCGTGGAGTCTGACAACCAAGTTCTGGTCAACCACTTGAAGCATGAACAACAGATGGATTGGCAGGCACGTGGGGTGTTGTTCAAATGTAAGTGTCTTCTGCAGCAAATGCCGCTTGTGGGCCTAGTTTGCTGTCCACGATAAGCTAATGCAGTGGCGAATTGGGCCGCGCGACATCAGCAAATGAAGACCATCCCTCCGAACTGGCGGGCCTATCCTCCTCCAGGCCTTTGGGCTCTGTTATGTGTTGATGCCCCAGCTGTGGGCTCTCGTGTTTCTGCCTTATGAGATAAATAAAATAACTCTTTCGACAAAAAAAAAAAAAAAAAAATCCTCATTTGTTTTTTATTAGCGTTAGTCGTAACCCAAATCCATCTTGGTCAAGGGAATTTGTTTTTTTTGTATATATTTTATCTTTTTCATCCTTCCTGACACTTTCTTTTTAAAATGAAATGCTATGCAATTCACATATTCTTACCTACATACATTTGATGCTAATACTAAATTTTTTTTTGGTCGGTCCTATTCTAATCATATTCTAACACTCACTCTCAGACTTTTGTCCTATTCTAATCATATTCTAACACTCACTCTCAGACTTTTGTCCTATTCTAATCATATTCTAACACTCACTTCGCGAGGCGTGGGAGTCGAGCCGCGAGAACTCAACCCACTCCTAAAATGAAATCGTCCCCACCCCAATCCCGAGAAGGTGGGGATTTGAACCCTCCACCTCCCCCTTCCAAATTGGAAGGGTGGCCACTCGGGGCGAACCCCCGGTGGTTTAATACTAAAGTTATTTGCACATGTGTAAAAAGCATTTGGAATTTGTTACTTGTTAGAAAGATTTTTTTAAAATATAATTTACATTTTAAAGTTGGACGAGACAATTATTTTTGGGGACAATGTTGTTTTCCACTCCGCCAAGTCATTTACCCTTTCGTCTTCTCCTTAAGTTTCCATTTCACATGTAATTTAAGAAAAAAAGTTGATAAATTTAACTATACATACATTAATACCCATGGCTATACAAAGCCATACCTATTAAGATCTCTTAAAATAATCTTGCCAACATAGACGCATGTGCATTTAAACATAGATTTAGACTAATGTGTTGAGAGAAAGATAAAATTCAAGGAAGTGAATAAATTTACGAAAGATTCAAACTAATTGTCGATGAGGGAAATTTGAATTCGATTTTGCAAAATAAAACATTGATGGGATAAGTCGGTAAGGTTGGATCAATTTGGTTACAACACATCATCATAAAAAAAAAAAATGCTAACAACAAGAATGCGCTTTTCAAAGAATTCTACGGAAGTTCCTTGAAACAGGACATGCTATAGGATCGATTTATCATCATTCTTATATATATTTTAAAATATTTATAATCCTCAATGTTCTTACATGAATTATCAATTATCTCATGTTATGATGAGAATGCTGTATTTTAATATTTATAAGTGAAATATCTTGTTTCTATGATCACCCAAGGAAAAGCCCCAAACCTCCCCTAGTTGACCCTGATTGTGGGTTATGAGATTGCCTCGATTAGCCTTTACTTCTTTCTTAATTCGTCAAAAAGCTACTTAAAATGATTCATCCAACCCAATGGTTTAGCCTATTGGGATTTCCAAACATTTGCAGAGAAGGCTAATGATTTGACATATTTCGTTGTCACATGGAATTGCTCTTTGTCTTGTTAAACTTTTCAACCTTTCACTGTTGGAAGAACATGTCGCGATACTTGTTTGTTCTGATATAGTTGGCTGACTTCATTCCACATTTACAGGTTTTCATCACGAGAGTTTAGAAGACTACATTGTATTATCAGGGTAGTTTGACTCTTGAAATCTATTCATACCGGAGGCAATGGCGAAAAGTGAAGACATCTCAAAGCCAAATAATGATTTCGTCCATGACTATCGTTCTTACAATTACCTTTCAAGTCCTTACTCTTAAAGAATTAAAGTAGATGCATAGTACTTCTTTTCTGAATTAATTTCCTGTTGCATCGTCGAAAGTGTACTCGAATAACATACTTCATCTCGCAAATTGGAACTTCAATCAGTTCCCTTATATTGATATCATATTTTGCCAAAAAAATCAATGCCCAACCCCTTTAATTATGGAGCTTAGAAAGGATTGTTGTCCAATCATAATTGAGATTTTGAATAATGACACATAAATATCAATTCAAGAGGATTCTTGTCACCAATGATATTTTCTCTAAGTGACACTAAATGTAATTGCGTTATCTTTTTCTTCTTCTTTTTTTCAATAATTTTGAAAGTGTTGCCTCTAGTAATATTATTGAAGAGACACGGCACTTCAATATTAGACAAAGCATTGGGTAGCCAATCATGAATTTCATCTGTAAAATTTGCATATGACATGTCTAATGGTGAAATAGTTCTCTACGTTTGGAACTATTTTGGGAATTCTGCTCTCACTTTGCAACTTGGACATGAGACTCTCTTGAATGTGGAAAGGAGAAGTGCAAGACACGCTAACATTTACAACAACTTCATTTAGGAAAACTGATAGCTTTGGTCTAGCTCTTGAGATTTGTAAATTGGATTTCGCTTTCAACGCCATTCAAAAATCAATGTCAATTGCCTCCGGATTGGATAGTCCGCTAATATTTTTTTTAAAACGTTCCTGCTTAATTCGTTGCCTTCAAGTTGCCACTCTCTCAGAGATGTAGCTTCCCCATTGTAGAGGGAATAGGACTAGAATTGAGTCCCAAGACATATCAAAAGATCATTTTGAAATTTCCAAATTGAATCGGTAGGTGACCACCGGAATTGTTATTAGAAACATCACCGTTCTTCAAGTTACTTCATCCACAAACCAAGGCACCGTCTTGGCGTCGGAAATCCACCTACTTGAATAACAAAAACTAACATAAGAGCATAAGATCTTAGAATCTCAAAGCTAGTTTAGGACGACTTAGCTCTTCGCAATTTCCCAACTTGGCTTTAGATGAATATTTTCCCCACTTGATGGCGCGATTACTGGTCACGAGCTAAGATCGATGAAGGGTTCCGGATGTGTCTCTGGTGAGTACTGACGCCGGCAAAGGAGCTTCCGCCAATTACTCGGCTAAAAATAAAACAAGTGTATAACAGAGCACAACTGGAGCAACTTTGAAAACAGAGACCGGTGGCGATGAGTGGTGCCGGACGACTTTTGGAGGCAGCGACGAGGACTTGAAGACCAGAAAATTCTTCAATTTAGAGGAACTTTCAACTATCGTGTGAGTGGTGATGAGTGCTCTGCTCTCTGTTCTCTGGTTCTGTTGTGGCCTAGCGTACGGCGGCCGGCGACGGAGGCTCGACAGTGGCTTTTGTGTGGACTGGAGTTGACTTGAGGCCAGCGATGGTGATACAAGAGAGGTACCGAGAATCAGCGCTATTGATTGAATCGAAGTCGGGCACCACAGAAAGACAAAGAACTTTCACTTTCATTTCCGTCCATCGAAGAAATGAAGGATCGATCTCCATCGAGCTTCAATCATGGCCGTTCTTCTCGAATCAATTCTTGAGGCTAAAGTCTACTCTCGTGAGGATGTTCGTGCCGGTGAAATTATCCAAACCAGGGTTTAGATCGTGATTTTCAATTTATAAATAGATTATTAGTTGTCCGTTGTGAGTGTATGTTATTGTATTTTCAATGAAAGGGAGCCGTGAACGCCATGCGGAAGTGCGACGTGTGTCATGGATTTCAGTAAACAACCGCAGATGTCGACGTGATAATCAATCATATCATTGTGTAGTTAAATGATTAGAAACTCATAAGAAGTAATTAGGGAGACTTATTTTTAGGGCTTTTCAAAATAATTTAACCTCGATGGTGATAGGATCATCTAGCTTATGAATCGTATATTCTTTCTAACAAGCACGTTCAACGTTTTTTCCTTGATAAGAAAATTCAGAGAACATATCTAGCCGCATGTATCCTGATACTCACCCTCAAGTTGGTGTGTGAAAATCGACGATGCCTTTAAGTTCTTAATGGTTTTGTGAAAAGATTCGTGATTTGTTCGAAGAATTCATCAATGACATTTATGCAATCTTAAGTGTTATATATTGTGAGAGTGCATTATATGTGTAGTGCGCTCAATACACTCCCGAATATCAAATGGGGTTGATCAAAATAGGAGTATCTTCAACAGTAGTTCCTTCCACATTGGCTGGTCCACACATGCAACTAAACATATTCATATTGCGACGCACTAGAAATTGACAAGAGAGGAAAAAGAAAAGTCGAAGGCTTGAAACATGTTCTGTTTATTGCTTTGAACGTATTTTCTTCCGTACATTTAATAACCCGAAGCAGTTCTTCAAAGTATGGTAAGTTTCTCCAACTCTCTAACTCCTGTTACACATGCCCAAAATAATCAACAATGGCTTCAACCAAGATAAGATGCAAGAAATTGTTTAGCAAGAAGGGGGCAAGTATTACTTGCTAAACAAGCTCCCCTACGTCTTCGAAATGTTCTCTTGAGCCAAAGCATGGTGATCATTGTTGTCATTGAAAATTTCTCAATAGCCTTATCCATTGCCTGGAAGTAAGAGACCCTCCAAGATCCCTTGAAGTGCAAGACGCTACAGAATCCTAGAAATCCCACCGTAAAACCAGGTCCCAACCCGCATAGAACCAATTGCAGATATCCAAATTGCCTTCGCTAGGCTAATCTCCATTGGAATTATCACTGTCGCGCCCATCACTACCGGGTGGCTTGTCTCCAGGACAAGTATACGGAATAGGAGCTCCACATAGCCTGTCATTGCCAGGATAAACAGATGTATCGTCCATGGTGCGCAAATGGTTGCCAGATGGAATATGGCTAGAGAGTCTATTGAAGGACAGATTGAGATGACTAAGGAAGTCCAAGCTAGATATGCTCGAAGGGATGGTACCTAACAATTTGTTTCTAGAAAGACCAAGAAATTCTAAGTTTTTCAAGTCACCAATATTTGAGGGGATATATCCACTCAACTTAACCTGAGAGAGGATCAGATTTTGAAGTTTGATGAGCTTAGTGAATCTTTTGGTATTTTCCCATCCAACATGTTTGCTGAAAGATCGATTGAGTAGAAGTATTGAAGAGTAATTCCATAGATTTGGCTAGTTCCCTTTCTGTTAACCATAACATGGACACCACTCATATAAAAATTAATCGCAGGACCATTCGCATTAACCATAGAGAAGATCCCGTCAAAACATTTGGGAATTGGTTCAGAAATGTTATTCTATGCTAGGCTCAAGAATTGGAGATATTTAAGTTGGCAATATTGGGGAGGAATGCCCCCAACAAAGCGATTTAGACCAGGTCGTGGACAAAAAGTCATGATTTCACAGGTTATAGTTAAGTAATGAATTTAGAAATATGATTCTAATTTATTTATAACATTTGATTTGTATAATGATGGATTTGTATGAATGAATATCAGATTAAATTAATTGTGAATAAAGGGCTACTGCGTTTCATACATTAAAGTAATCCAAGGATAGTAGATTAATGAATTATAGATACTGAACTGCAAAAACCATTTATTGAAGTAGTAATTTAGATTGATTGATTATATTTTTACAATCAAATACAAAATAAATCAGATGATTCAATATGAAAATATTGTCCTTAAGAAAAAGGTGATTTAAGTAAATGCATTTATTACATATGCATTTGATTCCATTCCCTCAATATTTCCTCGCAAATAAGCATGAGAATATCCATTTCATTAACATAGTTTACCAAACAAAGACATCAGCCTTCATTCCATTCCATTCTATTTCTTCCCAATTCAATTATGTCGTTCCATCTCATTCTACCAAACAGAACATTAAATTATACCGTAATTGGGCATGGCTAGTACACATCACGACAATCAAAATTTTTCACAATACTTGAGGTTCCAGGTATGGATCCATCATTCTACCTTAACTACGCCGTAATTTTGGAATGTCGTTTAGCAAGCATCTCAATCCGAGCATAAGTTTCACGCATTTACAAAAATTCATACTAATTTAAGTATCGACAGGTTATTTGTGACGCCTTGTAAAAAGTAGAGTTTCCATATTCGTGATTGGATTGACGTTCAAAAGAATTCAGATACAAGATCAACCCTAAATACACATGTTACTCGTGCAACAGAAATGTGTGAGAATAATTTTACCGGCAAAGTGGACCGAATAAAGCCTGGCACGAATGTATATATAACTCATCCTAGATTCAATTCTCTGAATCTAATCGAGAGGATCGTATCCCCGTGTGCATCAAGACCAAGAAAGTGCATGCTCAAGGAGTTCAAGATACAATGCTAGGTTGAGAAAATACTAGCACTCGAGAGAATGAGCTGAAAAACTACAGCTTAGCTTCGCTGCGCAGATTGAAGAAAGAATCACCTCAATTCAAGGAGATGCTTGAGAAACAAGCAAATGCCAACAGAGAGAAAACAGAACAACATGCCCAGAACAGTGAGGAAAGAGACTGAGGCCGATTGTTTTCCTAGGAGTCAATTCGTTCCCTGACCCGCATGACCCGCATTGAGAAAAGTCGGGTAGGGATTCGTTCCCATGCCCGCTCCAGCTGACCCGCCCGTCTGCTCTAGGCCGATGGCTGGGCTTGCCCCTTCGACGGTTGGCGGGCCTCCATTAGTCCCGATGTTGCTTTGGTAGCCTCCTGGCTATGATGTATTTGGACCTGGCCCATGGAACCATAGATATGGTATTCACTGGTAAGGATGGCCCATGAAGGGCTACCCCAGATTGAACTGAGCCTGGAATGGTTGCCGTTGCACGTGTTGAGTCTGTGCTTGTGTCTGGGCCTAGCTGAACTGTTGTTGAGGGGCGGAAGTAACAGCGGACGAGTCCTGGATACCTAGCGTTTCTAGCGCAGCTTCTCCCGCAGTTGATTGTCTAAAGTTGAGGTAAGATATTGTGCTTTAGGCATGATGATGAATTTCTTTCCTCTAAAAATAACGATTCCTATGGCAACTCTCTTTTGCAGATGGAATTCCACGAGCGGCAATCGAAACGAAAGCGGAAGCGATTGTAAAATCAGAACTTCAAGGCAAGCTCTGATACCATGTCACAAGACTAGATAGAAAACGAAGAATGTAGGGAAGAATTTTGGAGAGGAAATTTGTGCATCTATTTTCATTGATTTTAATCTGTGTACAATGATGTATATAAAATACAAAAGGAATAATAATAAAAGAAAGTGTACATTTCCTAAATATTCTGTAATATTTCTAATCCTAAGATAGAAACAATCATATCAATTTACAATCTATACCGATCTTGTGAATCATATCTTCCAACACTGATCACTCCCAATGTTAGAATATAGGCCAAATTCAAGTCGGTTTGTTTGTGCTAAGAACAGTGGAGAAATCAAGAAACCGCAAAGGAAGATCTTATTGTAAACTTGATGAACTTTTCGAGTACATAAGTTCTATTTCTCCTGCTTTTCAGACTAAATGGTAGAAGGATCCCCATTCAATAAGCCAGAGGCGATGTAGCAATGTCAAATTGGTTTTCCATCTAGCCAGCGAGTATAGAAATCCAATGATTCCCGCGGCTTGTATTGAGGGACCGTATGCCCCGCTCCCTGCACCAATTACTAGATGGTTATTATTAGCATCAGACAAGGAGATGACTAGTTCAACGAGCGGCACATGTGCGATTAATTAAAATAGGCTTAAGTGCATTCCAGTAAAACAAAGAATAGAATTGCTTTGGAGCCTCAAAAGCGAGACGAAGGTTTTCATCTTCGGTCTCAACTATCAAAAAGCAAGGATTTGTGAATTTGAACTTCAAATATCTCATTTCCAAACATCATACGAAATTAGTTCGTTAAGGATTAATTGAGCTTTTCTCTAGGATTTAGACACAGACAACTCTTGTTTATTTTGTAGTAGACATTAAGGAAGAACTTTTGAAATAGTTTTGTATACTGTCGCACCTTCTGTCCATAGAGATTTAAGTAGATATTATCAGCATTGTTCTATTGCAGTGTGCCACATTCCAGTTTGTTTTGACAGAGCGACCGAAATATGCAGAAAACAGCAAGCTCTTCATGATAATGCCGTGACCTTGTTCTAGTCTTTTTCGTGTAACGAATTGTGAGTCTTAAGATATGATGGGTAAGAAGGTTCATTGGTTCCTGACCTTGACCGTAAGGAATGTGAGGTTGTGGTCATACCCTTGTAGATACCTGAAACAAGTTGGAAAAGCTTGAATGCTTGGAGTTGAATGCTTAGAGCAGCATAGCGTAATCACCCACAGTGGCATTGCATAATAATTTGAATTCGTGGATGCACTTAAAAGCGACGGAAATTTGAATGAACAGAGGATTTGCAACATTTCTACTCTGACCATGAGTACTAGTCGATAAGATTATACCTTGCAAGTGCTAAGCATTACCGCCAAACATGGGATGAAGTAAGAACTTACCCAGCGACCTGCTCATTGGAGATCCACGATCTCCATTCATCGACAATTTTGTATCCAAGTGACCTGATCCATGCTTGAGTACCGGTGACGACTGAATCATGATCTCCACTGAGAGCAGATAAAAGAACTGTCAATTAACGACAATCAAAAGAAAAAGGGACAACAACTATTGGGATCAAATAGGTTAATTCAACAAGTTCAAGTTAAATCAATCCTATTAGGAGTGCCATGGCAAGAAGAGATATCTCAGTAATGCAGAGGGCATGAACATCACATATCTCACCTGTATATCAGTGCCCTGTATCCCTCAGAAATCAAACTTTTGTGATACGGGATCATACTTCCTGTATCGATGGTATAGTTTCTCCGCACTCTAATGGCGCATATCTCCCAAGGACCTGCGACACTCGCCTATTACACGTAAGATAAGCAAATGCTAGATCAAATAACTGGAAGCTCGACATTTCTGGGGCAAAGAAAAGCAACAAATTTAACACTTTACCGGTGCTGCGTGGATTGCTTCCCGAACTGCTTCGTTGTTTAACCATGCAGTTGCGAAATCATCATTCTGCAAACTCAACTGAGAACATTATGATACGTAATGGGATACTGATGCTTGACTTATCTCGAGGAGAGAACGAGCACTGTTTTTAGGTCTCGCCCAATGTAAATTTGGACTCACATTATAGTAACAGATATATCGGTCTTTTGTTAACAAATGTGTTATGCAAATCTCCATCTTTAATCTTAAATGTAACTAATCAAGCATAGCAACAGCGATTGAAGGTTCTAGCTTTCTCAGAAAGCACTAAAATGTCGCCGTGCTTACATTTACAATGCCCCGGAATTTGATTTTCAACCTCCAGATGAGATTGGAAAAGCAATAGAAAATTAATCGTGCATACTAAAAGCTCGAATTACTCACAAAGCATGGGATGTGAAACGCGTTTGCAGACTGGGGACTCGATGTAACCGTGTTGTCCTTTCCTAATAGCCAAAGAGGCGAATCGTAACTGAACATTCTTTCTCTTGTGTAGAGAGGCTTCTCAGTCACCCCCAAATGATGGTGGCCAAGAGGCAGACTCGTGACCTTGTTGCCTGGGTAGCGGTAGCATGGCTCAAGAATGTCGTAGCTATTCAAATCTGTCACAGCCTAGAAAGTAGAGGGAAAAAATGTCAATTTATAGGCCGTATCCCACTTGCAAATCTATTTGAGGATAGTATCGGTTCTATTGCTATTAAAGCTCATAGACATGTCCCAAATTAATGTGAAAGGGACACCGTCGCACCGCATAAGCCTTGAGAATATTCTGTCGGCATCGGTCATTTGGGGGGTCACAAAATATCCCTTTACATGTAGCCTGACAATCCTGCAGAATCAATTGTAAAGCTTCTGCTAAACATACGCATGGGACTTCTTGAGAGCACAAATCCACTCATTAGTGCTAGCTTCCCTGTTTAACCGACCTCAAAGATGTCGCTTGAGATCAGCGCCATACCGAAGAAGAAAGGCACAAGGCCATTGCCATCGTATTCGTCATCTGCAATCCCATTTCCAATGAGGTAACCCTGCAGTAAGGTACATTTGTTCATTTTTAAAAAGTTCAGTCAGTCAAACCCATCCTCATGGAATTGGGTGTTCCCAAGTCATTCAGCAGAGGATGGGAAGAGGATATAGATACCTTCAAATTGATCAGAGGCTTTTCACCTTTCTTAATTCCTGAAAGAGAAATTCAATTGCAATTACTGACAAAACTCGACAGATGAACCTGGAATTTTGTTGAGTACACCGTACCTTTTACTACATTGGAGACAAGAGTTGGCACGTAAACTCCAGCATACGACTCTCCTGATATGTAGAATGGATTTGAAAGGTACTCTGGATAGAGCTCGAACCACTGATTCCAAAAACAAATTATTCAGCAGCTTTATATATTAAGATTAAGAGGAGTGCTTCAATACAATGGCTTATTAGCAGCTGCTCTACCACTATCCTACTTATTCCTTTCCTGTAAATTGGCCCGCTGACTTAACCCTAACATATTCAGATTAGTGCAGAGCCTTGCATTGTTACCTTGAGAAGAAAGGCATGCGTGTCAGAGGCGGTTTGAAGGTCTCCCATCACATAATTGCGCAGATCATCAGAGTATGATAAACCCACTCCACATGGTGAATCCAAATAGAAAATGTTGGAGACCTGAAAAAATGAGCAAGAGCACTTCCTTGTAGACCTTAGGAAACAATGAGTTACAAATTATACTACGCCAACAGGCAATCCAGTAAGTGAATGGAGAAGTTCACAAAACAGAAACGATTTTACAGACCTTAGACCAGCTGAAGGGATTGAGCTGAAGTGTAGGCAAGCTTCCGTTTGACTTTCCTGCTTGAAAATTAAATGGTCCTGCATGTAGGTATGGCCATGAAAATGGGACCTTACAACATGTGACTGCGAAAAAATCATATCGGTTCAGTGCTTAATTCAAATACCATGTTCGAAAACAAAACCGTCGAAGCTGGAGCAACCGGGTCCTCCGTTAAGCCACAGCACTACAGGGTCCTTGCTAGGATTCCTTTCAGACGCAATGAAATAGTAGAACAAATTCTTCTTTCCAGGGTTTCCCTTTATGGCGACGTACCTGCAAATAACAAGCTCAGAATTCTCTTAGACAATTAAATGAGGCTGAGATCGAAATGACAGGAAGGACAATGGTGGAGTTTGTACCCTGCATAATGACTAGAGGGTAAAGAGCCATCAAAGCCTGGTACGTGAGTAATGAGGGATTTCATCAGGAGCTGCTCCAACAGCCAAAACAGTCAAAACCAAGCCTAGTGTTACACCATAAGTGAACCTGAAGACCGTCATAATTCCAGCGAGATAATCAGACTACAGCGATGCAATGTATTGTTGCTAAATAATATAGACGAGACAGGCTGGCTAGGAGTTCATAACGTATACAATGTCGTCTGTGCTTGGAGGCGAGCAGAAGAGAACGACCGTAACACAAGGACATCCATTACAAAACATAAGACATGTAGAAAAAATGGATGGTGAAAGAGACAAACCAGAATAGAAATACAAATGCTTTTTGCAATCATCGACTAAAGAAATACAATGTTGCGGACGAGATGAACTGATGAAAACAAGAAGAGAAGATACAAGACCCAAAGAGCAGAGAGGAGACAAATATAAGAGTGGTTGGAGATGCTTTGTGCAATCATTGGCATTACTTCCAGAGGATTAATTCAAGGTGGAAATGCCTGAGTTGCATTCTAACTGAATAGCCCTTGACGTTTGAAGAAAATTGATGTGAGACCTCAAGTTTGACCAACTGCATTAGGTGTAAACAAACCGAGCGACTTGAGCTTTAATCGCCGAACACTCGAAATGTGATCAATTCAAATCTTATCAAGTTTGCATGACGCGAACATCAAACGCATATTGCTCGGTCTTCTTAACACTTCGCTTAACACAAGAACCCATAAGTCTAATCCTTGCAGGCTAGCTTTTTGACAATATGTATGTCAGTCCATTCGACATCAGCTCATTCGTTAAGGATATGTTTAGCAAGTGTTCTAACATGACATCGTTTCATACGCACACTTACGTAGTGCTAGATAAGTAGATATGCTATCATCCTATATCTGTAACGTCTGTTGCGATTTGGAAACTAGATTTAACGAGAACATGAGCCCTTAACGTTGGATAACCAAGTTGAATCGAATTAAGCTCTATCCAATCGAGCCTGTCACACAGTAAAGCTAGCTTGAGAATTCAAGCTCATTCGAGTTCAAGCAATAGATTGAGTAAAGCCTAACTTCGCTCGATGGACACCAGCAGTTGATGATAAGGATTTCTAGGTCCACCTTTCCACTCCAGATAACTCTTGTTTTCAAGTTTCCGGATGAAGATGAAGGATTAGTTAATTAAGGTCAATACGTGCATTGAAAAGAAGGAGATGTTGAAGAATGCTAAGTATGTTTGTGTTAAGCTTCTTGATATTTTTCAATCAAAATTTAAAATATGATTTAAATTTTTAGAAAGAAAATCATAAAAAATTTATATAAAAATTTACATGTGAATGTTTACATTTTATGAAAATTTTGAGTGTTAAATATCAAAAGAGAAAATTCAATCTACAAAGACCCTAAATTATCGAGCAAGGTAAAAAAAAAAAAAAACAAAGAATTAACCTGAGCAAGAGAGGGGTAAGAGGAGGAAATCGATAAATTATTTAAGAGATAAATATACTTGAAAGTTCTAAAACTTGTTAAAATACAATTAAATTATAAAACTTTCATAAAGTGCAATCAAATTCTAAAACTTATCATGAACATGCAAACAAGTCTTAAAACTTTTAAAAAGTGTAATCAATGAAAGAACTAAATTCGATTAATTTGAAAAATTTTAGGATTTAATTACTCTTTTATAAAGTTTTCAGACTCAATTGCACTTCCACAACAAGTATTAAAATTTAATTATACTTTTTAAAAGTTTTAAGACTCAAGTATACTTTCGTAATAAATTTTAAAATTTCCAATATACTTATCCAATTATCTAACTTTTCACATGATCGAGTCTAACATACTTGAGGTAACATAGACCATCCAATTGTGGAAGGCTGGACCCGGCCCACCCCTCTTCGGGTCCACCCGATAAATCTTCAGGTGGCAATGATCCTGAAACATATACATGCGTCCGGAGGATCTAATCCTCAAGAAATGAGAGCCGTTAGATCATCTTCTTCTAATCGCAGCCATTCACTTTAATCGAACATCTTCCCCATTTCAACGGGCCACTATAGGCCACCATAGTTCTGATAAAAAAACAAAAAACAAAAAAGAAGGTCACCATAGGTCCGACAAATGGACAAGAATGAATTTTTTTTTAAATGTCTCGGAAAAAGACATAAATTTTCGCTCGAGGAATAAAAACAATCACCATTATCTTTCGCATTAAATAGACTACACGTAACAGGTATCGTGGCTAATTGTATCGTTATGACAATGTGCCGGCGGACATGCTGCTTTTTATTACTAAAGAGATAAATAGATGCGATATTTACAAATTCAAAAGAAAATATGTTTTTCACGATCACCCCTACCCGATTGCATCTGGTCCACCCCCGCCGCCTTCATGGCTGTCACCGGGCGTGGTTCTGAAGTCGGCATCGGCCGCTAACTCGGATCTGGTCCAAATGAAAGTCCGGCCACGTTGGGTCCATGCCGGAGCAGGTCCCGTGCCCACGCACGTGCAGGGCCTGAAAGTTTTGGAAAATTCATTATCAATTTCTTTTTATTTATTCATTTAGAATTTTTGCGGTTTTACTTATTTGGGCTTGTAATCTCTTACATCGTGTTTTGTCCAAAGAGACGGACGTTCCAACCCTTTTTTTTTCATATCTAAGTGATGCATTTAGAAATACGACTTTAATTTATTTATAACGTTGACGTATAATAATAGGTTTACACGAATCAATATTAGATTAAATTAAATTGTTAATACCGGATTACTGCATATTACATCAAAGTAATCCAAGATTGGATTAACGTATTCCTGATTAGATCGCCATTCGAAAGGATTCAAATACAAAATCAACCCTAGATACATATGTCTCTCATCTATCACCGAATGTATAAAAGATAATCTCACATGAGCAGTGGACCAAACAGTAACCCTTATTTTATCTTTAATTTATCATTAGCATGAATGTGTATAATACTATGTTCATCAAGAACTAAGAGAGTGCATGCTCAAGGAATTCAATATATAATGCTATGTTCAGAAAATACTAGCACAAAGAGAGGTGAGCTGAAAAACTATATCGCTTAGCTTTACTGCCCAGATAAAACAAAGAATCACCTCAATTCAAGGAGATGATAAGCAAATGCCAACAGAGACAAAACGGAACCACATGCCCAGAACAGCAAGGAAAGAGACTGAGGCTTGCTAATTTTCCCACAGAATGACTAACTCCCAGGATTCAATTCTTATCCCCCTCCTCGGGTTTAATCTGAGAATCCGATGCCGAAGCATGCTGCTGCCGGCTTTACAGCCAACAGATTGCATATGAAAACAGCGAATGAATTTTCAAGTAATGACGATTTTGAAGGGGCGTCGAAAGGGTATTTACGCAATCACAGTGCAAATGCAACACTACCTCTTTTCATGCGGCTGCATTTCGAGATAGGAATACTTATGTTCCTCATGACAAAACATTGGAGGGTTAGATTAGTACTTGACAGCGAGCATTTTTCTGTGATCGTACTACTTTCATCCTCCCACTAGAGAACTCAATTTAGCAGTAGCAAGTATGTAATATGTATCTAGCCTTCACTCCTTAGGACAAAAGCTTTACTTACATTTGATTTGAGCTCTTATACAAAACGGAAGGAAAAAAAATCTCAAACTGTATGATACACATTCCGTCTATCAGCGAGTCAGATTCCTTCGAATCAGGCTCACCTATGAACTTGTTGAGCTTCCCGGCACTGTCCTCTATCGGTTTCCCGGACGTCGGAACAGAGCAAAACACAGGGAAGAACAAGGCCAACTTGTTTCCTTTCTTCTCTTGCTGAGACCAGATCAAACAGCCTTTCATAGAGGAAGAACCAAGCTCCTGCTTCAGCCGTACTTCGAGAACAAGAACCTCCCGCTCGACGAGAGCGACCTTGTTATCCAGCTGGATCCACTCGCTTTTTGACAATATGTATGTCAATACATTCGACATCAGCTCGTTCCTTAACGATATGTTCAACAAGTGTTCTAACATGATATCATTTCACATACACACAAAGGCAGTACTAGATATGTCGGCACCTTATATTTGCAACATCTGTTGGCGATTTGAAAACTAGATTTATCAAGAACCCAAGCCCTTAATATTGGATAATCAAGCTGAATCGAGTTATGCTCTATCCAATCGCACATATCACGCAGTAAAGCTAGCTTGAGAATTCAAGCTCATTCGAGTTCGAGCAGCAGACCAAGTAAAGCCTAACTCAGCTCAATTGACACCAGCAGTTGATGATGAGGATTTCTAGACCCCTCCTTTCCACTCCAGAAAACTCTTGTTTTTAAGTCTCCGAATGAATATGAAGGATTAGTTCAACATAAATTGAAAAGAAGGAGATGTAGAAGAACACTAAGGACGTTACTGTTCAGCTTCTTGATACTTTCCCATCGAAAATTAAAATATTATTTAAATTTTTAAAAAGGAATCATAAAAATTTATATATAAATTTAAATGTCAATGTTTACCTTTTATGAAAATTTCAAGTGTTTAATATTAAAAGAGGAAAGTCAATTTAGAGACCCTAAATTATCAAGCAAGATTAAAAAAAATAATAATAACTGAGCAAGAGAGGGAAAAGAGGGGAAAATCGATAATTTATTAAAGGAATAAGTGTATCAAAAGTCCTAGAACTTGTCACAAAAGTACCATTGAGTCGTAAAACTTTCAGAAGTACGATGAGGTTCTCAAACTTATCATGAAAGTGTAATCAAATCCTAAAATTTTCATAAAATGCAATCAAATCCTAAAATTTATCAAGAAAGTATAATCAAGTCATAAATCTTTACAAAAGTACAATCAACAAAATGACTTAATTGGATTGCTTTGATAAATTTTAGAATTTGATTATAACTTTGAAAAGTTTTAGGATTTAATTACATTTTTATTATAAGTTTTAGGATTTGACCGTACTTTTTGAAATTTTTAAAAATCAATTGTACTTTTGCAGTAAGTTTTAAAATTTTCAATATCCTTATCCCATTATATAATGTTTATTAAGTCTAACATATCTATGAAGTATGAAGTGACATAGAGCATCCAATTGAGGAAGGCTTGACCCGGCCCAACCCCCTTCGGCTCCACCCGATAATCTTTAGGTGCCAATGGTCTTGAAACATATACATTAGGGGTGAGCATCGGTCCAAGGTCAACCTTGGACCAGCCCAACCCCGCTTTGGTCCTGGTCCGGTTCCCAGGAGACTAGGTTGGTCCTTGGTCCTAGAATTCTTGGACCAACATTGTTCAGTCGATCCTCGGTCCCCGAGAGTTCCTATCGGTCCAACCCGGACCAACCCCGACTACATATATATAATATATTATTTATAATTTTTTTTATATAGAGAAAACCTTAAAATAAATAGCGTCAATAACATTAAATAGCTTAGAATAAATAGCGTCAATAACATTAAATAGCTTTTCAGTGAGGAGTTCAAGTAATTTTACATTATTCTTTAATAACTTAGATTTTTAATGTCTTTTACAGTGTCAATAGTCATAATTTACGAAGGAAGAAAATGTTTTTGTGAGGAGTCCTCACAGTATCCAAAAAGGCATAAACAGCTCCTTATGGCATCATCCTCTAGTATTCGTTCTCTTCTGTCTTATTTGTCATCTTAGTCTTCAATTTGCCAAAATTGAAAGAAATAACTTCTCCGCTCACCCTCGACATTCGCCTCGCTCACTTTGTGTCATTCGTGCCGCTCGCCGCTCGATGCTCACTTGGTTGGTTGCTCCTCGCTCGACATTCGATGCTCATTCTGTTTAACGCTCACCCATTTGACCCTCACCACTTGCCTTTCTTAGCTGACATTGCTCATCATCAAACCCATTAGGTCAGTACAATTCTCGGTTGCCCTTTCAAGGAGTACAAAAAATGAAATAAAAAATTATTGATTGGTCTTGGATTGACTTGGAAACCGGACCGAACCCATTGGTTTGTCCGGTCCTCAATTGTTTTTTTAAGGAGTACAAAAAATGAAATAAAAAATTATCGGTTGGTCCCGGGTTGGCCCTGGAACCGGACCGAACCTATTGGGTCAGTCCGGTCCTTGGTCCCAAACTCAATAGGGTCGGTCCCCGGTCCCAAAAATTGAGGACTAGCACTGTGCGGGTTGATCCTAGGGTTAGGGGGTGGACCGGCCCAACCCGGACCATGCTCACCCCTAATATACATCCGTCGTGAGGTCTAATCCTCAAGAAATGAGAGCCGTTAGATCATCTTCTTCTAATCACAGCCATTCACTCCAATCCCAGGGCCACTATTGGCCACTATAGTTGACCCAAAAAAAAAAAGTCACTATAGGTCCAAAAACGGATATAAAAGTCTTTTTATTTAACTACCTCAAAAAAGATATGAATTTTCAATTGAGATATAAAAACGATCAACATTATATCAAGCGGACCGCACGTGGCATTTGTTGTGACTAATCATATCGATATGGCAAGGTACCGGCCAACATGTTGCTTTTTATTATTAAAAAGATAGATAAATTCAATATTTTCAAAATCAAAAAAAAAAAATATGTCTTTTTATTTTTTGCCAAGAAAATTAAAAGGCCAAGCAGAACTTCGGGCCACGATCGCCCCTCTCCCCGCTTGCATCTCCTCCAGGCCCGCTGCCTTCGCGGCCATTGTCAGGCTCGGGCCTGAAGTCAACAGCAGTCAACGCCTTGGATCTGGTCTAGATCGAGGTCCGGCGACCTCAGGTCCATGCCAAATCAGGTCAAGGACATCTACGTTTAGTGTGGAAGGTTTTTCATTTTTAAGAAGAAAATCTCTTCATTCGAATGACCAGTGAAATAGCACACTCATGTTAAAAAGAAAAAAAAAAAAGACAAAAGTTTTATATATGAAAGGGAAGGAAAAACTTTGCAAAATAAATTCATTTTAGGATATTGATTCAAATGGTTATTGCATTACATGATAATTTGAGAATTATATTTTTTTTAAATTATTGGAGTGAGAACAGCGCAAGTGTCATAATTTTCGTACGATGCTCACATAAGTGTCAAAACATTTTTTTTCGCTCACTTGAGTGCTACAAATTTTGAAAATCGATCACTTAAGTACTATCGGCGATTTGCCTCGTCGAAAAATCCGACATGGACGCCGAATTTCAAATTTCATATATACAATTTATGTCATCTCTCATATATTTCAAATTCGAATCTTTTCTACTCCACAATAACCTTCCAAAAGAATGTCAAAAGATCTTCAAATAACGTTCTTTTTACATATGTATATGTCTACATTGTGACACCCCTGGATCTCATATACATTAATTTCACTCGACTTGTTTGTACTTCAAGAATTGTAAAATAAATTTCAGTCAAGCTGAGTAATAAGAAACTGAGCTACTCGACTCTATTTATCATAAAACTTAGTTTCTTTACACGTGGGGGAGATGAGATTAAGAGGGGGATCTCTACAAAAAACACTATAAACCACGAACACTAAATATCCCGCCTCTAGTTGGATATGTACATATTGTCAAACAACCAAAAACAAAAGTTCTCACACACGTCCAGCACTTCTCTGCCACCTCCTACTCCGCGGGACTACCACCTTGCCCCGGTCCATCGTCGTACAGCGTCAAGGGTCCCACCAGTCATCCATCTACCCGAGCGTAAAGGGCAACGAAGGCCATGTATGCCGGCCCGTTAGGCGCCCCCGTATCTACCGTCAAACAAGATGTGCATTTGACGAAGATTACTCCCGGGAAACGTCGGTCCTGGAAGTCCTCTTGCCGCCATACAAAATCGGCGGGGGAGCCATAAAGGATGGCCGTCGTGGCAGCAAGCGGGGTAGGCGGTGCAGCAGACATCTTCTACTCTGAAGAAATAACATAATAAACAAGTGTGAGTTTTTAAAATAAAAACTCAGCAAGTGGGCGGTTAGTCCTAACTCGGATTGGCCAATAACAGGACAAACAGGTAAACAGAATCATCAATTTACTGAATCCACAGAAATCTAGCTACAACAATCACCCGGGGAGACGACGCTCCACCCCGAACCCCTCGCACCCAACCTGGCATCACGAGGTCCCCTGAGAAGCTATTCAGCCCTTCTCAGACCTCTGGAGAGAATACTGCTACTCTTCATCACCCCTCTCCAGGCATCCCGACACCCAGGGTCTCACCTTGGCTCTTAGCCAACTTCACACATTCACAATTCCCTTGTTGCAGCACCAACAATCTCAGCCAATTAAGAATCAAGTACAAGATACAACAACTAATACATATTCTCGGATCAAGCGGTCTATGGACAAAAAGGAGCAGTTTTGTTCACAAACACAGAAAGTACATCAATCCTTATCAGAATATTACGAAATTTCAGTATGTTATAGAAAGGACCTAGATTAACATTTTCCGTGAAGAAACCTAAGTCTATATCTCAATGTATTAAGAGCAGTAATATCTGTTTTCTTTCAAAAATTCTGCAGCAGATTCCAGATTTAGTACCTCACAGAAGAAAATCGTTTCACCAGCCAAACCTTGTCAGTTTGTTCTCAAATTTTGATATGTTCTGCATCTACATGTCTCCTACTACATTCATGAAGAAATCAAGTCCTTATCCTAACTCGAAAATTTTATAAAGATTCAGATGCACACTGAGGTTGTGATTTAACTATTCTGGACAGCTTACAAACAGCATAAATTCAAGCCTTTGTGAGGATCAATTCAACTCAGAAAAATCCCAATTAAATATATGTTAGAGATCAGAAAGTAATGCACAATTCTTTAGAAGATAAATCCATCAAATTATTAATGTATTTGACGACAGAAAATCGGTAAACCAGCACCCTCAGCTGGTTTTTCTTACTGAACAGATCAACTATAAATTCTATCATCTGCACTCAATGGTTCCTAGCTGTTTAATTCTCTCACGAACCCTCTTTTTAGACTCGACTACACACGTATAGCACCTAAACGGGCGCTAACCACCAGCGATTCACCATTAACAACTTGAAAAATCCGTCTAAAGCCACATTTAAACTCTCGATCTTCCTAAGTTAACACGCAAGCCTATTTCGTAACTCATCAGTATTTCCTACTCCACGATGAGGGACCACAGCCTCCCTTTTTGTCCCGACCTATACCAAACTATCCACAAGCCTTGCGCGCAAGTCACCTAACACTCGTTCAACCCTGTGACCAGCCCAAATGAGCCCAAAACAGAACCAACAAATCCAGAATCGTCCTCAACTCGTTTAGTCCACATCTCTCACAGACTCTCCCTCTCTCTGTCTCTCTCTCTCGCACACCCCCTCTTCTCGTTCACAGCCTCCTCTCCCATATAACTCCTCAAGCTCTTATTCAGATTCTCGGCTAACCCATATACGCTCAAGATAGTGACATCAAAGCTCTATTCCATTCAAGTCGAGAGAGGAAAATAGAGAATATGGGACAGAGAGAGAAAAACATGGATTGGTGGTTTGTCGACTGGATAGGACGCGATACCTACGACTCACCGGTGGAGCCACCAAAACCAGAACCTACTCTATCTGAGAACTAACGTTTTCAGCCATCAATCCCGGCTCCAACAACCACTTCAACTCACGAATTGTATATGCAAAACTTCCTACAGTTTACCCATGAACTAAAGACTCCAAAGCAGCACCACAATCACAAAGGAACAGCAATCCGCTGCACCTACCCCCAACCCCAGCTACGGACAGCGCTTTATCACCCGTCCCTTGCGCCCTCACCGCCACAACCAAGCCCTAAATCAACATGTAGAGCTAGGCAGGGCAGATTCATGAACTCAAACCACAAGGACAGCTCCACTTGCCTGGATCCTTCGTCGATGGCAGGGGAAGGAGGCGTCGGGCGACTAGGGCTTCGCAGCCGGCGACGAAGCTCCGATCGGAACTGAGCAGCGACGATTCTGCTACTGGATGGAGGCGCCGGTCGTGAGAGGCTGAGATGGGGTTGGGCTCGGTGGAGACGAACGGAAGTGGGAGAAAAGAAGATGGTGGGTTTCTGTTTTGTTTTGAAAAAGGAAAAGAACGACGCTCCTTCGTGGCTAAAGGACGTCGTCCGTTTCGGGGAAGGGAAAAAGAATAAAGAAAAACAAACCCAAGTGTCGTTTCCCCCCTTCACTTTAGTAACACATGGCTGCAACGTGTACAGAGAAGAAAATTTCTTCTCAAAAATGAATCCCCCACTTCCATGCATGAGGTGGGTCTTCACCAGATTGTTATTATTATTATGATTATTTTATTACTATTATTATTATTATTATTATTATTATTATTATTACTCAACTATGCTTAATTTAACCAACGAAAAACGAAAGAGGAAATTGAATGTCACATACATTGTTTGCATTTTTTTTCTTTTCGTCAATTTCTATGCATGGTGTATTTCTCTCAATGTCGTGTATTGAAATATTTTATAAAAGGATGGTTTTACTTAATCTTTTAAATATCACTTTCTTGCAAATATGTAATACGTGTGCTCGTTTGCTAGTTTCACATAAACAAAAGGATGGCGTAATGAAAGGAGCAAGAACTCAGCATCGCATGGTGTCCATTCCGTTCTCTCAGAGCCCAACTTGCAATTCGAGTATAACGAGCTTAGTTCAGCCCAATATCATCATCGTACGTCTAAATTATCAATCAAAGTCAGCAAAATGCCCTCTCCATTCCACATCGTTGGTCTTTTGTTGGACTTGGATTTAGTGACCCAAAAAAAATCTGCACCACATTCAAATGTATCATTTTGAGCTGGAGCTCATAAGTCGATTGGCTTGGGCTCCACTAAACCCAGTCTCAATAACACTTAGCATGCAATCGAGAGTGACACGTCACACCTTATTTGATTCACCCTCTAAATCCTTATTTCTTTTTTAGTAGTGTTCATTGGGACCCATACCCCTATTTGTCCCAATCTAAGTGGGTTTGATTTGAAGTGGTCAAGGCTATATGTTTTTCTGATATATTCTATGTTGACACCTAAATTTTGGGCAACCAATTTAGTCATTTATTACATAAAAATTAGGGATTAATTTTTAACCCTTAAGAAAAAATATTATAATTCAATTGCATAGCATATAATTTTAGGTGCATTTGCATTTTTTTATTTTTTAGGACCGGTGGTGGATGGGTTCGAATTAATGTTCTGAGCTTTAATTCAGCAGGCCGGGCTAGGCCCACGAAAGGAGGAAATTAACTCAAGCCCGTCGTTATTTTTAATTAATTATCTTATGAAAAATTGAGATTTGATGTGATATTATGATGATTTTTTTTTAAAATTGAGAAAACCGCATTGCAATCTTATTTTTAGTAATAGATGAGGAAATCGGGGAGAATACTCATGAGATAAGGATTTTTGTGATCGGGAGGTTATAAGTAATAGTCGTGAGATGAAATATTAACAAAAAAGATCACGTTTTGTTTCGCCTATAAAAGGATGTGTAAGGAGACTTTTCTAGGGGGCTTTTTTCGAGGACTTTTTGGTGAAAAGAAAAGAACAAAAGGTGAAGGAAAGTGAAAAGGGAAACGTACAAACAGAAGCAGCATAAGGGAGGAAGTGATTGGACATTTACTGTTCATCTTCTTCCCCAAATTCGCTGCCCCAATCGCCAGCTCCTCTTCACCCGCGCTGCGCTCGCACCGCCGGTCTCCACCAGCCATCGTCGCGCTGACCCACGACGACCCAAGCGCCGACCAGTAGCTCGCCGCGCCCACCGTCGGTCCCTGGCTGCGCCTCCGCCTCGACGTCCCCGTAGCTGAAGCCCACCGCGCCTGCACTAGCAATCGCCAATCGACTCCTCGCGACGACCCGAGCCCGAGTCGAGCCGCTCTGCCACCACCGCTCTAGGGCGCCGCTCACCTTCCGCCGCGAGATCTGCGACGCGCGTCGCTGCTGCTCTCGGCCGCCGCCGTGCTCCTGCACTCGTTGCTGCAACAACCCACGAGTACCAGCAGCAGCCCATCTGCCTTCGCTGACCGTCCGGCGCCGCTCGTGCACAGATCGCCCTCCGCCGGTCTCTGCCGCGCCTTCGCCCAAGCCGGACTACTGCCCTTCCAACTCAACGCCCTTGTAGAGTCTTCGTCCAACGCCATGCCCACATCACCCATTACCGCTCCGCTCCACCTTTCGCCAGATCCGAACCCCTTACTCTCGCCGTCGATTGAAGTCCGGATTCGCTCATTGCTGCTCCAATTCCAATCGACCCGCAACCGCGCCTCTGTCCCTGACACCAACGACTTGCTTCTCTACCGAACCACCACCTGCGACCCACAAGAGCCTGTGCCGCGACCTGAGTCCGTGACTGCCTTACTCCGATCTGTTGCTAGATCGGGCCTTGCTCCTCTTCGAGTAGCTATTCCAGTTCCGACCACACGATTTCGGCGGACCCGCGGCGCCACCCGAGAACCGCTGCTGTCGCCAGTCTACTCATCGCCGATCTCCCTCATCGACCTTCGTCCGGAGCTCCGACCGCGATGCCTTCCGACGATTGGGACCCTCTACCCTTGGAGACCCACGAGCACGAGCGGTGCCTTGAAAAGAAGAAAAAAAAAAAGAAAAGAAAAGGAAATTAAGTAGTTTTATTTTCTTCTTCTATTTACTTTATTTTATTTACCTCTTTTAAGTTCAGTTGTCATTGTGTTTGTGTAAATTGGAAGTGATCTCCATTTCATGAAATTTTGTAGGCATTATCCGTAGGGTCTTCCTCAAAATTATTGTAATTACTAATTTGATCCGTAAGATGTCGGATCATTTTTTTAATTATATTAATTTTTGGGGTTTGTTGATAGTATCTTAATTGTTGAATCAATATAATTATTAATTTGATCCGTAAGACTTCAGATCAGATTTTTAATTATTTTGAACTTCTTGTCGTGATGTTTAGGGTTAGATAATCATTAATTTAACATGTGAGACAACGGGTTATTTTTTCGATTATTTTAATCCTTTATTTGTTGAATATCTTGATTGTTTAGATTTAATGTTTAGTTGATAATTGCTTGTTTTGGAAAACCACTAAAAAATCTAAAAAAAATATTTGAATTAGGATTCAGTTTGTGTTGGAATACTTCTATATTGCATATCTAGAATAGGGATTTTATTTCATTTAAATGTTAATTTTTTTAGTTTAATTTGAATTGCATGTTTAATTTTAATTTTGAATTTCATAAAAAAAATTAGAATTAAGGCATTCTCTACACTTCATTGCATATTAGATAGAATTGCATGTTTCATTTTAAATTTAGATCATCTTTTTAGATAAATTGCATTTGAGATTAAGATAATGTCTTAGTTTAAATTAGGATTTAATATGACTTAATCCTTAGTTTAAATTAGGCAGAATCTTAATCTAGCTGTATTATTTTTGCATTTTTCTTAAATTTCGAATTTCATGAAAAAATACAAAATTTGTCTTTGCATAAATTAGTTTCAATTTTTAGGATAGATTGCATTTTTTAAAATATAAATATCAAATGCACGTCATTTAGTTTTTATTAGGTTCATTTAATTAGAACTTCATCGTCATTAGACTAGGTCATTTAATAAATTTCGTGTGACATATAGTTCGCATATGAAATTGCGTGATGCATGTCATTTTAGTTGAAATAGAAATAATTTTGTATGTCATTGTTTCGCATCACATGTCATTAGAATTAGGTCATTTAGATTGCATTTAATTATTGCATTTCTTCATGTCATATAGTTTAGGTCGTGTTGCCACGTCATATTAGATTATTAGCATGCATCGCATGATTCTCATTAAATAAAGTGAAAGTAAAAATTGAATTGATTGCGTGTTAATTAGAAATCATATCTAGGGTTGTTAATGTGGATTCTAATTTAAGATTGCATATGTTTTCGTTGCTTTGAGGTAAATTCTGCATTATTTTATTCGCTTTCTTGGGTGTTAAATTGATGGTTTGTGCACCTGTATGATCACCTCACACGTTAGGAAAGTGAATTAAAATCAAATCAAGCTGCCTGCAAAAAAAAAAACATTGTTGAAATTTAAAAGAAATGGTACCGAAAGGGCATTAGAGAAATCTAGTGTAACCAAGTCCCCGTACCCTTAATCTCTAGTTCGTAGGAGTAAGATAATTCTCCCATTATTTTACTTAGGTGTCTAATCGACCTACCATAAACTGATTAGTGGCGACTCCTAGTTAATAATCTTTTGCATGTCTAAAAATTTAAACTTAAGTCGCGATTTGGTATGGGCTTGGGAGAGCCCGAGCTAAGCTTAAAGACTTAGTAGTTTATTAACCTAGTTTTAGGTGGTGCACTCGAAATTTTAGGTCGCGACATTCTATCTTTCTTGTATCTTTTTGATACATTCTTTTAAAATGAAATGCTATACACTTTACATGTTTTACTTGCATACGATTGATGCTAATGCTAAAATTATTTGCACGTGTATAAGCATTTGAAATTTTTTTAAGAGATTTGATGACATTATACTTTACCTTTTAAAGTTGGACTAGACAATTAATTTTGAGGACAATGTAATTTTCCTCTTAGCCAAGTTTCTCTTTCTTCTTCTCCTTAAGTTTCCACTTCACATGTAATTTAAGAAAAAACTGATAAAATTAACCGATACATTTATTGATAGCTATGGCCATACAGAGTCATACCAAAAATAAAAATAAAAAAATCCAAGCATATGCCTATGAATATATATATTTAAATTAATCAGTTGAGAGATAGAACAAAAATTCTAGGATGGGAACTATTTAGGAAAGAAATTTAAATGGTTCTCTGAAGAGGGAAATTTGCATTTAATTTTGGAAATTAAAATATTTGTTGGATAAGCTAGTAGTTAATTGACTCTATAACGGTTTTCACAATTTTGTTATAACACGTTATCATAAAATGTACTAACAACAAACATGGGCTTTTGAAAGAATTCTAGGAAATTTTGTTGGAATAGGACATGCCATGGGATTGACTTATCATCATTCTCATAGTATAATTTATTTAAAATTTTATTATCTTAAATTTTCTTACATGAATGATCACTTATTTCATATTTTGAAGAGAATACTGTATTTTAATATTTATATACGTTATAAGTGAAGTATCTCATTTATATGACGTCCAAAGGTAAAGTCCCGCATCTTTCCCTAGTTGCCCAACATAAAATGATGGACTATGAGATTACAACGACTGGCCTTTACTGCTTTCTCATTATTTCGAAAAAGCTACTTAGAATGGCCGTTGGGCTTGAGTTGTCTCATTAAACATTTTAACTTTTATAAAATTTGAATTAATCCAGCGGTTGTGTCCATTGAGAGGCCATCTCAATAGACTTGCTTGTTCATGTATAGTTAATCCAATATTAAGATAACATTCTACATTAAAACTATCGATCCAACCAAATGTTTTAGCCTTTTGGGAATTCCAGACGTATGCCGAGGAGGATAATGATTTGACATATTTGGACGTGACATGAGAAGTGACCCTTTTCATATTGCACACCCCATCATCTTTCTATGGATGGTTATGTCATTATAAAATTATGTTTACAATTGCGATTTTCTCAATTAGTGTAATATCTTGGGTTACACTTCACGGTAAAAGATTATGATAACCAACAGATATTGCACCAAACACCAAGAGTGTCGCAAGCCAAAATTTGATCTGCTACAGAACGAGGATGAGACAAAGTAGACAATCTATTACCCAAATCCAATCGTATTAATCCAACTAGCCCAAGACATCATGTGCCTGGGGCTTATAAATAAAGTCTTTGTTCGACACGGACTCGATCCCTTACGCAACCAAATAAAAATATAATTTACATCTGATTTATCTACTTGAGTTTTAATTCATGTCTCATATGGTTTCTAAGGATGATGAAGAATTTTATGGTCCAGAATTCATTTATTGAAAATGGGGTTTCTTGACGATGCTCTAATACTGAATTTGCATATCACATGCTGTCAGTATTAAATAATAATTTAGCTTTCACATGCTGTCAGTATTAAATAATAATTTAGCTTAAGAATCAAACTGCATCTCTCTCTCTCTCTCTCTCTCTCTCTCTCTCACGCAAAAAGATTGAAGTTTCAGTGGGCTTTGGCGACGTAGCATGGGACCTGCTTCCTGTGGCAAGTGGGGGTGAGGCCCACGATACCCCATTTGTGCATGTGATAAAACAGAGTGATAATTCATCCTCAGCGTTTAGATATTAGCTTTATTTGCTTAAACCTAATAGACTTGATTCAGACGTATTATGCAAAATAGTTTAGCGCAATATCACTTATTGCATTCCCCAGTTCACGGTCATGCATACAATGCGAGTTGATAGGTTCGTACTCGTTTTAAGTCAATTGTGTCATTCGATTTTCAATCCAATGTCTCATGGTTGACTTTTTTACAAGCTGAACATTTGACTTTCAGCAACTCCCCTTCGAAGCATTCCGAGTTCAAACTATAAAAAATAAAATATCAAGTGTGGTGAATACTTCACAAGTGAACCAAAACTTGATTGCGAGATATATCTCTTCCATTTCTTTTTTGACACATTATTCGAGGTTATAGAGTCTTAACTTGGGCATGGTTGATCAAATAATAGTATAACATCAATCTTATGAGAAAGGTGAATTCTATGTCAAAATATGATCACATATGTAGCGAGTGTGGGATTTTTAGGGTAATGCCTCAAGGAGGCAGTCATGCCGATTGCCTCTTTCCATCCTTTTATTAATAATTTAAAAAATAATAATAATAACACATGCCTATCATGCGGACATAAATTTGTTTTCATTCATTATGCAACTCTATACGTTAGTCTAGGTCTAGTTCTACTTTTATAAAGGACCTACACATCCGAGAGGGTGGTCGAACCTCGTTATTGAATTTTGGTTTTTTCTTTTTCTTTTTTATAAGGTACTCACTTGGCGCCACTTCTCCTAGAAAAACTAAGTTATGTCAACATTTTTAGTCATTCTAACTGAACGGAGCTTTCAACCAAAAAACAAAGATAGACGGAGCTTATGAAATACTTACTGTTTAAAATAAACTCTCATATCTAAGTTCTCCCAATGGACGGACTACAAAAGCGGCGACAGGTAGCTGCGTGAGGCGTAAAAGAAGGAGAGATGGAGGAAGGGAGAGAGGTTTTCTAATGATTTTATATACTTGAGTGTAATGTCACCCAAAATTTCAAAAATAGCCAGCAATCGGACGCCGCACCCGATCAGAGATAGCTGAAAAACAACACCGCAAGCTAATTTTGATCCTTGCGAAACCATACTCCAACGGTAATCTTTCCTGTTTTTCTTCGCAAAAATACAAACAATTAAAGACCAAATCGAAAGTAGCTCTACACGCTTGGATCTGCGACTCATTCCAATATAAGCAGACCGAAATATTTCCCAAGAGAAAGTTCGAAAGAAACATACCAAAGCACTTTCCGCTTCATTTGCTTCCGTCAGCAGGCTTGTATTCTTCAACTCGTCGAGATGACGCGGTCAAAGACTGCGAACTGAAATTTTTAAAAAAAAATTTAAATATGTCCATTACGAGTATTATGCCAACTTGAATTTTAGGCACTTCGGGGACGTTCTTAAAATTTTTTGGCACTTAAGTAATCGATTAAAAGCTATGGTACTCAAATGCAGTTTTTTTAGAAATTATTGCACATGACTGGTTGAAAAAAAAAATGATATTCAAATAAGCATCATACGAAAGTATTGACACTTGTGATATCTTTATCCAAACCAAAATGTATGCAGCACATTCACATGCATCACTTTTGACTGGCTTGTTTGTTAATTTCAAATTGGCTAGAGCTCCACCAAGCCCGAGTCTTGAGATCACTTCATCAGATAGCTAGGTTCAACTTCAATTTATTTCGCATGTGCGTCCACGACATTTGTAAAATTTCATGCGTCATTCCTAATTATAATTTAAAATTAAGAAACATCTAAACAAACTGGGGAAGTTAGGATCCTAGTAAACTTGAGCTCGAGTTGGTGCGTCATTATTGATGATGCCTTTTATTTCTTGACGGCTTTGTGAAAAGATGGGTGAGTTGCTCGAAGAAACTATTATATTGCTCTCATTTAGCTACCAAATCAAGTGTAATTTACTACGACGGTGCATCATGTGCAGTGCAGTCAATGCGCTCCCAGACCTCAAATGGAGTTCAACAAATAAATGGAGTATATATCTTCCACAGTGATTCCTTTCAACTTGAACCAAGCAACTTAACATATTCATCCTTCCACATACTAGAGAAGGTCAAAAGAGGAAAACGTTAACTTAAATACTAAAAAACACATTCTGTTTATTACTTGAAATGGAAGCTCTTCTATCCATCTGATAACACAAAGCACTTCTTCAAAGTCGGGCAAGTTTCTCCACCTCTCTTACTCTTCTGCACACATGCATAATATAATCATTAATGGTTTTAACCAAGATAAGATGCAAGAAAATGGTTTGCATGAAAAGGGCAAGCTTACCTGCTAAACAAGCTCCTATTCACGTTGTCGAATTGTTCTTTTGAACCAAAGCATGGTGATCATTGTTATCACCGAGAATTCCTCGACAGCCCTGTCCATCGCTCGAAAGTAAGAGACCCTCCAAGATCGCTTGAAATGCAAGATGCTACAAAATCCCAGAAATCCCACTGTGAAACCAGGTCCTAATCCTGCATAAAACCAATTATGGATATCCAAATTGCCTCCACTAGGCCTATCTCCACTTGAATTATCACCGTTGTGCCCATCCCTGCCGGGTGGCTCATCTCCAGGACATATCTTCGAAAGAGGAGCTCCACATAGTCCATTGTTGCCACGATAAACAGATTCATCATCCACAGTATGCAGATGGTTGCCGGATGGAATACGGCCAGAGAGTTTGTTGAAGGACAGATTCAGATGACTAAGGAAGTCCATGTTGGATATGCTTGGAGGGATGGTACCTGACAGTTTGTTTCTGGAAAGATCAAGAGATTCCAAGTGTTTTAGGTCACCGATGTTTGAGGGGATGTGACCACTTAAATTATTCTGAGAGAGATTCATATTTTGAAGTTCGACAAGCCTAGTAAACTCTTCTGGTAACTGCCCATCCAACATGTTTGCAGAAAGGTCAATTGAGAAGAAGTATGAAATCACGTCACCATATATTTGACTGGTTCCCTTTGTGTTAACCATAACATTCAGACCGAAAATATATGACCAGTCCTCATAATAAAGGGTGCTATCAACCATGGACAAGAAACCGTCAATACAATTGGGAATGAGTCCGGAAATGTTATTCTGTGCTAGACTCAAGAACCGGAGATAGCGAAGTTGGCAAAATTGCGGAGGAATGCCTCCAACAAAGTGATTTTTCTCTAAATTAATCATTGCCAATGATTGAGAATGTTTCCCAAATGGAGGTAACTTACCTGTGAATTCATTGTCACTGAGGTCAAAAAAAGTCATCTGTTGTAGATTCGACAAACAATTTGGGATTACTCCACTAAATCCATTCCTATGTAGGCTAAGAACTTGTAATTGCTGAAGATGGCACAAGGATTTCGAAATCTGACCATTCAATTTGTTATCCCCAAATACAAAAGTCCTCACCTTTTGCGATGCTCTCCAACATCGAGGAAGTCTCCCAGACAGTTGGTTTTTTGAGAGATTAATTTCAGTCAAGTCATTCAACTTACACAATGAACTTGATATACCACCGGTGAGATTATTACCCCAAAGTCTTAGTACTGTTAACCGTGGCATCTTGTCTCCGATGTCTTGGGGAACTTGGCCATTAAGCATGTTGCTTGAGATATCCAAATGTGTAATATTAGTGGAAATGTTGTAGAGCCAATCAGGAATGTCACCTGAGATGCTCACATTTGACATCTTCAAACTGGTAATGTTTCTTTGTGTTTGAAGCCATTTTGGAAATTCAGGTCCCACTTTACAATCTGACAAATCTATCTCGTGAACTTGGAATGGCGGAACCCAGGTAGAGCTCACATTTAATATGAAGTCATTGGAAGAAATGTCTAAGCTGGTCAAGTTTCCGAGATTTTCAAAGTGAAGTTCGCTTAAAACTCCATACAAAAAATTATTGTGGACTTGGAGCTCCTTCAGATTCGATAGTTGCCCAATACTTTCTGGAATGATCCCACTCAATTTGTTATCATTCAGATGCAACTCTCTTAGAGATGATAACTCCCCCAAATTGGCAGGAATAGAACCAGAAATCGAGTTCGATGAAAGATCGAGGAACTCTAGTTCTTTGAAATCTCCGAATTGATTTGGGAGGTCACCACTAAATTTATTGCCAGAAACATCAAAGATCTTCCACTTACTCCAGACACAACCGTGAGGACCATCTGAGATGACGGAGATACTCCCATTGAAGTAGTTACTGCTTAATTGTACCACTTGCAAGTTGCAAAGATTGCTCATATTTTTTGGAAATTCACCATGTAGCGAATCTAAAAACACGTCAAAGAAGGCAAGCCTTTGATTATTCTCAATGATTGCTGTGGGAAAAGGACCTTTGATATGAAAGTTGTAGGACAAATCAATATGTTCTAACTTGCTCAAGTTATAGATCCATGGAGGAATAGAACTTAAATTATTGGACTCGATAGTGAGGAATCTAAGAGAGGTGAAATTGGCCTGCAAAGAGCTAGAAATATCTTGCAATTGGCAATTGCTCAATCCTAAAGATTGCAAAGATGAAAGCATGTTAATGGAACCAAACCAATCTTTGGCACTCGAAAGGCCAACACCAGACATGTGCAAGTATCTCAAGGAAGATAACTTTGACATCCAATCAAGATCGTTCGAGGTTAAATAACCTAGAACAAAGTCATTACTAAGATCCAAGTACTGTAATTTGGAAAGGTTATTGAGCTGCCTAGGAATATCTCCATTGAAGCCTGCATATGAGAGGTTGAGATACTCTAATTTTTGAAGAGAAGCAAAGAACATTGGGATTTTCTGGGTTGAAAAGTTGTTGACGCTAAGATCTAGGTGCTTCAGATACTTCAATTCAGTTAAAGAAGGAACTATGTTACCTCTCAACCTGCACTTATCTGAAGGTTCAAGCATATCAATCTCTTCAATACATGGATTATGAAGATCGAGCTTTAGGACATGGCCTGTCTTCTCGTTACATTCAACTCCTTTCCACTTGCAACATTCCTCACCGGTCCATGATGACAAGCGTTTCCAAGGATCAGTGAGACCATGCTTGAACTTTAGAAGAGCTTCCCTCTCCACACCAATACAACTTACATTTGTCGAAGCAATGGAATGACTGAATTCGACAATTTGAGCGACAAAGATTGCCAACAAGAAGGTAGACACAAGGCCACCGCAAGACGCCATAGGTTCTTCGGGATCTAAGAACAAGTATTGCTTGGTCTTTGATTCACCAAGAAAAGAGTCACTATGATATATTGTTGGGGTCATTTCCTGATCACTGTCAATCATGACTCGGTAGAGGATGACTCTTAACTTTCCAAGTCAATGACTTCCAAGACCCACCACATGGTCCACCCATCAATTTCCTGATCACTGTCAATCATGACTCGGTAGAGGATGACTCTTAACTTTCCAAGTCAATGACTTCCAAGACCCACCACATGGTCCACCCATCAATTTCCTGATCACTGTCAATCATGACTCGGTAGAGGATGACTTTTAACTTTCCAAGTCAATGACTTCTAAGACCCGCCATGCGGTCCACCCATCAAAATCAATCCAAAACGGTAACATCTTTAATCTTTGTAAAAAGGTTGAAGGAGGCCGACAAACAAAAGCGAAGAGCTTCCCCTTTTTTACCAATACAACTTACATTGGTTGAAGTGATGGAATGACCAAATTCAATTACTTGAATGACAAATATTGCTAATAAGAAGATAGTCACAACGCCATCATAGGTTCTTTAGGATCTAAGAACAAGTATTGCTTCCAAGAAAAGAGTCACTATAATATATTGTTGGGGTCATTTTTTATCACTGTCAATCATGACTTGCTAGAGGATGACTCATTTTTCCAAGGCAATGACTTTCAAGACCCACCAGTCCACCTATCAAAATCAATCCAAAACTTGTATCATCTTGAATCTTTGTAATAAGGTTAAAGGAGGACGACAAACAAAAGCGAAGAAAGAGGGACGCTAATGGCACTGTGTACCTCTAAAACTGGCTATTGTTAACGTATGATCTCCATAAATTAGTTATTGCAGGTGTCAACCATCCACCGCACCCTATTTTATCACAAAATGACCAGCATTATGAAATAGTAACTTTCATTTTTCTAATAGAAAAAGGTAACCCTCCTTTCATTTAAGCAACATCTAGATTAGTGACCTATAGTATAATAAAAATGGAGATATATCCAAAAAAATCCTAATGCTATTGTGTAAATACCAATTTAGTCATAAATTTGTCAATTTGGCTAATGTAGTCCTAAACCTTTTAATGAATTTCTAATATAGTCCATCCGGTTAATTTAGGTCAGAAATCACTTATGTGGCAGCTCAGTTAGCACCAACCATCTTACATGGTAAAGCCAGCAGTGGATGTAGGAAGGTAATTTGAACGCCATAGTTTTGCAAAATTTTTAAATTTTTCTTTCTTTTGTCTTGTTCTTTTTTTTTTCTTCTTTTTACTCTTTACTTTCCTGTTGAACACTTGTATTCGTCTCCTTCAAGGTGGAGGAGACAATGAACGCCAAATCGTCCTGAAGTTATATTTTTCCTTGAGACAATATAATCTTCATTGTCTCCCCGAATCACATCCATTGCTCTACCAATGTCAAGCCCGACGTCGTCTCGCTCGACGGCTGGGACTTCCTTGAGACTTACGCCAAGATCCGTGATGACGGCAAGCTTCATGTCACCGTGGGAGAATGCAATGCATGGAGGCAGTCCCTTGGCTCCAGCTCCTTCCCCAGGTTAACCTCGAGGTCATCAAACTTCAAAAGTGCTAAGATTTACACCATGAGCTCGTCTCAAAACACATTCTGGAAGCACACTGGCCGAAGGTGAGGGATGCCGGCCATCACCAACATGCTAACGACCCTCGGTCGGTCCTTGCCGGCAGAGGGAAGAAGATAAATATTAGAGAAGGAAAGAGTAGGGAAAAAAAAAAGAGAAAAAAGAAAAGAAAGAAAAATGAGAAAATAAGTTCAAAACTACGTCATTTCATCTAAGATTGTTCATATCAGATGTCGGTTGTGCCACTTAGGATGGACGATACTAATTGGATCGCCACATCAACAATTTCCATCCTAAATTGAGTGGATGGACTTCTTTCAAAAATTTTAAAAAGGTTTAAGATTACATTGAAAAATTAAAAATTTTAACTAAACTTAAATCCGTGTAATAGGTTTATAACTTTTTGGGTTATTTCTCCTTAAAAATGCAAAGGAGAAATCCTATGAGGGCTTTTTGATCGGTGGGTCTTTGTGCTTGTTTTAAAAGGTTGTACATTTTTAAGAAGAAAATCTCTCCATTTGAATATCCCGTGAAATAGCACAATCATCTGAAAGAAAAGGCAAAAGTTTTTTAAATGAAAAGGAAGGAAAATCTTTGCAAAATTAAAATGTTCTAGGAAACTGATTCAAATGTTTATAGCATTACATGCCAATTTGAAAAAGTTATCTCTCCATTTGAATAACCAGTGAAATTGCACAGTCGGTTTTTTATTTTTAAAAAAAACAAGAAAAAGTATTTTATATGAAAAGGAAGGAAAATCTATGCAAAAAATTAAATCGTTTTAGGAAATCGAATCAAATGGTTATAGCATTACATGCAATTTGAATGTTACGTTTTTGTTCATTATTTTTTTCTGTAAAAACTGTTCTGGATGCCAAATATCAATGATTTTATTGCTCTCGAATGTATCCTGATTTTTTGGCCAAATTACATTGGAAGTCGATAGCCCAGCGGCGCCAGATGGTCGGCGAAGTCGATAGCTTGGCAGATAGAGTCCTAGGTATCAAAAAAAAAAAAAAATAGATTTTTCATGTATTGGGTCTCATATATGCTATTTGGTCTAGATAACTAATCTCATATCTACAATCAATTTTCCGCAATTATATGGCAATGAGAGGCTTTTTTTCATGGGTAAGTGTCAAAAAATTATTGATGAAAAAAAAATGACCGGTGACTTTTTTTCTTAGATAACATGTTGCTATTTATTAAAAAAAATCTATAAAATGACCAATTCTTTTACAATTTGCAAATTATCGGTTTTTGTTCTAACTAATCAACTTTTATATGCATGATTTAATAAAAGTTTCGAGTATATTAACTCTTCGATGAAACTTTCAACCTAAAAATTAAAGTAATTTACCAACTTTTGTCAAATTGAATTGCCAACTTGTTTGGAATTACCAACTTCCATTTGAGACCATGCTTGAACAAAAGAAGAGCTACCCTCTCTGTACCAATATGGCTTACATTGGTCAAAGCTTTGGAATGACAAAACTAAATTACTCGAATGACAAAGATTGCCCATAAGAGGATAGACACAAAGCCAACGTAAGACGCCATAGATTCTTTAGGACTTGAGAACAAGTACTGCTTTAATCATGTGGATAATGGTCTTGATTCACCAAGGAAAGGGTGACTATAAATTGTTTTTCATGTCATTTTCTGATCGCCGGCCATAATGACTTCCCAATGGACGACTCCAATTTTCAAAGTCATGCCCGGAGACCTGTCAAACGGTCAACCCATCAAAATCAACCCAAAATGTATGTCATCCTTATTCTGTAGTAACGATCAAAGGAGGACGAAAAAAAAAGGAGGAAAGATAGGATGCTTACAACACTATTTACCTCTTAAGACTCGCAATTGTCAGTGTATATAAATTTGTCATTTTCAGACAAAATGAAGGTGGGAGCTCGATTCAGAGTAAAGCAATGGCATGAACAAACAAAAAAATTAAAAACCAAGATGATAAGTGGTTGACATTTAATGCGAGGAGTTATTTGCATGCAGAAGTCGGTATCCGGTCGAAGCAACCTGGTTGCCATAGTGGCCACGTATCATAGGTCTAGCGGCTGCCACCAAAACTGGAGAATTTCAACCAAACCGTCACAGAAAGGTTCGACTTTTCGACTTTTCTTTAAGAACATTAAAGAGGCTTAGGCATAGGAAGAAAACAAAGTCCCCGAGAGTTAATTTATTCAATTTCCTCGTATTTTCGCTTCTTTGTACATTTTAACTCCTATAATTTCCTTTTAATATATTTTCATTTCCATATTCTTTAATTTTTTTGCAATTTGCATTTCATTGCACTTAGATTCGTAGATTCATCACTCCACCAATGTCTCATTCGCATGTTTTGTGTTTGAGTGTGCAATCACGGAGCAATCTTGATCACTTTCCAATCATCAGAAGCTCAGAATTCCAGTTACATGAAAGGTGCTATTATCATGTAAGACATTTATGACATAGAAATTTGAGTGATTTATCATTGTTTCTTACGTAGAAGATATCGTTCTATGTTGTTATTTTACACAGCAAGTATAATAGGTTATAAAATAATATCGTTTACACTATTGACAAGGTAAAGAGGACTTCCTACTTTTATGGAATCTCAATCATTTTATTTCTTCCTCAGCTATCCTCAATTACTTGTTTTACAAATAGTATATCCAAAGACAAATACGTGAATTTATAATTTTATGCCACCTCTCATATGTTCCAATTTTTGAATTCGAATCTTTTCTATTATACAATAACCTTCCAAAAGAAGAATTTCAAATCTTCAAATAACGTTCTCTTTACATATGCACGTATGTGTACAATTTATTTGCATTTTTTCTTTTTATCACTCTCTATGCAATGTATGATTTTTTAGTTTTTTATTTCTATCAATTTCATGTACTCAAATATTTTTTTTAATAGGATAGTTTTACTTAATCTTTCAAATGCCGCATCCTTGCGTACACGTAACACGAGTACTCGTTTGCTAGTTTTATATAAATGAAAGAATGGCGAGAGAAAAGAAAAAGGAACTCCCAGCATCGCAATATGTTTATCACATTCTCTCAGAGCCCAACTTGCAATTCGATTATAACGAGCTTAGTTGAGCCCAACATCATCTTCGTACGTCAAACTACTAATCAAAGTTAGCAAAATGCCCTCTTGACTGCGCATCGTTGGGCTTTTGGTGGACTTGGATTTATTGAACCGAAGACATATACACCGCATTCACATGTATCATTATGAGATAGAGTGTATAAGTTGATGTCGATAACACTTGACACGTAATTGAGAGTGACCCATCACACCTTACATGATTCCCCAGCTCGATCCTCATTTGTTTTTCGTCAGCATTAGTCGTAACCCAAATCCATCTTTGCCCCCCTCTAAGTGGGTTTCATTTGAATCGGTCAAGGGAATTTGTTTTTTATATATTTTATCTTTTTCATCCTTCCTGACACTTTCTTATTAAAATGAAATGCTATACAATTCACATATTCTTACCTACATACATTTGATGCTAATGCTAAAGTTATTTGCACATGTGTAAAAGCATTTGGAACTTGTTAGGAAGGTTTTTTTAAAATATAATTACATTTTAAAGTTGGACAAGACAATTATTTTTGGGGACAATGTTGTTTTCCGCTCCGCTAAGTTATTTACCCTCTCGTCTTCTCCTTAAGTTTCCATTTCACATGTAATTTAAGAAAAAGTTGATAAATTTAACTGATACATACATTAATACCCATGGCTATACAAAGCCATACCTATTAAGATCTCTTAAAATAATCTTGCCAACATAGACGCATGTGCATTCAAACATAGATTTAGATTAATGTGTTGAGAGAAAGATAAAATTCAAGGAAGTGAATAAATTTACGAAAGATTCAAACTAATTGTCAGATGAGGGAAATTTGAATTCGATTTTGCAAAATAAAACATTGATGGGATAAGTCGGTAAGGTTGGATCAATTTGGTTACAACACATTATCATAAAATAAAATAAAAAATGCTAACAACAAGAATGCGCTTTTCAAAAAATTCTACGGAAGTTTGTTGAAACAGGACATGCTATAGGATCGATTTATCATCATTCTCATATATATTTTAAAATATTTATAATCTTAAATATTCTTACATGAATTATCAATTATCTCATGTTATGATGAGAATGCTGTATTTTAATATTGATAAGTGAAATATCTTGTTTCTATGATCACCCAAGGAAAATCCCCAAACCTCCCCTAGTTGACACTGATTGCGGGGTTATGAGATTGCCTCGATTACCCTTTACTTCTTTCTTAATTCGTCAGAAAGCTACTGAAAATGATCGATCCAATCAAATGTTGGGATTTCCAAACATTTGCAGAGAAGGCTAATGATTCAACATATTTCGATGTCACATGGAGTTGCACTTTGTCTTGTTAAACTTTTCAACCTTTCACTGTTGGGAGAACATCTCACGATACTTGTTTGTTCTGATATAGTTGGCTGACTTCATTCCACATTTACAGGTTTTCATCACGAGAGTTCATAAGACTACATTGTATTATCAGGGTAGTTTGACTCTTGAAATCTATTCATACCGGAGGCAATGGCGAAAAGTGAAGACATCTCAAAGCCAAATAATGATTTCGTCCATGACTATCGTTCTTACAATTACCTTTCAAGTCCTTACTCTTAAAGAATTAAAGTAGATACATAGTACTTCTTATCTGTATTAATTTCCTGTTGCATCCTCGAAAGTGTACTCAAAAAACATACTTCATCTCGCAAGGTTGGAACTTCAATCAATTCCCTTATATTGATCATATTTTACCAAAAAAATCAATGCCCAACCCCTTTAATTATGGAGCTTAGAAAGGATTGTTGTCCAATCACAATTGAGATTTTGAATAATGAGAGATCATTGAGTGACACATAAATGTCAATTCAAGAGGATTGTTTTCACCAATGACATTTTCTCTAAGTGACACTAAATGTAATTGCGTTATCTTTTTCTTCTTTTTTTCAATAATTTTGAAAGTGTTGCCTCTAGTAATATTATTGAAGAGACACAGCACTTCAATATTAAAGCATCGGGTAGCCAATCGTGAATTTCATCTGTAATACTTGCATATGACATGTCTAATGTTGAAATAGTTCTCTACGTTTGGAACTAGTTTGGGAATTCTGGTCTCACTTTGCAACTTGGACATGAGCATGAGACTCTCTCGAATGTGGAAAGGAGAAGTGCAAGACACGCCAACATTTACAACAACTTCATTCAGGAAAAATGATAGCTTTGGTCTAGCTCTTGAGATTGTAAATTGGATTTCGCTTTCAACGCCATTCAAAAATCAATGTCCATCGCCTCCGGATTGGATAGTTGATCAATATTTTTTTAAAACGTTCCTGCTTAATTCGTTACCTTCAAAATTCCATTCTCTTAGAGATGTAGCTCCCCCATTGTAGAGGGAATGGGACTAGAAATTAAGTCCCATGACAGATCAAAAGATCATTTTAAAATTTCCAAATTGAATCGGTAGGTGACCACCGGAATTGTTATTAGAAACATCACCATTCTTCAAGTTACTTCATCCACAAACCAAGGCACCGTCTTGGCGTCGGAAATCCACCTACTTGAATAACAAAAACTAACAAAAGAGCATAAGGTCTTAGAATCGCAAAGCTAGTTTAGGATGACCTAGCACTTCGCAATTTCCCAACTTGGCTTTAGATGAATATTTTCCCCACTTGATGGTGCGATTACTGGTCACGAGCTAAGATCGATGAAGGGTTCCGGATGTGTCTCTGGTGAGTACTGACGCCGGCAAAGGAGCTTCCACTAATTACTCGGCTAAAAATTAAACAAGTGTATAACAAAGCACAACTGGTGCAACTTTGAAAATAAAGACCGGTGGCGATGAGTGGTGCCGAACGACTTTTGGAGGCAGCGCCGAGGACTTGAAGACCAGAAAATTCTTCAATTTAGAGGAACTTTCAACCATCGTGTGAGTGGTGATGAGTGCTCTGCTCTCTGTTCACTGGTTTTGTTGTGGCCTAGCGTATGGTGGCCGGCGATGGAGGCTCGACGGTGGCTTTTGTGTGGACTGGAGTTGACCTGAGGCCAGCAATGGTGATACAAGAGAGGTACCGAGAATCAGCGCTATTGATTGAATCGAAGTCGGGCACCACAGAAAGACAAAGAACTTTCACTTTCATTTCCGTCCATCGAAGAAATGAAGGATCGATCTCCATCGAGCTTCAATCATGGCCGTTCTTCTCGAATCAATTCTTGAGGGTAAAGTCTACTCTCCTGAGGATGTTCGTGCCCGGTGAAATTATCCAAACCGGGGCTTAGATCGTGATTTTCAATTTATAAATAGATTATTAGTTGTCCATTGTGAGTGTATGTTATTGTATTTTCAATGAAAGGGAGCCGTGAACGCCATGCGGAAGTGCGACGTGTGTCATGGATTTCAGTAAACAACCGGAGATGTCGACGTGATAATCAATCATATCATTGTGTAGTTAAATGATTAGAAACTCATAAGAAGTAATTAGGGAGACTTATTTTTAGGGCTTTTCAAAATAATCTAACCTCGATGGTGATAGGATCATCTAGCTTATGCATCGGATATTCTTTCTAACAAGCACGTTCAACGTTGTTTCCTTGATAAGAAAATTCAGAGAACATATCTAGCCGCATGCTTAAAAAAATAACAATTTGGCATTGCCCAGTCTAGTTAAAATTTATAATGAAGATACTATCTAAACAAACTAGGGAAGTATGTATCCTAATACTCGCCCTCAAGTTGGTGCGTGAAAATCGATGATGCCTAGTTCTTAATGGTCTTGTGAAAAGATTTACGATTTGTTCGAAGAATTCATCAATGACATTTATGTAATTTAAGTGTTATATATTGTGAGAGTGCGTTATACATGTAGTGTGCTCAATACACTCCCGAATATCAAATGGGGTTGATCAAAATAGGAGTGTATCTTCAACAGTAGTTCCTTCCACATTGGCTGGTCCACGCACGCAACTAAACATATTCATATTGCGACGCATTAGAAATTGACAAGAGAGGAAAAAGAAAAGTCGAAGGCTTAAAACACATTCGGTTTATTGCTTTGAACGTATTTTCTTCCGTCCATCTAATTACCCGAAGCAGTTCTTCAAAGTAGGGTAAGTTTCTCCAGCTCTCTAACTCTTCTGTTACACATGCCCAAAATAATCAACAATGGTTTCAACTAAGATGCAAGAAATTGGTCAGCAAGAAGGGGGCAAGTATTACCTGCTAAACAAGCTCCCCTACGTCTTCGAAATGTTCTCTTGTGCCAAAGCATGGTGATCATTGTTGCCATTGAAAATTTCTCAATAGCCTTATCCATTGCCTGGAAATAAGAGACACTCCAAGATCCCTTGAAGTGCAGGACGCTACAAAATCCTAGAAATCCCACCGTAAAACTAGGTCCCAACCGGCATAGAACCAATTGCGGATATCCAAATTGCCTTGGCTAGGCTTATCTCCTTTGGAATTATCACTGTCGCGCCCATCACTACCGGGTGGCTCGTCTCCAGGACAAGTATACGGAATAGGAGCTCCACAGAGCCTGTCATTGCCACGATAAACAGATGTATTGTCCATGGTGCACAACTGGTTGCCAGATGGAATATGACCAGAGAGTCTATTGAATGACAAATTGAGATGACTAAGGAAGTCCAAGCTGGATATGCTCGAAGGATGGTACCTAACAATTTGTTTCTAGAAAGACCAAGAAATTCTAAGCTTTTCAGGTCACCAATATTTGAGGGTATATATCCACTCAACTTAACCTAAGAGAGGGTCAGATTTTGAAGTCTGACAAGCTTAATGAACTCTTTTGGTTTTTGCCCATCCAACATGTTTGCTGAAAGATCGATTGAGTAGAAGTATTGAAGCGTAATTCCATAGGTTTGGTTGGTTCCCTTTGTGTTAACCATAACATCGACACCATTCATATAAAAATTAATCGCAGGACCATCCGCATTAACCATAGAGAAGATCCCGTCAAAACATTGGGGAATGGGTCCAGATATGTTATTCTATGCTAGGCTCAAGAATTAGAGATATTTAAGTTGGCAATATTGGGGAGGAATGCCCCCAACAAAGCGATTTAGACCTGGTCGAGGACAAAAAGTCATGATTTCACAGCTTATATTTAAGTAATGAATTTAGAAATATAATTCTAATTTATTTATAACATTTGACTTGTATAATAATGGATTTATATGAATGAATATCAGATTAAATTAATTGTGAATTAAGGGCTACTGCGTTTAATACATTAAAGTAATCCAAGGATAGTAGATTAAATGAATTATGGATACTGAACTGCAAAAACCATTTATTGAAGTAGTAATTTTAGATTGATTGATTATATTTTTACAATCAAATACAAAATAAATCAGATGATTCAATATGAAAATATTGTCCTTAAGAAAAAGGTGATTTAGGTAAATGCATGGGTCAGAAGAGTCCCATACAATATTTATTACATACGCATTTGATTCCATTCTCTCAATAGTTTCTCGCAAATAAGCATGAGAATATCCATTTCATTGACATAGTTTACCAAAAAAAGACATCAGCCTTCATTCCATTCTATTTCTTCCCGATTCGATTCTGTCGTTCCATCTCATTCTATCATACCAAACAGAACATTAAATTATACCGTAATTGGGCATGGCTAGTACACATCACGACAATCAAAAATTTTCACAATACTTGAGGTTCCAGGTATGGATCCATCATTCTACCTTAACTACGCCGTAATTTTGGAATGTCGTTTAGCAAGCATCTCAATCCGAGCACAAGTTTCACGCATTTACAAAAATTCATACTAATTTAAGTATCGATAAGTTCTTTGTGACGCCTTGTAAAAAGTAGAGTTTCCATATTCGTGATTGGATTGACGTTCAAAAGAATTCAGATACAAAATCAACCCTAAATACACATGTTACTCGTGCAACAGAGAATGTGTGAGAATAATTTTACTGGCAGTGGACCGAATAAAGCCTGGCACGAATGTATATATAACTCATCCTAGATTCGATTCTCTGAATCTAATCGAGAGTATCGTATCCCTGTGCATCAAGACCAAGAAAGTGCATGCTCAAGGAATTCAAGATACAATGCTAGGTTCAGAAAATACTAGCACTCAGAGAGAATGAGCTGAAAAACTACAGCTTAGCTTCGCTGCGCAGATTGAAGAAAGAATCACCTCAATTCAAGGAGATGCTTGAGAAACAAGCAAATGCCAACAGAGAGAAAACAGAACAACATGCCCAGAACAGTGAGGAAAGAGACTGAGGCCTGATCGTTTTCCCCCTCCTCAGGTTTAATCAGAGAATCCAATGCCGAAGCATGCCGCTGCCGGCTTTACAGCTATGAGATTGCATATGGAAAACAGTAAATGAATTCTCGAATAATGACAATTATGAAGTGCATCGAAACGGTAAATACGCAATCGCAATGCAAATGCAACATCACCACCTATTTTCATGCCACGGCATTTCGAGATGGGAATGATTCTGCAACCAGCGAAGCAAGGCATGCTTATGTTCCTCAGGACAAAACATCGGGCGATCAAATTAGTACTTGACATGCTGCTGCCAGCTTTACAGCTATGAGATTGCATATCGAAAACAGCGGATGAATTTTCCGAGTAATGATGATTTCGAAGCGGCATTGAAAGGGTAATTACACAGTCGTGATGCGAATGCTACATCACCACCTCTTTTCATGCCGCGGCATTTTGAGATGGGAATGATTTTGCAACCAGCAAAGCAAGGCATGCTCATGTTGCTCAGGACAAAACATTGGAGGATCAAATTAGTACTTGACGGCAGCATTTTTCTGCGACCATACTACTTTCATCCTCCCACTAAAGAACTCAATTTAGCAGTAACAAGTATGTAAGATGGTATATAGCCTTCACTCCTTAGGACAAAAGCTTTACTTACATTTGACTCGAGCTCTTATGGAGAACAGAAGAACAAAATCGCAAACCTTATGATACACATTCCGTTTATTGGCGAGTCGGATTCCTTTGAATCAGGCTCACCTATGAACTTGGCAAGCTTCCTGGCGCCGTCCTCTATCAGTTTCCCAGACGCCGGAACCGAGCAAAACACAGATAAGAACAAGGCCAACTTGTTTCCTTTCTTCTCCTGCCGAGGCCCAGATTAGACAGCCTTTCATAGAGGAAGAGCCAAGCTCCTGCTTCGGCCGTACTTCGAGAACAAGAACCTCCCGCTTGACGAGAACGACCTTGTTATCGAGCTGGATCCACTCGCTAGTGATCTTCCGATCGATGAACTGGAACCACCTGTCGACCTCATCGGTTGCTTCTCTCGACTAGCATTCCTCTTGGGGACGATAGCACCGGCGATTCCCTGATTTTCTCCGGCCAATTCAGGACCAGACTTCCTCGAGGATCCTGATTCACCTCGAAGAGCATTCGCGACCGCGAGACTGATCTTCAACGCTGACAGAGAGTCCATCGAAACGGATCTCCTCATCGGTTGCACCTCGTTGCTCGAGTCCTCGATTCTCTTCCTTCCATCCTCCAAATCCAATTCACCATCCTCCTCGCTCTCGCCCCTCGATTCCGCAGCCCTTTCCGCTTCTCTCCCTAAACCATCGTCCATCTCCTGAATTCCCATCTCCACTGCAGAGGCAGAGCTCTCCACGTTCGGCCGCTCCAGCGGCAGAGCGGCGTTAGTGACGATAGGCGCACGGCACATGGGGCAATTGGTGTGCGATCGGAGCCAGGTATCGATACACGGGACATGGAAAGCGTGGTTGCACTTCGGCAACAGCCTGAGAGTCTCGTCTTCCTGAAACTCGCTCAAGCAAACAGAGCAATCCGTCCCTTCGATCAGCCCCTCGGCCTTCTTGTACTTGCACGCCGTGATGGCGCTTATGACCGACGGAGGGAGTCCGACGGTGCGGATGTACCAGATCGGGTGGTCCAGGACCGGCCCCTGATCGTGGTCGAGGAACTCGTCGTGGACGACGCTCGTCTCCGGCTCCGCCCGCGGCGGTCCCCTGCCCCTCGGCCGCGGCCGGCCCGAATACCACCTCGCGTACAGCGCGTAGCACACGACCAGGACGAAGAGCGCGGCGAGGACGGCGAAGAGGGGGATCAAGACCGGCGACAGATGGTGGGATGGTCCCCCGTACTCGTTCAAGGGCGGTTCATCCTCCGGCAGCGACGGCGGCGGCAGAGTGATGGGCGGGAACACGAATTTGGATTTGCAAAGGTCAGGGCAGGCGACCGAGCAGGGCGGCAGGCAGAAGCCTGAGGTTTGCAGTTGAGCATGGCAGAAGCTTTGGCAGGGGTTTGAGACGGTCACGTTGATCGAGTCGGAAATGAGCAGGCGCCTCAGATGGTGCAACGAGCCCATCATCGTGGAGGAGAAAAGGGTGGCTATGGAGGGTTCATGCAGGAGTTTGAAGAGAGAGAAAGGGCACGAACTTAGAGAGAGAGAGAGAGAGGGTTAGGGTTAGGTTGAAGTGGTCCTGGTTTGAGGCAGAAGAAGGAAGGATGAAGGGAGGAGGAGCAGGAGGAGATGGACAGGCCAACCACCACCGAAGGAATAAAGAGTGGGTGGCGTTTTGCTGAAGCTTTGAACGTTGAAGGTGGTGGAAAGAGAACATGGAGTGGAGGAGAATATCAAACTCTTCTTCTCTCTTTTATTTATTATTGTCTTAGCAGTTTCTTTTTTGCTCAGCCGCCTGTTGTTGACTGGTGGTTTGATTTTTCGGGGACGGTCGCGGCTGATGAAAATTAGGCACTTTAGGGCTAGCCATATCTGGGATTAGTCCGCTTTTTTTATTTTTATTTTTCTTTTTCGGACGTGGCGGTCCAATCGCGAAGTCATCTATCGTGTTTTCATAGGGATCACGAGTTTGAAATGCGAGAAGCGGTCGAACCGGATGTCCCGTGGGAGATCTGCTGTTCTAGTAGGGATGTCGGTATGGCTGGAATTCCCGAGCTTGGCCTTCTCGAGAAGCTCGAATTTCGGGTAATTCCTCTACGGTCGTGACTTTAGGGACGGTAGCTATCATTCAAAGCGAGACATTCAACGACACGATATTAGATCTCTATAGTAACGTTCGAGTAAGATTGCCACGATCGATTATCGTTTTTAACTTATAAAAAGATTCAAATTTTCTACGCATTACTTTAAAAAAATTATGAACCAATTTTTCGGTTTAGCATTTTCTTGCTCTACGCTCAAATATCTGAAAGAGACAGAAATGCAAAGATCTACATGTATAGTCACTTGAAAACTTTTCATTTTATCTTCGAAGAGTTAATATTCTTTTCTAGGGGGAAAAGATAAATTTGAGAAGACAAAAAAAACCAGGAAGTAATTCTTAAATTACGTGAGCTGCAAGATTGAATTATGCAGAGAACGACCAAAAGAAAAAGTAAAAGTCATTCTTGGACAGGCCCCTAGGTTTTATTTTTGTTTATTTTTTTGGACAATTTAAAAGTTATCTTATTTTTTTCTCAAGTCTAAAAAACCGGGCCCCTAGGTATGATAAATGTACTCGTGCATTTTTGTCAAGACTTCAATCCCGATTGCATAGCTGGACCCCGCAGAGCCATGCCGAATCCAAGGGTGAAGCCAGTTGCGCGAAGAAACGTGACTTGACCTATCATCTTTCCATTTAGTCTCTTCACGTGATGACCACGTATTTGTGAGTCTAGTATATAATTTAAATATTCTTAGAGATATAAATAATTCCATGAAATATCCCTTGGCGAGGGCAAGTTCAAGGGGTTGTTCATGGAGTATATATATTAGTTTTCATTTGTTCTTATTTTAGATAATATCTTTTAATTCGAATTACATTGATAATATTTTTTTAATCGATAATAATAGTAGATTAAATAATCGCTATAAAATATAGCAAAGGCCCACAAATTTTTACATGAAAGAAATTGAATAAACGTCACGTATTTCAGGTACCATGTATGTTTGCTTTGTCTTTATTTCTCACTTGATATCGAAGAAAGAGCATGCGTGTTGTATGTGAATGGGGATATTCTGGAAAAGTTTTTCGGTTGACCAGATCTATACGAAATTTGAGTGGATTGGATTCACTTCACGATTGTTCACCCTCATAAATGAAAACGACAGATCTCGCTAGCTACCACTACCAAGCTCAACTAGCCCAATTTATGATGGAAATTGAATGGGAAGGTGCAAGGGCACAGACAAAGTCGATTGCCTTTGTCCTAGTTTCCGGATGGGAGAATCTTGCGAACTAAGTCTGCGGGAAAATGATGACGTGATAGGAGATATTAGGATGAAGAAAAATCGGATTACGGGTTTGTATTTTTCGCCATTCCCAACTGGAAACGAATGAAGGGTTTCTATAGGCCGGCCTGTTGATTGGTAGGTTATGAATACGGATATTATTTGCTTTTAATTTTAGTTGAATTTGCGTTTAGACGGTACTTATAATTTATTGTTCATCAATTAGAGATATGTCGGCCTAAACTTTTAGTATAGTGACAAGCTACAGGGGTGGTACGATGACTACAGTTAGTGGTTATGCGTGATTGATTCAAAAGAAAAGGACAGATCGGAGGGAGGAGCTAAGATTTCTCTCAATTTAGTGATTGCTAGGTATGGGGTGCACATCCATATAATATAACCAAGTATCTACATATAATTTTTTATTAATTTTTTTAAGCATAAGCCTCAAAACTATCGGTGGGACTAAGCTCACAAAATTGAGGGAGACATATGATGTGTATATAATGATAAAGACACGTCGGGTATCTAGGTATAATTTTATATGAAATAAGACATCTGCAAAATGCTTTAGTCTTCCATCTCTGTCTCCCTCCAAACCCTAATATCAACCACTTGCCAAGATCACCATCAACGAGTACACCAAAATCACTGCAATCGACCACCATGGCTATTTTCATCGTCTGCAAACGCACACTAGCTACCATGAGCACATCGACCCTCACTCATGGCCCATCGATCTTGTCCCCATGCGGACCACCTGGGGCAACATGTTCAAGGGCAGAGCTCGGAGAGAGAATGGAGAGTCGTAGGACGTCTTGGCAATTCACATCTCTCTTTTAATTTCAGTGTTTAAACCATACAAAAGAAGAGTTAATTTACTTATTAAACTAAATAAAGTAATACTTGCTCTCGCCCTTTTGCATTGCAGTCGAACATCAATTACATCATAGTTTCATTCTTGTTGCTATAAACCACTGGTAAGTACTGACTTTGTCAAAAGATGGACTAAAAGCTGGGAAGTCTATTTCCTCACGCATTCATTTGTTTAAATAAAGGAGGCATTATCTTATTGCCTTGCTGGTATGCAAAGGTTTTATTTTTTGGTCAACCGCAATACATTAATTATTCCTTCATTTGCAGTTTCTGCATGATTTCCGATTTTACTATTATATCTCCGAAGAGATGATCTGTCAATCACTCCAGTTGAAGCTTCGAGCACTATAGCTGTGGGACATGTGATTGTTGCCTATTCGAAATTGTTTAAGTAAAAAAGTGCTCTGGGACATGCGATTGTTGCCTATTCGAAATTGTTTAAGTAAAAAAAAGAACGTGGCAGTGGCAGGAAAGCCAGTCGAAGTTTTGAAGTTTTATATGCAGGTCAAGAGAACCTGAAATGATAAATAAAGGGCCAAGAACTGAAAAGTCTTAGAAGTGACATTCAAATAAATCTGACATAAAATAGGGATGGGGATTCCCAATCTAAAAAATGGAAACCAAACCTATGATTATTGGCTCCAAAAAATTGATAGCATGAACCGGTCCAATTTTTGTTTTGTCCAAAAAAATAGGTTTTGTATAATCGTTGCACCATTTTACTATAATAACATATATAGGTCAAGTGGTTATATTGTTTGTTCATGTTGAAGGTCATGATTCGATTCTCCATATGTGCAAAAGTATTTTCTTTATAACATGTTATCCATATTTACCACAAATAAAATCCTTTTACCATATTTGGGCCATTTATACCACAGAAATGAATTTCTTAGCATAATCCAACACACATTTACTATGTGATTAGTCTTTTTATATATATATATATATATATATTTATCATGTGTTTTAAATGTGAGTGATGCATTTTTAAATCGGTGAATGTTGAGACATTGATTCTCAAGGAGGTTCTAGACTTGTCGGTAGAACCGAACCCAATACTCACCTCTAAAATTGCGTATGGACACACACCACGCAATTGACTAGTATGAATGGGTTTAGGAGCATATTTTGAAATTTCAAAGAATAAATGCATTCAGTCAAATATCAATATTTGTCGCATATCATAACCAGTTGGATGCCACAAAAGAGAAAACCTAAAAAGAAATAGAAAAGGAAAAAATAGTCCGATGTCCACACATCATCCGGTGCACAACTATAATATTGTATTTGCGCGAAATTACTTTGCATCTAGTTGGTTGAGTAATTAGTTTTGATATAGCTAGACACTTTGATTTTTAGTTGAGCCTGATTAGGAGGCAGAAAGATTGATCCTCCGTTTGGAGAAAACATTGATGCAACTATTCATATGTCATAACAAGCCCATAGGTATTCATTGAAAATGAAAAATTTTAAAAACATTTTTCAAAAAATGATCGTTTGTATCACTTACAAAAATTAATAAAAAATAAATTTTCATAATCTTGGAAAAAATTTAGACATAAATTGTTACTGATAATGAAAATATTTTTTATTAAATAATTATTTCAAGTGACATAAGTGATTTTTTTTTAAAATATTTTCTGAATTCTTTGTTTTCCGCGAAACAAACGCACTCTAAGTAGTCATCAACTGACCCCAATATAAAATTGAAATTATATGAATAAGTTTGTTAATTTTGTGTTAAATTAACCCAATTGCTTTGTCAAGTTAAAAGCTTAAGTAACACGGGAGAATTTGATGTTCTATATGGCTTACATTGATAGATGTTGAGGAGGTTTTCTTTCAAAAGTCCCCAAGCCTTGAATCAGTAGTGGCATTAAAAGTAGAATGAAACAGAAAGGACCTGAAAAGAGGAGCGGGCGATTCTAGCAGACTCGAATGCTAGGTGGCAGGCGAAAAATATCGAGTTGGAGTCACTAGAAATCAAGAGAAATAAAGAGTGATCAATTGTGAAGAATCATCTCGATTGTCATCAATTATTGCGTATATGCGTGCGTTGTTTTATATATATATATATATATATATATATATATGGCTGGAGGGACTATTGGGTTTGCCTAACTAAAAATATAGATGGCTAATGTGCGCCGTCTGTATATCCCATTTATTAAATTCAAGTTCTCACTTTGGTGCGACACGCGTCAACTTCTTGTACTAGTGGGAAAAAGACATAGGGCTTGTTTCGCTTGCCACACTTAGGTCGGGAAATTTTAAGAAAAGGACTGATATTTAGGAAATTTGAGTGGATTGAATTCACTTGAACGACTGTTCCCCCTTTAAATTAACAACGACAAGTTGCACTAGCCACCAAGCTCAACCACCCCAATTTATGATGAAATTGATGAAAGGTGCACGAGTACTGAGAAAGTCGATTGCCCTTATTTAGTCCACCCATGGAAAATCTTGGCAACCAAGTCTAGGGCCATTTATATAACAGGAGATATTGATATAAAGAAAAACTATATTACGGATCATACTTTTCGCCGTCCCTACCTCGAAATGGAGGAAGTTTTCCATGACCAACCCACCGGGTTATAATTATGGACATTATTTGCTTTCAATTTTAGTTAAAGTTGTATTTGGATGATGTCTATAATTTAAGAACCTATCAAGAGAGACACAACTGATATCCACATCTTTTACTTTGACTTGTCGACCCATGTCGCCATCTCTAGCTGAGCCAACCATACCGCTAACCTTTGTCATGCCTATCACCTGTCTCCCTCTCTCGTACACACTTGGATTGAGCCTAGCATTTTGTGGATTGTCGCTAGCTTGTTGACGACCGACGAGCTTGTTGCGAAGATGAGAGAGGGATAGAGAGAAGCTTGTCACTAGGTTGTTAACAATGGTAGAGAAGAGAGAGAGAGAGAGATTGATGTTGCTAGGGGCCATCGAGCACGACGTTTGATGTTGGTTTGACTTGGAACTTGATCCAATAATTAAGTATCTACATACTTTATTATCGACAAATTTCTAGGCAAAAATTCCAAAGATAATGGAGAGAGCAAACTCACAAATTCAAGGGATGGAGGTGATGTGCTTATAGAGATCCAAGGCATGTCTGAGTATCTACACGTCATTTTTAAATGAAATAGGTCATTTGCAAAACGCTCGGCTCTTCTATCTCACCCAACAAGCGATGAGGTTGGGCAATAGCAACAATCTGATGTTTGCCAAGATCTACCATCAACGACTGCACCATTAATCACTGCAATTAGCCACCACTGTCATTTCGTTGTTTGTAAAACCCTACACGCGACTACTGGCACATCGTCCCTCACTCGTGACCCATCGCTACTGGCCCTAGGGGTGTCAAAAAAACCCGACCCGACCCGACCCGACCCGACCCGAACACGACCCAAACACGAAACGAGTATTATGCTTGTTTCGGGTCTTGATATTGTTTAAGAGACAAATATAAAACAAGCGAAACATATATGTTTAGGGTCGGGTAGGGTTGGAACATTGTTCGAGCATGTTCCGATCTGAAACACAATGACCCAAAATCCAAATAAACAAACAAACATAAACACTAAACACTAAACAGTAAACTAGCCGGAACCCTAGCCGCCGCCTTCTTTCTCGGCTCCGCCTTCTTCTCTGACGTCGCTCACGACTGCCGGAACCCTAGCCGCCGTCAAATCAGTCGATCGTTGCCGGCGACGCCGAGGAGGAGGACGAGTCGGCTCTCGACCTCGAGCTCTGATACAGCTTCCAGTGGAATTTCAAGGTTCGCTTCTCCCCTGTAGTCCTCGATTACGCTCTATATAGGTTTGATCTGCTGCTTCTTGATTTCCTGGGTTTTCGTTTTTGTTTTGTTTCCTGCGAGTTGTCTGGTTTTCATGTCGAGCGAGTGCGGCATTCTTGTTCTGCCGAAATTTATAGCTAAAATGATTGATGGGTCTCTCTGCGTCATCTTCTTTAGCTTTGGATGATTTCGGGAAATGGGGTGAGTCGTCTGGTGGAGTTGGATTTAGGCAGCTGAACAAGAATCGGAGAGACAGGTTTTCTAATGTAAAAAAATACAAGGTAAAAGAGTTGCTGCATTTGATGTCTTCTCCATCTCTGTGTCATCAGAAGCTAAAGGCTTCAATGTGTCTATGCAGGTTGAATTTAACAAAGCAGCAGAGTCCTTGACAGAAGCATTGGTTCCAACTTGGTTCTTAAATTGATTTGTTCTCCTTGAGGGTTGTTCTAAATTCGTACTTCGCCTCCTAATGACGACGGTCGGAAGTTCTCTTTAAGGCTGCTCTCCTGCGGTTGCTCTGCTCCTGCACTCCCTCCACCTCCTCAACTCCTCAACTCTCACAGGTAAAGAAAAACAGATGCTCTGTCTCATCTCATCCATCCACTCTTACCTTATTCATGAGACCCATGTGGGAGATGACATCGCAGATCATTTTGCTTGTTGCTTGCAGCTAATTGAGGAGGAACAACAGCAGCTAATTGAGATGCAATCTAGCAAGCAAAGCTCCGGTGATTATGAGGAGAAAGGAGCATTTTGGTGAAAGAAAATCATTTCAGTTTTCACATTTTTGTGTCTCAAAATATTATGGTGGATTGTCCACACTCCATGGTTAGATTGGTTTGAGGATATTGCATGCTTTTGACATTGGATTGAATTGATCTTGGTTAGAGTTCCTTTACTGATATTTTTGCTGCCATGAAGCTTTGATGACACCACATGCACAACCCATTTCTGGTTCCCTCTCAGGTTGGCTTAGTGTGGATTAATCTTGTTATCTCATATCTAGACGAGCATTTGCTGGGAACAGTGTGGCTTTTGATTTTGTGTGCTTGGTGTGTTCGCGCATCAGCAAAACAGTTGCAAGAAGTGAATGGACAAGTCACAATTACTCTCTAAAAAGAAATGAGTTTCCTATGTATAAATGAAAGAAGTAGCTTGAGTGTTTAGTGCAAAAATATCAATTTCCATTCATGCAATTTAAATAAATAATAGCCTATAACAGTTGCAAGAAGTCGCGAACAACGATGAAGATGAATGCCCCCGTTTGACTCTCACCCGAACATATAGAAAAAAGGGAGGTTAAAAAAAAAAAAAAAAAAGAGGAAAACCCGGAAACCCGACCCGACCCGAATTTCCGATGCAAGTTTAATGTGTTTCGGGTCGGGTCGGGTCACAGTATGCGACCCTTATGTTTCGGGTCGGGTCGGGTAACATCAAAACCCGACCCGACCCGACCCATTTACACCCCTAACTGGCCCCATGCGGACCACCGACGGCAAGGAGGGCGGCGCCTGGAGAGAGAATACAAAGTGGCAAGGCGTTGTGGCATCTTATGCCTATCTTTTGATTTTCAGTGTTAAACCATACAAAAGAAGAGTTAATCCTCGCGCTAAGCTACTGAAACTAACGATGCTGAACCCTAATTACATTATAATTTCATTTCGTTGCTAGACAACATAAATAAGGATGAGACAAGATGGAGCCCATGGTTGGAAAGAGGGGTGGGGTTTCACCACCTGTGGAGCGCAAACTACATTTCTTATTTTAACGTGTCGGTGCCCGCACGCCATGCTCCCCTAATTGTATGTGTATATTTTTCTTCTCCATAATATAAGGAATACCAACAATTTTATGATTAAGAAGGGCTTTACATTTTAAATCATCCTCACACCAGATTTTCCCTTAACGTCACTGAATGTGTGACAATTCTTAGTATGACTTTGTCAAAAAAAAAAAGGACAAAAAGCTGTCAAATCTATTTCCTCACGCATTCATTTTTTTACATAAAGAAAGCATATATCATTGCCTTGCTGGTATGAAAAGGTTGCTTCAGTCAACCATAATCCATTTTTTTTACAATTTGCAATTTCTGCATTATTTCAAATATTACTATTATATCACTGAAGAGATGACTCGTGGCTCTGAAGTTTTATATGCAGGTCAAGAAAATCATATATTATAAAATAAAGGCCAAGAACTTAAAAAGTCCTAAGTGACATCAAAATCGTCCAAGACACCATAATGTTGACTATTATGTATGGATTTTGGAGCATGTTTTGAAATTTCAAAGAATAAATGCGATCGGTCAGATGTCAATATTTGTGGCATTTTCTTAACTAGCTGGATGCACGCGCGCGGAAAAAAACACGGAAAAGAAACGAGAAGGCAAAAATAGTCGGATGCCCACATGATGTGCACAATTATAATATTGTATGTGGGCGCAAAATTATTTCTATGTATAGTCAGTTTCCTAATTAATTTGATGTAATTTTGGTTATCTAATCTAGACACTTTGATTCTTAGTTGAGCTGGATGAGGAGGCAGAAAGATTGATAACATCGAATCAATTATTCATGCTTAATGACACTGCCTTACGTTAAGTACATAAAGTTGAAATTATATGTAAAAGTTTCATAATTTTGTTTTAAATTAAACCTATTACTTTGTGGACTTAAAGGCTTAAATAACGACAGGAGAATTGACTGCTTTGTATAGCTTTTATTGATATCTGATGAGGAGGTTTCTTTCAAATTCTCCGAGCCTTGAAGAAGGGTCAGGTTCATGCAGCGGTAACACAGGAAGAAGGATGAAGTAGAGAGGACATGAAAGGAGGAGTGGACAATTCTAGTAAAATTGAATTCCAAGGGACAATTGAAAAATCTGGAGTTGGAGTCACTGAAAAACAAGAAAAATAGGTAGTGATCAATTGTGGAGGATCATCTTGATTGTTGTAAATTACAACAGGTATTTTCATTATAAAAGTGTTTTTTCATGGAATTTTTCCGTAAAAGATTGATGTTTGAATGGCCGTTTGGCTTATCTAATTGATAATACAGATAGATCAATTTATTTGAATCATTGTGCGTAAGCGTAGAAGCAAATATCATATGAGAATAAGGGAAAGAAAAAAATAAATACAATGAAGTTCTTACTTTGGTGTGACACATGTCGACTTCTTGTACTTAGTGGGAAAAGACTGGATGATGATGAGCCTTTCCGTTGACGGGATGTATATGAAATTCGAGTGGATTGGATTCACTTAAAACGATCGTTCACCCCTCAAAAATGAAAACGACAAGTTGCACTAGCCACCAAGCTCAACCACCCCTAGTTTATGATGTAATTGATCGAAGGTGTAGAAGGACCGAGAAAGTTGATTGCCTTTATTAGGCTATAGATGGAAAATCTTGGCAACTAAGTTTGGGGCCATGATGTGATAGGAGATAATGGTGGAAAATTGTTCAAACAAGTCTAAATTTATTATATTAACGTTAATTTAATTCTAAATTTTTCAATTTTATTCTCAATTTTAGGGCGAAATTTTAAAGTAATCTTTCAAATAGATTTTTGCCAAAGCTTTTTGATGTGGCAATGTGCCACGTAGGACGACTAGCGACTGCTAAACCACCACATTAATGTTTTCCTATAAAAATTTACCAGAATGATTTTATAGGAATATTGCTTAAAGTTTAGGACTACATTAACAAGATTGAAAAGTTTAAACTAAATTGTTGTTAGTACACGATCTTTAGGATTGATTGGATAATTATTCTGAGATATTGGCATAAGGGTAGACTGAATTACAAGTTATATCTTTCATGTCCCTAGCTAAAAATGGAGATAGGTTTCTACAACCAATCTATTGATTGGTGGGCCGTACATATGAACACCATCCACTTTCAATTTTAGTAAACATTTGCAATTGGATGATGTTTATAATTTATAGCTCGCCAATCAAAGACATGTTGCCCACAACTTTTAGTTATGAAGATAGGTTTCTACAACCAATCTATTGATTGGTGGGCCGTACATATGAACACCATCCACTTTCAATTTTAGTAAAAATTTGCAATTGGATGATGTTTATAATTTATAGTTCGCCAATCAAAGACATGTTGCCCACAACTTTTAGTTATGGAGATAGGTTTCTACAACCAATCTATTGATTGGTGGGCCGTACATATGAACACCATCCACTTTCAATTTTAGTAAAAATTTGCATTTGGATGATGTTTATAATTTAAAGCTCGCCAATCAAAGACATGTTGCCCACAACTTTTAGTTATGTTCATCGCTCCATGCCGCCATCTCTAGCCAAAAGCCAACACTACCTCTTAGCTTTCGTCGTGCCCAACACCTCTCTCTCTCTCTCTCTCTCTCTCTCTCTCTCTCTCTCTCTCTCTCTCTCATTTGCAAAGCTTGCCGTCGCTAGTGGTCATCGAGCACGCACGGCGGCTGAGGTCGGCATGGCTGAATGCTAGTAAAGCAACGCTGTTGCGACGAAGGTGGTGGAAAGACTACGGTCGGCGGTTGTGGGGGCATTGATGCATAGAAAAGGAGGTGAGATTTTTTTCAATCTAGTGATTGTTAGGCACGTGGTGCACAAGCAACCCTTCAACAGATGAAATAAGATGTTTGGAGGTGGTTGGCTCTCTTAATCAACGTTACTTAGAACTCGATATAATACCAAAGGATCTACCATCCTTTTTTTATTATTATTATTAGTGATAAACCTTGTAAGGACGAAGCTCATAGAACTTGGTAAGACTAAGCTCCCGGACTTGGGAGATAGAGGTGATGACGTAAGGACAAAGCTCATAGAACATAGTAAGACTAAGCTCCCGGACTTGGGACATATGCGAAATGCTCAACCCTTCACTTTGCTCTCTCTTTCTCAACAAGCGGAAGGGTCGCCAATAGCATCACCCCAGTGTCGACCGCTTGCAAAAATCCCCACCATCGACGACTGCACCCCTAATTGCAGAAATTGATCACCCCTGCTATTTCGTTGTCTATGAAAACCCTACTAGCGACAATGAGCATGTCGTCCCTCACCCATGACCCATGGTTATTGGCCCCGTGCAAATTACCGAAGGCAAAGTTCAGATAGAGAATAGAAAGTTGTAAGGCATTTTGGCATTATACTTCTATCCTTTTCATTTTAACATTAAACCATATTAAAAGGGAATTAAATTCACTTAGTAATCACCATTTCTATGTAAAAAATAGAAGTAAGGGTTCGAATTCCCATTTTCTCATGAGAGATTAAAATGGGATGATTTAATTTCAAATATGAGGGGTAAAAATTTAAAAATGAGAATTAAAGTAAATAGAGTATGGTCAATAAAAAAAATTAAGCAATTTAATAATCATTCTCGCTCTATTGGATTAAAGCCAAACCCTAATGAAATTATAACTTCCTCTTGCCGCTATAAACAACGCCCATATGTACCTTGGAAGCTGCATCGGCCACCAGCGGAGAAACAGAAAAAGACTATAGACAAGGACGAGACGTGACGCTTGGTAAGCATTCACTTTGTCAAAAAATAGTTGGACATAAAGAGCTGTCAAATCTATTTCCCCACGCATTCATTTGCTTACGTAAGGAAGCATACACCTTAGCGGCTTGCTGGTATGAATAGGAACTTTTGGTCAACCATATTCCATTAGATTTAGATTTTTTTTCTATCTGCGATCTCTGCATGTATAAAATGTTAATATTATATATCATTAAGGAGATGATCAGAGTCGCAGTTTTGAAGTTTAATGTGCATGCAGATCAAGAAAACCCTAATTGATAAATTAAAGGGATTAGAACTTAAAAAGTCTGTAAAGTGACATTCAGATCGTTTTTGCGTTGGGCTTGGACACCAAAAAATTGACTATTAAGGATGTATTTAATATCATGTTTTGAAATTTTTCAAAGGATCAATGCATATGGTCAAATATTAATATCCGCGTCATTTTATAACTATGTGGATGTGCACAACTGGAAAACACTAAAAAAAAAACAAAAGGACGAATCAAACCGATGTCCACATGATGCGTGCAATTATAATGCATGCAAAATTATTTCTACGCATGGTTCGTTGCCTAATTGGATTTGATGTGTCTTTGGTAATATAATCTAGACATTTAGATTCTTAGTTGAGCCTCCGGAGGAGGCCGGCCCTATAAAGTTGAAAATATGTATGTATAAGTTCCTTAATTCGGTGTTAATTTAACCCAATTACTTTGTCAAGTTGAAAACTTAAGTTTCGACATGAGAATTCAATGCTTTATATGGCTTTTCACCATAATCTACTGAGGAGGTTTTTTCCCACGGTCCTTGAACCGTGAGGAAGGGTTAGTGTCGCGCAGCAGTAACACTAAAAGTGGGAGGAAGAAGAAAGGACATGAGAGGAGGAATGAACGACCCTAGTAAACTCGAATGTCAGGTCGCAAGAGAAAAAATTCGAGTTGCTTTGAGTGGCTGGAAATCAAGAGAGGTAGTAGTAATCACCGTGGAGAGTTCCCATTCGTTTGACTGCCTAAATTCTAAGTCTTCAAATACCGAACCTGTGGAGCCCATATGTAATGAAAACTAACGTCCAGAAGTCCAAAAATTTCTCCAAAATTAGGTGAAATGATGGGTTTTTGCAGCGAAAGGATAAAAAATTGGTTTACAAAATCATGCAAATCTTGGTATAAGATTTCTACGGTATATAGGCTACCCACGTATTAGAGGGAGACGAACCAACAGGAGCTACTAAAAATTTGGAGGACACAAGCTCGCACCATCTTGTTTTCTACCCAAGTCATCCTTTGCATTGAGCAATGCTCACGAAGTAAACATGCAGCAAATCACTGATGATGGCATTTGTTAGTAAAGCCCAGGGAATTGTGCCTTTAAGGTTGGAGGAGCTAATGCAACTCAAATTATATTCATTCACTGGCATGGTTTGCGAGCTAATTGAACCACTCAATACTTTGTTAAATCTGAGTAGAGTTATAGGAGTCCGATGAGGACTAATTTTAGGAAACTTAAGACTATTTTTGTGAAGTCGCTTTGCAGAATAAATGTACCCCACTATAAGCGGATCTTATGGAAAGTTCAATAAAGGATCTGTCCCCTCATTTTCTGAATGAATCTTACAAGTAACTGATAAACATAATATTATTCTTCAAAGAGTAGGTGGAAATTACTTTGGTCAAGAAAAAGAACGTGGCAATGGAAGTTACATGATTCTACCTTATCGAACTTCGATCGTAGTTCTGAAGTTTTGTATGCAGGTCAAGAAAACCCTAAATAATAAAATAAAGGGCGAAGAACTTTCAAAAATTTGTAAAGTGACATTCAAATCGTTCTCATAATGGACACCATGAAATTGACTATTATGAATGGTTTTAAGAACATGTTTGGAAATTTTTCAAGGATATATGCATTCGGTCAAATGTCAATGTTCGCGACATTTCATAATTAGGTGGATGCCCGCAAGCAAGCAGAAAAAAGCTAAAAGGAAACGAAAAGGAAAAACTAGATGGATGCCCTCGCGATGTGCGCAATTTATCATATTGTTTGTGCGCCAAAATTATTTATACGTATAGTAGGTTGCCTAATTAGTTTTGATGTGGTTTTGGTTATCTAATATAGACACTTCGATCATTAGTTGAGAGGAGATAACATTGTGTCAAGTATTCACGCTTAATGACAGCGCCATACATTAAGTAGTGGGGTCAATTGATCAAATTATAAAGTTGACATTAATAAAAAAAAAATTCAACATTTTGAATCGCTTAGGAAAATGAGTTAACGGAAAATGTTTTCATAATCAACAGAAAACCTATACTTAAATTCAAGAAAATCATTTTCTCTTTAAAAAATCAGAAATCATTTTCAAAATATGACTAGATATTAGCGATTAGACTAGAAACTTTAGCTTTGCATAGGAACCCTAACGCTCATTTTTGGGCCCTCGCCACCTAAGCTTGTGTCCATCAATGCCTTCCCTTCGTCCTAGCAACTAGGGGTCCCAAACATGACCTTGATGGACTTGAACTCAATCACTAAGGATTCTAGCTTGGTCGTCGAGGACTCGGGCATGGGCACCGGCGTCCCTAGGCTATCCTCGATGGACAAGAACTGAAGTGTTAGGAACCAAGCCCAAGCGCCAAGGACCTAGGTCACTGAGGTCCCGTGCTCCACCTTTGTGGACCTTGGCCCATTTGCCAAGGATCCAAGCACTGGGACCTCAAGGCCCGACCTCTATGAAACCATTTCAAGCCGCCAAGAAGTCTTGCACATGTATTGAGTTCTCGATTTGGGTTTCTATGGAGGTGGGATTGGTGCCTACTCTCTTGCTCAAGACTCTACTGGCCTTGCCTAGGTCCTTGGGACCATGGTTAGAGTTCATCAAGGTTGGACCTGAGATCTTGGTGTCCATGTTCTGTTCCTCAGTTGTTTGTGCATAAGTCATTAGCACCTAAATAGTGTATGTGTATTTAGAAAAATCAAATCAGATTTTTCTTTCCAAACGACAGATTTAGATTTTAGCTAAATATCGGAGAATATTATTATTTTCTTCGAAAATTATTTTATGGAAAATATTTTTCAGAAATGTAAATTTTTTCGTGAAACAAATAAAATCTATATTTACAAGTTTCTTAATTTTGTGTTAAATTGACCCAATTACTTCGTCAAGTTTAGAGTCGCTTGAAAATCAAGCGATGTAGATAGTGAACAGATGTGGAGAGGCCCCATAGGTTTCATCGGGCCATGAGATCATCATCCCTTTCCAAGGCTAGAGAGCCATTTGGGCCCATTAAAAATAGAATAGACTGTAAGATAATTTTAGTTAATTAGCGATATTATTAGATGTCTATAGCAAATTATTAATCATTAACAGCAATTTGTCGTGCAACTCCCTTAAGCAATATTTTGGGAATTATAACTTTGTTGCAATAATTTTTTTTAGCTACAATGGTAAATTTAGAGTGATATTTTTACAAATATGTTCATAAATTTTAATGGTGCAATTTTTTATTAAAACAACAGTGTACGTAAATTAAATTGATTGTAACTCTCGATCCATTCTCATATTATTTTGCTCACCACCAAATAAAAGAAAATCTCATTTTATTATGTTCGCTCAACTAACCACTAAGAAAACGAAATCTTCATTCATTTCCTCTCATTTTTCATTCAATTTCTTCATTCATTCTATTTCGTCAAACCAAATCGAGTCTAAAGTGCTTTAGGAGAAAACAATAACTAAAGTAAATAATAATCGGTTTCTGAAGCTAAAATTCAATGAATTAATTATCAAACATTAAAGACGGCATATTTGTTTAAAATGTCTAGCATACATTTCTTTTTACAAAAAATCAATTATTTGACACATGTTTTCTTTAAAATGATCATTTATCATGTTCAGAAAAATTTTAATCATAAATAATAATTTATGTCTAAACGATTTTATCGTGAGCAAAAAAATTTCGTCACTCAATTTTTGTCAACAACGAAATTGATTATTTTCTTAAGAAAACATTTTAAATTGTGAGTTTTTTTCGTGAAATTAGTGTGTTTATTTAAATAATTTACTTCTCGAAGAAAAAGTGGGAGAGGGAAGGAAAGGGAGAAGGATTTTGAACGTGCTTCGAGGGGCGCCCTTCTTCCAGTTTTCCCTCTCCAGTCCACATCGTCTTCTTCTTCGATCTTCCCCCTCTTCTCCGGCACGAACCCAAGCTCGAAGCTCTCGCCCATCGAGGGGAAGCGAAGGAAGAACGAGATGGGGGATTCCTCTCGGAGCATCGACCTGGAGAAGCTCCTCTCCTACAGCGACGACCTCGCCCAGGTCCTCAGGGACGACAAGGACGTCGCCGCCCTCGCCCAGTGCCTCCGCCACTCCGACGCCCTCCGCTCCTCCTGCGACGCCGACCTCGCCGGACTCCGGTCCTCGCTTCTGGGTCAGGAATTTTTTCCCCCTTTCGCGGCTACCCTTTTGCTTACGCGCTGCGGTTCGGTGGTGGGTTGGTGGGTTCGGGTCGGAGATGCCGCGAGTCTGCGTTTGATGGGTGCGACCGTTTCTTGTCCATGGCTTGATTTGGGCTGAAAAGGATTCAATTTGAAGTTTTTGATGAGTTCCCAGTTCGTGTCTGAATTTGATTGACATGGTGTCGTTTGAACTGTGGCTGCTGTTCTGTTGTGGGTTTTCCGAGTCTCGTTCAAAAATTTCTTCTTTTATCGATAAGGATGACAGGATCGAAGTGCAGGTAGTTCAGGGGTCCGGGCCTTTTGAAATGCTATCTTGTGTGCGATTGATATATCTGGCCAAGTTTGCTTATGGGTTATTTGGTAACGAAATGAAGATGCAGGCAATTTGTTTTGGCGCATCCTTTTACTCCTTGTTTATCTACAGTACTTCTCTTCCCTGCTAATTCTGTAGAATCTTCTATTACTGAGGAAGAGATGCACAATTGTCTGTCTTTACTATCACAACGTGTAATGCAGTGTGTATGGTTCTGCTACAGTTTTCATTACTCACATTCTTGGAGTCCCCCATATTAAATATGGACGTCCTAATACTAGGATGTTAGCTGTCCAATTTGTGCAACCCACGAGTTAAGTTATATACATGTAAGTTCTGAGTTTGATTTTGTCTTGCACGAGTAATTGCAGACCGGACACCAAACTGCTTAGAGATATTGTTACCAGTGTTAAATTAGTTAAAGGATGCTTTATCTTTTCTGCTATAAGGCTAAAGGAATTTCTTATTTCATGAGGTCATGAGATCTGATATGGAGACTCCTCAGGAATGTATTTTGCAGATGTGCTCGATTGATCTGTTTATCATGATGTTAGTACAAAAAATATTTGAAAGCCCTTTGTGATGGCTGCACGTCATTTAAGTAAACTATATATTAAGAGTGTAATTTTCAGCCCATTGAATCATATAGCGGATGATAAAAGAATATGCTGGCTCTAAGCCTATTTGATTCTATACTCTTGCTTTTTCCTTACTTAATTATGCAATTCCTTCGTCTTAAACAGAATTTCTTGTTTGATTCTTTCTTGCTGTCTTTGATTTGGTAGCCTACTCTGTTATGTACATCAGAATATGGTTTTTCCCTCTCTTTGCTTCTTCATAGTTACTTCATAGTTACAATTTCTTGAGGTAGGTTCTTCATCTAGTGGAAATTACAATTACTTCTTTGTGTGACAATTCATCTCCTATCAACCTTATAGATTGAATGGCTTTTGGGATTGGGGGTGTTTCTGAGAGTAATTGAACATTGTGACTTGTGATTGTCTCTACTAGATGCAAGTATTTCACTGTGACAGCTTCATGGACCAACATTGGAGACATTTCTTGAATTGCTATACTAGTGATGACATCCATGAAACCCTCAAGTTCACATTGTGTCATTTTAATTAAAAAATATTTGAATAAATGCTATTCTGTCAAAATTAGATCTTGCCAGTTTGCCTTTTGTTTATTTGGTAATGAAATGAAAACATGGTATATTTTCTTTGGACCCCCCTTTTCCCTTTTTATCTGCAGTACAGAGCTTTCCCACTAATTCCGTAGAATTTGATACTGGTCAGGAAGAAATGCAAAGTTACGTCTATTCACAATCACAATGACTTTGTCAACAAGATGGTTTGCTTTCATCTTACACCTCTTTGATGCTCTCTCTTTATTCTAAATTTTGTGGTTGAGCAGAGTATGAGGAAAAGATTGATGCTTGCAAGAAGAAAACTGAAGCAGTGAGATCTGAAGTTGCTGGAGATGTGGATATTGACCAACTCCAGAAAGAACTGCAAGAGGAACTCGAGAAGGAACGACTACTTATGGAGGATTTGAGATAAATATCTAATCAACCCTTTTTGTGATAGCTTGATGATTCTTTTACATGTCCATTGACAAACAATTGATTTTCAGTTTTGTCTTTTATGTGTACCAACACAATTGCTGCCAATGAAATTAATGAGCTAGATCTCCAAAGGATTTCCATTGAGGAGAGGAAGCAAGTTTTGAAGAAACTTGACCAAAATGAGCAGAAAGAACAGTAAGTTCATATGCAGAAGCTTTTTTATTCTTCAAATTAATAACTCAACAGATTGGATATTTTGAATGTGCATATCTTTTCCGAATGTTGAAAAAAAAAATTGCATGAAATTAAAAATAACATAACAGTAAATTGCGTCTGGAAGTTTGCATCTGCATTTCCTTGTATTCTTGCTAATTGCATGAAATTAAAAATAACATAACATTAAATTGTGTCTGGAAGTTTGCATCTGCATTTCCTTGTATTCTTGCTATTGCAGAAAAAAAGGCAATGCTCTGTATGCCTCTCTAACTGTCCATAACAGTGTCTGTTGCTAGCTAATCATTTCTGAAGACATCATCACTTTATTGGATGACTTATGTTGTCGAATAGACATACATTGGAATGGTCACTGTAATCTCTTCTCCATCTATACAATTTGTGAAATTACATTTCATGTGATTAACACAAGTTTAAAATGCTAGACAGTCCAATCATATTTGTGCTACTTAAGCTGATCTCTGTTAAATGACGGGGTAGGATGAGGTTAGTGGCATCGGTTGAATCCTACATTTTTGTGCAATATAAGGATCTAGTTGGCAGCTTGCTTGTGTTCTCCTTGTTCATGATCTAATATTTGTGCTAACGGGATAATTGTCTCCTGTGTCCTTTTGCTATAACTCTATTACCACTGAAAAGGGATGTAAGGGGCTGCAGATTCTTATACAATCGTCAATGAGAACTGTAACCTGGTCTTCAGCATTTATTCACGCATAGAGTAGTCTAATTGAAATTCCACTCTTATAATAAATCTCCTATTCCTTCCCCTCCATATAATCCCAATTTATAATCCATGATATTTATCTACTGATGCTTTTTAGATTCAAATCATCTTCTGGTAACTACTGCTTCCCCAAGATCAACAAACTAGCTGGCATTAGTTTTAAGTAGTCGAACTTGGGGGTAGGTTCTCGCAGAGTAAGATTGCTTGTATGGATATTGCAGCATGTTCTCTTATTCCAGAACAGCCCGCTTATTTGCTTTAGGAGTTGTGTACATCTGATCCTCCAAGCACTGGAGCCCAAATACTATCCTTTCAATGACCTGACCCTCTGAATGCACAAAAGAATGAAAAGCGTAGTGAATAGTAGCTAAGAAGTAAGAACATTGCCATCAAAGTCATATAGGTCCAGAAAATAATCTCTTTTTAAGCTGCTATTTTATCATAATTTGAAGGACACTGTCAAAGTTCTGCAATTGTTAGCCTAAATGTGTTTTAAACCCTGAAGTGTAGCTTAAGCACAAGCCAGAATGTATATGACCCACTTTTGTGGCCAATTCGTAGAGTTCATTCGATTTCTTGCTTCCTAGTGTTTATGTATTATTTGATCATATTTTTAAATTCTCTGTTCTTATGCACTCTTTGGATGTGTGCGCTGTGCGCATGCTTGCTTAGGTTGATTTTTGCTTGTCTTTGTGCATTCTTTTGCAGGAATAGGCAATGAAATTTGCATAATGGGATGCTCAAAGTTATTTTGTTTTCTTATAAATTGGTCTTATAGCATGACTGTTTCAATGTAGCCTTTTCCCCCTTCGTGCTCCTGCGGTCTCATGCACAATGTGCACACACAATAAGGTTCTCTTATGTTATTTCAAAACTAATATCCTTTTGTTCTGCCTAATTTTGCAGGATGAGTCTTTCGATGTATGCTTCTGTGACGAAGATCATCCCAAACTTGGATGATAGCTCCAAAATTGCAGGGTGTATCCTTTCAATTGTTCTTGTTCATGTACTCTAATGTGGTGGCAACTGACTAGAGTTCACTGTTCTCCCCAGATCAGTTGGTCCTTGAATCTCAATAACCACAGATATTGTTGACAGGGAGAAAAGGGTGGTGGATAAGTTTGAGTTCGACTCAACAAAGATGACCGCCTTTGACACGTGCACCAATATCTGGAGGATGATTAGTAACTCATAGGTATTAGATGGCATTACAGCACGTCAACTAACTCTACATTTATCTGGCTGCCGGAGATTCTGCTCAAGCTCCCCTCCATGCATCGTCTCTTCTTTTCATTCAACATGTAAAGGGTAAGGTGAATGGCCTCCTTCAGGAAGAACCCAATTGGATTGTCCTGATCTCGGGGGATCGGTTGATTCCTCTCTTTATCAGTGAAAGTACTAACAGGAATGAAGTGTGATCAGCGCGTTTTTCTGTGTCATGTGTGTTCTCGACCAATCAGCGCGGACCCTTGAACACTGTTGAGGTGGGGGATGGGACTCCATTGACCGCTTAACCGTATTTCTGGGTAATCCATTCTAACAAACTGTGTCAAGGTTGGGGATGAACTTGTACGTGCAATCATTCTTCTGTTTCATCAGTGTGATTCGTACGAGTAGCTTTAGAAATTTGTAGGCCTATAGAAATTTTGAACTGGATGCAAATGCAGGTTTTAGTGTGTATTCTTGTATATCATACCGTGCTACCATCTTTTGAGATAATACATGTTTATTTCTTTATTTATTATGATCAGGTCGTTCTAATCTTCTTCTTTTTTAAAGAAAGGGGTAAACACAAAAAAAAAAAAAGAGTCAAATTGTGCCTATTGTATTGTCAAAATCCCTAAACTTGTCCATTGTGATATAAATATTTTCCATCTTTTTGTGTCATGAAAAAGTTTCATTTTTGTCCATTGTTTCATATGATGTATATTTGTCATATTGATATAAGTTTAGGATATTTGTGTTATAATGAGTAAGTTTAGGGTTATAGCACACACAAAAAAGTTCAGGATATTTATATTGTCGATAGTATAATTTGAGATTTTTTTTTTTTTTTTTTTGGGATTAACAAAGGAAAAAAAATCTCATTGCTTCTAAATTTTGACTAGTTCAACTCACTACTAGAAGACTAAAGTGAAGGGGTTATAACAAAGAGACAAGAAAATAAAATTTTATCTTTGTAGCATTTCTTTATTCCAATAACGCAAATAAATTTAAACGCGTTTTTCACACTCTAGGAAGCCGTCTATGTTTTTGCTTTAGGAAGATGATACATTATGGGCATTTCGGATAATCTATAAGTGTTATTCCTTATTTTGGCATTTCTAATATTTCAGTTTTGGCCTTGATTAGCAAAGTGCCAAAGATACTCTCGAGTTATGAATTAGTTGTAGAAATCAAAGAGGGATGTTTAGGGCACATTTGTAACGCTTCTATTTCTGGAAATAATTTCTTATTAGAAATTATTCTTTTTTATTCTGTTCCCAGAAATAATTTCTAAGCATTTTAAGCCGTTTGGTAACTGTCTAAAATTTTAATTCTCGAAATAGAATTATGTTTGGCACCGTCCTCAAAATTTCTACTTCAAATCATATTCTTTTAATTTTTAAATAATTTTATTACTTTTTTCCTTTCTTTCTTTTTTTTCTTTTCTTTTTTTCCTTTCTTGCTCTTATACTTCTTCTTCAAGGTTGTCAGATGATCGGCGACCGGCCAGATGAGGGTCGGCAACCTTACTGGAACATCGCCAGCCCTCGACGAGGTTGTGCCTCGTCAACTAAGCCTCGCTAGGGCTAGGGGTGGCTGAGCGAGGCTCGCCTAACCATCGGCGAGCTCGTCAGATCTCGCCGAACCGGTCGCCAGCTATCAGCGACTATGGGCGGCGACGGCAAATGGCTGCAGTAGCGACGGTGGTTGAAGAAAAAGAGAGAGGGAAGAAGAATAAGAAGAAAGAAGAAAAAATAGGTTGACTTGAATTTGGAATTGTTCCCGAGAACAAATAATCAACTTTTTTTACTTCTCGATTTTACTCAAAATCTATTCTCGAAAACAAAAAATTTACTAAACGGATTTCTGTTCCAAATTTATTTCCGGGAACAAAAGAATAGAAATTTTTACTGTTTTGCAAGTTGCCAAATAGGCTCTTAGAGCCTGCATGATAAAGTTTTTATTTCTCCCGATTTCTGTTATTTTGTTTCTTGGAACAAAAAAAGAACAAAAATCCATTTGGTAACACCAACTTATCTTTCTATTCCATGAAATAGAAGAGTAGTCAGGGAATAGATTTGGAACACAAACAAGAAACAAAAAAAAGTAGATTCTTGTTTCCGAGAATAATTTCTAGAAATAAGCTATTTTTTCTTTTCTATTTTTCTTTTGTTCTTTTTTCTTGCCATGGCCACCGCTGGCCACCTCTAGCCGCTTGCGGCCACCATCGGCAGACTGTCGACCAACAACCACCATCGACCGTCGCCGCCGTTGCTACTGCACAACCGCCGCCCACCAATCATTGCCGCACGACTGCCGCCCACAGCCCACTGCTCATTGCCGTTGGCCTGCAACGATCGACAACGGCGGCGACTAGTGGGCTGTGGGCGGCGGTCATGCGACGGCAATCTGCAGCGTCGGTCGAAGGTCGGCGGTCAGCAGCGTTGGTCGGCGGTCGACGACGTCGATTGCGGTGGGCATTCAATGGCATCAGTTGACGATCGATGGTCATGCGACTATAGGCAACGATCAGCGATCGGAAGAAAAAACAAATAAATACAAAAATTTATTAATCGTATCAAGCACAATTCTATTCTTTTTCCATTCCAAGAATAGAAATATTGTATAATTACCAAATGCGTTATTTTATTCAAAAATTGTTCCAATGAGTAAAAATAGAAAATAACTATTTTTTAAAAGAAATTATTACCCAAAGTAGAAATGTTAATATGCGTGCCCTTATGTTACAATTTCGAATCTATTATTATATGTTTGAGCCCCTGAAAGCTTAACGCAAAATTAACAAACCTTTGCTTGACATCTCCGAGCTATTTTATCTCGGTCTAATTCTAGTCACTGGATAAATGTAACTTTCATGAACTTGGACTGAAGGTTCAAATTGTAATTCTGCTCCATGTACTTGTAGACATAGGAATCACGCCTAGATTGGTCAATAGCGTGATGGAATGACTTGAATTACTGTTGGAGAATTGGAGAACGGTGTACACATTAAAGATGTGAGAAAAACACAACTCAGACTCCTGCTATTTTGCAAAATATAAATAATCTAGAAAAGGTTTTCTTAAAAATAATTATTTATATCACTTACAAAATGCTTTTGAGTCATGAATCACTTAGTCTCGCTCGCTATTCCTATGAACATATAATTAATCGCCTTATTTTCCCTCACAAGTTTTATGGACTGGTAATTAAATGGCAAAATCTTCAACCAAAAAAAAGATAATAATAAAATAAAATAGCAACATCCAACACCATGTCATTTTGGCAAGTTTATATTTCTATCTTTGAATATTTCGTTTCATTATAGATAATTACCTCTTAATTTTGTTAATTAAAGTAATATCAAGAAATCATGGGAAAACATTTGTTCAAGAGCAAAAAATGTACCAAATCACGATTTTCCTTTTTCTGGCTCGGGTGGCGTACTATTAATTCGATTTTCTCAATAACAATGTGTTTCTTTTTAGGCGAATCAAAATCGTAAATTACGTATAAATAAACGAATATTATTAGCAGTAAATGTTATTAATAATAACAATAATAAGCTCCGGATAAACAACATATAATCAATACTCTGAACTGATCTGTCCAATGCATATCTCTCTATACATTAAAAAAAAAATCGAAAAAATGAATTTTGAGTATTATGAAAAATTAAAAAACTAAAAAATAAAACAAATAAATAAATAGTAGTAGCCATCGAGGAGCAGCAGCAAGAATCCGGCAGATCGCTCGCTTATATGAACAGACCAGCGACGAGGGCGCCGATCGCCACCGACCCAGCGAAGCCAACTCCGTTGCCGACGGCGCCACTGTCAGCAGGAGCGGGCGCCGCGGCCGGCGGCGTCGCGATCGACGGCGCGGGGGCCTCGGGGGCGGGAGACGACGCCGGGGGCGACGGGGGAGACGCGACGGGGCCGGAGGGAGGAGACGCGACGGGGCCGGAGGGAGGAGACGGGGCGGAAGCCGCCGGAGAAGGCGACGGCGAGGGGGACTTGGAGGGGGTGAGGGCCGGCGACGGGGCGGGGCTCTGCGCCACCGCCAGGCCGACGAGGAGGACCGCCATTGCGGCCAGAGGGAGCAACGCGCTTGAACCAGCCATGGAAGAAGAGCTTCTTAGAGAGAGAGAAAGAGAACTGAAACTTTTAGTGAGAGAAAATCTGGCGATCGGAGCGAGGGTTTTCGGGATGCCATCGGCGACGGGGAGGGCGACGGTATTTATAGAAGGTTTTGCGATGAGTTCCGTGCTGGGGTGGAGTTCATTGGAGTCGACCGTTGGATCCGCATTATAAATGGAAACCCTCGGATCGATCCGACGGCCGAGATTTATTTGTATTTTTTCTGACCGCATGGCCAATCAGCGACGCGTTTCTCCGTCCAGCGCGGTGACGCCAGTCTTATAGCTGGGGTTTAGTGGCGACAGTTGTAAAGGATTATATGTCTCTTTTTTTTTTTTTTGGTAACGGATTATATGTCTCTTTAGCACGTTCTAATAGCCCAAAAATAAATTCACAGCACATCGACGACTAGCCGGGTACATCTTTAGCGATTATGGGCATTTTTATCATAAAAAATCTTAAATTAATATATATAATAAATTTACTTTAAATTAATTTTTTTATCACCAAAAATTCTAAATTGATATTTTTGTGATAAATTTATCATCCGGAGGTACAACACTAGGCATCGGTTATGCAGACTGTCTTTGCTAGCGGGCATTTCACCCACTCCTACTTATCCCAGATGCGGAAGGTTACTATACTTGCTTACCCAGTGGTAATCAACACCGAAATCCTAACATGGTGTCTACCTTCACCATCATAAAATCTCCTAATTTCTTGTTTATCTTTATCCTCCCGATAGAGAGGGAATATGGGGGTGCCATCGGAAGGTCTCCCACCCTATGATGAATCTCCCGCCTGTTTCTTCCCCTTGAACTTTTTAAAGACTTACTCATATCCTATTTTCAATAAGTTTTATCAAAAAATATTAATTTTATACATATATAATAAATCCTATTTTTTTTTATAATTCTAAATTGATATTCTTATAATAAATTTACCATATGTTATTTTCCGTTAAATCAAATTACACCACGAAAAATCACAAACTGGTCTATTTATAACTATGTATCATCCAACTTAGTAATTTAACAATAAAATTTAACAAAAATTAATTGAAGATAAATTTGTCACCGATATATAACCTTGGAATTTTTTATGGTATAAACCTTTCTAATGATATCAAGTGTTATCTCCTATGTCAGCATTTTCTAATTTTTGAAATGGAAAAAGTTTCGAGTTAAGAATCGATTGTAGAACTAAAGGGATGATGCTTGGTTAGAATTTTTTAATATGTTGTCATTATACCTTTGCCCAAGCCCCCAAAAGCTTGGAATTGATTATGTGTCTACAAGTTATGTATCCAAGTCTAGTTTCTAGTCATTGAATAAAGGGGTAACTGCAATTGAAAGTCATAAAACTTGTCACAAAAAGTTCTACCATTTGAGTCTTAAAACTTTTAAAAAGTATAATTAAATCCCAAAACCTATTAAATTGATGCAATCAAGATCCTCCGTTATCTCCATTTGATTTAACTAACAGATTTACTAATGTGACTTTTCTCAATACTTTCTCAAGATACGTGATGTCGATGTGGTGCCTATGGAACACTAAATTAGGGAAAAAAATATTTGAAAATTTGAAGAGGAAAAACAATGTTAGAAATTACAAAAATAAAAGAATTCAAAAATATTTGAAACAAAGCTAATCGATAATAACGTATTAGTAGACTGGTTCTTTTCCCCTATAATTACCGACGATCAAACTGGTTTGATCATCCTTTGCAAAATTTCTTCTTCCTTTTTAATATTTTTCTCGTACTTTGCCTTCAAACTGACTGGGCTCTGACTTTATATCCACCATCCTTGAATAAGATATCATCGTCTTCACGCTTTTTGTCTGCCAAATGAGTTTGCATTTCTTCCGGGAATTTCTTTGTTTGTCCTCCGTCGATTTCACCGCCCAGTGACAAATGTGGTCCATGTAACACGTGATTCTTTAACTTTTACTTTATTTTATGCCATCTACGTACTTTTACCTTAATATGTAAATACTATTTTAAAATTTTTAATTCGTTTAACGTGATCCTAAAATAATCATATTTTTATCTTTAAATATTTCGCTTCATTATAGATAATTACCTCTTTATTTTGTTAACTAAAGTAATATCAAAAAATCATCGAAAAACATTTATTCAAGAGCGAAAAGTGTATCAAATCATGATTTTTTTTTTCTGGCTTGGGTGGCGTAATATTAATTCAATTTTCTCATCGACAATGTGTTTCTTTTAGGCGAATCGTAATCGTAAATCACGTATGAATAAACGAATATTATTAGCAATAAATATTAATAATAATAACAATAATGAGCTCCGGATAAACAATATATAATCAATCCTCTGAAATGATCTGTCCAATGCGCATATCTATCTATACATTAAAAAAAAAATCGAAAAAATGAATTTTGAGTATTATGAAAAATTCAAAAAAAGAAGAAGAAGAAGAAAATAGTTAGTAGCCATCGAGGAGCAGCAGCAAGAATCCGGCGGATCGCTCGCTTATATGAACAGACCAGCGACGAGGGCGTCGATCGCCACCGAACCGGCGAAGCCAACTCTGTTGCTGATGGCGCCACTGTCCCCAGGAGCGGGCGCCGCGGCTAGCGGCGTCGCGATCGACGGCGCAGGAGCCTCCGGGGCGGGAGACGACGCCGGGGGCGACGGGGTAGAGGCGACGGGGCCGGAGGGAGGAGACGGCGCGGAAGCCGGCGGCGGGGTCGTCGTCGTCGTCGCCGTCGCCGCCGGAGAAGGCGACGGCGAGGGGGACTTGGAGGGGGTGAGGGCCGGCGACGGGGCGGGGCTCTGCGCCGCCGCCAGGCCGACGAGGAGGACCGCCATTGCCGCCAGGGAGAGCAACGCGGTTGAGCCAGCCATGGAAGAAGAGCTAGAGAGAAGAACTACTTCTTAGAGAGAGAAAACCGAAACTTAGTGAGAGAAAGTCTAGCCGGTCGGAGCGAGGGTCTTCGGGGTGCGGTACGCGGCGGAGGAGAGCGGCGGTATTTACAGGAAGGTTCCTGCTCCGGTTGGTGGCGGTCGGTGTGGGGAGCCGACCGTTGGATCCGTGTTATAATCGGGAAACCGGAAAGGGATGGATCCGACGGTCGAGAATCATTCGTATTTTCTGACCGGGTGCGGCCAATCAATGACGCGGTTTAGTGGGAACAGTTGTAAAGAAGGGGTGTGTCTTGGTAGCACGTTCTAATACCCCAAAAATAAATTCAAAATATTTTTTTTTTCGCATTTTTTAGGAGTTTCGCGTATGTTCCTACTTTACAAATATGATATATATTCCGGCCATTTTTTATAATATCAAGTGTTATTTCCTATGTTGGCATTTCTTTCTAATTTCTAGGAAAAGAGAAACTTTCGAGTTAAGAATAGGTTACGAAACCAAAGGGACGGTGCTCGGTTAGAATTTTTGAATCTTTTGTGTTGTCGTTATATGTTTGCTTGAGCCCACAAAAGCTTGATGCGAGGTAAATGAATTCTTGTTTTACGTCCACGAGTTATGCATCCAAGTTTGATTTCTAGTCGTTGAATAAATAAAAGGGTAACCACAATTTGAAAATCCTAAGATTTGTTGCAAAACTTAAAACACATTGAGTCGATCCAAATTAAATTCATCTACTAATTTCTTCAAATTTGTTTGGTAAGAAAGGTTGATGCGGCTTTCTTAATACTTTCTTAAGACACGTGGCACCGAGGTAGTGCCCACTCAATGCAACATCAAGATCTTTTTCGCAAATTTGAAAAGAAATAAAATGCTGAGAATAACAAGAGTAACCACAACCCACCGCACTCCTCAAGGCACAAAAATCCAAGGCAAAACCGGCGAAGATTCGAGAGAGAAGGTTAGTTGGAACCACTGTCTCTTGCCGTGAGAATTACAATCTCCTCTGGGGAAGCTCTTTTGTGGAAGGGTGTGGGTTTTTAATCTCACTATTGATCCCACTTAATTAAGTTTTATGAGAAACATTATTATTTAAATGAGAAACAATGGCTTTTTGGGTATATTATTTCAATGCTGAAGTCCCGTAGGAGAGAAAATATATATTTTAAAAAGAACTTGTCGATAAAAACTGTTTAGCCAAATTGAGGGACTTGATTGTACCCATTAAATAAATTTTAGAACTCAATTATTATAGGATTTCTAGTATACTTATTCCCTTTAATAAATGAAACTTTTAAAATAAATTTCCTTTCTTTTGGTCACATAGTAGTTTCTCATGTATTTTTCAAAAGAACATAGATTTGGGATGAAAATTGAATCCTCAAATGACATTAATTATTTGGAAAAATGATACAATTGGTCCATAAACTTTGGCTCAATATATAATGGCCTATAAAATTTTAACTTATGTAATGTCATTGAAATTTAGCTCAATATGTAATGTGATTTTTAAATTTTTAATTTATTCAATATAATTCATGAATTTTTAATTTGTTCAATTTAATCCCTGAGTTATATGAAAATTAATGTAAGGACTAGCGTGAAAACATTTTTTATATAATTCGGGAATTACATTAAACGTGTATTAAAGACTTAGGGACATATTGAACAAATTAAAAATAAGGTGATCACATTGACATATTACTTGTTGGGCCAAAGTTTAGAGATCATTCGTATATTTATCCAAAACTCTTAGTAGCACAAACCATTTGATCATGACTCTCGCTTGTTACTCCTACTAATATATCACAAATCGACCTTTTATTTCTTAGAAATTATATGTTCTGATTGAGAGTGATCAGAAAAGTGAAAAATTAGACCAAAACGCAATTTTTTTTTTCTGATCACGAGGCATTTTGTTAATTTTCGAAAATACATCGACAATGTGTATTTGTTTGGGCGAGCAAGAATCGCAAATAATAGATAAACAACTGAATATCCATTCACCAAGAAACTAAACACACGAGTATTATTAGCGGTAAATAATAATAATCTCTGGATAAACAATATCATCAATCCTCTGTAATGATCCGTCCGACAAGCATCTCTCTCTATACATAAAAGTGTCGAAAATTCCAAAAAAAAAAAAAAGAATTTTGAGTATAATGAAACAAAAAAATTTTAAAAAAAGAAATAAACGGTGGTAGCCTTAGAGAAGCAGCAAGAATCCGGCGGATCGCTCGCTTATATGAACAGACCAGCGACGAGGGCGCCGATCGCCGCCGAACCGGCGAAGCCAACTCCGTTGCTGACGGCTCCACTGTCCCCAGGAGCGGGCGCCGCGGCCGGCGGCGTCGCGATCGACGGCGCAGGGGCCTCCGGGGCGGGAGACGACGCCGGCGGCGACGGGGGAGACGCGACGGGGCCGGAGGGAGGAGACGGGGCGGAAGCCGGCGACGGCGACGGCGAGGGAGACTTGGAGGGGGTGAGGGCCGGCGACGGGGCGGGGCTCTGCGCCACCGCCAGGCCGACGAGGAGGACCGCCATTGCGGCCAGAGGGAGCAACGCGCTTGAGCCAGCCATGGAAGAAGAGCTTCTTAGAAAGAGAAAGAGGACTGAAACTTTTAGTGAGAGAAAGTCTGCTGATCGGAGCGAGGGTTTTCGAGATGCGATCGGCGACGGGGAGGGCGACGGTATTTATAGAAGGTTTTGCGATGAGTTCCGTGCTGGGGGTGGAGTTCATCGGAGTCGACCGTTGGATCCGCATTATAAATGGAAACCCTCGGATCGATCTGACGGCCGAGATTTATTTTTATTTTCTGACCGCGTGGCCAATCAACGACGCGGTTCTGCGTATTATAGCTGGGGTTTAGTGGCGACAGTTGTAAAGGGTTCTAATAGCCTGAAAATAGATTCACAGCACATCTTTCGCAATCATGAGCATTTTTAATAAGTATTAATATCATGAAAAATCTTAAATTAATATATATAATAAATTAATTTTTTATTAAAAAATTTCTAAATTGATATTTTTATGATAAATTTATCATATATTATTTTTTATTAAATTATATTAATATCACGAAAAATCACAAATTGATATATTTATAACTTTGTGTCATCTAACTCAACAATTTAGCAAAATAATTCAATGAAAATTAACTGAGGATAAATTTGTCACTGATATATAAATTTGGGAATTTTTGTGGTATTAACCCTTCTAATAATATCGAGTGTTATTTCCTCTGTTGGCATTTTCTAATTTCTAAAATAGATAAACTTTCAAGTTAAGGATCAATTGTAGGACCAAAGGGACGATGCTTGGTTAGAATTTTTGAATTTATTGTTGTTATATGTTTGTGCAAGCCCCGAAAGCTTGATTCGAAATCAATGAATTGATTATGCGTCTACAAGTTATGTATCCAAGTCTAGTTTCTAGTCATTGAATAAAGGGGTAATTGCACTCAAAAGTCATAGAACTTGTTACAAAAAGTTCAACTATTTGAGTTTTAAAATTTTTAAAAAGTCCAATTAAGTCCCAAAACCTATTAAATTGATGCAATCAAGATCTTTCGTTAACTCCATTTAATTTGATTAACAGAAAATACCGATGCGACTTTTCTTGATACTTTCTCAAGACAAGTGACGTCGATGTGGCGCCTATGGATCATTGAATCAAAGAAAAAAATATATGACAATTTGGAAAGGAAAAACAACGCTAAGAATTAAAAAAAAAATTCAAAGATATTCAAAACAAAGCTTATCAATAATAACGTATTAGTGGACTGGCTCTTTTCCCCATCAATTACCGACGATCAAACTGGTTTGATCAGCCTTTGCAATTTTTTTTTTCTTTTTCTTGCTCTTGCCTTCAAACTGGATGGGCTATGACTTTATATCCACCATCCTTGAATAAGATATCATCATCTGCACGCTTTCTGTCTGCCATAAGGAGTTTGCATTTCTTCCGGGAATTTCTTTCTTTGTACTCCATTGATTTCACTGCTGAAGTCAAGATGCTGTCCCCATATCTTCATAAGGTGCGTGTAATGTGATTCTTCGACTTTTACTTTATTTTATGCCATTTTTGGTACTTTTAGCTAAACATGTAAATACCATCTTAGAACTTTTAATTCATTTAACGTGGTCCCCCAAATATTCATATTTTCATATGCAAGCCATCTACCCACTTTTTAAATATCGCCTATTTCTTTATGAGAAAAATTAAAACTTAGATAAGAAATGATGACCTTTTTTGTGTATTATTCAAAATTGGGCATAGTATTTTAGTGGTCGCTCTCAACTCGCTAATCCTACTAACATATCACTAATTGACTTTTATTCCTTAGTTATAGACTAGTAATTGAATTGCAAAAGTCCTCACTTTTTTTTTTTTGGGTAAAGTACATAGAAATCTTTGAATTTTTCGCTCCATTTTAGATAATTACCTTTATTTTCTTATTTTGATGTAAAACTGTCAAATAACTGTTTATTGGGACTGTGGTAGCATTTGGAAAAGCTAATAATTAGATCAGATGGCAATTTTTTTTCTCGATCGTGATGTGTCGTGCTATTTTCGAAAATTGATCTTTAAGTGAACAAGAATCGCAAATAATGGATAAAAAAAATGAATATCCATCACCAAGAAAATAAATAAACGAATATTATTAACAATAAATAATAATATGATCTCCGGATAAACAATATATAATCAATCCTACTAGTAGACTACAGTGAAGGGGTTATAACAAAGAGATTTTTTTATATTATCGATTATATAATTTGAGATTTTTTTTGACATTAACAAAGGAAAAAAAAATCTCATCGCTTCTAAATTTTTTGACTAGTTCAACTCACTACTAGTAGACTAAAGTGAAGGGGTTATAACAAAGAGACAAGAAAATAAAATTTTATCTTTTTAGCATTTCTTTATTCCAATAATGCAAATAAATTAAACGCGTTTTTCACACTCTAGGAATCCATCTATGTTTTTGCTTTTGGAAGATGATACATTATGGGCATTTCAGATAACATATAAGTGCTATTCCTTATTTTGGCATTTCTAATGTTTCAGTTTTGACCTTGATTAGCAAAGTGCCACAGATACTCTCGAGTTAAGAATTAGTTGTAGAAACCAAAGAGGGATTCTTAGGTTACAACTTCAAATCTATTATTATATGTTTGCTTGAGACCCTGAAAGCTTAACGCAATATAATCAAACCTTTGCTCAACGTCTTCGAGCTATATTATCTCGGTCTAATTCTAGTCACCGGATAAATGTAACTTTCATGAACGAAAACTTTGGACTAAAGCGTCAAATTGTAATTCTGTTCCATGTACTTTTGATTAATTACTAGCCCCTTAACATTTTCCTTCAAGATGATAAATTCCCTTTACCTTCCAGAAACTCTCTTTTTGCTGGATTATCCAAAGCCCAAATCTATTCCAAATTTGATCTCAAAGCTGGATTTTGGCAATTGGGCATTCACCCTGAAGATAGACCCAAGGTAGAGTTTTGTATCCCAAATCAACACTTCTAGTAGAAAGTTCTTCATTTTGGCCTAAAGTTAGCACCATCTCTTTTCCAAAAGGCCATGTGTCGAATTTTCCAACCAATCTTGTCAAGCACAGCAGTCTACATTGATGATATTCTGCTCTACAGCCCCGATAAACAATCGCATTGCCAACCTCTTGAGCAGTTTGCCGAGATTGTGAAAAGGCATGGAATCATGCTTTTGCAAGGAAAGATGAATATTGCCCAGACAGAAATTGAATTTCTTGACATGCACCTCAACAAAGGGACATACTATCCAGGGCCACACATTGCTCGGGAATTGTTGAAATTTCCTGAAGAAGACTTCACAACAAAGAAAGTTCAGCAATTTCTTGGGATAATCAATTATCTCAGAGACTTTGTCCCAAATCTTGCAAAAATGCTGATTCCGTTACAGATGATGCCGAAGAAACATCCCCCACCTTGGGGAAAATCTCAGACTAAAGCAGTTGCTGAACTTAAGGAGATTATGCAGACTCTTCCTCCGTTGCAAATCCCATCAATAGGGAAGAGAATTCTCCAAATCGACGCCAATGATAAATACTAGGTCGCCATCTTGCTCGAAGGAATTGATGGTAAGAGACGTCTGTGTGCTTACAAAAGTGGAAAGTTTTCCCAAGCAAAAATGCATTATCACTCTATTTTCAAGGAAATCTTGGCGGTCAAGAATGGAATAAAAAACTTCGAATTTCATCTAATGGGCCATCACTTCCTGGTAGAATTGGATATGGCATCTTTCCCTCGATGACCAAATTTAAACGAAGCAAGTTCCAAATTCTCAATTGCTTCGATGAGCTGAATGGTTTTCAAAATACTCTTTTGAGACCAAACATATTGCCGGGAAGAAAAATGTGCTTGCTGACTTATTGTCAATACCAAAAGCATCAGTAGAAATCAACATGTATATCATGAGGCATGCTTTTCATACTCATCATCATAATGAGAAATACAAGCTTGAGAAGATAAAAAAATTGACCAAGCTGGAGATACCCCTAGGAGATTATTGAGCAAATCCAGAATAATAGTCTTACAGAAAATATGGATAAACTTATGTGGCAATGCCACACAGATCTGTTCAGACTCAATGGAGGTTCGATTCTTTATCCTTTTGGATTAAATGCAGATTATCCATTCATACATCCCCTAATCTGAAAGGAAGATGATTTTCCTGATAAACTCATATGGTTATTATGGTACTTCACCAATAAGTATTTAATAGCTATTGAAGTTCCAACCAGAAGATTCATTGCTAATCTCACCAGGATATTTGGACTCGACAGAAGAAACATTGAAAATGAAAATGACAAAAACCTCTTAGATTTTCTCAACTGGTTTTATCCTCCCACCCACTGGAAATATCTCTTGCAAAAAGAACTGAGAACCACACAACCAAACCCTGAGGTCTATACTATTTTGTTTTTCCGACGACCATAGGCTTTTGTCACCAATAATGGCAACATCATCAATGCCCCTCTAAGTATCGCAGTACCTCATCATATAAACCTGTTCCACACGGTGCAGGGGCTAGAGTTCACAAGTCCTATCCAGGACCTGTTGGCTATTGCGAGCACCAATATCGAGAACTCTAGAGAATCTTGTGCCAAGAAAATAAAACAATTCCTGAAGATGCATGGAATTATAATGTACCCACTGCATGGGATCATTATGACCTAGCACCAGAAGCCAAGCACTCGAGCAGTTCAAACAAGCTGCATCATCATAAGAGCATGAAATGACAGACACAAATAACTTTACTCAGGCCTCTCAAGACCCCTATGCTAAATGGGGAGGTCCTCTTTCCCAAGACCTCTATGATCAAGGACCTTTGTCCTTATCTCAAGGCATGAACACATCCTTTTATGCACAACCATCTAATTGGCCTCAGCCAAGCATTCCTGCAGACAACACAGACCGGGCATAAAAAGAAGCATCCTCATCTACATCACATCGACTGAACTAGATCCTTTCACTAGAAGACCTCGAAGCACTTGAACAAAAATATGATGAACATCTTCTAGCAACTTATGACAGACGAGACCGTTGAACAATACCACTGTCCGTACAATTTCACTGTTACTGTTCACTTTTATTGTAGCAGTAGGCTAGGGAAATCACTGTTCACTGTCACTGTTCATACCGTGCGAATAATTCCCTACCGAATGCTTTCGGTGCCTCTGTTGTTCCAGGACCCGTGAGCTTGGTCCTTGTCTGTGTGTGACCTCTTATTGACTATAAAAGGCGAAGATGATGTAATGTGTTGGGCATAGTCCCTTGAAGTAAAATGAGTGTTTTGTGAAAACTCTCTCGTGGCTTTGTAAACTCCTATTCTTCTCCAGCCTAGTAGGATCCTATGAGAAATGCAGCTCGGATAGTTAGAAATGTTATCATCCTGATTCTATTTGGGTGTCTCTAGAATCTGAACTAAAGGTCAGAGTGGCTTTCTGCTAAAAGGCTGTCCCTGAGAGGCTTGAACGGGAATCGTTCGCCTAATGTGGGAAGGCATGTTCGCCTAATGTGGGAAGGCATACCTGCAGGAAACTGACTCCGTCCTCCCTGGATTGGTCAATAACGTGATGGAATGACTTGAATTACTGTTGGAGAATTGGAGAACGGTGTACACGTTAAAGATGTGAAAAAAACACAACTCAGACTCCTGCTATTTTGCAAAATATAAATAATCTAGAAATTTTTTTCTTAAAAATAATTATTTATATCCCTTACAAAATGCTTTGAGTCTCGAATCACTTAATCTCACTCACTATTCCTATGAACATATAATTAATCGTCTCATTTTTCCTCACAAGTTATATGGATTGGTAATTAAATGGCAATATCTTCAACCAAAAAAAAATTAATAATAAAATAGCAACATCCAACACCATGTCATTTTGGCAAGTTTATATTTCTATCTTTGAATATTTCGCTTCATTATAGATAATTACCTCTTTATTTTGTTAATTAAAGTAATGTCAAGAAATCATCGGAAAACATTTGTTCAAGAGCGAAAAATGTATCAAATCACGATTTTCTTTTTTCTGGCTCACATGGCGTAATATTAATTCGATTTTCTCACCGACAATATGCTTCTTTTAGGCGAATCAGAATCGTAAATTACATATGAATAAACGAATATTATTAGCAATAAATATTAATAATAATAACAATAATAAGCTCCGGATAAACAATATATAATCAATCCTCTGTAATGATCTGTCCAATGTGCATCTCTCTCTATACATTAAAAAAAAATCGAAAAAATGAATTTTGAGTATTATGAAAAATTCAAAAAAGAAATAAAGAAATAAACAGTAGTAGCCATCGAGGAGCAGCAGCAAGAATCCGGCGGATCGCTAACTTATATGAACAGACCACCGACGAGGGCGCCGATCGCCGCCGAACCGGCGAAACCAACTCCGTTGCCGACGGCGCCACTGTCCCCAGGAGCGGGCGCCGCGGCCGGCGGCGTCGTGATCAACGGCGCAGGAGCCTCCGGGGCGGGAGACGACGCCAGGGGCGACGGGGCCGGAGGGAGGAGACGGGGCGGAAGCCGGCGGCGGGGTTGTCGTCGTCGCCGCCGCCGGAGAAGGCGACGGCGAGGGGGACTTGGAGGGGGTGAGGGCCGGCGGCGGGGCGGGGCTCTGCGCCGCCGCCAGGCCGACGAGGAGGACCGCCGTTGCCGCCAGGGAGAGCAACGCGGTTGAGCCAGCCATGGAAGAAGAGCTAGAGAAGAACTACTTCCTAGAGAGAGAAAACCGAAACTTAGCGAGAGAAAGTCTCGCCGGTCGGAGCGGGGGTCTTCGGGGTGCGCCATGCGGCGGAGGATAGCGGCGGTATTTACAGGAAGGTTCCTGCTTCGGTCGGTGGCGGTTGGTGTGGGGAGCCGACCGTTAGATCCGTGCCATAATCGGGAAACCGCGGGGTGGATCCGACGGTCAAGATTTATTCGTATTTTCTGACCGGGCGCGGCCAACCAATCACGCGGTTTTCCCTTTCCTGCTCTGCGATGCAAGCCTTATAGCGTGGGAACAGTTGTAAGAAGGGGCGTGTCTTGGTAGAACGTTCCAATTCCCAAAAATAAATTCAAAATATTTATATTTTTTTGCATTTTTAGGAGTTTCGCCAATGTTTCCACTTTACGAATACGATCTATATTTCGGCCTTTTTTTTTTTATAATATCAAGTGTTATTTCCTATGTTGGCATTTCTTTCTAAATTTTGGGACAGAGAAACTTCTAAGTTAAGAATTGATTGTGGAACCGAGGGACGGTGTTCAATTAGGATGTTTGGATCTCATGTTGTCGTTATATGTTTGCTTGAGCCCACAAAAGCTTGATGCGAGGTAAATTAATTCTTGTTCTACATCCACGAGTTATGCATCCAAGTCTGAAATATCCTAATCGTCGAATAAATAAAAGGGTAACAGAAATATGAAAATCCTAAGACCTGTTGCTAGAGTACCATTTGAGGTCTGAAACTTTTAAAAAGTATAATTAAGTCTTAAAATACATTAAATCGGTACAATTAAATTCTTCTATTAACTCTATAAAATTTGTTTGATAAGAAAGGTGGACGTGGCTTTCTTTAATACTTTCTTAAGACACATGGGCACCGAGGTAGTGCCCACTCAATGCAACATCAAGATCTTTTTTGAAAATTTGAAAAAAATAAAATGCTGAGAATTACAAGAGTAACCACAACCCACCGCACTGCTCAAGGCGCAAAAATCTAAGGCAAAACCGGCGAAGATTCGAGAGAGAAGGTCAGTCGGAACCACCGTCTCTTGCCGTGAGAATTACAATCTCCTCTGGGGAAGCTCTTTTGTGGAAGGGTGTGGGTTTTTAATCTCACTGTTGATCATTTTTAATTAAGTCTCTGAGAAAATTTATGATTTAAATGAGAAACAATGGCTTTTTGGGCATATTATTTCAATGCTGAAGTCCTCTAGGAGAGAAAAAAATATTTAAAAAAACTAGTCGATAAAAATTGTTTAGCCAAATTGAGGAACTCGATTGCACCAATTAAATAAGTTTTAGAACTCAATTATTATAGGACTTCTAGTATACTTATTCCCTTGAACAAATTAAAAGTTTGGTGATTATATTGACACGTCACTCGTGGAGCCAAAATTTAGACACCATTTATATATTTATCCGTAACTCTTAGTAGTAGCAAAACCATTTGATCATCACTCTCGCTTGCCACTCCTACTAACATATCGCAAATTGACCTTTTATTTCTTAGAAATTACAGGTTGGTACTTAAATAGCGAAGTCCTCACCATTTTATTTCGGTAAAGTATATTCTACCTTTGATGTTGTTATTGAGAGAGTGTTCAGAAAAGCGAAAAATTAGACCAAGTCGCAATTTTCTTTCTGATCACGAGGCATTTTGTAAATTTTCAAAAATGCATCGACAATGTGTACTTGTTTAGGCGAGCAAGAATCACAAATAATAGATAAACAAATGAATATCCATTCACCAAGAAACTAAATACACGAATATTATTAGCGATAAATAATAATAATCTCTGGATAAACAATATCATCAATCCTCTGTAATGATCTGTCCGATAAGTATTTCTCTCTATACATAAAAGTGTCGAAAATTCCCACAAAAAAAAAAAAAGAATTTTGAGTATTATGAAACAAAAATTTTAAAAAAGGAAATAAACGGTGGTAGCCTTAGAGAAGCAGCAAGAATCCGGCGGATCGCTCGCTTATATGAACAGACCAGCGACGAGGGCGCCGATCGCCGCCGAACCGGCGAAGCCAACTCCGTTGCTGACGGCTCCACTGTCCCCAGGAGCGGGCGCCGCGGCCGGCGGCGTCGCGATCGACGGCGCAGGGGCCTCCGGGGCGGGAGACGACGCCGGCGGCGACGGGGGAGACGCGACGGGGCCGGAGGGAGGAGACGGGGCGGAAGCCGGCGACGGCGACGGCGAGGGAGACTTGGAGGGGATGAGGGCCGGCGACGGGGCGGGGCTCTGCGCCACCGCCAGGCCGACGAGGAGGACCGCCATTGCGGCCAGAGGGAGCAACGCGCTTGAGCCAGCCATGGAAGAAGAGCTTCTTAGAAAGAGAAAGAGGACTGAAACTTTTAGTGAGAGAAAGTCTGCTGATCGGAGCGAGGGTTTTCGTGATGCGATCGGCGACGGGGAGGGCGACGGTATTTATAGAAGGTTTTGCGATGAGTTCCGTGCTGGGGGTGGAGTTCATCGGAGTCGACCGTTGGATCCGCATTACAAATGGAAACCCTCGGATCGATCCGACGGCTGAGATTTTATTTGTATATTCTGACCGCGTGACCAATCAACGACGCGGTTCTGCGTATTATAGCTGGGGTTTAGTGGCGACAGTTGTAAAGGGTTATTATGTCTCTTTTGCACGTTCTAATAGCCCAAAAGTAGATTCCCAGCACATCCACGACTAACCGGGTACATCTTTCGCAATTATGGGCATTTTCAATAAGTGTTAATATCATAAAAAATCTTAAATTTAATATATATATAATAAATTTATCTTAAATTAATTATTTTACCATCAAAAATGTAAATTGATATTTTTGTAATAAATTTATCATCCATTACTTTTCATAAATTAAATGAATACTATGAAAAATCACAAACGGGTATAGTTATAATTCTATGTCATCCAATTTAGTAATTTAACAATAAAATTTAATGAAAATTAATTGAGGATAAATTTGTCACCGATATACAAATTTGGGAGTTTTTGTGGTATTAACCATTCTAATAATATCGAGTGTTATTTCCTATGTTGGCATTTTCTAATTTATAAAACAGAGAAACTTTCAAGTTAAGAATCAATTGTAGAACCAAAGGGACGATGCCTAGTTACAATTTTTGAATTTGTTGTCGTTATGTGTTTGCCCAAGCCCCCAAAAGCTTGATTCAAAATTGATGAATTGATTATGCATCTACGAGTTATGTATCCAAGTCTAGTTTCTAGTTATTGAATTGCACTCCAAAGTCATAGAACTTGTTACAAAAAGCTCAACTATTTGAATTTTAAAATTTTTAAAAAAATGCAATTAAGTCCCAAAACCTATTAAATTGATGCAATCAAAGTCTTTTGTTAACTCCATTTAATTTGATTAACAGAGGATGCCGATGCGACTTTTCTCAATACTTTCTCAAGACAAGTGACGTCGATGTGGTGCCTATGGAACACTGAATCAAAGAAAAAAATATTTGAAAATTTGAAAAGGAAAAACAATGCTAAGAATTACAAAAATAAGAGAATTAAAAAATATTCGAAACAAAGCTAATCAATAATAACATATTAGTAGACTGGTTCTTTTCCCCATCAATTACCGACGATCAAACTGGTTTGATCATCCTTTGCAAATTTTCTTTTTCTTCTTCTTTTCTCCTTTTCTTGCTCTTGCCTTCAAACTGGTTGGGCTATGACTTTATATCCACCATCCTTGAATAAGATATCATAATCTACACGCTTTAGTTTGCATTTCTTCCGGGAATTTCTTTCTCTGTACTCCCTTGATTTCACTGCTGAAGTCCTAGATGTGCCCATATCTTCGTAACGTGTAACATGATTCTTCAACTTTTACTTTATTTTATGCCATTTTCGTACTTTTAGCTAAACATGCAAATACCATTCATTTAATATGGTCCCCCATTTTTATACCCCATATCCTATTTTTTTTTTAATCCATCGTAGATTTTATGCCAGTTTCCCCCTGTTCCGGTCATGGAACAGATGAAATAAATCAAAAAATGATCTCCCGAATATTGGGTAGCTGTCGTTGTTAAACTAGGTCGATTCGAATCAGGGACCAAGTTTCATCTCAATTGGAGAATACTTCGTTTGTTGTAACACTCTCCTCTAGCATTACGACCTTTACTACAAGGATGCTAATATTCATATTTCCATATGTGAGCTGTCTACCCACTTTTCTAATATCGCCTATTCATGAGAAAAATTTAAACTTACAAAAGAAGCGATGGCCTTTTTCGTGTATTATTTAAAATTGGGCATAGTATTTTAGTGATCGCTCTCAACTCGCTAATCCTACTAACATATCACTAATTGACTTTTGTTCCTTAGAAATTATAGAATGGTAATTGAATTGCAAAGTCCTCACTTTTTATTTTTTTGGGTAAAGTACATAGAAATCTTTGAATTTTTCGCTCCATTCTAGATAATTACCTTTATTTTCTTATTTGATGTAAAACTGTCAAATAACTGTTCATTGGGACTGTAGTAGCATTTGGAAAAGTGAATAATTCTAGATCAGATGGCAATTTTTTTTTTCTCGATCGTGATGTGTTTTGCAATTTTCGAAAATTGATCTTAAAGTGAACAAGAATCGCAAATAATGGATTAAAAAAATGAATATCCATCACCGAGAAAATAAATAAACGAATATTATTAACAATAAATAATAATATGATCTCCGGATAAACAATATATAATCAATCTGATCTGTCCAATGTCCATACCTCTCTACGCACAAAAATATCGAAAAAAGAATTTTGAGTATTATGACAATTAAATAAAAAAAGAAAAAGAAATAAAAAGTAGCCAGTGAGCAGCAGCAGGAGGAATCCGGCGACCGCCTAGATGACCAGACCGGCGACGAGGGCGCCGATCGCCACCGCCCCAGCGAAGCCAACTCCGTTGCTCACGGCCCCGCTGTCCGCAGGAGCGGGCGCCACCGCCGGCGGCGTCGCGATCGACGGCGGAGATCCCGGCGCGGGGCTCCCGGGGCCGGGAGACGACGCCGGGGGCGAGGGGGAGAGGTGACGACGCCGGCGGGAGACGGGGCAGAAGCCGTCGGAGAAGGCGACGGCGAGACCATGGGCGAGATGGAGGGCGACGGCGAGGGGGACCTGGACGGGGTGTGGGCCGGCGACGGGGCGGGGCTCTGCGCCACCGCCAAGCCGACGAGGAGGACCGCCATTGCGGCCAGAGGGAGCAACGCGCTTGAGCCAGCCATGGAAGAAGAGCTTTCTAGAGAGAGAGAGAGAGAACTGAAACTTTAGTGAGAAAAGTATGCTGATCGGAGCGAGGGTTTTGGGATGCGTTATGCGACGGAGGAGGGCGGGGGGTTTTTATAGAAGGTCTGTACGCAATAGTTCCGTACAGGGGTGGTGTTCGTCGGAGTCGACCGTTGGATCCGTATCACGATTGGAAAAGCCCTCGTGTCGATCCAACGGTGGAGATTTTGTTTGCATGTTCTGCTGACCGGGTGTGGCCAATCAAATCAATCACGCGGTTTTGGGGCCTTAGCTGGGGGCTTTAGTGGGGACAGTTGTAAAGGGTCCAATCTTCGTACTTCGTAGCACGTTCCCATAGCCCCAAAATAAATTTCAAAACAACTGGAAAATTTCCAAAAACAAAAAAAAAATCTGAAATGCCATCTTTTTATGAAAGAATGACTTAAAATGAATTTTGTTTAAAATAAAAATATGGAGTAAAACTTATTTTTAAATAATAACCTGGAATGCCAGGTTAGTCTTAATGAAGAGCCTCACCTCACCTTGATCAAGGTCATTTTGGTTATTGTCTTTCTTTTTTTCCTCTTTTTCCTTTTTCTATTTTCCTTTCTATAAAAAAATTCAGAAAATAAAAAAAGTTAAAACTTTTAAACATAAAATTAAAAAATAGGCGGGAGGGCCCCCTATGGCCCACGCCCTATTGACGACGGCCCTACTGGTGATGGGGGACATGGCCACAAGCGAGGGAGGGATGCTAGCCCTGATTTTTTCAGTTTGTCTTTTTTAAGAAAGTAAAAACAAAAAAATTAAATGATGAAAATGCTGTTGACGAAGTCATTCTTTGAGACTTGTGTGGCTACTTCAAGCCTTATTAAAAATAAAATCCATTTCAAGCCCTTTCTTTGAAATATTATTTTCTTTAGATTTTTATTTGAGAAAACGAAAATACTTCATACACGCGACGTTGATGTCAATAATCCTCCTGTATACTTTTCTCAATATACCGGACTAGTAGACTGGTCCTACTCCCCATCAATTACCGAGGTCATCCTTCCACAAATTTTCTCTTTACTCTCCTTGCCTTCAACTGGTTGTAGGTTTTTTATGGACTTCACCGAAAAGGGAAAAATTCGATTGATGGGCTTTTCTACATTATTCAAGTAATTTGCATATACAAAAAAGAAATAAAAATGTAAGATTCATCTTTGTTTATAATTACTATCATTTTTTCCATTTGATTTTAATATGGATAAAGGAAAGAAATATTGACATTTATTACTTTGCATAAATATGGTATTTTTTCGACAAAAAAAAAAACCAGTTTGGTATTAAAAAAAAAGAAATTGGTCAATTTTCAAATAGTTAGGGACTGGATGGAACCTTAGATGAACGTTCAGAGACCAAATTGAGCAAATTAAAAGTTCAGGGATGAAATTAAATATTAGATGAAAGTTCATGAACCGAATTGAGCAAATCGAAAGCTCAGGGATGAAATTGAACATCAAATGAAAGATCATGGACCATTTGTGCATTTTTCCTTTGACTAATGTAAAATACCAATGCAACTTTTCTCAATACTTTCTTAATATACGTGACACCGATGTGGCACCCATAAAATGCCACATCAGAAAATAGAAGATTTGATTATTTAAAAAAGAAAAATAATGCTAAGATACAAGTTAAAAAATTCAAAACAAAGCTCAGTCTACTAATTGTTGGTTCTACTTTTCTCAATATACCGATTGGTAGACTGGTTCTACTCCATATATACCAAATGGTAGACTGGTTCTACTCCCCATCAATTACCGAGGTCATCCTTCGCAAATTTGTTCTTTGCTTTTTGCCTTCGAAACTGGGTTGTATAGTCTATTTCCGTCTCTTTGTAACGTGTATCAATGCGAATTCGGTGTACCACAATTTGTTCAGTGCACTTTTCTAATCTCACTCTTAATTGATACCACTTAATTGATAAAATGTGTACCCAGTGTGCAAAGCTTTAATTTTGTGTGGAATTTGATATCGGCAAAGTACAGAGAAATCTTTGATTTTTTTTTTCGCTTGATTTGAGATAATTTCCTCTTTATTTTGTTATTTTAATGTAAAAGTATTGGGAATAGAGTAGCGTTCGGAAAAGCAAATAATGAGACCATGAGACCAGTTTCCGATCATTAGACATAGTGTTAATTTCGAAAATATATCGACCGTATTTGTTTTAAGCGAACAAGAATCACAACCAATAATTAAAAGAATGAGTATCCATTCACCAAGAAAGAAAATAAATAAACGAATATTATTGGCAATAAATAATAATATGATCTCCGGATAGATAATATATAATCAATCCTCTGTAATGATCTGTCCAATGTCCATATCTCTCTACGCCTAAAAATATCGAGAAAAGAACTCCGAGTACTATGAAAAATTCAAAAAAGAAAAAAGAAATAAATAGTAGTCAGCGAGCAAGAAGCAGCAGCAGCAGCAGGAATCCGGCGATCGCCTAGATGACCAGACCAGCGACGACGAGGGCGCCGATCGCCACCGCCCCGGCGAAGCCAACTCCGTTGCTCACGGCCCCGCTGTCCGTAGGAGCGGGCGCCACGCCCGGCGGCGTCGCGATCGACGGCACGGGGCCCCCGGGGCCGGGAGACGGCGGCGAGGGCGCCGGGGGCGGGGTGGCGACGGTGGAGGGAGACGGGGCGGAAGCCGGCGGAGGGGTCATCGTCGCCGGCGGAGGAGGCGCCGACGAGACCGAGGGCGAGGGCGAGGGCGAGGGCGACTTGGACGGGGTGTGGGCCGGCGACGGGGCGGGGGCCTGCGCCGCCGCCAGGCCGACGAGGAGGACCGCCATTGCGGCCAGAGAGAACAACGCACTTGAGCCAGCCATGGAAGAAGAGGCGCTAGAGAAGAGCTGCTTCTTAGAGAGAGAAAGAGGGAACTGAAAGTTTAGTGCGAGAAAATACGCCGATCGGAGCGAGGGTTTTTGGTGCGATTTACGACGGAGAAGAGCGGCGGTATTTATAGAAGGTTTCGCGCCTCGAGTCGGTGCTGGGGGGCGAGTCGACCGTTGGATCATTATAATATTCGGGAAACTCCCGGGCCGATCTGACGGTCTAGATTCATTCGTCGGGCTAGCCCATCGATCACGCGCTTTTCCGCCCCTTAGCTGGGCCTAGCGAAGACAGTTGTGACGGCATCGCAGCCGCACACGTGGCGTCCGTAGGGGGAGGGGTGGTTTCGGAGCCGTCGGATTGCGTGCTCGCTTTTGGCAACGGTCACAAGTCAAGCGGTCAACAGTCGTTCGGGGGGGTATGCCGTGCGCGTTGGGGGTATAACGTTAAAGCGCGTGTTTCGCGGCGCTATTTTAGGGAAATTAATTAATGAAATTTAATTTAATTGGCTGTGCTTTAGAGGGAATGTATTATATAAGGTAAGAGCTTAATGCAATTATTCAAAAATTACTAAAAATGTCTGCCCTTTTTTATTTTCGTACAGGGGTGTCATTAATAGTTTTTGACGCGCCAACTTCCAATTACATGCCAACTTCATAAAATTAGCAAGTTTTTAGAATTGGAGAATCAAAATTACATCTTGTATTAGCACTACCAAGGAAACTTTTTTTGTAATTTGAGCATAACAATTCTGATACTATTTGAATATGATGATAAAATTTTAGAATGCATGTGAAGCAATTTGAATGTAGTAATTCTCATTTTGGAACTCAAGATCGATGGTTTTTTTTTAAGCCAAAATTCATTTTAAAGAAAAAAAGCATGAACATGAAATAGCTGGAATTTAAAATGTTTCACACAGGTGCACAAACTTAAGTTTTATTTCAAAGTTAGCCCTCGTTACTCTATCTATCCAATCCATTGTTAAATAGCATATATGGCATATGACAAAAAAAAAGATAATATTATTAAAAATATCATGATAACCTTGACACATTTATCATAAACTAATTTTCATCAAAAAATTTACAAGTCGGTACCCACTCGACACATAATTCACCACACATTTGCTCTAAGTTAATATTTATCTCATCAAAAACCATAAATTAGTACTCATGATCCAAATCTACCATCCATTTAACATTCCATACAATATATTGTTATAACTCCTATCACAAAATGATTGTCCAACGGTCATGTTAGTTGGATTTGGTGTAGGAAAGACTTTATTGAATTTTTTTTTAAAGTTAAAGGACTTGATTAGACAAATTAAAAATTACTTGGGACTGATTAAGAAAAATCGTGAAAGTACAAGGATGGAAAGTAGATTTTTTTTTTAAAATAAAATTTGATCAAAATATTGATGGAGTACAACTAGTTTGATTACCGTTTGATCAAATTGATTCTTCAACTCACAAAAAGCTAGCGACACAGAATTTTCATAAATGCAATGCAATCTTTCTGAATAAGTGTCAAGATTGTGGGTTTTTGTGAATCGAGTTGAACAGACCATCGTTGTGAAAAATCATAACAACTACTCGAGAAAAGCTTATATTGGAAAGTTTATGAATCACGTTGATCTGTGAAATATGTAGTTTGGCTAATTTCATTTGTATCGAAATGATTAAAATTTGCAATATTTAGAGATCCAGTCCGTCTAATTTGGCAAATTGGGTTTGTGAGATGAAGAGAATGTGAGACTTCAAAATTTCTCCAAATTTCCGTTTCTCCCCTTCCTCCGATTGCTCAAACGAGCATATAGTTCTTCCAATCAGTAGTAGAGAGGATCTTTGTAAAAACAACGTTTATTTTGGTGTTCCAAAAAGAAATAATTAAAAAAGAAAAAGGTAAAAGGTAAAGCAGAGACGAGAATGACGATGTGTCTGCTCTTTTCTGTGCCCTCTTCTTCTTTTTCATTTCTTCAAGCCATTGTCTTTCACAGACTGCAATGCTCGAGGGGGTGTCGGAAAACGCCGTACTGGATGTTCAGATATCAAATCTATTGACGCAAGGTAAGTGATACCGTAGAAAAAAAAAATGCATTAATAATCTAAAGGTGCAATTAAATTTTAAAATATTCAGAAAATTCAATTAAGTCCTAAAACATAAAAATTGGTGCAATTAAACTACTTAGTTAGCATTTCAAAAAAAAAAAAAAAAACTACTTAGTTAATTTCATCAAAGTAGAATGAATGGTGACTACTTATCAAATCTCACGCTATCATAAGCAAGCGATGAGTAAATACCGTAATATCATTTTTGGATAGTTATGACTTGCCCAATGGGCGATACATTACTATATGAAAACACCAAAAATTAGTTAAACACACTTCAGATCTAGAGTTAGGATTAGGAGAGGTTGAACGAGTACAGGAATTCCTAGATCTATAGTTAAATTGGAAGAGAAGAACTTCCAAATCTTGATCTTGATTGGGAGATAAGAGCTTTCAAAATTTGGAGAAGTCGTATAACTACTTTCAGTGCAACACAAACTCACTGTATCCCTCATCAGTCATGTTTGATTTATTGATTTAGAGGATCTGAAGCTGTGTGTTGATTCCTAATGATGAAAGTGAAAACTACATCCATTGAACAGAAAAGAGCATCACAACGTTAAATAAAACTAAAGCTCAAGTGCTGTGGTCAAGCTCCATGAAGCTGGAGTAGCCATGGCCATGTGCACCTCTTTCCAGTTTTCCATGGTCGCCGGTGCCACCTATCAATTTTCGTTTACAACTTTTAATCTTTTTTTCCTTCTATAATGGCAGACGGGGTTGACACGTTAACACTTCTTCCAAAAATTAAGGAAAAGTGAAAATGACTTTCTCCATTAGTCAAATTGGGCAAAATTATCAAAAAAGAACATCACAACGCTAAATAAAACTAAAGCTCAAGTGCTGTGGTCAAGCTCCATGAAGCTGGAGTAGCTACGTCAGCTTTCTATTTGACGTGCACCTCCTTCCAGTTTTCCATGGTTGCGGGTGCTACCTGTCAATTTTCGTTTACAACTTCTTTTAATCTTTTTTCCTTCTATAATGGCCGACGGGGTTGACACATTAACACCTCTCCTTCCAAAAATTAAGGAAAAGTGATAATAACATTTTTCATTGGTCAAATTGGACAAAATTAATAGGAAGAGAGACTTGATTGCATTAATTAGATACATTTTAGAATTTGACTACACTTTTGAATGTCTTAAAACTTGATTATACTTTTGCGATAATCCTTTGAAAAAAGGGATGAGTCATCTTAATTAGAAGAATCAATATCAAATCTGATGCTGTTTAATTGTATTTTGAGAGTTAAGAACACGTCAATACATAGGAATTTTAATAACAAATGTTTCGTGGGAACTTACTTAACGAATATATATTCATTTAATGATCAAATATAGCATTTTCACTGTAAAAAAAAATAAAAAATTCTCTATCGAAAACAGGCAAATCCTTTGTTCTTCAAAAGCAAGTTTTTTCTCATTAGCCTATGTACAACCTCTTTAGCTAGTCATTCACACAATTTACATGTATATCAGTTTGCTCACACTTGTGACATGTTTTTTTGTATTACCAAAGTAGTTCTATCTATTGCAATTATACCAATTCAGTTTATAATTTTTTTTGCCAATCAAGTCTTAAACATTTTGTATTTGTGCTAATTTAGTCTATTTAGCCAAATTTGGCAAGCCGTCAATGACATAAATATTTTAGTAAATTTTTGAATTCTTGAATTAATTTTTTTTTTCCTTTTCCTTCTTCATTTGGTCGGTCGCTAGACGAGGCGACTAGCCAAAGGTGAGGGAAAGCTAGCTGGGGGAGGTTGACCTTGCCTAGCGATGGCAAGGTGAGCCTTGCTAGGGGTTGGTTGCCTCAGTCTGTCGGCTAGAGAAAGAAGGAAGAGGGAAAAAAATAAAGAGAAAGAAAAGAAAAAGGAAGAAAAAACTAATTAAAATTTGTTTACGTTAGCACTAACCATGATGGACTGAATTTACACAAATGCAAAAGATTAAAGACTCAATTGGCAACAAAAATAAAATAAAATAAATTGAATTGTCACAATTGCAATAAATTTAGGATTTTTTGGATAACTTTTCCCTAGATTTTTTATTCGTGAAATATATTAATGTTAGAAAGTTTAAAAATGGAAATAAATAGTCATTTTATGCTACTAGAGCAAAGTAACATGGGTAAGTAGTTCCTGGTTCCATATAGGTTCTATTTAGAAGTTGAAACCTATCCATTGAAACAAGTTTCTCATTTTTGAAACTTGGAACATACCTTGCATATCTTAAAATCAACCCTAAAACTAGGGTCTACTCAGGTCCTATTTATATTATTAATTGCATGATTGTAGTGAATTATCATTTTTAATACCACTTATTGTTATAATTTACTAATCATTACTTATATTTAGAAACACAAGGGACATGAAATATTAATAAAGTAATATTCTCAGTCATAAAATGAAAGTTTAAACTAATGGTTTCAAATTATACATTTATCATCGAACACTATGGAATACCACATGATCGTGTGAAGACAAAAATAAGAAAAACACAATAACTTGTTTTAGGTCTAGGTTCCACCAATTTAGAATTTGGAACTTATTTATTGAAACATGTTCCCCAATTTTTGAAACCTAGAATCTACTATGCATATCTTGGAACATAAAAGTACATAGATTCCCATTGGTCCAGTTCTTAGGTTTCACATTCTACATTGGAATTATGCTCACACTTATAGAGTAAGTAAGAACACCAGTGAAATAGCTATTTCCTAATTTGAATTGCATGATGAATTTATTTATTTTTCAATGGATTAGTTATCCACATGAATTAAAATGCAAGGGAAAATTACACAAAACTCCTATGGACTTTAGAGATTGTTCCCATTCGGTGTCCAACTTTCAACCGTTACATGATGTCGCACTAAAGTTTCGTTAACTCTACTTTTCCGTTCGTACAGGCAATGCATGTGGTTTTCAAGATGTACAAGTATATTTTCATGTTTTTTGTGTAGGAAATCTTTCTTTTACACTTAATTACCGTAAAAAAATGAAAAAAATATAAAAAATTGAGAGAAAACTAAATTAAGAGGGTATAATAAATCAACTAAAATACTAAAAATATCAGCACCAACGTTAATAACAGTAAAATGATTTTTCCTCCTTTTTAATTTTTTCTTTGTTTACAATTAGTGTTTTTTTAATATAAAATATTTATTGTTTTACAGATTCTAGAAATTTTTCACTTTTGCATTGGTTCTAGCGGCTATCCGTGGAGATCTTCTTTAAGACCGATGTTAATTTTGTGCAACGGTCAAAATTTTTTGGAGGGATGTGCATCGTCTTGAAAGTTTTGCAAGTTCAATGTAATTTCTTCAAGATGCAATAAAGTTTTGGGAAAGTGATATTAATAGTTTTTTTTTTCACTTTAATTAAGTGTGCAATGTCTTTCATAAACTTTTAATTTGTTCAATGTAATTCATGAAATATTAGTAAATGTTTTATTTAGTCAAGATTATATGAAAATATACAATATTATCTTTTTCTTAATTTTAAATTAATGAAATCTACTAGAGTAGAAAAAATATTCAAGGGATACATAATATTTGTGGCACGTATTTTTTCACTCACATCCACTTGCAAGTTGATATACGTCCACAACACCACATCAACAATAGATGTGGAATTAATTTAAAAAATTAAATATCTCTCATTTGTTTCTCCCTTCCTCCTCCTCATTCATCCACAACTAGCGGAGTCACGAGCGCCATGTCCTATGCGTCTAGTAGGGGTGAGCGGTTCCCGGTTCCGGTTCGGTTTCGTCTGGAACCTGGAACCTACCCTCGGGTACAGGTTCCTCATTTTTTGGAACCCTGGAACCTACCCGTCGAACCAGAACCAAGAACTGGAACCTACCCCATCACGGGGTTCCGGGGTCGGTTCCAGGTTCCAACAGGTTTTTTTTTTTTTTTTCTTCATTTTCAGATTTGAACTATAACGAAGAAAGAAAGAGACAAACTAAAGCTTCTATGTTCATAAATTGCCAAAAATAGTTCCTTGGGAGCATAAGGATTTTATAGAAATGACATCCAGCAAATGCACCGGTAATTCATATTTGACTAACCTGTAGTTTCTTCAAAAGGTTGATCATCAGAACCAGGGCAGGAATCAAAAGATCAATTAGGCTCTGCTCCCGATTCCGTTCCAAAAGCAAATCCAATGTGGAGTTGCATTCAGTTCCATCATCAACAAGGTAATCTGTCCAAAGCAAATCGTTCACACAGAGTGTAGGAAGAAAATCACTAAAAACATAAGTCCAAACTCCGGGGAGGAGGTTTTAGTGGCAGATCTCTCAAAACAACTAATGTAGCACATTTAAGTCTTGCACCATGAAGAAAAGCATAAAAGGCTATGCAACAAACTCCACACTACAAACATAAGCATTATGAAGACATAATAGGAAAAAAGGTTTAAGAGTTGAGCAATTAGTTAATAATATCTGAATTTTACCCCAAGAAGCAAAAAACTGCGTGTCTGCAAGAATTCTGATAAGGGAAGATATGCGATAAAAACGTCCAAGCTAAACACTGGAATTTGAACCTCTCTCTGATGAGATTGAGAAGATATTTAGAAGAGTTGCAATCAAAAAAATTCAGGACTGATGCCTTGTAAAGGTATAAAAAGGATCCCACCAGTTGTGCATCCATATATAAATATCAAATTTTCCCTAAGAATTACAGGAAGAAAGATAGATTGATATCTATGGCAATAACAGCAGTACAACTCCCTCATTTAAAAGTTCAAGCAAAGTCCATATAAGCTCAACAATTAACATGACAAAGAAGAAATTTTCACATGCTAAACCCCTTAATCCATTAAGTATTTCAGACAGCATAAAGCATGAGTCTCGACTGCAGGTCAATGCAACAAAGATATAAAGACCAAGAGCATAATAGTCATTAGGCAGAGGAAAGCAAACAGCAAGAACAATATTAAGGTCCCATAGACTAAGCATATAGTAAAATCAACGCAATCTATAGCCCAATACAAAAGCTCCACACCAAATCTCTTGAAGAAGGGAGATCAAAACCAAACCTTGAAAAATTCAAAAACTCAACGAAGTCAGATCATGTCCGAGAAGATAATAGTGTATTAGTTTTTTTTGGTAAAAATAACAGTGTATTAGTTCATTAATTAAAAAACCAAAATATAATTAGTGATAATATAAGCACCATCAGAAGAAGGCATTCCACTAAGACAAGGAAAAACTCACCCTAACTGTTTGAGGACCTCTCAAGCATAAATCTACAGTTAATTAAAACTGTGTAGATAACTGTAACAGCACCTTCATCATATAACGTTGCAGCAACAGTCTACACCAACAAGTCTAAAGTAAGTCACTAAAAAATTATTGTAAATTATATACATTTCAAGATAATAAACATACAGAGTTCTCGGATATGAAAGCTAAAATCTGAAATGCTGTTGTCAGCTGAGCTATAGAAGAATCATGAAGTGCAACTCCATCAAATGTCTTCTCAGAGATTATTTTCCCAAGATTCTCCATTACATTTACATCAGAACCACCGGAAGGATCTCCAACAGCATGTTCAACATCCATGAGATCTGACACTAGAATTCTGACACTAGAATACTAGTCAAAGTTAAGTGAGCATCTCCGCCAGAAGCTAACATAGCGGCATACTGTAGAAGACCAACATGCCCATTTTTGTGATAAACTACACTAGCATCTATCCATTCCAAAAGTCGTGTGGGAGAGTCTTTTCTATTTGGCCCTGGGGATGAGGAATGTAAAGCTCCATGAAGTTCAACTGCACGTTCAATCCAGGAGCCCAGAGAAGATGCTGTGGAATCAGTAACAATGATTTCAAAAATCTCTGCTGCTGAATGAAAAAGACATCACTTAAGAAACAAAAAAAACCCACCAGTTCCTGTATGGGCGGGGTCGGTTCCTGATTTCACAAACGGGGGAATGACCCTAATCAATCCGGTTTCAAATTTTAGGACGGAACTTATCATCCATAGAATCCTTAAAGCTAGAGGGTGAAACGACCTCCTCAGCCTTCCCACTATCTAAGGGCAAAGAAAAACGAATAAGATCAACTGGCTCAATTTCCTAATGGAAAATGCTGTCAGCCTAGAAAAAAACAATAACAATAATGACGATCACGTCTCTCGTCTATCCTCATCTCTCTCTCTCTCTCTCTCTCTCTCTCTCGATCTCGAGACGCGTTGTCACGAGGATGTATCCATGAAAAGGGGAAGGAGAAGGGGCAACGCGAAGGACAATGGGAGGGTTGTCGACGAACGAGATCTGCTCAGGCAACCCCTTTGTTTGAATCCCCATTAAAAATCAAAGCTAGTGCAATAACCAAGAATGTCAAACGCACCCTTTTTTCTAGAAATCCAATTTCACCGGGCGAGCGGCGTCCGGCGCTGAGCAGTGAGCAGGGACGTCGGTCGCTCAGTCGCTGGTCTTCGGGGCAACAGCATCAGGCGTCGCGATTGCTAGCGTCGGGTCGACGGAGCAGAGGGGGAGACAGCAGCAGCGGCGTCGTGGGTCAAAATCGGAGACCAGCAGCTACGGTCGGACGGCCTGAGGACGGAATCGCGGTAGGGACGGTGGCTTCTGGCGTCTGGTTGCAGCGGCGGTGGAGCAGAGGAGGACCCAGCAGCAGGGACGTCGGGGCTTCTGGCGCGAGCAGAGGCAGTGGGTCGCGAGCGGAGACGAGCTCGGCTCGGATCCGCTGCGTCGGCTAGTCGCGGCGACGGCGTCGAGGCGAGCACGGCATCGACGGCGAGAGGTAGAGCACGGCAGCAACGGGCGTCGAGCGGCGTCCGGCGCTGAGCAGTGAGCAGGGACGTCGGTCGCTGGTCTTCGGGGCAAAGGCGTCAGGTGTCGCGAATGCGGGCGTCGAGCGACGTCGGCGACTGGCGTTCGGCAGCGGTGGCCTTGAGGGCGAGCGGCGTCCGGCGGTGAGACTTAAAGCGACGTCCGGCGAGACTCTGAAAAACTGTGTCACAACTGAAAGTGAAAGGGTCGGGACTCGAGAGCACCGAGCGGGGGAGGGGGTTCCTTTTGGAACCCTAACCGGTTCCGAAACCGGTTCCGCGACCGGTTCCCGGAAAAATGGAACCGGGAACCGGAACCGGTCCTTTAAGAACCGGGAACCGAACCGGAACCTCCGGTTCGATTCTCCGATTCCCGGTTCTACCCGGGAATCGTGCTCACCCCTAGCGTCTAGGTCAAGCCACCCCTTTCGTCATTACTTGGGGTTGTCTTGCTCATTGCTAGTCCGCATCTGCCTCGACCATGGTCGAAAGCTTTGTTGGTCCATGGCTAACCAGTCCAAATGTGGAGTTGCGTCTTCACATCTAGCTTGGGAACTGTCATGTTGGAGTTGGCGACATGGCTCCTCTATGGCTGCGAACGATGTGCGATGGGTATAGGGGTGGTTCATCTTGGACGATTGTTGCTAGAGTTGAGCGGTTTCATGTTTCGTACAGGTTTTACTTGGAACTTGGAACCTTGGAAGATGTTCCTTATTTTTTGGAATATAGAACCTACCTAACATAACTTAGAACCTAGAACTTATCCCGTCAAAAGTTGCAGAATTGATTCCAAGGTTTGTCTATATTCCATATATATTATTAATTAAACGATTGCGGTGAATTATCGCCTTTAATGACCATCATTTGTTACTGTAATTCATTGACCACAACTTATATTTAGAGACACGGAGAATATATAAAAATTTTAGTCATAAAATAGAAGCATAGACTGGTAATTCCAGATTATACATTCATCATCGGAAGCTATAAAATATCGTAGGATTGTGCGAAAACATAGACTAAGAAAAACACAAACTTCTTTCAAAATTTAGGCTCCTTGTTCCACCTACATAGAATCTATAACTTACTTGTTGAAATCGGTTTCTCAAATTTTAAAACCTGAAACTTACTTTGCATATCTTGAAACTTGGAACGGTTCGATTTTTTGATTCCAAGTTTTACCCTATAACTATTCTTATCCCTAATCGTCGCCAATGATGACCATGGATGAACAAGTCTAGGTAGGCAACAAAGCAAAGAAGCTTTTTCTTTATAGGCAATGACATAAGCTTCTATGGTAGAAATCTTTCTAGAAAAAAATTTATTTTTTAATTTAATTTTGCATGAGTGGACACATGTCAATTTCTAAATGGACGTAACAAAAGAATGCTCATTACAAAATATTTTTTCGTTGAAGTAATTATCAATATATTAAGTTTGAACGATGGACAAAAAAGGAAAGTCTTACTCAAATTATTCAGGTAAGTATTTATCTTAAATCGGTATATAATAGTCACAATGTTGGTAATATTCTTCTGACAAGACATCGAATATCAGCAAAGGTTGACAGACCTTTTTGTAATTTTCGCTTAAAAGCTTGTAGGTTTTTCGGAGGCTTGGTTACAAAATCTAAAAAGTGATATATGTGTAATCTCTTGACAAGATAGGAGGGACACCGAAGCAGGAGGCGCCACGTGTAAAGCTGTCGGTACAACTTGAAACAATTCAAAGACGAAAGCGCACGCTTCCATCCGACGCGCCAACTCCCTGCTCTTTCTTTCTCCTCGTTCCTGGGTAGTCGAACGGTCAGAGTCACCGGAGATCGTTCATGGCTCGCCGTCGCCGGCACCACCGTCGTGGCCACCGTCGCCGGAGAGTGGAAGACGAACGTGCCGAGCAGGAGGCGACTCCCGCCACTCCACCGAGCTGTCCTCATTTCTTCAAGATCATACTCTCTCAAACGCTGGAATCTGGAAAGCTTGTAAGTTCGTCCGCACTTCACAGCTCGCTCCATATCCGTCGGCTATCTTCATGGCATTGTCGATTTTGCCTTCACCCTTATGCGTCTCTTTTGTTCTGGTTGGTGTCTTGCTGGAGATCTCTCGGCTCATGCTGTTCATCCAGCACGTCTCCTATTCTTTCCCGCCCCTGTATTTCTTTTGGCGTTCTTGAGCTTGGTTTCGTGTAAGTGCAATGTGTTTATCGTAAGCTTTCGTCACAGGGAATCCCAAAAAGATTCTTGAGAAGACATGGAAAGGATCTCTCGGGTTTGGTGCTTCTCAGGGTTGAAGGCGGTTTAACCTGGCCTGTGAAACTAGAGAAGAGTGACGATGGCATGGTTTGGTTGTGTAAAGGGTGGCGAAAATTCACGGAGCATTACTCCATCGGTCTTGGTCACCTCCTAGTCTTCAGATATGAAGGGGACTCCGTTTTCCGTGTGATAATATTCGATAAGAGCGCTACTGAGATTGATTATCCCTCGAGCATAGGAAGCGCTGAGGGCGAATTCCTCTCTCGAAAAGAGGAAAATGTCGTGGAAATCGAAGATTCAGAAGGGTTTGCGCCTCGTTCTAGGCCAAGTTCGAAGGGCTTGTCACGAGGATTCGGAGGTGTGACTTGCGATTTTCCAACATGTTCGGTTTCAGCATAACTCTCTTTCCTCAGTTCTTTTCAATTTTAATTTCTTCGAAGCTTTTTAATGAACTTTCTTTATGTGTTGATGGATAAAGTATGTGGACAATGTAGTTAATTTAGTTACTTCTAATGTGAAGGCGATGATAAATTTTCTGCATCAAGTTATTTTTACTTTAAAAAAAGATCACATTACTTTTCAATCAATGTAAATGTCATAATAAGTAAATGGATAAAATCTAGTGCAGTTGTCATCTTTAAATGCAGAGGAAATCAAACAGTTTGGATGCTGAGTAAGTCATCTTGAGCTTGTTTTACGTGGCTCTACAGGTCCAAGTTCTCTCACTGCCCTTGAATTAGCCAGCAAATTCAAATCGGACCATCCATTTTTTAAAATGGTGATGCGACCTTCTTATATTCAGAAATATTTGGTAAGATCCTGAGCTCTATTCATCAGTGGCATACATCGAGTTCAAACTTGATCGCTGTCTCTATTTTGTCTTATGTTCTCGAAGTTGATTTAGTTTGTCTAGGAAACAACATGACATGTTATTCTCCTTGAAGTATTCATGGTATGAGTCAAATTTAAATATGAATGATATCTATATCTAGGCGCAGAATTGATGGCTTCAGTTTTTGTCCAGGAGCATATATTTTGACATTTAGATGCGAAATTGCAGGTTAAGTGGTTATGATTAATAACTTCCATTGACAATTAAAACTCCTGAAATTGGCAATTTTTATTATGAATCCACATCTGGGCATGTTTTTCTCGTGAGTGTATCCTTATTCTATCACCTTTCTTAATCATATTTTGATTGTTCAAACCCGTACTGGGCAGTGCGTTCCTTGTGAATTCTTCAGGAAACATGTTCAAAAGAACAAGCAATTTGTGACTCTTAGGTCCTCAGACAGATCGTGGCAAGTGAAGCTGAGAAGCTATGAACACAGACGAATGACATTTCTCTCTATCGGTTGGTCCTCATTCGTGAGAGAAACTGGTCTTCATGTAAGTGATGTCTGCGTGTTCGAGCTCATTGATAGGAATGACATTATGTTCAGAGTCTCCATCTTCAACAATGATGGTAAGGACCTGATTTATATTGATTGAGATGGACACTAGAATTGCCACTTTAAGCCGTCTAAATCACCTAAGAATTCAGTATTCCTAATTACAACTCAGTTGTTCAGTTTAATACCCACTGAATCCATAAAAAGTGCACTTTTATCTGTTTTTTCTTCCTTAGTTATTAGCCTTCCAAGATGATGAATTTTTCCATATGGTGTGTGAAATTCATAGTAATTAACTGCACAGTGCTATCATTGATGGCGCTACATCAAATCTAAATTTGGAGGTGTCAGTCACTTGTTGCAATATAACTTATGTTTCTGCTGACATTCTTTCTATTCTGAATCTTTTTTCAAATCCTAAAAAATCATTAAAGAAGCTGTTTCTTTTTTGATTATGAGATGATGATTTGGGAGGTGTAAAATCTACTTGGTTACAATTTCGGGACGATGATGAAAATGATAATCTATAATGATATGTGATTCTCGTTAAATCCTTCCATTGTGAATTCGTGAAAAGTTCATATTGGTGCTTATGAGATTTCTCCTCTTTGTGGTGCAGGTCGGATCGAAATCGGACAGTCTCAATGTCAAGAGAGCTCTCCGGAGCCATCTTTTCATGGTGCTCCATGTTTGAGCCCTGTCACTGCTCATGAAAAAGCTAGTGGATTTGAATCGGACCATCCCTTTTTCAAAGTGGTGATGCGGCCTTCTTATGTTCGGAAACATTTGGTATGATCCCAAGCTCTATTCATCGGTGGCATACATCGAGTTCAAACGTGATTGTAGTTTGTATTTGTCTTATATTTTAGTGTCTACGAAGTTGATTTATTTGTGTGGGAAACCACATAACTTGCTATTCTTCTCGAAGTGTTCGTGGTATGAGTCCAATTCAAATATGAATCGTATCTATGCTTGTCTCAAAATTGATGGCTTCAGTATGTCCAGGAGCATATATTTTGACAATTAGATGCGAAATTGCAGCTTAAGTGGTTATGATTAATAACTTCCATTGGCAAGTAAAAACGGTTGATTAGAACTTCTAAAACTAGCAAATTTGATCATAAATCCACATCTCGTGCATGTTTCTCTCGTGAGTGTATCCTTATCCTATCACATTTCCTAATCATATATTGGTTGTTAAACACCTCCTTGGCAGAGCATTCCTAGTGGATTCTTCAGGAAACATGTTCAAAAGAACAAGCAAATTGCAACTCTTAGGTACTCAGACAGATTGTGGCAAGTGAAGCTGAGGAGCTTTGAACACAGAGGAATAGCATTTCTCTCCAGTGGCTGGTCCTCATTCGTGAGAGAAACTGGTCTTCGTCTAAGAGATGTCTGTGTTTTCGAGCTCATTGATAGGGATGACATTGTGTTCAGTGTCTACATTTTCAATAGTGATGGTAAGGACCTGATTTATATTGATTGAGATGGACACTAGAAGTGTCACTTTGAGCTGTCTAAATCACCTAGGAATTCAGAATTCCTAATGACAACTCCTTTGTTCATTTCAGTCCCGCTGAATCCATAAAAAATGCACAATTTTTTCTGTTTTTTCTTTTTAATAATGAGCCTTCCAAGATTATGAATTTTTTTTTGTGTGTTTTGTAATTCAAATGCACAGTCACTATGGTTGATAGTGCCGTATTCATGTCTAATTTGGAGGTTTCAGGCACTTCTTGTTTTATAAGTTTTGTTTCTGTGGACATTCTTTCTATTTCCTTAATCTGTTTTCCAATACTAAAAGAATCATTTAAGAAACTTTCTCTTTGTTGATTGATGAGGTAACAATTTGGGAGGTGCGACATCTACTTGGTTATATCTTCTGGGAAGAGCATGAAATAATCATGCATATTGACTTGCGATCCATGTTAAACCCTTCCGTTGTGAATTCGTGAAAAGTTGATACTGCTTATGAGTATTCTCCACTTTGTAGTGCAGGTCGGATCGAAAGCAAACGATCTCAACACAAAGAGAGCTCTTCCGAGCCAGCTTTTCACTTTTCCCCAGGTCTGAGCCCGGTCTCTGCTTATGAGAAAGCTAGGAGATTTGAATCAGACCATCCCTTTTTCAAAGTGGTGATGCGGCCTTCTTATGTTCGGCAACGTTTGGTAAGATCCCAAGCTCTATTCATCGGTGGCATGCATTGAATTCAAATGTGATTGCAGTTTGTATTTTGTCTTATATTCTAGTGTTTACCAAGTTGATTTAGTTTGTGTGGGAAACCACATGACTTATTGTTCTCCTTGGAGTGTTCAGGTATGAATCGAACTCAAATATGAATCGTATCAGTACTTGTCTCACGATTAATGGCTTCAGTTGTGCGAAAGAGTATACATTTTGACATTTAGATGCGAAATTGCAGGTTAAGTGGTTATGGTTGGTAACTTCCATTGGCAAGTTAAAACGGTTGATTAGAACTCCTAAAACTAGCAAATTTTATCGCCAATCCATGTCTCGTGTTTGTTTCTCTCATGAGTGTATCCTCATTCTTTAACATTTCCTAATCATATGTTGGTTGTTAAACACCTCTGGGCAGAGCATTCCTAGTGAATTCTTCAGGAAACATGTTCAAAAGAACAAGCAGGTTGCGACTCTTAGTTACTTAGACAGATCTTGGCAAGTGAAGTTGAAGAGCTATGATCACAGAAGGATGGCATTTCTCACTAGTGGTTGGCCCTCATTCGCAAGAGAAACTGGTCTTCGTTTAAGGGATGTATGTGTGTTTGAGCTCATTGATAGGGATGACATTGTGTTCAGAGTCTCCATTTTCAGCAGTGATGGTAAGGACCTGATTTATGTTGATTGAGATGAACACTAAGAGTGTCGCTTTGAGCTGTCTGTATCACCTAGGAATTCAGTATTCCTAATTACGACTCTTTTGAGCTGTCTGTATCACCTAGGAATTCAGTGTTGCTGAATCCATAAAAGTGCACCTTTTTTTTTTTTTTTTTTTTTTTTTTTTTTTTTTTTTTTGTTTTTTCTTCCTTAATTATGAGCTTTCCTATATGATGAATTTTTCGGTATGATTTGTGAAGATCATGGCAATTCAGATGCACAGTCGCTGGCGCTGATGGCACCATACTCAAATCTGAATTCGTGGTGTCAGTCACTTGTTTCTTTATAAGTTATGTTTCTGCTGACACTATTTCTATTCTCAATTTGTTTTCAAATCCTAGAAAACCTTTTTAGAAGCTGTTTGTTGATTGATGAATGAAATAATGATTTGGGAGGTGCGAAATCTACTCGGTTGTATCTTCCGGGAAGAGAATGAAAGTGATGCGATCCATGTTAAATTCTTCCATTGTCCGTGCGTGAAAATTTCATACTGGTGCTTATGAGAATTCTCTTTGCGGTGCAGGTCGGATTGAAATTGAACAATCTCAATTCCGAGAGAGCTCTTTGGAGCCAGCTTTTCACGGTTCTCCATGTCCGAGTCCTGTCACTGCTCATGAAAAAGCTAGCAAATTTGAATCGGAATATCCGTTTTTCCACGTCGTGATATTGCCAAATCATATATACACAAAATTGGTAAGCGGGAGCTATCTTCTGTGCTTCGCTCATGAATTTGCATGCTTATATTATGCTCATTTTCAATCATACACTGGTTGGTCATCAAACTACTATATGAGCAGAACATTCCCTGGAAGTTTATGAAGACATACATTCGGGGAGACCGGCGAATGGTGACTCTTGTTAATTCAGGCAGATCGTGGGAGGTGAAGCTCCATGGCTATAAGCGCTTCCAGATTGCATTCTTGGCAGCCGGCTGGTCAGCGTTTGCAAGAGAAGCTCGCTTGCGCAAAGGAGATGCCTGCGTGTTCGAGCTCATCGATAGGGACAACATAGTGTTCAGAATCTCCATTTTCAGTAGTGTAAACAAGGAAGTGATCTGCATCGATTGAGGTGAATCAATAGAATTGTCGCGTTTTAGGCTGTTTACAATGCCGAGAGGAACTCGAGAAACTAATTTGCCAACACTAGTTCATGCCTCCCTTTATCTGTTGCTTGACTAATTGACGAAGAGCTCGCTTCTGCTCGCTCACATAAATGTTCTTTTTTTCCCTGGTGATTACAAGTAGAGAATGTAAATCTACTTGAACCAGAACGTTGCCTGAACATGTTAACTGATGGGTTAGAAGAAAAACAGGGGAAAACCTTGTGTGTTGGGGAATGAGTTTGTTCGTGTGTTTGTAGATTAAGTCTTGTTAGCGTTGAAATTTTTGGCAGGATGTTGGTCGGTTAAAGAGCTTCATAGTTCGTATGCACCAAATTAGGGAAAGAGGGAGTTATGACCACTCTGAAGTATGTAGGAAGAACAAAGGCAGGCTCTAAAGAATGCCATGCCCGACATCTCGGGGTTATGTTTTCCTTCATTTCTAGTCTGAGGAAGTCCTCCAACCACGCCTTTTGATTGGAGAGTTACAGACATGAAAATCACTTACATGTCAATTCACTTGAAAATAAATATGCATGTATATTATGATCATGCGGTGTATTTCCAGCACATCAGAATACTCCATAATTTTAGAGAAGAAAACTCATATGATAAATGGTGTTTAGCAAATCGGGTAGTTCATTCTTGCAGCGCGAATAACACCTCAATTTTATATAGGCCACCAAGAGGTTTGATTACTCTGTTGATAAGAGATTAGGTTGAATATTGTTTCCTTAGGTGAGTTCTAGAGTAACTTTTGTGCTTCGTGTTCCTGTCAATACCAAAAACTAAAAAAAATGCGTGTGACATTCATATTTATCCAGTTCATGGAAACTAAGTAGTGATGCCTACATCTGGTTAAAATATAACTTCATGTGCTTTTTTTATATTGATGTTTGGGCTTTTTTAGTTGTAGTACAGAAATTTGTGCCCTTCTAGGACATAAATATTATAAAATTTTATCGTATGATCAGTAACACTGTTAAGGTTCTTATATGAGAAGGTTGTCTGAAAAACACAAGGCGATGATGCGCACGAGCCACCTCCACCTCCTCCTCCACTGACCCGTGACACCGCCGTACATGGCTCGCCGTCGCCGTCGCCGGGGAGAAGATGGAGGCGTCGACCCAGATGCTGCGGCCGGACCTCGTCTTGAGAGCCCACACTTCTTCAAGATCATTCTCTCCGACACCCTTGAATCCGGGAAGCTCGTAAGTTCCCGCATTTTCGCAGTCCGTTTCTGTCATGGTTTAGAACTGTCGCCCTCGTGCTGCTGTGTACATTCACTATGGGGATTTTTCCATGCGTTTGACTTTGCGTAAACCTTTTGATTCTTGCGGAAAGAGAGAAAAGAAGAGTACCCTGACGAAAAAAAGTGTTCTTTGTGAATGATTCTAGATAAAAATCAGTTCTTTTACTTGGAATTGAGGATTGATTGGCTAAAAATAGTGTGGACAAAGGTGTCGGGTCTCTCTAGTTTTGACTCTCGTCAAATGAAGCAACTATAGCTAAAACTCGACCCTTAGTTGCCCGGTGACACCCTGCTCGTGTGCAAACCGATCTTTCATTGCCATGTTGTAGAACTTAAAATTTGCTCAGTGCTCTTCCTTTTCTCCCTGCACTTTCGATCTAATTTTGATGAATTCGAGTCCTGGACCTAAAACTTTTGGGTTTTTCTTAATAGGGAATTCCAAAAAAGTTCTTAGGAAGATATGGAAAGGATCTCTCAAGCTTGGTGCTACTCAAGGTTATGGGCAGTTCGCCCTGGACTATAGGAGTAGAAAAGTGTAACGATGACGAAGTTTGGTTGTGGAAAGGGTGGCGAGAATTTATGCAGCATTACTCCATTGGTCACGGTTACCTCATAGTTTTCAAATATAAAGGGAGCTCCACTTTCCGCGTGATGATTTTCAACAAGAGTTCTTCGGAGATCGATTATTCATTGAGCAGCATATCAAACCTGGGGAGTGGATTTATCTCGCCAGAGAGGGAGGATGTGATAGAAGTTGAAGATTCAGAGGATTCCGCATCTCGTCAAAAAATGAGGGTCGAACCTCATTCACCATGTTCTCAGCTGAGTCCAAGCTGCTCATCAGAAGATCTTGAAGGTGTGACTTGTTATTTTATGAGTCATGTTTCTACTTACAGCCCTCTCCTTTGTTAGTTCTTTTTCATGCACTTGAGAACTTTTTGATGAGCCTGTTTATGTTGACTGATAACATAATGATTTCAATCATGGTTATTGTGGTTAAGTAGTTACAACTTCTGAGGTGAAGAGAAGCGAATATTTCATTTGGTCAACTTATCTAAAACTTGATTTCCATTATGGTATTTTCTTCCCTTCTGTACTAAATATGTTCATAGAAAGTGAATCAACTAATGAAAAGTTCAAATTGGTGTGATCTGAATATTTCATTTTTTTTTTAAAGAACAGATGGGGCTGGGCAGTCTAGAAGCAGAGCTAGCTATTCTAAGCCAGTTTCTGGTGGTTCTACAAGTCCGTGGCCTCTCTCTAGTTTTGAATTGGCTAGCGAATTTGACTCAGAGTATTCTTTTTTCAAGGTGGTGATGCGGCCATTTTATATTAAGAATGAAGCCGTAAGATGGAGAGGTTAATTCATCACCATTCTGGCTTTTTTCCCTAAGCTGATTGGATTCCTGTAGGAAACTACAGTGTTTTCCTTAGATATGTTCATCGCTATTTGTTTATAAGGGCAAAGATCCTCGACCCCTCATGATAGTTCTATGAGCAGAGAGTTTGACTTTTCGACTTTTGTCCTGTTAAGACCGTAGATTACAGGTATTAAAACTACCGTATCAATTTACATTTTGCTTGCTGGGTTCTTTCTTTACCAAGCATGGGTTGTTCAAACATGTGCTTGGGCAGTATGTTCCTCGTAGGTTCATCATTCAGCACATTCTGGAAATCAAGGAAATTGTGACTCTTAGGTAGGGGTGTCAAAAACCGAACCGAAAACCGAACCGAACCGAACCAAAAAATTCGGTTTTTTCGGTTTGGTTTTCATTCGGTTTGGTTCTCATTAAAAACCAAAATTTTTTTTATCGGTTCGGTTTTTATCGGTTAACCGAACCAAACTGAACCAACAAACCGATAATAGCTTATGTTTTGGAAACAAAAAATATATACAACAGAAAAAAAAAAAAGCGAAAAAAAAACAAATGCAAAAACTGAAAACTAAAAGCTGAAAACCAAAAAACCGAAAAACCGAACTGAACCAAAATGTCTGCGTGTTCGAGCTGATTGATAGGGATGATGTTGTGTTCAGAGTCTACATTTTCAGTAGCAAAGGTAGGTACTTGATTTACGTCGTCTGAAGTGAAACCTTAGGCTAGTTATGGCATGACATGAGTTCTATGCTAAAGATCTTCATAGTCAATTAAAGAAACAATTACTCCAGTAATGTCTCTTAAATTTCTCATTTTAACTGCAGGCACGTGCAAACAGTCTAAATGCAGCGTGAACCATCTTGAGCCGGTATTTCATGATCCTACTCCTCCGAGGCCTCTCGCTACTCCTGAATTAGCCAGAGATTTTGATTCGAAGCATCCTTTCTTCAAACTGGTGATACGGCAATATCATTTGAAGGAACTGGTACAATCTTTGAGCCTAATCCATCATTGCCACGTCTCGAGTTTGATTACAATCTCTATCCGAATATTGCCTCGATATTGCGTTTTCCCCGGTTCATTTGGTTTGTATCGGAAACCATATGACGAGATATCTTCCTTCGAGTGATCGTGGGGCATCCCAATGGTGGAGTAACGCCAAATCGGGAAAAAGAGGAGTAGAAGAAACAGAAGTAAAAGACGGTAATCAGGTTGAGACTATCCATTAACTTGGATATCCTCGACAAGGTGCTTGATCCCTATCCAAGTGAAATGATGGACAGTCACTTGAATCAACTACTAACCTAAAATGGCAATTAATGGGCAGTCATTTGTTTGAAAATGCTTTACATTGCGGGTTAAGATCGATGGCTTTAATGAGCCTCTTAAGACTGTCGGTTAAGGCTCCCAAAACTTGCAAATATGGCCTTGTGTGCTGTTTTTTTTTGTCCAAGAGTGTATCCTTACATCATTGTCCTTCTTTCAGCATAGATTGGTTGTTCAAACATGTATGCAATTGCAGAGTGTTCCTGGTCGATTCATCAAGCAACACATTCAAGGAAACAAGGGAACGGCAACTCTTAGGTATTTGGACAGATCATGGCCGGTGAAGCTCTTACGACGTAAAAATAAAAAGGGATCGTCATTCTCTGCTGGTTGGTCTGCATTTGCGAGAGAAACTCATTTGTGTGTAGGAAACGCCTGCGTGTTTGAGCTCATCGATAGGGAAGATAATGTGTTCAAAGTCTCCATCTTCAGTGACGGCGGTAAGGGCCAGATTCACATTGATTGAGGTGATCACGGGACATGTTACTATAGGCTGTTCGCAGCGTCGATGTAAATCCAGGATATCAAATTATGCTCCCTTCATCCAGCAATGGCAAATCGATGAAACGGAGACTCTTTTCTGTTCACGTTTTCTTGTTTTTTGGTGGTAGTTTCAGTTCTATGGTTCCATTTTGGAAATAATCCCTCAGACATGGCGCTTTTTAGGCTTCTGGTTGTTCAACTGACTTCAGGGGTTTCATATGTATATCCTTAACATCTTAATATTTTGTGTTATACCAAAGAGTCCATGCGTTTACTTTTTGCATTCCTCGCCTTTTAACATTATATTAATATTGTTTTATGCTAAATGAAAAAAAATAAATTAGAAAGTGGCATGGGTTAATGGTTGATTTTATGTGACGGGCTCTTGATTAGATTATGGGAAAAATTACCAAAAAGTCTTGGAGCTATTGCAATCGTGTTAATTCATTTTTACATCTTTTCATGTTTTGTTAATTGAGTTTATTTAGCTAATGTTTTAGTTGAATTGTTGATGTGGACGCAAATCATTTTATAAAAAATTGAATTTTTATTTTATAATTTTTTTTTTCCAATTTCGACAGAGGGCTAGTTGTTTGACAGGGTTAATCCGGTTTGAGTGGGTTGGCGAGTGATTCCACGCTTGGAACTGAGAGCCAAACTGATACTCACCAGTTTCACTAATTTGGAATCGAGAATCGGATTGACCCTCATGAGAACTGTCTATTCTAAGTTTAGATCCGGTCTGAATTTCCCATTCTTTTGCACATAAATACTATCCGACTAAAATAAATCTGATTCATGGAAATAGAATAATGGTGGTTGTATCCGACTAAAATATAACTTCATACGCCTCTTTATCATGGATGGGAGGAATGTGCAAAAGAATCGGAAATTGCTTGGATTGCTCGGAGCCAGACCAGATTGGAATTATAACAGACAGTTCTCATGGGGGTCAGTCCAGTTCTTGATTCCATATTAGTGGAACTGGTGAGTATCGGTTTGGCTCCCGGTTCTAGGCGTGGAATTAATTACTTAATTATTTTGTAGTTTTTCGACCAAATATATATGTACATATATGTATATTTATAGTTATTTGACATTATTAACTAATTTTGTCTATTGGGTATGTAATAGGATTAACCCTACTAATCTTTTTTTTTTCCATTTTAATAATCCATTTACTTGCTTTCTCAACCAAAATAAAATAAACAAGCATAGATAAATGAGACAACCGATTAGAAGAGTATTATAATGTCTCTTCTTAGTCATTTCCATGATTAAATTAGATTGACGTTGAAAAAAGAGAGATCGAGTTGTTAATGTTTTAACTTTTGTGGAGGTTAGAACTTTTAACATAGAATCTAATTCTTCACATGTTTTCGGTGTCGGGAAATCTTCAGAGGACCACACCATGACATTCGAAGAAATTAAGCTTTTAGCTTATGCGCATTGTCTATTTGTTCCGCTCTATAGTTTTCAATCGTTGATCAAAATCAACGATTCACAATTTAATTCAAGTATAAGGCCGAATAAGCTTTGTAGGGATCGATGATCGGTTCTAGGACTCACTCGAGAATTTGACCGGATCAATAGTCTAATATATGAAACCAACGGATGAGTCCCAATTTTAATTTTTCGGAATTAATTTTTAGTGGGTGGTCCTGATTTTAAGGTGGGAAACATATATCCGGACCATGCTTCCCTCTGATGGACAAGATTGATGTTTGGACTTTTTTGTTTTGTAGTATGGTATTTGTGCCCTTTTAGGACATAAATAATATAAATGTTTATCATAATATCATCGATAACATTCCTAGTCAATGTAGCCATACGGCAAGGTACTTTCATAAGAAGGTTGCCTCAAGAACACAAGGCAAACAGCACAAAATCCCCTCCCCCTCCCCCTCCCCCTCCCATCTCCTTCACTGACCCCTGTGTACATGGCTAGCAATCGCCGTCGCCGGAGAGAAGATGGAGGCGTCGACCCAGATGCGGGGGCCGGACCTCGTCTCGAGAGCCCTCACTTCTTCAAGATCATTCTCTCCGACACCCTCGAATCTGGGAAGCTCGTAAGTTCCCGCTTTTTCGCAGCGATGTTTCCGTCATGGTTTAGAGCTGTCGCCCTCGTGCTGCTGTTTACATTCAATCTGGGGATCTTTCCATGCGTTTGGCTTTGAGCAATCCTTTTGGTTCTTGCGGAAAGAGAGAAAAAACGAGTACCCTGGAGAAAAAAAGTGTTCATTGTGAATGATTCTAGATAAAAATCAGTTCATTCACTTGGAATTGAGGATTGGTTGGCTGAAAATAGTGTGGACAAAGGTGTTGGGTCTCTCTAGTTTTGACTCTTGTCAAATTATAGCTAAAACTCGATCCTTAGTTGCCCGGTGACACCCTGCTTGTGTGCAAACCGATCTTTCATTGTCATGTTGCAGAACTTAAAATTTGCCTAGTGCTCTTCCTTTTTTCCCTGCGCTTTCGATCTAATTTTGATGAATTTTAGTCCTGGAAGTGTAACTTTTGAGTTTTCTGAATAGGGAATTCCGAAAAAGTTCTTAAGAAGATATGGAAAGGATCTCTCGAGCTTGGTGCTACTTGAGGTTCTGGGCAATTCGACCTGGAGTATGGGAGTAGAAAAACTTAACAATGGCACGGTTTGGTTGTGGAAAGGGTGGCAAGAATTTATGCAGCATTACTCCATTGGTCCCGGTCACCTCGTAGTTTTCAAATATAAAGGGAACTCCACTTTTCGTGTGATGATATTTGATAGGAGTGCTTCGGAGATCGATTATTCGTTGAGCAGCATATCAAACCTTGGGAGTGGATTTATCTTGCCGAAGAGGGAGGATGTCATAGAAGTTGAAGATTCGGAGGATTTTGCTCCTTGTCAGAAGAAGAGGGTCGATCCACATTCATCATGTTCTCAGCCGAGTCCAAGCTGCTCATCACCAGATCTTGAAGGTGTGACTTGTCATTTTATAAGTCACATTTCTTCTTACATCACTCTCTCCTTTGTTAGATCTTTTTCAAGTACTTGAGAACTTTTTGATAAGCTTGTTTATGTTGACTGATAGCATAATGGATTCGGTAATGCTTATTGTGGTTAAGTAGTTACAACTTATAAGGCAAAGGAAGCGAATTTTTCGTTTGGTCAACTTATCTAAATCTTGATTTCCATGTCGGTATTAACTTCCATTCTGTGCTAAATCTTTTCATGGTAAGTGAATCAACTAATGAAAACTTCAGACTGGCATCATATAAGCATTTCATTTTTTTTTTTAAAGAACAGAAGGGATCGGACAATCTAGGTGCAGAGCTAGCCATCCTGAGCCAAATTTTGGTGGTCCTATGAGTTCGTGGCCTCTCCGTAGTTTTGAATTGGCCTGTGAATTTGACTCGGAGTATCCTTTTTTCAAGGTGGTGATGCGGCCATCTTCTATTGAACATCATGTAGTGGTAAGATCGAGAGTTTAATTCACTTAGTATTTTGACTTCTTTCCTAAGCTGGTTGGATTTCTTTAGGAAACTACATAGCGTTTTCCTTGGATCTGTTCATTCCCATTTGTTTAGAAAGGCAAAGATCCTCTAACCCTCGTGCCAATTCTAAGAGCAGAGACTTTGACATCTTGACTTTTGTCCTGTTAAGACTGTTGATGAGAGTTACTAAAACTACCATGTCGATCTACATTTTGCTTGCTCGCTTGAATAAAGGAATGCTTCCCCAGTCTTTCTTTATAAATCACGGGTTGTTCAAATATGCGTGTGGGCAGAATGTTCCTCGTTGGTTCATAAGGCAGCACATTCAGCAAATCAAGGAAATCGCGACTCTCAGGCATTCAAACAGAACATGGCCGGTGAAGCTTAGGAATTATCCAAGTGGGTTGATGCAGTTCTCTTCTGGTTGGATTGCATTTGTGAACCCACTTGTGTGTTGGAAATGTTTGCGTGTTCGAGCTAATTGATAGAGATGATATTGTGTTCAGAGTCTACATTTTCAGCAGTGCAGGTGGAAACTTGATTTACATTATTTATAGTGAAACTTTAGGCTGGTTATGGCATGACATGACTTCTATGCTAAAGATCTTCATAGTCAATCAAAGAAACATTCACACTGATAATGTTGTTCTCATTTTAATTCCAGGCAGGAACAAAGAGTCTAAATGCAGAATGAACCGTTCTGAGCCAGTGTTTTGTGATCCTACTCCTTCGAGGCCTCTCACTACTCCTGAATTAGCCGGTGAATTTGATTCGGAGCATCCCTTCTTCAAACTGGTGATACAACAGTCTCATTTTAGGAAAATGGTACAATCTCGAGCCTGATCCATCACTGTCATATTTCAAGTTCAATTATGATCTCTATCTAATCTCGCATCAATATTGTGTTTTCTTGATTTGGTTTGTATTGGGAACCATATGAAATGATTTTCCTTGGAGTGATCGTGGGGCATCCCAATGGTGGAGTAACGCGGAATCAGGAAAAAGAAGAAGAAAGAACAGTAGTAAAGACAGTAATTAGGTGGGGACTATCCATTCACTTTGATATCCTCGACAAGCTGCTCCATCACTATCTTAGTGAAAAGATAGAGTGTCACTTGAATTGAGTACTAACCTAAAATACAATTAATGGCAGTAATTTGTTTGAAAATGCTTTACATCGCGGGTTAAGATCAATGGCTTTCATGATCCTCTTAAGACTGTTGACTAAAGCCTGCCTTGTGTGCTTTCTTTCCAAGGGCGCATGCTTACATTATTGTCCTTCTTTCGGCATAAATTGGTTGTTCAAACATCTACCCATGTGCAGCATGTTCCCGGTCGATTTGTCGGGCAACATATTCAAGAAAACAAGAAAGAGGGAACTCTTAGGTATTCAGACAGGTCGTGGCCGGTGAAGCTCTCAAGATATACGCAGGGAATCCGAGTATTCTTCTCTGCTGGTTGGCGAGCATTTGCAAGTGAAACTCATTTGTGTGTAGGAAATGTCTGCGTGTTTGAGCTCATTGATAGGGATGATGTTGTGTTCAAAGTCTCCATCTTCAGCAGTGGTGGTAAGGATCAGATTCACATTGATTGAGTTGTCCATCGGACGTGTTACTCTAGACCGTTCACAGCGTCAATATGAATTCAAGATATCTAATTATACCTCCTTTATTCAGCTGTTGCGAATTGATGAAAATGAGACCCTTTTATTGTTTCTTGGTGCTAGTTTTGGTTATATATTTTCATTTTGGCAAGAGTCCCTCAAATTTGGCGCTTCTTTAAGGTTTCTGGTTGCTCAACTGCCCTAAACGGTTTGATATGTAATTTCGTAACGTCCTAACATTTTGTGTTTAACCAAAGCTTTTGCAAGAAAGTGAAAAATACAAAGAAAGCAGTCCATGCGTTTACTTTTTACGACTAAATGAAAAAAAAAAAAAAAGATTGTTAGGAAGTTGTATGGCGAAGCAGTTAATTGTACGCGACAGATTGCTAATCAAATTATGTTTCCAACTCGAAGTTATTTTGAGTTGAAGGCAATGCCCCCACCACTCTATTTAAGCCTCATTTGCTATAAATGAATGTACTGATTTTTGTTCACTATGTTAATAATTCAAAGATTGATTTTAAGTGATGCTGATACTTGAATATTTTTTGAAAGTTAAAGTTAGAAAATTCAAAACTTGTCGTCTATGTACGTGTCGAGACTCGTTTCTTGACGGAAAATAAATAAATTAGATTAGTGTCTTTAGTACCTTAATTGCATGTAGAGATTAGGAGCATTTAACTCCATTAGTAGGCATCAATTTGTCTATAAATTAAGAATTGACTTTTAGATTGATTCTTTTGTCAAACTTATAGAAAAAGTCAGCTCTCAATGTAAAAAAATTGCATAGTGTTGTAAAATATTGCGTTGCGAATATATAATAGAGAAGAGATTGAGAAGAGAAAGCAAATGAACACTAGAGATGGTAGAGAAAGCCAGATATTTCACTGTATTGTGATTGTTGTTCTGATAGTTGTTATTATACATCAAAACTAAACTCCCATTTATAGGAGAACAAGAATGTACTTATCATTAATATCAATGTATCGAATGATACATGTACTGGATAAGGGAGATGAATGTTTATTGTATAGGGAGATGTACTTAGAAAGTATAATACAAATGTACCATAATAAGTACATCAGATAAGATGAATATAATGAATATTCATACATGTATCTCATTCATTCATGTATTTCATAACACTCCCCCTTGAATATTCATTGTATTCATTACGAATTGTGCATCGAATAATACTGCCTTATTAAAAACCTTAAGCTGGAAAAACCCAGTGGGACAAAAGGAAAAAAGAGTGCAGAGCACAAATGTTATGATCTCTCCCTTTTATGGATGCATTAATTGCCTCGTTAAAGACTTTAAGCCTGAAAAACCTGTGGGAAAAAACCGGACAGAAAGAAAAAAAGAGTGCAATGCATATATAGCCATTGCAGGGGCTAATCAATCTTGCATCTTGTGAACTCGCCGCATATCAATGTTGCAATGCATAGTTCATAATATCTCCCCATCAATTGAGCCATATAGCCACTTCTGGGGCTAATCAATCTTGCATATTGTGAACTCGCCGCATATCAATGACATATACTAATTTCTCAAAAGTTGATGTTGGCAATAATTTGGTAAAAAGATCTGCAAGATTATTTATGGATCGAAACTGTTTAACATCAATTTGTCGACTTTCTTGGAGTTCATGAGTATAGAAAAATTTCGGCGAGATATGCTTGGTCCTATCACCTTTGATATATCATCCCCTAACTTGTGCAACACAAGCAGCATTATCTTCATAAATTATAGTGGGAGAATTTGTAACCGGTATTAAGCAACAAGAAATATGAATATGTGTTATAACGGATCTTAACCAAACACACTCGCTTCCAGCTTCATATAAAGTAATAATCTCAGAGTGGTTAGAAGATGTAGCTACTAGCGATTGCTTCGTAGAACGCCAAGAAATAGCGGTGCTGTTATAACAAAATAAATACCTAGTTTGAGAGCGAGCCTTATGTGGATCGAATCTATATCTAGCATCAGCATATCCAACTAAACCAGAGTTAGTGTAATCCTTGGAATAATATAATCCCAAATCTATGGTTCCTCGGAGATAACGGAAAATATGTTTAACTCCATTTCAATGTCTCCGAGTTGGCTCAGAACTAAAACGTGCCAATAAATTTACCGCAAAAGCTATATCTAGTCTCGTACATTGTACCAAGTACATCAAAGCCCCAATTGCATTGAGATATGGTATTTCAGGACCAAGTATCTCTTCATTAGATTCTCTAGGACGAAATGGGTCTTTTTGGGGATTTAGAGACCTTACAACCATAGGGGTGCTCAATAGGTAGCTTTGTCCATGTTGAAACGTTTAAGCAATCTTTCAACGTATGCTGATTGATAAACGATTATTCCATTTGCTTTATGCTCAAGCTCTAGACCAAGACAAAGTTTGGTTTTATCCAAATCTTTAATTTCAAACTCCCTTTTCAAATACTCAGCAATTTCAGCTAACTCTTCTAGAGTTCCAATTAAATTTATATCGTCGACATAAATTGCTACAATAGCAAATCCGGTTTCTGATTTCTTAATAAACACGCATGGGCAGATAGGATCATTCTTGTACATTTCCTTAATTAGTTACTCACTTAGGCGTTAATACCACATACGACTGGATTGTTTTAACCTGTACAAGGATCTTTGCAATTTTATTGAGAATAAATTGTGGGGAGTGCATGCTTCAGGCATTTTGAATCCCTTGGGAATTTTCATATAAATATCAGAGTCTAATGAGCCATATAAATATGCCGTCACAACGTTCATAAGACGCATTTCCAATCTTTCAAAGATTGCTAGGCTAATGAGAAAATGAAATGTAATCATATCTATCACAGGTGAATATGTTTCATTATAATTAATCCCAGGTCTCTAGGAGAATCCTTGGGCAACAAGTCGGGCTTTATACCTGACAACCTCATTTTTCTCATTTCGTTTTCGGATAAATATCCATTTATATCCAACGGGCTTTACATTATCGGGGATACGAGCTACAGGTTCAAAAACCTCTCGTTTAGTTAGAGAAGCTAATCAGTTTTAATTGCTTCCTCTCACTTAAGCCAATCTTGCCTTTGACGACATTCAATAATAGATTGCGGCTCACAATCATCATCCATAATTTTATGAGCAACTGAGAATGCAAAAGTATCATCAATGATGATTTTATCTTGATCCCAAATTTCATTACAATATGTAATGGAATTCTCAGTATTCTTGGGATTGGCGTTTCTTTCATGGGTTTGCGCCTCTTCAGAGGCAATAAGCTCTTTAGGAGCAAGCACAATGCTGTGCTCTTTTGGAGCGGATTCCTGATTCTTTCCTCCTCATTTCCGAGAAGCAGTTTCTTTTGATCCTATCGGTCTACCACACTTCAAGTGCGGGGGATTTTGATTCATTTTAACCTGTTCTTTCGGGAACAGCTATCCTAGCTGGAGCATTTGCAGTTAGAATATGATAATAGTGCAAATAAACGTGCAAATGTGTCATTGAGCGTAGATAATAGGCAAACATGGGATAATCTACAGGATGCTTCCACTAATACCATAAAATATCGAAATGGTCTACTTGGTGGTTATATTGGTCCACAAATATCACCCTGAATTCTTTGCAAGAATAAAGGGGATTCAAGATTAACCTTTGTTATAGAAGGTTTGATAATGAGCTTTCTTTGTGAGCAAGCCTTACAATTATAATCTTTGGACAACAATACATTTATATCCTTTAAAGGGTGCCCTTTTGTATTTTGTATTATCCTATGCATCATTGAAGCGCCAAGCTGACCAAGGCGATCATGCCACAGTCCAAACTGATCAGGGCTTACCAATTTCCAGGATGTGGTGACGTAGGTTTCAATAGCATTAATCATGACACAATACAAACCCATAGAAGAAGCTTCTAGCTTCTCATGGATGGTTTTCAGGCCCATCTTATAAGAGGAAATGCCAATATATTCTTTATCTTGCTCATGAATAGTCTCGATATGGTACCCATTACGGCGTACATCTTTGAAACTGAGCAGATTCCTTTTGGATCTAATGCTTAGAAACGCATTTTCAATATGCAGGATGGTGCCATTTGGCAAAATAATTGTGGCATTTCCAAAACCATCAATAATCGGAACATGACCTGATATTGTATGGATTTGCGCCTTATGCAATGTCATACTCGAGAAAAAGTGTCTACTACGAAATATAGTATGTGTTGTTGCACTATCAAGCAAACAAACATCTCCCTTTTTCTCGGTATTTTCCATTTGCATTTATGTTGACAACTTCAGGTGTTAAGTATTATAAAATTTGCATATTATCATTGCAAAATTAAATCCTTAAATTAAGTAAAAGGATTTCCAAATATCAACCGTCACTTCAGGAGTAGAATGATATTTTTAGATTTGAAATTTAGCTTCGGGCTAAGAAAAATAAAAATAAAGAATTGATAGAAGAAGATGAAGTATAAGTTGATTAATAAAAAGAATACCCACCTTGCAAAAATTACTTACTCAGTCGATAGATCTTCGTGCTGATAACGTGTTGTAAAATATTGCGTTGTGGATATATAATAGAGAAGAGATTGAGAAGAGAAAGCAAGTGAACACTAGAGATAGTAGAGAAAGCAAGATATTTCACTGTATTGTGATTATTTTTCTGATAGTTGTTATTGTACATCAAAATTAAACTCCTATTTATAAGAGAACAAGAATGTACTTATCATTAATATCAATGTATCATTTTATCAAATGATACATGTACTGGATAAGGGAGATGAACGTTCATTGTATAGGGAGATGTACTTAGAAAGTATGGTACAAATGTATCATAATAAGTACATTAGATAAGATGAATATAATGAATATTCATTCATGTATCTCATTCATTCATGTATTTCATAACACAAGTGTCAATATTAGTCCTTTAAATTTTAAATTTTCATACAAATGGCCGAAGGTCGACTTTTTGGTTAAATGGAAGAATTTAACCAGACTCAAAATAGAAATTGGAATATCCTTAGTTTCTAAATTTTTTTAGACATTTGATTTAGAGATGGTGAAAGAGACATTCGATTCAATTAAATAAATTTTAATCTATGAAACCGGTCAATCATTTAGAACATGACACTTGACACCTTAAGATTTGAGTTACTTAAACTCACCCTCACTAGTGATCAAACAAAAACGCAAAAGGGAAAATCTCATAAGACTGAATCTAGGAAAAATCCCTTTCCTTCTCTTTCGTTGTCGGACGTCCTCCATCGTCACCAGCGATCACCTCCCCACCGATGGCGAGAATTCCTCTGTCTTGCCCTGTTTTACCGTTAGTGCATAAAAGAAGTTTGAGCCTTCGTTCGGGGCCTTTCCGCTGGCGAAAAACATGTCATGACCTCCTGCTCCTTCTCGGTTTCTCCTTTCACCATCGTCGCCTCCTTCATCTCGACATCTTTGCCTGCGCTGTTGTTAGGATAGTGTTCTCTCTAGTCAAATGGTTCCTGTTCGGCAGCAGAACTTCAGGCAACGATGGCTTGGGCTTGGACAATAGTTGGCGTCAGCTTCATCCGAGGACGGAGTTTTCCAGCTGCGGTACCTATGGTCGGCAAGCAACGGCAAGAGCCTGCGTGGGTTTGACGATGATGGGGACATTCGTGCCCCGCATTACAATCGGACCATATTTGAGACAATCTCGCTGTCCGTGCGTCCGTTGAGCTCAAGCTGTCTTTCTAAGCTTATTCATCAGCATGAATCACCAGAGATGGGTTTCTGAGGCCACGGTTCTTCATTTGATCCTCGCTCGTGTCGAGAAATTCCATCTTCCAGGTGAGTTCTTCCATGCTCTGTCTTTTCATAGTTCTGTGGCTGAGAATATAGAAACACGATCTGTATGAAAACTGACTCTAAACGAGTGTTTGTTAGTGGGGTGTACGTTCTTTGATAAGCCAATCATAGTCAGGGGACGAGACTCTGTTTCGTTGTTACAGTTAAGCTTTCCCATCGAAATGCTAGCCAACTGTTTGTGAAAATGCTCCAACGAAGTTGCGAAATATCTTTGAGGAAAAGCCGCTTGAATCTGTAGATGCGGATGCTCATCACACATTAAAACCACAATGGCATCTTCAATTCATTTGTACTACTCCTATTTCGTGAAATTATAATCTAAGACTGAGAGTAACTCGTGTTGTTTTGTTTTGTGCATTGTTCTCATGGTGAATACTGGGGAGGAAATGAACGACAGACTCTTGATGAACGCCGATTTCTTACGATCCTCGACTTAACTTTACTAGGTATGTTCCATTTTGTATGCTACGCAATAAGCATCATTGTGGAGTTATAATCGAGGATGGGTGGTGGCCGATGGCGGCGGTTTGGTGATGAATGTAGGTGGCTGAGGGTGAAGAATATATGTTAACGATTTGAGGCTTTGGTATATTGATATTTAAGGTAGCTTTAAAGTTCATGTTGTTGATATGATTAAAATCTGGTTCATTGAAGATTTCATGGAGTTCTGGGAAAAATGAAAGAACTTGAAAAGAAAAAAAAAAAAAAGAGAGAGCGAGAGAGAATAATTATAAGGGGCCTAACTTGTTCATAAGGGCTAATCTGATGAGCCCAAGAATCATGAGGCCAGGTTTAGTCCACATTAGCTGCTCCATCACTATCTAGTGAAAAGATAGAGTGTCACTTGAATTGAGTACTAACCTAAAATACAATTAATGGCAGTAATTTGTTTGAAAATGCTTTACTTTGCGGGTTAATATCAATGGCTTTCATGAGCCTCTTAAGACTGTTGACTAAAGCTGGCCTTTTGTGCTTTCTTTCCTAGGGCGCATGCTTACATTATTGTCCTTTCGGCATACATTGGTTGTTCAAACGTCTACCCATGTGCAGCATGTTTCCGGTCAATTTGCCAGGCAACATATTCAAGAGAACAAGAAAGAGGGAACTCTTAGGTATTCAGACATGTCATGGCCGGTGAAGCTCTCAAGATATACGCGGGAAATCCGAGTGTTCTTCTCTGCTGGTTGGCCAGCATTTGCAAGAGAAACTCATTTGCGTGTAGGAAATGTCTGCGTGTTTGAGCTCATTGATAGGGATGATGTTGTGTTCAAAGTCTCCATCTTCAGCAGTGGTGGTAAGGATCAGATTCACATTGATTGAGGGGTTCATCGGATGTGTTACTCTAGACTGTTCACAGTGTAGATATGAATTGAAGATTTCTAATTAGTAATTATGCCTCCTTTATTCAGCTGTTGCGAATTGATGAAAAGAAAAATTCTACTGGGCCCCCAAAAAATAACAAAAAATTCGAAAGGAGGTGGCACGAAATGATCTGGGTCGTACTGGGCCCGACTGAACCGCCCTTCCGCCATCCCTACTTTCCTGCACTCATCTGTACACACTCACCTGGAGACGCTGCCCCGAGAAGACGTGTGGCATTAAAAAAAAAAAAACATGAATATAATGTACAAGAACTCATGTGTACTCATACGTATTCCTTTACTATACTAGCTATTATATAGTTTTTAAACATTTTAAAATAATAGTTTTGTGATAATGTAGACTAGACGAATTAATCATATTTAGATGTACACATATTTAAATGATCCATATAAATTTAATCATTAGAAATTCTCGACCAATTTTCTGTTGTGCTTGCTTTGCATCAAGATGATGGCAATACTAAAATTTCTCCCTTGCCCCTTTTCTGTGAACCTCCTAAAACGTGTCATTCTTCCTCTTATCACCCTCGTAGGTGTTACTCCCGCATGAGAGACAATGCCTCGCCCAAACAAATTAGCCATGCAAATCCATTCTATCAAACCAGAGCCTGCAAAAGCAAGCACGAAACAAACTACCAGAGCCTGCAAAAGCAAGCACGAAACAAACTACTCATGCTGATCATATTCATTCCCACCCACCAAAACAACTGAACGAACCCAAATCGACTCGAATCAGCACCTTCTTCCACTTCGATTTGAGAATCAAAAGCGAGAGACGACACTTACCTTGGCTTTCCTAGGTATCATGCAACACCACACCATCAGATTGATTGTACCATCGGGAAAAGTCTCTGGCTTTGCGATGAAACCCATCACAAGGTACGAGAAAAGATGATTGAAGAATAATTACTAAGCATCTTATGACACATACCACAGTCACGATGAAGCTTCTCGTCATTCTCCCTCTGATTCACCATCAAAGGAAATTGCACGTTCTTCAAATCTTTCGCCTTTCATGTTCACACAAACAATCCTAGTGCCGTACCCACGATAAATACCATAGCCTAAGGTGCTGCAAATATAAGATCACCCTCAATTCTCTCTTCCCTCATCGTCTACCTCCGCTACAATTTGGAATTCACTTCCGACTATGACATGGTCAGTTATGGATGAACAATTAAAATGCACTTGATAATGTAAATGTAATGCAAAAAGCACACCCTTCTTTCCTTGGCGGATATCCTTGATCGCTCCTAGAATAGAAGCAAAGCCTGCCTTGGGTCGGTCCAAGTCAAATTTATTATCTTGGACGCGGAAACAAGTCCTCATGGGGCGCAGTATCACCTGAAAGCGCTCCAAGCGCTATTGCATCGGGTTGCAATGCAATGCCGACTAATTCATCCCCGAGCAGAGTCTCGCTGACAGCAACATTGCCAGGGTAAGACAAAGTTTCACCAATGACCGTTATCATCGCAGTTAGGTGGGCCTGAAGCAGCCAATTGGATGATTTTGAGATTTCTGCAGACTCTGCAAGAGACAAGACCTCTTTTTGCGTCAACAAAGGGCCCTAACTAAGAAGATCAGGCACTGCATTGTCAATTTCTGGGGAAATTCGAAGAGACGGACGTGGATGGCGATGCTCATGCTCTGTTTTCATCGACAAATCTGATATCATGTTGACGTGCTTGCTCTGTTTTCACTGCATTATAACCGAGAGGATGTAGTAGAGGCGATCAGTGTTCGTAACCCATGAAGCGTTACCATGGGAGTTCAAAAATAGTGTACGCTATTGTAGAGTTCGAGGACACAATATTGATGGCATTTTGGCTTCAAATTGCCGGATTGGGATTGAGGACTTTAGATTTTTATGCTAAAAAAAAAGCAGCATAAATGTACATTTAGTTGGCCTTTTCTTCTTTGGTGTTTGCTTTTATTTATCCTGTTTCTCATCATATATTGGTTTGCATAATATCCACTTGGCATAGTGTTACTTACGAATTTGTAAAGAGATAATATTCAGGTGAACCGGTAAATTGCGACTTTTAGGTATTTAGACAAATCGTGGCTAGCCAGCTCGAGACTAGGGGTGCTTGATTCCCACCCAGGAACCGTGAATTAGCGCACCTAGTCATGAAACCAAACCAATATCCTTAGGAATCGTCCAAAACCGACCGATTGGTAGGGTCCAAGCGATTCCCGATATGGACATATCCTTTTGCTTTGTAGAATATTTAAATAATAAAATAAATTATGCTTTCATCTAACAACTTAAACTTTTAGAACAGTTGGCAGTAATCCCATAAAATCTCATATGATATCAAAGCTAGATATCTTGAATTCAAATTTTACCATGCCCCATTTGCCTCCCCAATTAAATTTCCATGCTTAGTACTAGGTAAAAAACTAGAGTAAGCGTGAGGAGATCGCTAGAATATTTAAATAATAAAATAAATCATGCTTTCATCTAAAAACTTAAACTTTTAGAACAGTCAGCAATGGTCTCACGAAATTTTACATGCTCACACCTACTCAGGACCTATCAACACAATTTTGCAACAAACATATCTAGTGGTTGGCCCACGTTCATAAGAGGTAAATCACACCAGGAAACTACGTTGATGAGGACTTATTAACCCGGCGAACAGTGTGTCTAACTCGGTGAGGGTTGACCAATTGTGATTGTACGGTTTGGCCATTTTGATGCAATGTCCAGGAAAAGTTCAAGTTCTGAAGACTTACAAGATAGCTTGTATTATTTTATGACCAATTAAAGTGTTTGAAAAGAAGATCGATAACTTCAGATTTTTTACTACATTCATGTGCGTCTCTTACGAGTAATCCTTTATGGCCTTGTAAGAACGAAAAATAGTCGAACCGGAGTGAAATTTTATTGGACGAATGTGAATTCTATACTCCACATATTCCCATCATGAGTGCGTCCATGTACCGCAACCATTAATACAAGAATCATTTATATAACTCGCCAGTTGATAATTGATTGATACACCAATAAAATTTCAAGGTGGAGGATCTCCATTCTCATTGGACATGTCAATAGTCTTTTCATCTTGTGCTTCAAAGTAGAAATGCAGCCCTCTAATCAAATATAAAAGTCTTGTTACATAACAGTCTGAGTAAAGTAGCATTGTTATATTTTATCGTGAACGTGTTAACTAGTGCACTGCTCCCAACGCAATTATATTAAACATGCTTAATTTAAAATAATTTAAATTACAATGCAATAATTAGACATACATGAGAACACTAAAAGTTAGTGCATTGAAAGCTCGATAGTCTTCTAAATTGGTAGTTTAATAAGTGTATGCTGCAATGATTGATAGGTGTCGCGACCAATTTTCCGGGTGTGAACCACCTAGGGTTTGGCTAATGGATTGTTAAGCCTAGACTTAACTCGGGCTCTCCCAAACCCATACCAATTCGCGACTTAGGTTCAAGTTCTTAACATACAAATGATTTTCAATCAGGAGTCGTCACTAATCTATTTTTAGTGGGTCGATTAGAAACCCAAGTAAAGTAATGGGAGTTTTACTTTACTCCTACGAACCAGAGATTTGTGAATTCGGGGACTTGGTTACGTTAGATTTCTCTAACGCCATTTCGGTACCTTTTCCTTTTATTTTGAAAAATGTTTGGCAAGCAGTTTGAATCAATTTTAATTTACTTTCCTAACATGTGAGGTGATCACTCAGGTGCACAAACCACCAATTTAACACCCAAGAAAGTAAATAAATAAAATGCAGGACTTACTTATAGCAACGAAAGCATCTACAATGTTAAATCAGAATTCACATCAACAACCTTAAATATGATTTCTAATTAACACACAATTTCTTTTTTTTTGTTTTCACTTAATTAATGGAAATCATGCAATATGCAATGCAATATTAATTAAATGACTTAATTCTAATGATATGCAATTTCTAGTTAAATGGACCTAATAGCAATCTCTAAATGACGTGCATTTCATAAATCTAATCCTATATGACATTTACATGACATTATTTCCTAAAAAATGCAATCTATCTTAGAAAATGGAACTAATTTATTCTAAGACATTTTTGTATTTTTTCATGAAATTCGAAATTTGGAAAAATGTGAAAATTATCTAACTAGATTAAGATCCTACTTAATTTGTATTAGGAATTAGGTTGAGCCAAATCCTAATTTAAACTAAAATATTATCTTAACCCAAATAATCCTAAAATGCAATCTATTTAAGGAAATACCTAAACACATGATAAATTAAGAAAAATATTATCTAAAATTAAACTAAGTGCAATTTTACTCTAATATGCAATGCAATGCTTTTAATCTAATACGAAATGATATGGTATGGCAACATATCCTAAACTATATGAATGAGCAAAATTTTTTGTGATTTCTTAATGAACATGCAATAATTAAATATGCAATCTAAATTATCCAAGATGACCTAATTCTAATTTTTCTTTTTCTTTATGAAATTCGAAATTAAAATTAAACATGCAATAAAAATCTAACATCCTAAATGAATGCACTTTTTCTTTTTTTCTTTTTCATGACTCAAAATAAAATCCCTATTCTAAACATGCAAAATAATTAAAAAAGAAAAAAAAAGCCTAATCCTAATTCAGATTTTTTTTATTTTTTCTTTTACGAAAATAAAATTAATTCAATCAACACCACGGCAAATCAAACAGATAGGATTGATATCCAAAAATTGGTGAACCATATCTCGCGCATGAGATCGGGTTGACCAATTTTAAAATAAACCACGAATCGGATCTCGGACGGGAGATTGGATTAGCGATTTTTAAAGTAATTGCGAGTCGGATTTCGGGCGCGAAAATCGAACCGACAATCACTAATTTCAAGGCAATTTCATATCATGCAATTTCAATTTCGAATTAAAGGGATAATTACACTAAAAAACAAATAATATGAAATATCAACAATAATAATAAAAAAACATAAGATAAATAAACAAAAGAAAAGAAAAAATAAAAATTACCTAATTTTGCCTTTTTTTTCTTTTTTTTTAAGAAAAAAAAAAATAAAGTGGGGCCGGTCCGGCGAAGGAGATCGCCGGCTAGGGTTCCGGCGAGGGCACCGGAGCGACGCGACGGCGCGCGGCGGCGGGGCTTTGGGATCGGGCGCGCGGCGCGGGGCGATGTCGGATCTGGGAGCGGGCGTCGCGGGCAGGGGACCCTGGGCGCGGGCAGAGGCGAGGAGGCGGCGTCGGGGCGGCGCGCATCTGCAGGGACGGCGGGAGGCCTTGGGTGGCTGCGATGAGGAGCTCCGGCGTCTAGATCGGGCTGTTGGGCGCGGCGTTCGGCTAGAGAATCAGATCGGGGCGCGAGCGTCGCGGCGCGGAGCGAGGACGGCGTCAGATCTGGGTCTTCAACGAGGCTCGGCACCGGTGAAAGGGAAGCGTCGAGCTGGGTCCGGGCCTTCTGTCATCGGGGACCTCGGATTTGCAGGCGGAGGGACTCCGGCGGCTGGATCTCGGCTCGGCTGCGGCTCCGGGTCACCGGTGGCTTGGGATCTGACGGTGGAGACAGATCTGCAGAGGTGGGTCGCAACGGCAGGGATTGGCGCGGTGTCCGGGGGTTCCTGTTGCAGGCGCGGGCAGAGACGAGGCGGAGGCGGCGGGTCGATGGCCAAAGCAGGCGGCGGCGGCGTCTCGTCGAGGCTCCGGGGGCGTCGGGGCGGCGCGGGTCGTCGCGGCTCTGGATCGCCGCCGATTCGGCCCTGGATCGTCGGTGGTTCGGCCGCCGGCGCGGCACCGGCGGGGTTCGACGGTGAGACAGGGCCGGGGAAGGCCCCCCCTGTGGGGAAGATGAACGATCGCGCAAGGGGGGCTTTTTCTTTTTCTTTTTTTCTACTTTTTCTCTCTCCACTCACTTTTTCACCTTTTTGCTCTTTCTTTGTGCTTTTTTCACCCAACGGAAAGAACCCCCTCAATTTACCGTACGTGACCCCTTTTATAAGCCAAAAAATCGTATCTTGGGGATATATTTCATTTTTAATTTTGCTTGAGCACGATACCCCTAAATATATCGCTGAAATATTTTCCGCATATTCCATCAAGAAAATTCCCCTTTTGTGCAAAAGTGCATCTCCCAATGTATATTACCTAAATATGTGAAAAAAATCTTAACGAAATATAACAAAATAAAATAAAATTTTCCTAAACTATATGCCATGTGATTATGATTTTTTTATTATTTTTTATTTAGCGAAAAAAATAACCCCAAAAATTTAGGTGTCAACAAATGCCCCTCTTTGAAGGTGAGCTCGCAGAGGTTGCCTTCAAAGACAAATTGAGACCTAAATTTTGGTCATGCTCATGCAATGAATGATTTTTTGTTGGAACATGAATTCCATTTTTAATGCAATTTATATGATGCATGAAAATACTAATGCAAATGATAGATTAACCTACCTGGAATAACTTACCTTCGAGGAAGATAGTGTAATTCGAGGTAGTAGGTGTTACCTGTCCAGGACCGGTACCATTCTACGGTCGCCTAGAATAGTAACATGACTTTGTGAAGATGCTGCTTTCCTAGGACCCGTACCATTCTACGGTCGCCCGCATGGCGAAAGGTTTTGTCTAGGACCCGTACCATTCTACGGTCGCCTAAACGGGGATTTATTTTCCAGGACCCGTACCATTCTACGGTCGCCTGAATGAGGAAATTTGTCTAGGACCCGTACCATTCTACGGTCGCCTAAACGAGGATTCACTTTCCAAGACCCGTACCATTCTACGGTCGCCTGAATAAGGGATAGATGTTGTCGAGGACCCGTACCATTCTACGGTCGCCTTGACGGAAAATTGATTTTTCAGGACCCGCACCATTCTACGGTCGCTGAATGGGGAAATTACTTTTCCAGACCCGTACCATTCTACGATCGCTGTTAGAGCAATAAATGTTGTTTAGGACCCGTACCATTCTACGGTCGCCTAAACGGAGATTTTGCTTGGCTAGGACCCGAACCATTCTTCGGTCGCCCGGCGTTGCAACACAGATCATCTGACCCGGGACCCGAACCGTTCTTCGGTCGCCTTAATCAGACCGAATCTGGAGAAAAATCATGGGGGACAGCTCAATCGAGTGTCGATGAAAAGGACTCTAGGCTACGAAAGCACGCCAGGTCGATAAAAGAAAACCGGGCTACGGAAGCACGCCGGTTTGATAAAAGGGAACCCGGGCTACGAAAGCACGCCAGGTCAAGAATTCCGGGCTACAAAAGCACGCCGGGTCTATTAAATGCGACATCGGGCTACGGAAGCACGCCGAGTCGATGAAAATAACTCTGGGCTACAAAAGCACGCTAGGTTAGGGACTCCGGGCTATGGGAGCACGCCGGGTCAATAAAGGGACATCGGGCTACGAAAGCACGCCGAGTCAATGGACACTTTGGGCTATGAAAGCACACCAGTCAATATAAAGGGACATCGGGCTACGAAGCACGCCGAGTCAATGGACACCGGGCTACGAAAGCACACCAGGTCAATATAAAGGGACATCGGGCTACGAAAGCACGCCGAGTCGATGAAAGGGACTCTGGGCTACAAAAAGCACACCAGGTCAATTTAAAAGGACAGCTTGACCGAGTCAAGTGTCGAGAATGGGTAGAGATATACTTACCTGATGATATCTCTGATTCTTGGGGATATGTTTTCTGGAACTTAGATATCCTGTGGAGGCCTCTCACCTCCTGGTAGAAATAAATTTTGGAACATCAAGGATGCACCTTGAATGTTCATGATGGTTTCTCATCTCCTAATATCACGAGGCATTTTGAAAGGAACTTGAATGTCAGGAGCTCTTGGGACTTTGAGAAAACATTATCTGTCAGACATGATTAGAACAAAAATGCATTCACCAAAGAAATAAGCAATTAAGGCTATTCTGGAATGCATACTTCAAAATCTACTAAAGCTTTTATCAATTTAATCAAGGTTCATGCATACTGACTTTTGCATCATCCAAATTTCCATTAGAGAGAATTATCGTTCAAGACAATTTTCACTCATGACATGGATTTCTTAAGAATACTAAATGAGAGACTTTCGGTTAGAAAGGACTTTCACTCACTCTCATTTAGAATGACTTTTATATGAGAATCACTCAATTTCATCATATTGACATGGGTCCGAGTATTCTCGCAAGCGGTACGATCTTACCAATCTGAGATGTCTTTAACAAGGACCATAATGTAGGCTTGGTCAATGGCTTAACAAAGGGACTTTTGAGTCAAGGCTATTGAATGAACAGTTTTGTAATCATCTCCGGGTTTACAAGTCAAGAACCCTGCAAAATGAGAAAGAAATAATCTTGCTCGCACTTCTTCGAGCGATGCTTATAAACATATGAACTCCTACGTTAATTCAAGTGCCCTAATCTGAAGAGACTTTGTAAGGGACGTAACGTAGGTTGGGTTCATGGGTTAAGAAATGAAAGATTGTTAGGCTCAAAGATGTGTATAGGGTGAGAGTTGATGATCATCTTGGCATTGCCACCAGTTTTCTTTTTCACCATCGGGGATTGTCTTCATGAATGCCCCATTGATTGTAAAAACTCAGCATTTGAGTTCTTTGAGTATTGCTCCAATTCTTGCAATCGACAGTCACCTATCTTGACTTTCCTCTTTCATCTATGGGCATTGGCCTTGCTTTTACAAGGCACACCGCTTTTTCATGCCCCTAGTTCTTATTCATTTTTTCTTCACATTTTTTTATGGGCGTTGGCCTTGCTTTTACTAGGCACACTGCTTTTTCATGCCCCATTTTTTGCACTTATTTTCTTTGGACTTGCACAGCCTTCATCTTTTATCAGCATTGTAAACCATGCTACTTGAGTGATTTGTTTTTTCTTGCCTTGCCCCAGTGTGGGGGATGATCACCAACTGGGTTTAATGTGAAATGAATTCATAGGCTCAAAGGGGTTACACAATAGATAAAAGTGTATAGGATAAAGAAAGAACCGCTCTTCGTCATCCTAAGGCACTTAAATTAACACATGAATTCAATGTAATAGCACTACTTGAAGATTGATGCAAGTGAGAGCAAGAAGATTTCAATTCATTTTCTTCACCTTATGATGCTGTCTTTTCTTCCAATTTGCCCCAATGTGGGATGGTTCTTTGACAGGGGTAGTTTGAAAAGAATATCCATAAGTGTATAGGCTCAAAAGGGTTAAGCAATGGATCACATTTAGTGTTTGGGATAGAGAAATGAATTGCCTCTCATCACTTCGGTTGCCGTACCTTTTGCGAGAGAACTCTTTACCTTATGGATATGAACCTTCCTAAACTCATCTCACAAGTGTATGAATATGGGACTGTGTATAGGATAGGGTTTGCCTTTCATCATCCCGACTCGTCTCATTTAGTATGCTCAATCAATTCCACATCATTCATTAAATTAGTCCATCTTGATGTTCTTTAGTGGAATTGGTGGATAAAACATGTAAGAGTCATCATGCAAAATCTTTTTTTTAAAAAAAGTTCAACAGCCTTATGCATGAAAAGTTGTCAACTCCAAAACAAACAGTTTTCCATACTGCAAAATGGTTTTAAGCATTCATTTAAGGATTCCTCTACAATGGGATTGCCTCAGCAATTGATGTCTTTGGATTGTCTTCATCAGTCAAGACTGAAAATCCGCCTTTGCTCCTGCACAAGAGAACGTGCATGAATATAATACTATGCGGCATCAAAATGAATTCAAACTCCACATCCATTTTGGCTTGGATCGAGATTTCATTCCGTCGTGTCACTACTTTGAAACATGTAGTGTTCTCAATTTGTCATCTCTTTCACCAAAGATGGATGGTCTTCTTTTAATCTCTTTGAAAGTGTGTTCTCAAACTTGTTGAGCAACAATTGAGCGACTGATGTGCCTTCATATGCTTTCTCATTAGGCCAAGAAGGTAATGTTCTGAAGCATGAAGTAAATGAGTTAGAAAATTAAACATGGTTAACCTAATGCATGCTTTTGGAGATGGCTTGAAAAATGATTTTGTTTATTTGGGAATTTTTGGATGAGGAAACATGAAGAAGCCCAAATTTCCCTCGGAATTCTCCTTGGATGATATTTTCTTTTCATTGTTGGATATCATCACCAAGCTGGTTTGGTGTACCCCATCATGTCCTCAAAATTTGAAATAAAATTGTAATTTCATTGAATGGAATCAAATGAATTACATTATTGGAACGGAAAATGCAAACAAACCAAACCCTAAAAGCGAAAGCGATAATTGAAATTTCAAAAAGCAGAAAATCCTAAACAAAACTGGAAGTCCTAGAAGATAAGAACTTCTTCACTCAGTGACAGCGTTCGCGTCTCCATCATGGTTGGGCAGAGGATTTTTCTGATTACTACGAAGGAGAATGCCTTTGTATCCAAGAGATCTTGGACCTTATGCTTCAAAACATAGCAATCATCGGTGGAGTGACCCACCTCTCCCATGTGATAGTCACACTTTTCGGAGGAATTATATGCGGGATAATGCTCGGGATTTGGTCGCTTCGGCTCAAGTAGAGATTAATCCCTTCTTTTGGAGAATAAGCAAAACTTTGGATAGGGGTCCGGGAAGATGTGTAAACTGTCTCCTAACATTACGTCGTCGACCCGAGAACCGATGTCCTCCACCTTGTTGCTCGCAGAAATCTTAATTACCGGAGCACGATTGGATGTATCACGATTCGGTTGAGAGTAGGCCATATTAATCTCAACTTCAGGATCCTTCTCATTCTTGGTAGAAAATCTCTTGTTAGATGGCTCGCAAACCACCCTTCTCTTATCCCCGTCTCGATCTGTTCACCCACCGGGATAAGTTGGTTGAAGTTCTCAACGTACGTGCTAGCCATCCAGTTGCGGAACTCAAATGGGAGAGTCTTGACAAATAACTTCATCAACTCCTTGTTAGTAGGTTTAGGAGTGATTTGAGCCGCCAGATTTCGCCATCTCATGGCATACTCCTTGAACGACTCATTTTTCTTCTTCTCCATTCGCTCAAGATCCTCTCGGGAAGGTGCAATGTCCATGTTGAACTTATATTGCTTGAGGAATGCATCAGCCACTTCATTCCAGTCTCGAGAAGGTTTACATTCTTCATTATGTACCAGTTCGGTGCGCCCGAGTCAAGCTTGCATGAAATGATTGGATCATGAGGGGCTCATTCTTGACATATTGCGCCATGCGTACGTGGTACATCTGCAGATGAGCCTTAAGGCAGGAAGTACCATCGTATTTTTCAAACTCCGGCATCTTAAATTTCTTCGGCACCTTGACTTTCTCATACACGGATAAATCAAACGGGAGTAAACTCTGTGACTCTTGCAATTGCTTGACTTTCTCCTCGAGTTTGGCAACACGTTCATCTTGCTCCACCTTAGGGACGTTATCTGGCGTTGTCTTTTTGGCGGTGATGAACGGTGGGTCATCTTCTAGGTCAGGCATGTCATCATCTCCCATTTGAGTCTTGCCTGATTGCTTCGGAATAACTATCTCAGGAAGAGCGGGTGCAGGAGTCGGATTTGCTCGGAGGGATTGGATTTGAGTTGTCATGAGTTGCATAGAGGTGAGCAACTGTTTGAGTTGGTCTTCCACAGCAGACATACGATCACGCATTTCAGTTTGGTCGGCCATCTTTGCTCTCGATCGTGTAATGATGGGCGAACGTGGAGGATCCGTTATCACCTAATGTAAATGAATGAAAATATGTAAGTATGAGGTGTAATGAGAGAGCTGATCCATGACAACAATCTATTTTTTAGTCAAGAAAAGTCCACACACGAAGAGGATTTCTTAAAAATGGATTAAGAAAACAAAGACCTGGGATGCCCCAATAGGGACGAAATTTCCTAAACAAGAACTAGGAAGAGCTAAGACACGAATTGAAAACAAATTTCCAATTTTTTTATTTTCCAAATGATTCATTGCATGGCAATTTCCTCATTTCATTCCCAATTGACAAATGAATTAGATCAAATGCCACACCTAGATTGTCATGGACGGACCAAAGTCTTCCAAAGTAAGCAAATTGCATAGTATAGGGATAGAAGTCTTACTTCACCAAGGAAAATCAATGGCAATCACATAGACATACGCATGAGATGTGAGGCTCGATTTCTACTCTATAAGGCTTATCAAGGTGGAGCCACAAGGATGATCAGACTAGCCACGGGCTTGTGGAATACATCGGGTCCTCATGACTCCGGCTTGGTCAAAGAGCCGACCCGGGTCGCGGGCATGCGGACCGAGGTGGGTACTCTTGACACCACGAAAGAAATTTCGGGATTGAGATGGGCGACTCGTACCGCGAGCATGCGGTCGGAGTGGTATCCATCTCAACACCATCCTAAATGATCCTATGCGGCCCAGGTCCGGCGGCAGGTTGTGTGTGCAAAAGTGTAGTGCAAGATGCAAGGCATGCACAACAGTTTATATCAAGCAACACTTCAATATGAAAACACACCATATATTCCTGCACCTCCCTGCAAACAAAGGTTAGCAAACACTTCCCCTTATACCTCCCATCCTGCAAAAACATTTAACACCTTAAAGGTTAGGGGCGTACACAGGATCCTTGCTGCCAAACAAAAACATTTTTCAAAAAGAAAATTGGCCTAAGTCCACTAAGAGTTTTAACTCAAGTCCCCAAATGGAGTCGCTGCCAAGCTGTCGCGACCAATTTTCCGGGTGTGAACCACCTAGGGTTTGGCTAATGGATTGTTAAGCCTAGACTTAACTCGGGCTCTTCCAAACCCATACCAATTCGCGACTTAGGTTCAAGTTCTTAACATACAAATGCTTTTCAATCAGGAGTCGCCACTAATCTATTTTTGGTGGGTCGATTAGAAACCCAAGTAAAGTAATGGGAATTTTACTTTACTCCTACGAACCAGAGATTTGTGAATTCGGGAACTTGGTTACGTTAGATTTCTCTAACGCCCTTTCGGTACCTTTTCCTTTTATTTTGAAAAATGTTTGGCAAGCAGTTTGAATCAATTTTAATTTACTTTCCTAACATGTGAGGTGATCACTCAGGTGCACAAACCACCAATTTAACACCCAAGAAAGTAAATAAATAAAATGCAGGACTTACTTATAGCAACGAAAGCATCGCAATGTTAAATCGAATTCATATCAACAACCCTAAATATGATTTCTAATTAACACGCAATTTCTTTTTTTTGTTTTCACTTAATTAATGGAAATCATGCAATATGCAATGCAATATTAATTAAATGACTTAATTCTAATGATATGCAATTTCTAATTAAATGGACCTAATAGCAATCTCTAAATGACGTGCATTTCATAAATCTAATCCTATATGACATTTACATGACATTATTTCCTAAAAATGCAATCTATCTTAGAAAATGGAACTAATTTATTCTAAGACATTTTTGTATTTTTTCATGAAATTCGAAATTTGGAAAAATGTGAAAATTATCTAACTAAATTAAGATCCTACTTAATTTGTATTAGGAATTAGGTTGAGCCAAATCCTAATTTAAACTAAAATATTATCTTAACCCAAATAATCCTAAAATGCAATCTATTTAAGGAAATACCTAAACACATGATAAATTAAGAAAAATATTATCTAAAATTAAACTAAGTGCAATTTTACTCTAATATGCAATGCAATGCTTTTAATCTAATACGAAATGATATGGTATGGCAACATGTCCTAAACTATATGAATGAGCAAAATTTTTTGTGATTTCTTAATGAACATGCAATAATTAAATATGCAATCTAAATTATCCAAGATGACCTAATTCTAATTTTTCTTTTTCTTTATGAAATTCGAAATTAAAATTAAACATGCAATAAAAATCTAACATCCTAAATGAATGCACTTTTTCTTTTTTTCTTTTTCATGACTCAAAATAAAATCCCTATTCTAAACATGCAAAATAATTAAAAAAGAAAAAAGCCTAATCCTAATTCAGATTTTTTTTTTATTTTTTCTTTTACGAAAATAAAATTAATTCAATCAACACCAGGGCAAATCAAACAGGATAGGATTGATATCCAAAAATTGGTGAACCATATCTCGCGCATGAGATCGGGTTGACCAATTTTAAAATAAACCACGAATCGGATCTCGGACGGGAGATTGGATTAGCGATTTTTTAAAGTAATTGCGAGTCGGATTTCGGGCGCGAAAATCGAACTGACAATCACTAATTTCAAGGCAATTTCATATCATGCAATTTCAATTTCGAATTAAAGGGATAATTACACTAAAAAACAAATAATATGAAATATCAACAATAATAATAAAAAAAACATAAGATAAATAAACAAAAGAAAAGAAAAAATAAAAATTACCTAATTTTGCCTTTTTTTTTCTTTTTTTTTTAAGAAAAAAAAATAAAGCTGGGGCCAGTCCGGCGAAGGGAGATCGCCGGCTAGGGTTCCGGCGAGGGCACCGGAGCGACGCGACGGCGGCGCGGCGGGCGGGCTTTGGGATCGGCGCGCGCGGGGGCGATGTCGGATCTGGGAGCGGGCGTCGCGGGCGGGGACCCCGGGCGCGGGCAGAGGCGAGGAGGCGGCGTCGGGGCGGCACGCATCTGCAGGGACGGCGGGAGGCCTTGGGTGGCTACGATGAGGAGCTCCGGCGTCTAGATCGGGCTGTTGGGCGCGGCGTCCGGCTAGAGAATCAGATCGGGGCGAGAGCGTCGCGGCGCGGAGCGAGGACGGCGTCAGATCTGGGTCTTCAACGAGGCTCGGCACCGGTGAAAGGGAAGCGTCGAGCTGGGTCCGGGCCTTCTGTCGTCGGGGACCTCGGATTTGCAGGTGGAGGGACTCCGGCGGCTGGATCTTGGCTCGGCTGCGGCTCCGGGTCACCGGTGGCTTGGGATCCGACGGTGGAGACAGATCTGCGCAGAGGTGGGTCGCAACGGCGGGGATTGGCGCGGTGTCCGGGGTTCCTGTCTGCAGCGCGGCGAGACGAGGCGGAGGCGGCGGGTCGCGGGCCAAAGCAGCGCGGCGGCGGCTCGTCGAGGCTCCGGGGGCGTCGGGGCGGCGCGGGTCGTCGGGGCTCGCAGGCGAGCGTCGCGGCTCTGGATCGCCGGCGATTCGGCCCTAGATCGTCGGTGGTTCGGCCGCCGGCGCGGCACCGGCGGGGTTCGACGGCGAGACTGGGCCGGCGAAGGCCCCCCCTGTGGGGAAGATGAACAGTCGCGCAAGGGGGGCTTTTTCTTTTTCTTTTTTTCTTTTTTTCTACTTGTTCTGTCTCCACTCACTTTTTCACCTTTTTGCTCTTTCTTTGTGCTTTTTTCACCCAACGGAAAGAACCCCCCTCAATTTACCGTACGTGACCCCTTTTATAAGCCAAAAAATCGTATCTTGGGGATATATTTCATTTCTAATTTTGCTTGAGCACGATACCCCTAAATATATCGCTGAAATATTTTCCGCATATTCCCTCAAGAAAATTCCCCTTTTGTGCAAAAATGCATCTCCCAATGTATATTATCTAAATATGTGAAAAAAAATCTTAACGAAATATAACAAAATAAAATAAATTTTTCCTAAACTATATGCCATGTGATTATGATTTTTTTATTATTTTTTATTTAGCGAAAAAAATAACCCCAAAAATTTAGGTGTCAACAATAGGTTCCTTGGAAATATTTTTCCACTATATCGAATACCATGGTCACACCTTGGATTATACAAGGAGAACCTTCTTCTATTCCAATCCTCGTCAGCCTCACTGTTCCTGGGAGTAACAGGTTCGTCATTTCAGTCGTCATAGCTGTTATCTCCTCTTGTGGCATTAATCGGAAAATGCAACGAAATCAAGCTCCACCATTCTAATTCTTTCCCTCAGCTCCTTTCAGTTTTGCCTACCCTCTTTATATTCCTCCTTACATGAAGATTATTCCTCTTGAACTAAGCTACTATCAGACTCCCCGTCACTTTGATCCTTTGCAGTTCATGGAGGTTGCCGTAGTAATCTTGAGAAGCAAGATTACTACTTTTCCTCTGGCCTACTACTCTATCCCCTTGTAAATCAATTTGTGAATGCATGTTTGGTGAAATCACGCTAATGGTTAAGATTATGATGTAACAGCTATCACGATTATAACGTAACTGAGCTATAAACCTGTTGCGCTGATTGAAAGAGAGAAAGAGGAGCAGTAGTGATAGGCGAAGCGATGGTGGTGTGGAGGTTAGCGAAGCGCAGAACATACAGAGGGAGGCCACGCCTTTTCTGTTCCTATCAATCAGATTTAAGGGACTAAATTACCACAATTCTGCTGGTAAGTACCTCATATTCATGTTGATTTAGAAGAAAACCGAAAGGGTCGCTTTAGGCTGCTTGCAATGCTGATACGGAATTTAATTAGTCAAAATAGTTTTAGTTTCCCACATACTTTAAATAGTAAGTCAATCAATGAAACATTCACGCCAGTGTCTTTAAAATTATAAATTTTCTATATCCCCATTATATAGCGGAGATCAAACAATCTAGATGCCGTTCTGCACGTTAGCTAGTATATTTGAATTGGAGAACCCATCTTTCCAGGCAATGATGCGTCCAACTTATGTAAGGAGAAGCATGGTAAGGTCTTGGCTATTAACTCACCACTAGATCATCTCAAATTTAATTATGAATTATGACCATATATCTTGCCTAATATTACATTAATCTAATGATGAACAGTAGTTTCTTTATCAGATTGTATTTTGGTCACTTTATTTGGACCCGATCAGATGTATAAAAAGAAGATTCATGTGTGTGTGTGTATGTAGTATTGACCCTTTTTATTTAGATGGTTGAAATGAAATGAAATGAAAGAAAGCGTGTTTATGCGCTGCATTTGTCAAGTTTTATTTTTTGATTGGTACATATTCAAGGTGACAGTTATCCATGTCTTCATTAGCAATTACTAAGCCATGATCCTTCATCTTGTGTGCTTCTCTCGTGAGCGCATGCACGTATAAATGATTTTGGTCTTCATCATACATGGCAGTGTTCCTCATGGTTTCATCAACTAAGACATTATGGAAGGAATACAAGCAAACTGTGACTTTCAGGCACATGGACAGAGCGTAGCCGGTGGAGTTCAGATTCTACCGACATTACCCATTGGGGATCTTTTCTGCCGGCTGGTATCTATCTACGAGAGAAACATGCTGCGAGTAAGAGACATTTGCATGTTTGAAGAGACATTTGCATGTTTGAAGAGACATTTGCATGTTTGAGCTCATCCATCGTGGTTTTTCCATGTTTAAAGCCTCGATTTGCGGTGTTTAGTTACAGAACTCATTTATGCCGACGGAGATGCACACTGGAAGTATTTGCCTTTTGATGTATCAATGAGAAGTGCAACACGTTTATGACATTCCTTCTCTGGGGAGTATCTCTCATGTTTGATGCTTCTTAAGGTTTCACTTGCATCATGGCTCAACTTCAACCTGCTCTTCAGGAAATAATTTGACATAGTTTGATTGTGGAAGAGGGCTGCTATTACTATGGAGAAATACCGAAATGATCCTGCTCATCTCATCTATAGTTTGAAGAATGAAGGTGGACTTCAAATACTGCCATCCCAACCTCAAGGTCATGTTTCACTCCATTTCTAGTTGGAGGAAATCTTGCGACCACACAATTAATTGGTGAGTTACAAATATGGAACTCATTTACATGCTAATTTACTTGTAAATAAATGTGAATGATATTTATATTTATTAATTATTAATTCAATAAAACCGGCTAGAGGAAGTTCTCACCAACTAGAAGGAGGATGTGGCCTATGATCTTGCAAATGGACTCTACCCGACACACGTGCGTGAAACGGTTAATGTAGAGAATCCCTGGTTCATAGGAATCGGATAATGGAGGCTAAATTTTGATTTTTTAAAAAAAAACTTCATATGCCTCTTTAATTTGTATCGATGTCTGGACTTTTTCCGTTTGGAGTACAGAATTTGTGCCTTTCTAGGATTTCATTAGACCTTATAAAAATAACAGCACATAATAAGTCAGAACATAAATATTATAAAGCTTTATCATATCGTCTGTAAGAATTTTCTTTAAGAAGATTGCCTACGGAACAGAGGCAAGTTTCACAAACCACCTTTCTTCTCCTTCTCCTTCTCCTTCTTGAGAGACACCTGGGAGAAGGTGGAGGTGTCGAGCCAGATATGGCGACTGGTCCTCGTCTTGAGAGTCCTCACTTCTTCAAGATCATTCTCTCCGACACCCTTGAATCCGGAAAGCTCGTAAGTTCCACGTTTTCGCTGTCTGCTTCTTATGATTCAGCACTCAAGTGTCAGCAGAGTTTCTCTCATGATTTATTATTGTCGCCCTCGTGCTGTGTACATCAATCTGGAAAACTTTCTATGCTCTTGGCTTTGAATAAACCCTTTTTTTTCAGCGAAAGGAAGACAAGCCCAAAACCCTGAAGAAAAAGTGTTTATTTTCAATTATTCCCAGTAAAAATCGTTTTTTTATTCTTTTTTACTTTGAATTGAAGATTGGTTGGCTAAGGATGGTGTTAGACAAAGGCCTTGGGTCTCTTTAGCTCTACTCTAGTCAAATGAAGCGACCATAACCAAAACTCAATTTGCAATTGCCCCGCTGACACCCTGCTTGTGTGCAAACCGATCTTTCATCGCCATGTTACAGAATTCAAAATTTGCTCAGTGTTATTCCTTTTGTTCCCTGCACTTTCGGTTTAACTTCGACCAATTAGAGTCCTGGACCTATAAATTTTGAGCTCTTTTTAATAGGGAATTCTGAAAAAATTCTTTGGAAGATATGGAAAGGATCTCTTAAGCTTGGTGCTACTCAAGGCTCCGGGCAATTCAACCTGGACTATATGAATAGAAAAGGGTAACAACGGCACAGTTTGGTTGTGGAACGGGTGGCGAGAATTTATGCAGCATTACTCCATTGGTCATGGTCACCTTGTAGTTTTCAAATATAAAGGGAACTCCACTTTTCGCGTGATAATATTCAATAAGAGTGCTTTGGAGATCAGTTATTCGTCGAGCAGCATATCGAACCTCAGGAGTGGATTTATTTCACCGAAGAGTGAGGATGTCATTGAAGTTGAAGAGTCAAGAGGATTTCGTTCCTCATCAAAAAATGACAGTCGAGCCCCATTCACCATATTCTCAGCTGAGTCCAAGCTGCACATTGCAAGATCTCGAAGGTGTGACTTATCTTTTCAGAGGTCATGTTTCTTCTTACATCGCTCTCTTCTTTGTTAGTGCCTTCTCAAGTACTTGAGGAACTTTTCGATAAGCTTGTTCATGTTAACTGATAGCATAATGATTTCGGTAATGCTTATTGTGATTAACTAGTTACAACTTCTAAGGTGAAGCGAAGCGAATTTTTCATTTGGTGAACTTATCTAAATCTTGATCTCCATCACTGTATTAACTTCCATTCTGCGCTAAATCTTTTCATGGTGAGTAAATCAACTAATGCAAAGTTCAAAGTGGCATCATCTAAACATTTCATTTTTTTAAAGAACAGAAGGGATTGGACAGCCTACATGCAAAGCGAGCCATTCTGAGCAGGCTTTTGGTGGTCCCACCAGTACGTGGCCTCTCCCTAGTCTTGAACTGGCCAGCAAATTTGACTCGGAGTACCCTTTTTTCAAGGTGGTGATCCAGCCATCTTATATTAAACAAAATATTGTGGTAACATTGAGAATTCATCACTATTTTGGCTTTTTTCTTAAGCTGATTGGATTTCTGTAGGAAACTACCTACCGTTTTCCTTGGATCTGCTCTGTCCCATTTGTTTAGAAAGGCAAAGATCCTCTCTACCCCTCATGCTAGTTCTAAGAGCAGAGACTTGACATTTGACTTTTGTCCTGTAAAGACTTATGATTGGAGTAACTAAAACTACCGTATCAATCTACATTTTGCTTGCTTGCTTGAATAAGGGAATGCTTCCCCAGCCTTTCTTTACCAAGCATGGGTTGTTCAAACATGTGTGGGCAGAATATTCCTGGTTGGTTCATAATGCAGCACATTCTAAAAATCAAGGAAATCGCAACTCTCACGCATTCAGACAGATCATGGCTGGTGAAGCTTAGGAGCTATCCACGTGGGGGAATGCTCTCTTCTGGTTGGATCGCACTTGTGAGAGGAACTCGCTTGCGCGCAGGAAATGTCTGCGTGTTCGAGCTAATTGATAGGGATGATAATGTGTTCAAAGTCCACATTTTCAGCAGAGCAGGTAGAAACTTAATTTACGTTGTTTGAGTGAAACTTTAAGCTGGTTATGGCATGACATGAGTTCTATGCTGAAGATCTTTACAGTCAATTAAAGAAACATTTGCACCGATAATGTCTCTTAAAGTTCTCATTTTAACTCCAGGCAGGAACAAACAGTCTAAATGCAGAACAATCCATTCTGAGCCAGTATTTCGCGATCCTACTCCTTCAATGCCTCTCATTACTCCTGAGCCAGCGAATTTGATTCGGAGCATCCCTTCTTCAAACTGGTAATACAACAGTCTCATGTTAAGAAAATAGTACAATCTCAAGCCTGATCCATCACTCTCATATCTCAAGTTCGATTATGATCTCTATCTAATCTTGCCTCAATATTGTGTTTTCCCTGTTTGTTTTGGTTTGTATTGGGAATCATATGCCGTGCTAGTTTTCCTGAAGCGATTGTGAGGCATCCCAATGGTGAAGCAACGCGGAATCAGGAAAAAAAGAAGAAAAAACAGTAGTAAAGACTGTAATTAGGCTGGGACTATCCATTCACTTGGATATCCTCGACAAGCTGCTCCATCACTATCTGAGTCAAAGGATGGACGGTCACTTGAATTGAGTACTAACCTAAAATGGCAATTAATGGCAGTAATTTGTTTGAGAATGCCTTTTACATTGCAGGTTAACATTGATGGCTTTCGTGAGCCTCTTAAGACTGTCGACTAAAGCTGGCCTTGTGTGCTTTCTTTCCAAGAGCGCATGCTTATGTTGTTGTCCTACTTTCGACATACATTGGTTGTTCAAACGTTTCCCTATGTGCGGCACGTTCCTGGTCAATTCGCCAGGCAACATATTCAAAGAAACAAGAAAGAGAGAACTCTTAGGTATTCAGACAGGTCATGGCCGATGAAGCTCTCAAGATATATGCTGGAAATTCGAGTGTTCTTCTCTGCTGGTTGGCCTGCATTTGCAAGAGAAACTCATTTGTGTGTAGGAAATGCTCGCGTGTTTGAGCTGATTGAGATTATGTTCAAAATCTCCATCTTTGGTAACGGTGGTAAGGGCCGGATTCGCGTTGATTGAGGTGATCATGGGACGTGTTAATTTAGGCCGTTCACAGCATTGATACGAATCCAGGATTCCTAATTGTGCCTCCTTTATTCAGCTGGCAAATCAACGGAAAAGAAGACTCTAATTTGTTCATGATTTCTTTTTTTTGGTGCTAGTTTCGATCCTGTGCTTCTATTTTGGCGAGAATCCCTCAGATTTGGTGCTTTTTTAAGGATTTTGGTTGCTGATCTGACCTAAAGGGTTCATATGTATTTTCTTGACATCTTTATATTAGGTGTTAAACCAAAGCTTTTTGTAAGAAAATAACAATACAAAGAAAGCAGTCCATGCGTTTGCTTTTTGCATATTTGCCTTTTTTAGCCTATGAACATTATGTTTATATTGTTTTATGGCTAAATGAAAAAAATGCATAAATGAATGTTTTGAGAAAGTTGCATGGGTAAGGCTTGATTGTACGTGATAGATTCTTAGGGAGAATTACCAAAAAAGTCTTAAGGTTATTGTAATCGTGCTAATTCAGTCTTTCTCTTTTTTTTTTAACCAATTGAGTCTTAAAACTTTTCTATTTGTGTCAATTTAATGGATCCGATCAATTTTAACCAAAAATTGTTGATATGAACGTCAACTATCCTACATGGTGGGACATCCTACATGGTGGGACTGTTGCTGACATAAACAATTTTTAATAATATTTTAATATGTTCTCAATTTTTTTTTTTTTCATTTTCTTTCTCTTTCTTTTTTTCCCCTTCCCTTCTCCGTTGGGCAAGGGCAAGCCTTGCCAACCCGACAATAGCATGAATAAGAAGAAAAAAGGAAAGAGGAAAAAAGAAAGAATAAATAAAAATTCAAAAAATATTAAAATATTATTATAAATTATTTATGTTAGCATTGGCCGTGCCATGTCGGATTGTCGATGGCCATAGACTAAATTGACACAAATATAAAATGTTTATGAATTTATTGGAAAATTAAAAAATTTAAGATTAAATTGTTACAATTACAATAAATTTATAGTTATTTTTCAAATAGAAGGGATCTTGCATACATATATTTTTTTTTTCAATTTTAAGCAAATGAAAATTAAAAAATTCCGATGAAGTGTTTGGTCTTTTTAAAAAAAATTATATATGTATTTGATTTTTTTAGTATTATTGTCAAAATTTATATTTTAAAAGTTGCATACATTATTTTTTTTCAATTTTAAACAAATAAAGTTAAAAAAAACTAATATTAATCACCAAGGGGCTTTTCAAATGTATTTTTTATCAAACGGCATTTCTCTCAAAATTGTTTCTCAAAGCATAGTTTTCCAACGATATTTGCATTTGCCTAAAGTCCTTTAGGTTAAACTACTTTTCATTTTCCAAATGGGTTTTCAAAATGCTAAACCAAACGTATCCTTACTCTACCCAACAAACGAAAAGGTATAATCTAATGTACAAGAACTCCTATGTATTTGTATGTATTCCTTTGTTATCTTAGATATGTTAATGTTTAATCATCGTAAAGAAAATATTTTTATACTAGCTATCACACTAAGTTTAATATTACTGGAGAAATCATAATGTTTGGGTATGCACATAATTGGACAGTACAAATAGACTTAATTGCTGGAACTCATCCACGAAACATATGCTAACCAAAAATAATTTTATATACACCACACTTGCAAATAAAAAAAAAACAAATTGATATTATATTGAAGGAAAAATCTAATATTGTTTTGGAGCACACAAGATTTGTCATATATTTAGACATATTAGTTACACCAATTGTTTCGTAAATACACATTAATTCATAATTTAACACTACACATTCTCTTTATGTCTTTACCTCATCCAGGGAGAATCCACAAAGTAACTTGGACTATGTATCTTTTAATCACATGACATTTATCTCATAAGTTTCACAGCGCAACCAATTGTTGAGTTCATGAGATTTTATTGTCCGTAAATGAAAAAGATACTATGATTTTTGAGTCTATACATGGAATCATTTTATATGAAATAGAGATAAGTGCAAGAGAAACTACAATTTTTTTTAATTGTAAATACAATCAAATCATAAAGTTTATTAAACAAGTATAACCAAGTGGTTTAGTTAGTTTCGTCAATTATGACTATAGAACAGACCACTTTTAAATATTTTCTGAATATGTAGTGTCAATATAACGCCAAGCAGGTGCAATATCAGCAAATAGCCCAGAAACTTGTAGTAATTATTGAGAGAGAGAGAGAGAGAGAGAGGTGATGGGGCCAACATTGCAGCCCCTCCTACCTTGATCAAGCTGATGGCGAGGGTTAAAGGTAGCCGCCTCTCGCCTGCTCGTCACCACCGACGAGGATTAGCCTTGCCAAGGTTGGCTACACAGAGTTGGTTGATCCTAGGTCTTGTGCTGATTGGTGTGCCGCATCAGTACTAACGTGGTGCCACATCAATCTCAACTTAAATGAAAAGTATTTGGAGAGGCCACATTGAATTATGGAAGCTCAAAATGGAGGAGAAAATGAGAATTAATTGATCATTTTTAAAATAACTTTTAGAGTTCGATTGCATTGCTTGAAATTTTCAATTAGTTCGTAACTACACATGGCTTAATAGCGCATTTTCTATAAATTTTAAGTTAGTGATATAACTTCACTTGGTAGCGTGTTTTTTCCCCCGGTTTGATAGTGTATTCATTTTTTCCTTTTTCATAGAACCAATCCCGATAAAGTATACCGTGCGTGGTTTAGGTATTCACAACATCCTTTTGAACATCATTATTATGAATAGAAGAGTAATGCACAAATTTAATTAACAAAAATTGATATAACAAGGCAATGGGCTTTTTTATGGCGCCGTGCTTGTTTGGGCGGCTAAGAAACGTGCATGATCTAAGCCGTTAGATAAAAGAAAACCGATGTCAATTGTTGAACGGCGAAAAATCTCGACCGCGGGATCAAGATGAATTGATGTCAACCGTTGAATTTGGCATGACAATTTCGTCTTGCCAAACCCCACATCATCATCATCATCTCACTAATCATAGTGAAAAGGATACATTTGATTCTCCAGCTTTTTTCTTGTGAAATGTGATGGGAGAACAATAACAACTTAAACAATATCATATTAGGGCAGCGGAATAGAATGATCTCCCCTATTGTATAAACCTAATAGGAACTGATCGGTCCACCCAAAAATCTTCACTATCAATAAAATGGGGTGAAAAAAATTATTCTCTAGTAAATACTAGATATGCATAGTAGCAAGGACCTCAAGAAAATCATTATTGGCAATATGCATAAATTTCATAAGAGATCAATTATAAATTTGACCAAAAAACGTAAGTTTTGATCAACCCACAAAAAACCTGATGTAGAGAGCTTCAAACAAAAATCAAATTGTTCAAATTCAAGAAGAGTTTGTCATGAACACGCTGACAAAATTTCAGCTCAATCGGATCACGAATCAATCTTTGATATCAGCTTAATGTAAATCAGACTAATCCCAAAACCCTGGATTTTCCACTTTCTCTTTTTCTCTTATTACTGTGTCTATGCTAACTTCTTTGTGGCTTGATTCAGTGATGGTTGTCCTTCGAAGGAAGTTCTCAATCTCTATCTAGTTGTGGCTTGATTCAATGATGGTTGTCCTTTGAAGGAAGTTCTCAATCTCTATCTAGTTGTGTTCAATGTTCGTGCTGCATGTAAATCTACATGCAGTCCACATGTATATTTACGTGCAATCTACTTGTTTGATCTACATGCTGCATGGAGGAAAGGTATTCGTCCTTTCCTTTTTCAATTGCACAAAACTTACCCCTTTCCTTTGTCAATTTTGGCATCTCCACCTTCCACAAATGCCTTGATTCTTACTTTGCTTAAGGTAGTCCAAGGTGGCAAGCAATTTTGGCCAAGTATGGTATGACTCCATGCCATTACGATTGAAGGAGAGAGAAAGACTAGGCTTCAAAAGGGCTTTCAGGCCTAACGTTCACAGCCGAAATGGGCCAAGGCTTCAAGTGCATGCTAGGGCCTTACTAAAAAACCATCTAATTTGTATCACAATGACTAAAAATTCTTGTATAAATTTTGAGTCAGGTCGCATATCGATGAGGTTCATAAAATTGCGTGGTTTTATCTAAAATTTATCTCTAATTTTCAAATGGAAGAATGTGATTGAAGAATAAGAACGTGGGATTATTCAATTTGGATGTTTTTATTTAGTCGTGACATTTTTTTTGTTAGAAAGTATTCATAACCTTTACAATAGCCATAACATTTATACAGATTAAGAAGTAATTTGATATTCTAATCTTACAATTATGATTGGCAGAAAAAAAAATCAAACAATTGCTAATTTTCCTTATGGACTGAGTTTTTTCTTTCCATTTAGAGGGATGCTCTAAAGGGTTTTTTGTTAACAAATGTGTAAAAATTAGAAAGATAATAGATAAAAAGTCAAGAGTTAATTTCAACTAATGGTCAACATTATTTGCAAATTTGTGTAATAGGCTAAGTCAAGTCTAATATATATAAATATATATGTATGTATGTGTGCATATATATAACATTGCTGTTTTATTGAGTTTTTTTTTTTTGTTAATTTAGAATTTTACATTATTCTGAAATTTAAAGTGAATAGAGATAAAAGTTTCTACTTGATTATGGTATTAAAAGAAGAATATCAAACAAGGTATAATTTACGACATGTATGAAGTCTCTATTTGGCACATAAGAAAAACTTACCAACAAAGCAATGAGTCCGAATGCAGGGTCTCGCTAAAAAGCACAAAAGTGAATACTGAGATTGTTCCTTACGCAACTCAAAGCAAAAAGCACAAATAAGGAAAAGGTAAAGCGCCTTAACATGCAGAGATCTTAGTCTAAACTTTTGTTTTCCATGACACAATTATTAAAATTATAATTTCCAATAAAGTAGCCACTCATTATCACCAAGATAACATGATTAAAAATGCAATAATGTGAATAGACTTTAGATAGTGGGGTGTTCCATCTCCTTTTTGAGTCCCACCTTTAATAAAGATGCTCTATAAAAAAGCTAAAGAGACGAAAGTGTTGAATATTCGCAGATGGCTTAACATAAGAAGCATCACGGGCAAGAGATTTTTGCTACAATGTAGAAATAAACCAATAGATTAATGACAAGCCAAGTTGGTATTTTCAATTTTTGCAGTTGACATCGCTTCTGTTTTGTTCTATGCCTCTTTCGTGGTGAGTTCATCATTGGCAAATTTGTGTAGTAGTCTTGTTACAGACGGGTCGTGTTCGACCTACCAAGAATGCAAAGGACAATAATTAGACTCTGAATTAATGATTTAAAGGAGGTTCTCAATCTCCTGTAATTCTTTTTTTCTCTAGATCGTCCCAATGTACTAGAATCTCTGCCTTTTCTTCCTCAAAATCATCCCGGGTATCATCAACAATAGATGGAAAATTCGGATTCGATGAAGCCCCTACCTTCCGCGAATGCCTTGATTCTTATTTTTGTTGTCCGAGGTGGCAAGGAATCATGACCGAGCATGATATGATTTCATGCGTATTATGAGGAGGAGGGAGAGAGGCCGGGCTTCACCAGGGCTTTCTGACCTAACCTTCAGAACCGAATTGGGCCAAGGCTTCGCATGCATCCTATGGCCTTATTAACAATCACATTAATTCATACTGTGATAGCTCAAATTTCTTGAAATTTTGAGTCGGGATCCGGTTCACAAAATTCTGTGGTAGTATCGAAAAAATCCTTAATTCCTAAGTGTGGAAGAATGCCTTTAAAGAATGAGAACGTGGGCCTATTCAGTTTGGATGTTTTTGTTTAGTCACAACATTTTTTTTTGGTTGAAAATTAGTCATAACCTTTACAAATAGTCATAATAAATATACAGATTTATGAGTAATTTGACACTCTAATGTTACAGTTATGGTTGGCAGAAAAATTAAATAATTTCAAATTTTCCTTATGAACGGAGTTTTTTTTTTCTCACTTAAAGGGATGATTTGAAGGGTTTTTTTGTCAACAAATGTGTGCAAACTAATGGTCAACATGAATTAGATATAAGGCTCTAAGTTAGCCCAAGTCTAATATGTCAATAGGGAGGACATCGTCGAAAATTGTTGTTCAATAAACATATATAACACGGCCATTTCACATTAAATTGAGTGTTTTCTTTATTGCTGATTTAGAAATTTACGTTACTCTGAAATTTAAAGTGAATACAGATACAAGTTTTCAATTGATTATGGCATTAGAAGAAGAATATCAAACAATATCTAATTTATAACATGAATGAAGTCTCTATATGGCAAATAGGAAAAACTTACCGGCAAAGCAGTGAGTCATAGGGCAAGGCCTGCAAAAAAGCACAAAGCAGTAAAGCGCCTTAACATTTGCAGATCTTAGTCTAAACTTTTGTTTTCCACGGCAGCCATGCATTATCACCAAAATCCCATAATTAGAGATGCAATAATTTGAATAGACATTAGATAGTGGGTTGTCCCATCTCCCTCTTGAGTCCACCTTTAGTAAAGGAAAAGGTAAAGTGCCTTAACATTCAGAGATGTTAGTCTATACTTTTGGTTAGCACAAAATCCTTATTATAATTATTATTTTCAAGAAAGCAGCTATGCATTATAACCAGAATCCCGTGATTAGAGATGCAATAATTTGAATAGACATTAGAGAGTGGTGTCTCATCTCCCATCCTAGTCTACCTTTATTAAAGATGCTTTATAAAAAAGCTAAAAAGACACATTGACTATTTGTAAATGGCTTGGCCTAAGGAGCATCAAAAGCAAGCGATTCTTGCTACAATGTGGAATCAAACCAATAGATTAATTATTAAAAAAAAATGGATATCCGTCGGCAATTTTCATTTTTGCCGTTGAAATCGCTTCTGTTTTGTTCTGTGCCTCTTTTGTGGTGAGTTTGTTCTAGTGCACTTTTCTAATAGTCTTGTTTTAGATGGGTCTGTCGGTTGCTAGTGGGGGTGTTGGGGCTTGCTTCTATTCACTGCTATTGGCAGATTCAGTCATGAATTCTTGATTTTGGATCTTGAGACTCCATCGTCGAACCTTGTTTAAGTCAAGCATTGAGCTGAAAAATTTGGTGATTTGGCGCTTTAGCCGCTCGAACAAGCAAAGACACCATTTATATCAACAAACAGCGATATTTCTTGTAACCTCAGTCCATATCACATCATCGCTGCTACACGTAGGACAACCAAGAATGATTGGACTACCATATCAAACTAATTAAGCGAAACTTGGCCCAAATGACTCAATCACAATTTTCCTTGAAGGATTAAGATTATATTAACACAATTAAAAGGTTTAGGACTCCTTGATGAAAATAGAAGATTCCTCTATATGTCTCAATCTTGATCATGACATAATCTTAACCTTGTATGTTTCTTATTTTCTCAAGTAAATTGGCAATTTGAGCTTGTCAATTTTGATTATATATTTTATGTCCTCCCTTCGTCATGAACCTTTATTTCCATATGTTAAAATCTCCACCACCAAAATAATTAGATAGAGTAGTATTTGCACAATATTTGGGTTCAACACATATAATTTGGGTCTCATATGAAAATCACATAACACAAAGTTAGATCATTTAGGCTTATGAGGACTGGGCTCATCCAACTAAAAAACCCTTTTTGTTTCTTCAAAATTTGGCTATGGCAACAAGGAACATCTTTTCTGTTCTTAGTTTTACAATTGCTCGAGTTGAAGAAGCTCATCTTTTTCGAATACTCCTATTTTTTAAATTGTATTGTCAGCTCAGTCTAAAGTTCTAAATAAGCTTGTGTCTGGCGAGGTGCCAATCAAGGTAAAAGTTTATAATTTTTACACACATATCGTTTGAATGTAATCGGGAAAGAGATATGTTACAGCTGAAAAAATTGATTCATAAAATTGGTTTATAAAAGTGATGTGAATTGGTTGATAACACTATCACGTTGTTTTGTCAATCATTTCCAAATGCATTATTCTTAGTAGGGTTCAATTAGCAAGCAAATTTGAATAGGATCTTCCATTTTTCAAAGTGGTGATGGGGCCATCTTATATGAAGAGATTCATGGAAAGATCCCAAGCTTAATTCATTAGTGGCATGTCTTCAAATTTGAAAAGTGGCCTCTTGTTTTAGTTTGTTTTTAGCTGAGTTTTCACTTTGTTTGCTTTTTCCCTTATACCTGTGGCTAAGACTTGAGATTATATTATGTACCCAATGCATAGTCTAAGAGCACAAATTTTCCCATGCCTGACATCGTCAACTTATATAAGGGTCGATAATGAAAGAGTGACCAAAATAGGTTCGGAAGATGCAATAATTTTCAAATAGACATTTGCTATCGGGGTGTCCCATCTATCTCCCTCTCGAGAGCACCTTTAAAAAAGGTACTTTTTGAAAAAAGCTAAAAAGACCAAAGGATGCAAGTACTCGTGGACAATCAATGTTTGTCCATTAGCGACGGAGGAAAGGATGGAGACTAGAAATTGTCGGAGGTCACTGTTCAAGCAAAGGAATAATATTGCAAAAAATCATCCATTTCATCACTGAAGAAACCTATCGGTGTTTAGCTGAGGCCTAAGCCAAGGATAAGTCACCGAGCTCCATTATCTGTGTTTTTTTTTTTTTTTTTTTAGCTCCATTATCTGTGTTAGAAATATTTAAAATATTTCCTTTGAAGATGAAATGACTAAAGATTGTGTTGACGAAGAAATTACTGAAAATGAGATGACTAAAAATGACGGCATAAATGAATAAAAACTAAGACTTAATTTGATTCATTGTTTCTTGATGACTTAGGAAATATCCTATATGTCTCTAAAATTTTATACCAATCTCCTCTTTCTTCCTCTTGGTTTGTCTCTTTGTTAAAGTTCTAAATGGTTGGATCTCTAAATCTCAGCCGTTGATGATGAAATATTTCATATAAAAGTTGCTGTATTTCCATCACCAAAATCTAAAGATCATCGTGTCAAGAACCAAAATCTAGCTTGCCACAAAACGAATATGTAATTCACAGTTATAAAGACTCATCACATATTTCTCTTTATCACCCTTGAATTAAAACAACATATACATTTTTTTTTTTTAGATCCTCGGAACATACCCTCGTCAGCTTACGTCGATTCGGGGTCTCATGGCTTCCGCGATGGAGGATCTACAGTGTCTATACCTCGGGAAAAATTAGTCCAGCAACTCACCGCCAGGGCCCACATTATTGTAGCCCATTTATTCCAATAAATCTAGAGTTAGACCCCTTGGTAAAAAGGCTTGCTGTTCCTAAAATAAATCATAATACTGTACTGCCATTAAAATTCACTGGAGAGGAAGAGTGTGAAAACGACTTCAAGTCACTGCTAATACAATTGGCATCTGACACCAAGGACCATGTTGTATTACTTATTAGTGTGTCCATCTTCACTTTCCCAGTACCAAACTTTGACTTTCAAACAATGATACGAGAGATTAAAGCTGTCGATGAAAATAAAATTGAACTTTTTGTCTTGCAAAAAGGGGTAGCTCTCAAAGAAGATCACAATATATTTCCTTGTATTTCTATCCGCATCTTCTTATTAGGAGTGATGTTTCCCAATAGATATGTTTCAAAACAAAAATTTGGAATCTGCATTGTCAAAATCGATTTCCTATTTTTAAAATCATGAATTGAAGTGGTCGACCTATAATGGCTTGGAGCCACATTAGCTAATTCTAGGGTCGATCTAGGAATAGCATCTCTCCTTTCTTTTTCTTTTTATTTTTTTATTTGATTGCTCTATCATATTTATTATTTTTGCAAAAGTTTTCAATTAGGAAATCGGCCTACTTGTGTTGGTTTGTCAACCTTTTTATTTCTACAAAAGTTTTCAATTAAAAGACTTGTAGGGTTTGGTTTTGAGCCAATTCAAAACTAGTTCTACTCGATGATTGACCTTAAAATCGCTTCTACTCAAGAACCAACCTTGAAACCAATTCGAAACCGTCCTAGCTAGGAACCAGTCTTCCCAAGGAGAACCCATCAGTTCAAGGCCTAGAATTGGAAAGCAATTTGGTTAAGGCCAATCCCCAAATTTTACCCAAACACTAAATTGGTTCTCGTGTAAATCAACTTGAAATTAGTTGGTTAAGACCAATTAAGTTTAATTCTGTAGTTGAACTTACTCAGTTGCTCACCCCTACTCCTTATCATTAAAATGTCGAGAATATGTGATTGGCTCTATTCAAGAAAATTGTAGTGGGGTTCATCCTCGTCAATATTATGCAAATCAATCACCAAAAGAAGCAAAACCATACCATTTAACTAGAGAGCATCTTTTCTTAAGAAATTATGCAAAATGAATAACACACTTATTTTTTACTTTAAAATGTTATACTTATTTAACATCTCTAAATTTGTAATTATTGAATATCAACAATTGTAATTATATGTTTACATTGTCATATTTTTAAAAATAATATAGAATGCATAAGACACTTATTATTTACAATAAAAAATTATGCTTACTTAACCCATTAAGTTGGCCCACCGAATTGGGGTGGTAGGGATTTCCACCTTAGGAAGTCCACGTGTAAATTATATGTTGGGTTAAAGCCACCTTCACTAGCTTAAAGCCTAATCTTAGCTAGTCACGGGCTCGCAGGATATATCATGAATTACTAGGGAGATGAGTCTCCATGCCTATATCCTTACATTATAAAAAAAAAACACATGCTTACTTTATGTGGTAATTTTTTTGGGGTTAATATCATGAAAAACCCCAAACTGATACACATGTAACAAATCTATCACAAACTAATTTTTTTACTATAAAAAACTCCAAACTGATATATATGTGACAATTTTGCCCCAAGCTAATTTTTTACCACTAAAAGTCTCAAATTGCAAATTCACCCCAAACTACACATATGATAAATTTATCATTCATTAGTTTTCGTTTAATTTTATTATCAAATTGTTGAACTGCATGACATGTGATAGTTGACGAGTATACTAATTTGGGGTTTTATCCTCTGTTTGTTATATGTATACTAGTTAATCTACTGTAATGGAGGTATATTTGTTTTGGCGGTCAAAATATTAGTTTGGAGTAAATTTATCACAAGTGTATAATTTTGGGATTTTTGGTGATCAAATGTATACCGGTTTAGGGTTCTTCATAATTAAAATATTAGTTTGGGGTAAATTTGTTATAAGTGTACCGGTTTGGGGTTTTTCATGATTAAAAATATTAATTTTTGTTAAATTTGTCACATATGTATCGATTTGAAGTTTTTCATAATAAAAAAATTAGTTTATGGTAAATTTATTAAGTGTGTACAAGTTTGAAATTTTTCGTGGTATTAACCCTATTTTCATATGGATTATTCCTCGTAAACTAGGAAGTGATTATGCAAAAGGTTCTTATCAACTTAATTACAAAGAGGAAGTACCTCATGACTTTATTTAGTTACTACATTTTTTGGTTAGAAAATTATGGTAACCTTTTTAAATAGTCAGAATATATATGAGCAATTTGACATTCTAATCTAATGATTATAGTTGGTAAAAATTTAGAAGACTTCAAATTTTCCTTATGAATCGAGTTTTTTTTTTTTCTTTTTTGTCTTTTTTCCACTTAGAGGGAGATGTAAGGGGCTTTTTGTCAATAATTTTGTGAAAAATTGAAAGATTGTACTTACTTTCAACTAACAATCAAAACATTAATTGGATATATGGATCTAGGTTAACCCCAACTCTATTACGTCAATAAACAGAACATTATATAAAATTGCTATTCAATATATAAAACATAAAATTAAACTTCATTTTTTTTTACTGTAGCTTAGTTGTAATGTCACTTCTATATTTTTCACATGATTTTATTGACTGCGTAAGAAGCGGGTTAAATGGCATTTGTCCGTTACTGATGGTGGAAAGAACGGAAGGATGGATCAAGACTAGTGCATTAGCTAGGGGTGAGCAACGGTCTAGGGTCGACCCGGACCGACCCCGGACCGCCCAACCCGCCGGTCCCGGGTCCGGTTCTCAAGGGGACTGGGTCGGTCCTTGGTCCTGAAATTTCATGACCGACACTGTGCGGGTTGGTCCTCGGTATATATATATATATTACATTATATTATTTATAATTCTTTTATATAATCAAACCTAAGTAAAATGTCTGTTATAAAACCTAAGAGTTATGGTGAGATATTCTATCAATAGCACTAATAGTAATTTCAATTTAAAACTTTTGTTGAGTATTAATTATGTGTCGTTTGTTTTGTTTTTGGGTGTTTAGAAGTTCAAGTGAATTAACAAGATGTGAAATTATATATTCATGGTTTATTTTAAGTATTTTGAACTTTTTATGATTTAATTGTATTTTACTAATGAATTTCAGCTGCACTTTGCTTTTCAATTTGTGTCAAATGGTAGAAGTTTTTGAAGAGTAGAGTAGTACTTTGCAGTTCTACGGTGATTTGCTAGTCAAGTGGTGTGAAGCTCTTTTTTTGGTTGAGTGGACTCTACATGATCAAATGCAGGAAAACGCTTTTGCATATGGTGTTATGAATATTAAAGATATATGATTACAAGAACTTTCTATCTTGTCCCATATCTCGATGAGCGGTTAGTAGGTACGAAATTTCTATTATTGTGTCATCTTAAATTTGTTGAATATGTATTGGTATTTATAGTTTAGTTGCACAATGCCGCATTGTCGATGGATGTGTAATTTGAATTTGTAGGTTTGCTTTTTTAGGGAGTATTAAAAACAAGACAAAAAAATTATTGATCGGTCCCGGGTTGACCACGAACCGGACCGAACCCATTGGGTCGGTCCGGTCTTTGGTCCCAGTGCTCAATAGGGTCGGTCCTCGGTCCTAAAAATTGAGGACCGATATCTTTTTCTTTGGTTGGTCACAGGGTTAGGGGGTGGCCCGGACTAACCCGGACCATGCTCACCCCTGACATTAGCCGTGGAAAAAATGAAAGGATGGATACCTACTCAATGTTTGTCTATTTAGGCGGAGAAAATGACATTGGTGATGGTGACTAGTCCAGCAAAAGTAACAAAAATGCAGATAATCATCCATTTTTATGCCCAACAAATTGACTGATTTTTATTTAAGGCCTAAACTAAGATTTGGCTAACAAGCTCCATAGTCTGTACCCATCTTCTCTTTTTTCGTCGTGGTTTGGATCTTAGCTAAGATTCTAAATTGTTGGATCTTTGCAGAAAATCATATGTTCTGGTGAAAAGTTGTTGCGTTTCTATCGCCAAAATCTGAAAATTGTTGACATGTCAAGAACCAAAATTGGACTTAATGGGAAAAGAAAAATTAATGCTCAGGCATTAAGACCCGTCATGTATTTCTTTCCGTCACCCTTTATTATAAATGACACTCACCAATGGAGCCCCTTTATTCCAAGAGCTAGACCCCTTAGTAGATAGGCTTCAATGTTCAAAAGAAAAATTATCGTAAAAAAATCATTATAAACTACAGAGGAAGAGTATAAAAAAGGACTTCACGTCGCGGCTAAGGGTCTGCATGGTAACGTTTCTGTTTCTCCCAATTTCTGTTATTTTGTTCCCCGGAACAAAAAAGGAACAAAAACCCGTTTGGTAATGCCAAGTTGATTGATTTCTATTCCCCCGAAATAGAAAAGTTAGCACGAGAATAAAACGAAAACAAAAAAAAAAATGCTTCTTGTCCCAGAACAATTTTTAGAAATAAGCAAATTTTCTTTTTTATTTTTGTTTTATTTCTCTCTTGCCGTGGCCACCTCCAACCGCTCGGAGCCACCGCCGACCGCCGCCGCCAACCGTGAGCAAGAATAAAAAAACAAATAAATAAAAAACAAATAAAAATACAAAAAAATACAAAAAAACAAATAAAAAACAAATAAATACAAAAAAACAAATAAATACAAATAAAAAACAAACGCAAGAAAATAAAAAACAAAAAATACAAATAAACAAATAAATACAAAAAAACAAATAAAAAACAAAAATAAAAAACAAATAAATACAAAAACAAAAAAAATACAAAAAAAATACAAAAAAAATACAAAAATCAAATAAATACAAAAAACAAATAAATACAATAAAAAAATAAAAAACAAATAAATACAAATAAAAAACAAACGCAAGAAAATAAAAAAACAAATAAATACAAAAAAATAAATACAAAAAAAAAAGAATAAATACAAATAAATACAAAAAAGAATAAAAAACAAATAAAAAACAAATAAAAGAATAAAAAACAAATAAATACAAAAAACAAATAAATAAAAAAAAATAAAAAGTAAATAAAAAAGAACAAATAAATACAAAAAAGAATCGTTGCGTTACCAAACGTATTTCTATTCTTTTTCTATTCCAAGAGTAGAAATTTTGTGCGGTTATCAAACGGGTTCTTTTGCTCGAAAACTGTTCCTCGGAATAAAATAGAAAAGAACTATTTACGGAAAAAAACTTTTCCCCAGCCAAGAAATTTTACCATGCGCACCCAAAGACAACTGCCATCTGACACCAAGGGCCATGTACTACGCCAGTCTGTCCATCTTCACTTACCACTACTGAACTTTTACTATGAAAAAATGATACCAGAAAAGCAGCAATTTCCCTTGTAGTGGGGATGGGGAGAGATTAAAGCTGTCGGTAAAAATGTGATGAACTTTTTATCCCGCGAAAAGGGTAAAATTGCCACATTTATTTCACTGGTCGATCCTGGAACCAGCTTGAACTGCTTGGAACCAACCTAGAACCGTATCAATGAGTTCCAACGCTAGCTTAGGAATTGGCCTACTTTTTTTTCTATTTCATTTTTATTAAATTATTCTTTCATATTCAATATTTTTTCAAAAGTTCTCAATTAGGACGCCATGATGTATGTTTATGTTGGAATAATCAACCTTATTTTTTTGCAAAAGTTCTCCGTTAGAAGACTTGTAGGGTTTGGTTTTGAATCAATTCAAAACTGGTTCTAACCGATGATCGGCCTTGAAATCGATTCTACTTGATAATTATCCTTGAAATGGATTAAAAACCATTCTAGTTGGGAACTAGTCTTCCTAAGTAGAACCGATTAGTTTAAGGCCAAGAATAGGGAACCGAACTCAAATTTGTACGAGGAAATCAAATCAGTCTCAATGTGAATATACTTGAAATCGATCGAGTAAAGATCGATTCAATTCGATTTCCGTTGAATTGGCCCAGTTGTTCATCATTACTCCCTAATCATTAAGATATTATAAATATGTGATGTTTCTATTTGAGAACATTGCAGTGGATTTTCCATCCATGTCAAATTTATGCAAATCAATCGGCAAAAGAAGCAAAACCATATCATTTAACTAGCGATTGTCTTTTCTTAAGAAATTATTCATAATGCAAAATACAATTATTTTTTTACAATAAGAGATTATAATTACTTAACATCTCTATCTTACAACATGATAAATTACTATTAGCATTGTCATTTAAAAATAATAATACATAATACAAAATACACATTATTTACAATAAAAATACTATGCTTAACCAAAAAAAATTAGTGCAATTGATTGGGTTGTTAGGAATTTCTAGTTCAAGAACAAGATGTCACCCATTTGAATCCCACAAAACTACTTGTAAATTGCTTCGTGATAGAGCCATTTTTCCTAGCCAAAAGCCCGAGACTAGTCTCGATGTCTGTATCCTTGGATTATAAAAAAATGCTTACTTTATGTGGTCATTTTTTTAAATGCTTTAACACTTGTAAATGCAAAAAGTCTTTAATCAACTTAATCACAGAGAGAAAGTACCTAATGACTTTAATTAGTCATAAGATTTTTGGATAAAAATTCAAGACACACAAAGTTAGGAGTAATTTGACTTTCTAATATAACAATTATGTTTGGCAAAAAATTTAAATAACTTCTTTTTCCTTAAGATCCGAGTTTATTTTTTCATTTTTCACTTAAAGGGATGATTTGAGGGGTTTCTATCAACAAATCTGTGAAAGTTATCAACTAACAGTCAAAACATTAATTGGATAAACTTATCTAAGCTAACCCAAGTCTATTATGTCAATAAATAAAAACATTACAAAAAATTGCTATTCAATATATAAAACGACAACATGGCTATATTACTTTTTAAAACAATTTCGATTTGTATATCATTTTGACCTTTAAACTTTCAATTTTTTTTCCTGTGCTTAATTCTAATGTTGCTTCTATATTTTAACATGGTTTCAATGACCTGCACCGGGAGTGTGTTCAGCACCGGTACCTAATCAATGTTTGTCCGTTAACTGCGGAGGAAAGGATGAAAGGATCGATAAGGACCAGCACTTGGCGCCGGGAAAAGGACGAAAAGGACCATTTGCAGTGGGAAAGGACAGAAGGATGTATACCTCATCAATATCTGTCTGAAAAGGACCATTTGCAGTGGGAAAGGACAGAAGGATGTATACCTCATCAATATCTGTCTGAAAAGGACCATTTGCAGTGGGAACGGACAGAAGGATGTATACCTCATCAATATCTGTCCATCAGCGGTGGAGGAAAGGATGGAGACATGGACATTGGCGATGATGACTGTCGTGTAAAACAGCAATAATTCAGAAAATCATCCATTTCTAATTTATGTACTTGAGAAATTGACTTGTGTTTTATTAATTCCTAATAAGCTTCATAGTCGATAACCGTCTCCTCTTTCTTCCCCGTGATTTGGTTCTTTGCTAAGGTTCTAAATTGTGGAATAACTGGGACTAGATCTGATTATCAATAATTCCAGCAAAAAATTGTTGTGTTTTCTATCACCAAAATCTGACTTACTAGGAAAAAAAATAATGCTTAGGTATAAACACTCATCATATAATTCCTAACCAAAAAAATAAAAATAAAAACCTTACCAAAAAAAACACTCATCATATAATTCTTTCCATCACCCTTTATTAAAAATAATACACATTATTGGAGCCCCTTTATTCCAATAAATCTGGAGTTAGACCCCAGGGGCCAGCTTATCCTATTCGGATCAGATCTCAAGTTCAATCACTTTTGTCATTCTCTTCTAGGATTTAGAAAGTGGAGCATAGCGGGTTTTAGCAACGTTATGCCAAAGATGTAATTTTTGGAACACGAGGAAAAAAGGGTTCGGAAGCTAATTTGACCTCATCATTTTATCAAATTATATTATGCTACGCTGGATTAAGTCATGGTTTTAAGAGAAACTTGCACGAAGTAGTTGTCCGAATGGCTCAGCATGCTGCACATTAGTATCCAAATCTCTTTCTAGTCATATTAATTATTTGCCACAAGCTACCACTGCCATCAAAATCAGTTCATGCTTGCAGCAATCTTGCTCTTGAGAATGCACTTCCTGCTTGCCCTGATAGCATTCAAGAACGTGAATCGCAGAGCAAATCTCGTTATAAGAATTTGTTTGAGGAGCGAGAGTGTACTCTAGACTGAGATTGACGGTGGCCGAGACCGCCTGGCTCGATTCTGGCGTGCCGCTTGGCAAAGTCGTTGCACCTCCAAGGTCGTTGATGCATTGTCGCAAACACATTGAGCGCAAGGCGAACTCATTCTTCAAACAAGGAGAAGAAGAGACTTTTCCCCCACAGGCGAATTGGGTAGTGAAGATGAAGAGGGTTTGAAGGAGAGACACGGCATCATTGGGCACGCATGGACGAGCTACGCCAGCTAAAACATTACCTTCCTAAACGCGCTAATTCGGTGCTTCATCATCATCCTCATCTGTCTGTCACCGTCAACCTCCATTAATGAAAGCACTCGAGCGACCTCAGATCTGCATTGCGCGATCTCATATGTGATGCGCGCAACCTTAAGTGAGGTGTCGCACCTCGATCTCAGGAGGTGAGCTCCATTAATGGAGGTCGACCACAGAGAGAGAGAGAGAGAGAGAGAGAGAGAGACGCGATGGCGGCTTCTGTATGATGGTGGTCGCAGTGGCGGGGCCAAGTTTGATCTTGACGGTGGTGGTCGAGTTGTTTGTGATGGCGGTGGCAGCAGCGACGGTGGCTGCAACATCTTCTAAAAACAACAAAAAGCTAGGGCTTTCCAGGCAAGAAGATGAACAGCGAATTAAGAACATTTAAAGAAATAGAAAACATAATAGAAAAAAAAAAAAAAAAGCCAAACATGTCATTTTGAATAAAGTTGAACAAATTATGTCACTCACCATCAACATAGGAGGACTAATAATCACTAGGTGCTACATCAAAGATTTTCGGCCCCTATTAATCATAAGGATTACAAAAGAATTTATGTAGATATTTATGATTAAATTAGTAAAATTAAAATTTTTAAAATCAATTAGATAATTTCTCCATTAAAATTGAGTTAAGAAATTGATTTACATCCCAAATTGGTACTTCTAGCCAAAACTACATGTCACGTGGGCGAGGATTCAAGTCAGATCTTTTGTTTTTTTTTTTTTTTAATATTGACAGCTGGTCTTTTGTTACATTGCGGACCCGGCTTTCGTTGCTTTTGCAATTTTCTCATGCGTAATCAATATGAGCATTCGAACGAAAAGAAAATTCAATTTGTGCATTACCGGGGGAGGCTCAGACGTGGGTGATGGTGACCGGTCAACTAAAAAAAATAATAAAATGCAGAAAATCATCCATTTGTGTTACCTCGATTCTTCATAAGTCCACCATCCTATTCATGTCCTGATTGAGTTAATTTTTATCTTCTGCCAGTTTCACTTGGAGCAATCCGTTATCAAGTTTTCAGCTACCCAAGGTTTTAACTAATATCTGGTTAAGGCCTTGACCATGCTTAAGTTTCCGAGCTCTTTTTTCCTTATATTGATTGCTCTTTAGTCTCCTTCCTCCATCCTCGTTTGCGCTCAAATCTCTCAGCCTTCTTCATCTCTCATCGTTCTTGCTCTGTTTCCCTCTTTCTTCACCTCGGCACAACCGTTCTTCCTCCTCTTCTTCTTCGGTATCTGCTTCTCTTTTCCATCGTCCTCTCTCTCTGTCTCCCTATTTTCTTCGCCCTTTCTTTCTCAAAAAAAGAAAAAAAGAAAAAGAAAAAAAGAGAAATGTCGATCGATTCTGCTATTTCTATTGCGTGGGATGTCTTCAAGTCCGTAGTTGCTCCCATCAAGCGTCAATTCGGATACGTGATCTACTCCAAGAGGCACGCCCAAGATCTTCAGGAGAAAGTCGAGGAGCTTGCGTACGAGGTTGATAGGGTCCACAATCTCGTTGAAGAGGCCAGAAACAATCTTCGGATTGTCTACGGTCGCGTCACGGACTGCAATGCAAGTGCTGAGAAGGCCTTGAAAGAGGCGCGAGACCTGTTGGGCGACTTCCAAAAGACGAGCAAGACTTGCTGCTATGGGACTCTTCCTGACCCCAAGTGTCGCTATCAATTCAGTAGGAAGGCCAAGGACAAGATCGAGGGCATTCAGCGACTCACTCAAAGATGCAGTGGATTCAAGGAATGGAACGACATCTCCTCCCGCAATCCTGCTCCAGGGAACGTTGCTGCTCTGACTCCGTCCAAGAGAGAGAGCAAAGATGTCGTCCAGTTGGCCACTGTGACGGCCTCTGCTTCTTTCGCCTCGACGTCGAATAAGGTTAGGGACAATGATGTCTTCGAATCCAGAGCTTCTATCATTCGGGACATCATGGCCGCTCTTGCTGATAACAACCATAGCGTGGTCGGGATTTATGGGATGGGCGGGGTCGGCAAGTCCACCCTATTGGGGGAAGTGGAAAGGAGAATAAGGAAAGAGAAGTCATTTGATTGGGTTGCTAAGGCCGATGTGTCGGAAAATGAAGACATCAAGAGGATTCAAGGAGAGATTGCGGACGGCTTGGGCCTTACTGAGATAAAGAACAAAGAGACCATCAGCGGGCGAGCGGGGCTTTTGCACGAGAGGTTGGAAAATGAAGAGAAGGCAAAAAAGAAGGTTCTCATAATACTGGACAACCTGTGGAAGGGGCTGGACTTGAAATCAGTGGGCATTCCTTGCGGACATGACAACAAAGTCATAGGATGCAAGTTGTTGCTGACGTCAAGATTTCAAGATGTTTTGAGAAGGGAAATGGGCTGCGACAGGGACTTCCGCCTTGAAGAGCTGAAGGATGAAGAGGCAAAAAGATTGTTTGAGAGGACGGTGGGAGACAAAGTTCATGATGACCCATTCAAATCCTTGGTGGATGAAGCAGTCCACAAATGTGCAGGTTTGCCTTTCCTCATTACTGCAATGGCGAATATTTTTAAAGATGCTGATTTTTATGAATGGAAAGATGCTTTGAGACAAATTGCGAAGTCTACAAACAAAGGAATAAGTGAGAGCATAAATAAGATGTTGCAGTTGAGTTACGATCGTTTCAAAGGGGAGGGTGGCGAGGAGGTAAAGTCATTGTTACGACTCTGTGTTGTTTATGGTGTCTCTAAGCCCTCTCTTGAAAACTTGGTGAGGTACTGCGTGGGTTGGAGGTTATTTCAAGAAGATAGTAGCATGGAAGAAGTCAGAAATAGGTTGCGCTCATTGATCCGAACCTTGAAAGCCTCCTCTCTTTTGTTAGTAGATGATGAAGATGTTGATGGTTTCAAGATACATGACTTGGTTCGTGGATTTGTTGCCTCGGTCGCTTCAAGAGATGACCCTATTCTTGTGTTGAAAGATAATGATAAGTCGGTGATAGAGTTGCCAAAGGACAAGCTCAAAAGTTGTACAGCGGCATGCTTTCCCTTTGTTGACATGAAGGAGCTTCCCGAAAAGTTAGATTGCCCTGAAATGCGGATCTTTTTGTTATTCACAAATGATAGATCTCTTAAGGTCCCAGATTCATATTTCAACTCTATGAGAAAACTCATGGTCTTACATCTTTCTCAGGTATGTCTCACTCGTTCACCTTTGCCATTTAAGTTGTTGGAGGACTTACACACTCTGTGTCTTGATGGTTGTTCGTTAGAGGATGTAGCCATGATTGGCGAGCTAAAAGGGCTACATATTCTCAGCTTTGTGAACTCCAATATTCACCGATTACCTAACGAAATTGGACAATTGGTAGAGCTGAGGTTGTTAGACTTAAGCAAATGCTCACGACTTGAGATAATTGAACCGGGTGTGCTTGGAAGCTTGATGAAATTGGAGGAGTTGTATATGTGGGATAGCTTTGATAAGTGGAATACCATGGAGCAAACTCCACCAACTAATGCGGAGCTTATTGAGTTGGATAACAAGAAGAATCTCCACACTTTGCATGTGTCCATTCCCGATTTGAGGATGCTCCCAGAGGATCTAAACGTCAAGAAATTAACCAAGTACAACATCCGGATAGGTGGTGCACGCTGCTATCAACGTTACAAAGGATCGAGCGTACTGGAACTTAAGTTGCATTCAATAAGTGATTCTCTTAAAAAAGGATGCATACAAACTTTATTAGGCAAAACTGACCATCTACTTTTAGACGGATTAAATGGAATTGAGAGTATTTGCTCATTATCCCATGAAGGCTTTCAAAAATTAAAGCATCTATACGTAAGGGATAGTCCCTCCACATCAAACCACCAAGTTGGCAGTCAAGGTGCATTCTTCGACGGACAGGAGGTAACTCTTATCAGAAAAAAAAATACTATTTATTAATCTTCTGTTCATTTGCTAATTAGACGTCACATAGATTATAATCCTTAATTCATTTTTTATTTATTTGTAGTTCATTTTCTTCCTATTTACCTTATCCAATCATGCCTTCGCTGTAATTAGAAAAAGAAATTTTCTGTTTCTCTTCATTGTGTAGAAGATTCAACTAATCGAATGAAATCCACGTAAATTTAGTTTGTTATAGGATCTGAGTGATTTTCAACTTGCATGCTGCAAGTACACCTACCTTAATAGGGTTTATAGAGCAACGTTGAAGGGATTTTGGCATTAGAATAATCCATAATAACGTGATTTCATAATCTTGTGAAATGGATTCACTGAATTTAGTTATCTAACTTTGTTATTATCTATAGAATATATTATCTAGGTGACTTAGCTAAAAATCAATATGGAGAATGGGCAAGGAGATTGGGTTTTCAAATAGTAGAAACGGTGCTAATCTAATTGATGCATGTCTTTTCCATATTTTTATTTCAATAAGCACTTAGTCATTGCATAGGTCCTATAAGAATAAAAGTGCACAATTTCATGCATGTTCATGCTTGCAAGCATACGAAATTGTATAAAAGATATAAATATATTTGTAAGCACTTTTGGCATAATAAACAAAAATATTCAACTTGTGCTAATATCGCATAGTCGTAGGCATTAGTGAGCGACTTTTAGGAAAGACTACATGAAATCCCCAACAAAGATTTTAAGCGGTACACATTTACTGCCAAAATTTGTTATATAAACTATGGCGTATGGAGCATAGCTATGTGATGTTATCATCCAATGGTCCTTTTAAATAGCTGACTGGGGATGCTATTTGCAAAAAGAAATAAAAAATTTATCCTTTCCTATGATTGTTTTATATGCTTGGGACATATTTGAAAGACTAGTAGATGTTTAGCTCTTTTCATGAAGTCAACCATATTATTAGTAATTTTTGTCTTGATCTCTTTTAAGATCTTTGCGTTTTTTTCCTCATTTTTCTTTGTTTATTTTGGAATTTTGTAACTCATTTTAGTGAATTCGGAGGCCAAAGGATGATTTAACTAAAACAGATTCAAAAGAATTGCAACTTTATCGTAAAAGATCACATGTAACATGCAAATGATAAAATGCCCAAAGGGTTGACATTCGCAATAAAATCGAAGTTGAACAAATTCATGTAATATTTAAAAGGTTAGGAGCAAAGGTGTGCTCCCCTCAAAGTGCATGAATGGGTTGGGTAATTTCCTCGTAATTTTTATGTTCTTTTGTAAGTAAATAGATGTTCTATTTATGTCAATCAGCATCATTCAAGAATGAGGAAAAATATAAGAGTGCTAAAATTAAATAGTGAAATTATGGAGAAAGAGAGGGGGAGAAAGCAATTAATAATGAGTGGCTTGTTGAGAGAGGGGTTCTAAGATTGTCGTACAGGCAATTTGAAATACATGCAAATCAAGTTCTAATGTTAGTGTTGTTGACAAACAGAAAAGATAGCATTTTTTTTTTTCATGAAGTTAAGTATAATTTTGACCTAGATCAAGGGGATGTACATAGATTTGGTCCCTAATAAAGTGGAACCTTGATTATCATAATTAACAGAAAAATAACTCACGTATTCTATGTTAAGTGGTGAAAAATCATTGTCATTTTCCAGCTTTGTTTACTCAAAATTTGGGCTTATATTAATTAATTCTCGTAATTAAGTTTTTTTTTTCATTTCTAAACTATTTTATGTGCGTTGTTTCTTCATTATGGTCAAAATCATGGTCTTAATTGGTGAAAAATTAAAACAAAATGATTTTCAAGCGAATGATTGGTTTGAAGCACATTCCAACATATAGTTGAGGCTCGAGTGTATGAAATGGCAATTAATATATAGTAGATGGTAACATGCATAATAAAATTAATTAAATGATTCTATATAATAAACCTTTATCTCCTAGAAATTGGACTTAGAAAATTGTCTGAAGCACTATGTAATTGAGAATTTATGAATATGAAATTGATAATTTAGATAATCAAAACAACAATTAATGACATTTAATTAAAATTGAGGCCGTTTATGTATAGTTGATTAAATTGATTATTGTTAGTAAGAGAAGTAAAAAGTATGGATAAGCAGTGGTCCAATTAAGGAAAACGCATGGCCGTTTTGTACAACAAAAATTGCTTAAAGCCTTTTAGTTGATTAGACATGATTGTCCTATTATAATGATGTGATAAAGATTTGTGGAAATTTAAGTCGCCATAGTATATTTACGAAGTATAAAAAGCAATTTTGGGTATGGGCGATTGCGGCCTACTGTGCTACGGCACGTATCGATGGCCGATACGTGTCCTCATGCTTTCTTCTTTTTGTGGGCCCCCTCTCTCTCTCCCCATCTGAAAGTTGTTCAGCATCGTGAGAGGATCACGCGCTGAAGGGCTAAGAACCAGATTGGCTTATCGACACCGTGGGCACGCTTAAAGCGATCCGTCATCTCCCTTGCGGACCAGGCGCAAATTCTATCTCTCTCTGTTTCTCTCATGAACTCAGCGTAACAAACAAGCTTGACGCTGCTATGAGCCTTGGTCGTTCCTTTCTGAAGTTTGATTTTTCGGTGATGTGAAGAGAGAGAGAACGAGGATTTGGTAAAATGAAAAAAAAAAAAAACGAAAAGAAAATAAGGTAACGTGTGTTTAACTATTGGTGCGAGCCATAGACAATAAGTGTAAGGATCGCAGTATACTATCCACACCCGGATAGTTAATATTAAGGATAAAAGGTACTACATTCGTGAGAAGATACAATTTATAGGACAATTATTAAAGACAAACTCATCATGTCATTAGATAAAAATACAATACCTTATTGGATCTTATTGGATAAATTATAATATTTTATGCATAAATTGATTGGGTCTGGATAAGCCCAAGCGGGCTAAGGTGGTGGCCCTGGAAAAAAAAAAGAAGTTACTTGTAGAGACTAACCTTTTATAATAGTAATTTTCCAGTGAAGTAATAAATTACTTTTCAAAATTGCTAAATTTCTTTAGGTAGGTAGTAAATTAAACCTTCCATAATTAAGTCTTATAGCATAGTAATTTATTTCTTGCAATTGCAATCTCGCTTGTTTGATCACTTATTACAATGATATATTTTCCTTTGTTAGTAAATTGCCTTTGTCTTTCGTAATCACAGTCATTCTATAGTTTCTTTATTTTTTTTTTCGTTGTAGTAATCTCCATTGTGAGATTGTAGCAATCATCCGATAAAATGAGTAATATATTGTCAAAATACTAACATAACCTAAGAGAAATTAGTTTATCTTATAGGAAGTGATTTACCTTGAACGTGCTTCCTTTTCCTCAATGGATCACTAATTTTCGTAGTCGTTATCAAAAGGAATAATTGCTATTTCTCGATGACCATAATTTCCCTTATTGTTAGTAAGTTGCAAAGAAAATCTAATCGTAATAATATCCACGAGTATATTGTAAATAAAAAATGAAGTTTGTTAGTTGTCTTTTGCGGTCGTAAAATACCTTTCCGGATTGTAAATCCGCTTTCATTTATTACAGATTTTTTGTAAATGAAAAATTTGTCCCAAAGTTCGTGAAGTTTCTTCTGCAACCATTTGAATAACCTGCTATAGCACATAAGTTTTTTGCCTGTGTTTTGTAATTGTAAATACTAATGCTGACGGGTCTGTCCGCTAGGTTTCAATCCCATCCTTGGAGTCCTTGGAGATGGTCGGCCTTCCCAATTTGGAAAATATATGGAGCGATGAATCTCCATTAGGGCTGAGCAATCTCCAATTTCTTCATATATTTTCATGCAAATCTCTCTCAAAAGTTATCGATTCCAAGTCACTAGTAAAACTACACAAGTTACACACTTTAGATATACAATCTTGCGTTTCGGTGCAAGAAATTTTTGACCTTGACGGACTAAGTGCCAATGCAAATATCGAGACTCTCTCTGAGCTAAACACTATCTATATATACGAATTACAAGGCTTGAGCCACATATGGAACAAGAATCCTCGTGGAATCATGAGACTCCATAATTTGAAGAAAGTACAAGTGCATGGTTGTAACAATCTTAGGTTCATGTTTTTCCCATCCATGGTTCAATATCTTGCACAATTGAGAGAACTAAATGTATGGAATTGCAAGAAAATGGAGGCGATCATTATGGAGGAAGAAGGGATGAGCACAGAAACATTGGAAACTCTAGTATTCCCGATGTTGACCATTTTACAACTTATAAGTTTGGAAAGTTTGACATGCTTCTCTCGCAGAAAGTGTAAGATCAATTTTTTTGGTTTCATCATTCAAGACCTTAGATTAATTTATCCCTGCCATGCAAAGGATGCCATTCTTTTCATGTAATGAAAAATTGATGACAGGTATATCGAAAGCTCGAGGTGAGGATGGCGTCAAATCCTACTCTACCATCCTCTTTAGTCAAGAGGTATGTGATTAACGCTATATCATAATCTTAAATATGACAAAAATCTGATCAAGTAAAATGCTTTCCATCAATTTTATGTGTTACAGCAATTTAGAAGTTTACATGCTGTGCATTTCAAGTTGCCATATGGCACTACAAATAATTGGCAAATTTCAATTCACACTAATAAGAGTTGGATCAATCACATCAAATTATTAAGAAATTAGAAAAAAAGAAGATATATATGCATATAAATAATTATTATGCCAGCCGGCTAAATTATTAAAATTAACTAATAAGTAGTTATACTAGAGACAAAGCATAATCACCGAAGCCCCCTTTGGTTAATATTGATTCCGTTTCACATAATCATGGCACCATGAAATCTGGATAAGTCAAAGTAGAGTTGCTGTTCAAATTGTGATTTTAAATTGAAATGAAGAATTCAAAGTAGAGTCACCATATATACAAAAGTTGGATAATTAATCTTCAATGAGCTCAACCGTTAACTCTCAAAATTATGGGGTAACTATATAATAATTTTTTTTGTAATATAGTCATTGAACTTTTATTTGATCACCTAAGACAATAAATTTTCATTTCTTTATAATTTACGCACTTTGACAAAAAAGTCTGAAATTTTCTGGCAAGCTATTGATGTGCAAGACACGTGGCTAATTTTTAAAATGGGCTACTGTTTCCACTTCACTACCGCATCATCACCTCACTGGAAAATCTACAATGAATATTTAATAGTCACTAAAAACTTTTAATTTGCAAGATGATCGTTCTCCTATTTTTAATTTGGGCTTGATTCTGTTAATTAATTCTGGTAATTAAGTCTTTTTGCTCATTTCTAAACTACTTTATATGTGTTGTTTCTTCATTATGGTCAAAATCATGGTCTTAATTGGTGAAAGATTAAAACAAAATGATTTTCAAGCGAATGGTTGGTTTGAAGCACATTCCAACATATAGTCAAGGCTCGGGCATATGAAATGGTAATTAATATATAGTAGACTGTAACATGCATAATAGAATTAATTAAATGATTCTATATAATAAACCTTTATCTCCTAGAAATCGGACTTAGAAAATTGTCTGAAGCACTACGTAATTGAGGATTTATGAATAGGAAATTGACAATTTAGATCATCACAACAACAATTAATTGCATTTAATTGAAATTGAGGCCGTTTATGTATAGTCGATTAAATTGATTATTGTTAGTAAGAGAAGTAAACTATGGATAAGGAGTGGTCCAATTAAGGAAAACGAACAGCCATTTTGTACAACAAAAATTTCTTAAAGCCTTTTAGTTGACTAGACATGATTGTCCTATTATAATGACGTAATAAAGATCCGTGGAAATTTAAGTTGTCGTAATAGATTAACGAACTATAAAACGGAAGTTTGAGTATGGGTGTTTGTGACCTATTGTGCCACGGCACGTATCGATGGCCGATACGTGTCATCATGCTCTTCTCCTTTTTGTGGGCCCCCCTTCTGTCTCTCTGCGTTTGAAAGTTGTTCAGCATCGCGAGAGGGACTGCGTCTTCTGTCACTCCTACTCACCCCGAGCTGAGGGGCTGAGAGCCAAATCGCCTTACTGACACCGTCGACACGCTCATCGTGATCCGTCGTCTCCCTTGCGGACCAGGCGCAAATTCTATCTCTATTTGTTTCTCTCACGAATTCAGCGTGACAAGCAAGCTTGACGCTGCTATGAGCCTTGGTTGTGCTTTTCTGAAGTTGATTTTTCGGTGATGTGAAGAGAGAGAATGAGGATTTGGTAAAATAAAAAAAGAAAAAAAGAAAAAAAGAGAGGAAATAAGGTGCCGTGTGCTTAACTATTGGTGCGAGCCATAGACAATAAGTGTAAGGAACACAATAGACCATCCACACCCGGATAGTTAATATTGAGGATTGAGAGTACTACATTCGTGAGAAGATACAAATTATAGGATAATTGTTAAAGAGAAACCCCTTGTGTAAATTTTATTAAATCTTACCGAATAAATTATAATATTTTATGAATAAATTGGTTAGGTTTGGATAAGCCCAAGTGGGCTTAGGTAGGTGGCCTGGGAAAAAAAAAGAAGAAGTTACTTGTAGAGACTAACCTTTTATAATAGTAATTTTCCCTTGTGAAGTAATAAACTACTTTTCAAAATTGCTAAATTTCTTTAGGTAGGTAGTAAATTAAACCTTCCGTAATTAAGTCTTATAGCATAGTAATTTACTTCTTGTGATTGCAAATATCGCTTGTTTGATCACTTATTGCAATGATAAATTTTCCTTTGTTAGTAAATTGCCTATGTCTTTCGTAATCACGGTCATTCTATTGTTTCTTTATTTCTTTTTTCATTGTAGTAATCTCCATTGTGAGATAGTAGCAATCATCCGATAAAATGAGTAATATATTCTTTTACAATTTTTTTTCTCAATGGAAGGGAACTTGCTTTTAGATTAATCATACCTCTAGAGCCCCAATCCTATCTTAAATGCCAATCTGCGCGACCCTGGGGATTTTCGTTCCCCCGCTCCGCAAGCCTGCGTGATTGCGCTCATCTGGGTGGAATCCCGGGGATATCCAAGTTACTTGCCAGCCATAGACGCAATCTCTCAGCCTTTGCGCGTTAGTGCGCTTCGACAACGCTAATTGACTGCTTTCAAGTGCTTTGGGGTGCACGGGATTGTCCTTCACGTGGGGGTGGGGGCTGGGGTTGGCACACTTTGTGGTGCTGTTTGGAAAGTTTCCATGATGTGGCGGGAGGTCATTGACGGAGAGGTAGAATGGGCAGTGGAAAGGTTGCTAATAGGGACAAATAAACCGCGATTACTTTATTGAAGTAAGCCTGCTTATCGTAGAGAAACAACACAACCAAACTTGCCAAAATTAAGGCCCACAGCTATTAAGAAATATTGTCCTTTTTTGTTTTCAAATATTTTATATTACCTTCTGAACCGTCCTTCGAAAATTTGGTGAGACTAATATGTGTCAAAGCATAAACAGAAGAGCTTTGTTCGTCTTTTTGTTTTGTGTGGTCTTCCATCCTTTGGTATGACCTTTGCAATATGAGGAAGGGTTCATCTAATAAGACGGCCATAATTGATTGATCAAGATTGATAGGACAATAACTTCTTCCATGTATTTCCTTGCATCTCGTAATTTTTCTTTACTGCAATTAAGAAAATCATAATTTGATTTCAAGGTTGAAGCAAGTAGCTACTTCTGTACTGGCACTTTTGATGGATGATTAGTTGCCTTTTTAATGTCAATCTCTTCTTTGTTTACTTTCTAATGACGACACTCTTCCTCAAGCAAGCTCTTCTATATGTAATGGAACTTTATGAACTTTTAATCTATCAGAATCACTAATTTCACGAGCGAATACTGCAGGTTGCATTTCCTAGCTTGGAGACATTAGACATCAGTGGCATGGATAATATGGAGATAATATGGGACAATCAAGTTGCCACGGATTCTTTCCACAAACTAAAATCGCTTGAGGTGCAGAGATGCAATAAGCTATTGAACATTGTTCCTTCTTGCATTCTTGGACGGCTCAAGAGCTTGGAAAGTTTGAAGGTACTATCATGTGATTTGCTTGAAGTTGTTTTCAAACTTCAGCCACTGAATCTTCTAGATGGACATCCTGTTGCTCATTTCCCATTAAAAGAGCTAGAGTTATCTCAGTTACCAGAGCTAAAGTGTGTATGGGATAAGGAACTCCACAGTCAAGTCAAATTCCAGTGTCTCTGTTTTGTTACAGTTTCCAACTGCAAGAGCCTCGCCTCTCTATTTCCAGCCTTAGTAGCAATACATCTAACCCAACTTGAGGAGTTGGAGGTCAGTGAATGTGGCATTGTGGAACTCATCGAGAAGGAAGACAGAGGAGTTCCCAGGTTTGTGTTCCCAAAGTTAACCTCCCTCAAGCTTGAAGATTTAACGGAGTTGAGGTGCATTTACAGCGGAAAATATGTGTCACATTGGCCAGCATTGAAGACCCTAGAGATGTATGAGTGTGACAAAGTGGAGATACTTGTGTCACACCCTGAGAATGATCTGCCATTTGATAAACAACCTCTCTTCTTAGTAGAAAAGGTATGACCCATGATTATTATTATTATTTTTTGCTTCGATGGTGAATATTTGAAGTCATGATTAATTGTTATTCTAGCCAACTAAATAATTAAAATTAAAAAAAAAAATAGTTGTACTAGAGACAAAGCATAATCGTGGAAGCCCCCCTTTGGTTAAAATTGGTTATCTTGAGCATAATCACGGCACCATAAAATCTAGATAAGTCAAAGTAGAGTTACCATTCAAAGTGTGATTTTAAATTGAAATGAAGAATTTAAAGTGGACTCACTACATATACAAAAGCTGGATAATTAATCTTCAATGAGCTCAATTGTTAACTCTCAAAATTTGGAGTAACTATATAGTAAAAGATTTTGTAATATAGTCATTGAACTTTTATTTAATCACCTAAGGCAATAAATTTTTATTTCTTTATAATTTATGCACTTTGACAAAAAATTCAGAAATTTTCCGGTGAACTATCGATGTGCAAGACACATGGCTAATTTTCTAAATGGGGTACTATTTCCACTTCACTACCGAATCATCACCTCGTTGGAAAATCTACTATAAATATTTAATAGTCACTAAAAACTTGCAAGATGATCATTCTCCTTTTCTTGTACTTTCCACTCATCTTGCTTCCAACGAGAATTCCTCTTTCTCATATGTGATTGCCTTGTTTGAGGCCATGGGCCTTAATGAGTTTTAGTATTCCAATTTGGCAAGGTAACACTTTTATATATTTCTTTTGATGAGTTTTGTAATTTTATCTCAATATTACAACAGTGTTATACTGTCATATAACATTGACAATTGCGAAGTTTTAAATGTTATCAAATCCCTATGTTTTACATAATATGAGTTATGAATTTAGCCTTTTTTCTTCAAACAAAGGTAGATTCATATGAAATGAGATACAATTTAATGAATTACTTGTATTAAAAAATATTCCGATTTTACATAAATGAAAGATTCCACGTCTGCACAAACGCGTGAGAATGCTGCTAATTATCTAGTAATTGAAGAAAGAGGAATCATGCAAAGGAGTCTCTTAGCTTCTGCTTATTGGGTAGGCATATAGGTTATTTAGAGTAGTATTATGAGCATTTTGAAGCTTTCACGTTAGCATATGTCTTCCAAACGTAACTAAATATAAGTACTTTCTATCAAAAAAAAAAAAAAATTGACTGGCTGGCAATTTATGTTCATCGGACATCGCTATATTTTTGTTAATTTTGCTACACATTTACGTATATTAAAGTTAATATCAATTCGTGTCATTTTCGAATTTGTCAAATAATCATTTACGAATATGTTAATTCGTATAACGAATTGTCAGCCCTTTCAATTCTTATATTTTTTATATATAGAAAATTCTTATAGTTCTCATGGCATGTACAAGCTTTTGGGTACTTTGAAACTCAAAAGATGTAAAAATTTGGTAATAAACACAAATAACATTACTCAAGTGACGAAAAAAGAACATGCTACCATCTTGTAAATATGATAGAAATGTTTGTTACGTCATAAGGTAGATTATACACTTCTCCAATAGTCTCTTTTAGAGTCAACATTTTTGGAGTCGTTTCAAAAATCAATATATCGTCAAAGCGAGCTGAAAAGAAATTGCAAATATTGGACAGTCTTATCACAACATAAACCTTATTATAAAGTAGACAATCAGTCAGCAAACAAAATTGCATTAACAGAACATATGAAAAGAATTATAAAAAAAAAAAAAGAAAAGAAGAAGAAGAGAAATTCCAATCATAAATGCACGTGTGTGGAAGGGAAAGTAATAAAAGAAATAAGAAAGAAAGTAAAACACGAGGAGAGAGAAGATCACAAAAGTTTGACATGTATACATGCATATACATATATATCTTCTTTTCTTTTACAATTTTTTTCCCAATGGAAGGGAGCTCTTGCTTTCAGATTAATCATACCTCTAAAGCCCCCATTCTATCTTAAAGGTCAATCTGCGCAATTTAGTTTTTGCTAATTGCTCGACCATTTTTATGGAGCAGGTGGTGATGATTTTGTTTTTTTTTTTTTTTTTTTTTCTTCTGTGCGCCGGATGGGGTGTTGGGTAGAGTGCGAGCATTGTGCTGGGATGGTCGACAAGTCAACGTTTATGAATTTAAGGCGACCCTGGGGGTTTTCGTTCCCTTGCTCCGCGAGCCTACGTGATCGCGCCCGTATGGATTGAATCTTGAGGATATCTGGGTAAGTCGCAAATCGTAGACGCAACCTAAGCCATTGCGTCGTGCGCGCCCCAGTGCGCTTTGACAGCGCTAATTGATTGCTCTCGAGTGCTTTGGGGTGCACGGGATTGTCACTCACGTGGGGGTGGGGGAGGATGGGGTCGGCACACTTTGTGGTGCTGTTTTAAAAGTGGGGACTTTTGTAGGAGGCCATTGGCGGAAAGGTCGAATGGGTAGTGGGAAAGTTGCTAATATGGACAAATCAACCACAATTACTTTATTGAAGTAGTCTGAATATCGCGGACAAACAACACAACCAAACAAGCCAAAATTAATGCCCACCGCGATTAAGAAATATTGTCCTTTTTTATTTTCAAATATTTTATATTGCCTTCTAAACCGTCCTTCGAAAATATGGGGAGACTAATATGTGTCGAAACATAAACATAAGAGCTTTGTTCGTCTTATTGTTTTGTGTGGTCTTCCATCCTTTGGTATGACCTTTGCAATATGAGGTAGAGTTCATCTAATAAGACGGCCACAATTGATAGATCAAGATTGATAGGACTATCGCTTCTTCCTTGTGTTTCCTTGCATCTCGTAATTTTTCTTTATCACAATTAAGAAACTCATAATTTGATTTCAAGGTTGAAGCGAGCAGCTACTTCTGTACTGCCACTTTTGATGGATGATTAGTTGCCTTTTTAATCTCAATCTCTTCTTTGTTTACTTTCTAATGACGACACTCTTCCTCAAGCAAGCTCTTCTATATGTAATGGAACTTTATGAACTTTTAATCTATCAGAATCACTAATTTCACGAGCAAATACCGCAGGTTGCATTTCCTAGCTTGGAGACATTAGACATCGGTGGCATGGATAATATTGAGATAATATGGGACAATCAAGTTGCCGCGGATTCTTTCCACAAACTAAAATCGCTTGAGGTGTGGAGATGCAATAAGCTATTGAACATTATTCCTTCTTGCATTCTCAAGAGCTTGGAAAGTTTGGAGGTACGATCATGTGATTTGCTTGAAGTTGTTTTCAAACTTCAGCCACTGAATCTTCTAGATGGACATCCTGTTGCTCATTTCCCATTAAAAGAGCTAGAGTTATCTCAGTTACCAGAGCTAAAGTGTGTATGGGATAAGGAACTCCACAGTCAAGTCAAATTCCAGTGTCTCCGTTTTGTTACAGTTTCCAACTGCAAGAGCCTCGCCTCTCTATTTCCAGCCTCAGTAGCAATACATCTAACCCAACTTGAGGAGTTGGAGGTCAGTGAATGTGGCATTGTGGAACTCATCGAGAAGGAAGACATACTAGTTCCTAGGTTTGTGTTCCCAAAATTAACCTCCCTCAAGCTTAAGCATCTAACAGAGTTGAAGTGCATATACATCGGAAAACATACTTCGCATTGGCCAGCATTGAAGACCCTGAGGGTGCGTGGCTGTAACAAATTGGAGATACTTGCATCTTATCCTGAGAATGAGATGTCACTTCTAAAACAAACTCTCTTCATAGTAGAAAAGGTACGACCCAAGATTATTATTATTTTTTGCTTTGTCGGTGAAAATTTGCATGATGATTAAGGTCGCAGTCTAGCGTCTCATGCAAGTAGCTCTATACACGAAAATGTAAACTATGTGGCTCTTTGTAAATCCATAGATATATTACAACATTGATGTTCTTCAAGTATTGATTGAACATTCTTGTCATTGTCCAATGAATCAAATGCACACTCGTCGATCCCCCTTTAAAAAAGTAGGGGCTAATTTTGATGGTTTAGCTCTCTCTTTAAGTACCACAAAGGTTGAGAGCACATGGAATGTGGTGTGATCTTGCCATGGCAGAAGTGTATTAAGATATGACTTATGTTCACATATGAATACAAGTCAAATGTAAAAGATCAACGATAATGTTGATTTGATGAGGGCACATTTTCTTCCTTTGAATCACATGAGACTCAATATCTTAATATGCACTTATTATGCGTGGAATGCAACACTTATACCATGATGCAAATATTTTCTTTTTACTAAGCTGAATTTTGATTTGGATATTTTTACCAGGGTGCGTTCTCAAATCTACAAGAGTTAAAATTGAAATCATCCAAATGGATGGAGATATGGCATGGGAATTTTCTTAATGAAGAACTTTTCTGCAAGCTTAGAGTTCTTAAGCTTTGTCGTATCTTTAAAGAATCTGCAATGTCTGCATGTCATTTCGTTCAAAGTTTGACCAACTTAGAAGAGCTAGTTATATGTGAATTATATCTAGGAGAGCTGAGCATTAATGTCGAAGCCGTAGGAGGCCAAAGTCATAAGCTAAAAGTAGTATCACCAACTTCAAGATGTAATCAACACCTAAAGACTCTTGATGTGTCACATTGTGATGTATCAAATATGGTCACACCGACGATAGCAGGAAATTTGGTGGAACTCACAAAATTGAGGATAAGTAATTGTCACATGTTGATAGAAGTCATCACGGAGGAGGGAGGTAAAGAGCGGCATGTAGTGGCCTTCAAAAAATTGAAGTATATGGAGCTAGATGGATTGATAGGGTTGAGATGTTTCAGCTCTGGTGGACACACCTTGATGTTTCCTCTCTTGGAAGATGTCACTGTTACTAGATGTCCTAACATGAAGTTCTTCTCTGAGGGTCCAATAGAGGCACCAAAGTTGGAGAGAGTACAAGTATCAAAAGTGGAGTGGTTTTGGAAGGAAAACCTCAACACCACCATCCAAAGTATGTTTGAACAAATGGTATGCATCACTTATCAAATTCAATGTAATTGCATGGCTTTGATCAACATAGAGTGATTTCTTTTTGCTAACTAGAAGTTTACATTTAATGACGAATCTCTGACAGGGTATAATTGCTGCAGTAAAGTTTATGCGGCTGTCTGAGTTCTCAACGTTGATTGAAAAATGGCACAACGAACTTATTCCCATCAATTCATATTGGCACTTAAAATATCTGGTGGTGTATAAATGTCCATTGTTTGTTAACGCTATTCCATCAAGATTGATGCTTGTTTTAGGCAAAATGAAAGTATTGCAAGTTTGCGATTGCGAATCACTAGAAGAAATATTCAGTCTTGAAGGAAGGGAGACTATGAAAGGCACTCATGTGCTACCTCAGTTAGAGTCTTTGGACTTGGTCAATTTACCAAAGTTGAGGCGACTATGGAACAAAAATCTTCAGGGAGAGCTACGCTTCAATTCTCTAACATACCTGGGCCTTTATAATTGCAGCAACTTAAGGCATGCTTTTGCTCCATCGATGGTTCAGTGCCTTGCCAATCTTGAGCGAATGGTAATAAAGGAATGTGGTCAGATGGAAGGAGTAATTGCAGAGGAAGAAGGGCAGGGAAGTGCAATGGAGAAGATTACATTCATGAATCTCAGTGAGATGGAGTTGGAATGCTTACCCCATTTTACTAGTTTCCTCTTGGGAAAGAATTATATGTTGTGTTGTCCTGAATTACAAAAGCTGACCATTGCCCATTGCTCCAAGATGAGAAGTTTCATTCAGCAATCTTTGATGGAGATTGATCATGACACCTCTTCACTTTTTAATCCACAGGTCAGTTCTTTTTTCTTTTCTTTTTTTTCATTCAGAGGAAATGTTATGTTTTTGTTATTACAATGCTTTTGTTTTTTTTGTTTTGTTTTAGATTATCATCTTGTCAAATTAAAATACGAATATCTCAAGTTCCTAATTCGTGAATCGAATGTCGAAGTAAATGAAATCATGAGATTAAAAAATAAACAAAAATTAGTTTTCTTCACAAAGATGCATATCAGGTAGGAAACAATAATAAGTTTTCGCTTACCTCTGATACGAAAAGTATAACACTCAGAAATCCACTTAGCTTCCTCTGCGCCTTTTTATTCCGCTTTCCTCTTATACGAAATGTATAACGCTCAGAAATCCACTTGGCTTCCCTGCGCCTTTTTTTTCCAAGACCCCGATCTTCAATCTCCCCAACCCCAATGTCGAGTTGGCCCATCACGAACTGAACGAGATTTCTTTTAGGGAAAAAAAAAATTCTGACGATCAGTAATATTCATGTGCTTTGTATGGATTTATGTATATAATCTTTTAATAATTAGTACGAAGATTTAAAAATTTTCTAATCCTCAAAAAAGCCAAAAAAAAAAAAAAAAACTTTTAGTTTTGTTTATACATACCATTCTAGAAGTGTTGTTTTTGTGTCAGCTCATAAGATCGCATCATGCGCAGTAAGGTTCTAAAAAAATTTACCAACATAACTGTATAAAAAAATATTCCCTTTTTACAATTTGAACTTTAAAGTACTATATATAGAATAGCATCTAAGATATGGCAAAACTACATCCGTTTTGCATGTTGAATTTCAACTTGAAGCATACAGATCTAAGAATTCTTTCCTTATATAATGTTGCATTATTAGAAAAGGGTAGGCAATTGGAGAAGAAAATGGAGGAATTGGAGAGAGCGGCCTTTTTTAATCGGAGTGCTCAAAAATTTTCATTTAAAGTGGCGCATTTATTTGTGATCGGCAAACATGAAAGTTGGAGAATTTGACAAGTGGTCACGGCAGCATTCCAAAAATTAGAGGGAGAAGGCGTTGCCAGTATTATTTGTCACTTCAGCCAATTAAAAGCTAGTGTTCAATATACCATTGATTATAAAAATCAAACAAACTACAATTTCAAAATTCGACAATTATTTTATTCATTCGACAAAATCTAGGAGAGGTTGCCCTCAATGTAGAATGTTGAGGAACACACAGATACACGCCATCGTATAATCTTTTGAAGAAGGGAAATCGATCCTCAAATTTATTTAGATCAAATTCAGTAAACAGAAGCTAATATCTTTACCGTCGCTTCTTAAATTGGAAATTAATGCATACTGACCGATCGAGGCAGTCTTTTTTGTTCCCCTTTTGTGGGTTTTTTAAGCTACAGATTCTATGGAGGTTTCAATTGGTGCTTTCTTTTCTAACGGAGGAAATGCTTGCACGCGCGCGTTTTTATTTTTATTTTTATTCTAATGCTTTTGCCAAATTTTTTATTGTTGTTTGTGAGGAGAACATTTCACCATATCGAGTATCCACGTACTTGTTTACTCTTTAATCATAAGATTCATCTCTGATTATGCATTTACTTCTAGTGTCATTTATTTGTCATGCGTAAATTGTCATGTAATGGTATAACCCATGTTGTTAGCGTAATTCAAAAAGTAACCGTCATACTCAATTTAGAATACCAATAGGTTGTAAGAAACGCAAAAATAGTCATACGATTTTCTTATTGAGACAAATTGTCATCACGTTAATTTCATTTATTTGTCATATATGAGCTATCATGTAATAATAGGTGTTCCCCACATTGTTAAAATATTTAAAAAACTCATAGTAATCCTCAATTTATAATTTTGATTTAGGGAAGTGTGGAAATAGTGATTTTTTTTTTTTTGGTTGTGACAAGTTGTAATTGCATTTATTTTATTGCAACCAGCTTAAAAATATATATTACTTGCTTCTCCACGGACAAGTCATAAGAGTTCGTGACACAGTTGTTTTTCTCTAAATAAACAGAATGTGGTAAAAGGAGGGGAATATCTTGGTGGACCGTTCAATACTTGCATGACAAGTTTGTCTTTTTCCATGGTCCATGGACTTAGGAGAAGTAAGGAAATATAGATTTGGTAATTGAGGTTGTAGCATGCCGTAATTCTTTAATTTCTCCATAATGAGATGAAAATTCCGCGTGAGCACTAAATAAACAGTTCATAATAGCTCATGCAATGGTTTTATGTTTTTCGTACCACCATAATATTTCATTTGTTCACGCAGACTAATCGCGTTTGTCTAGGGGTCCTTTTTTTTGTGTGTTACACTAGCATTAAAATTTCATGTCATGTGAAACTTATGCAATTGCAAAAATATTCATTTGGTATTTGGGGTTGTAATTGCGTTCTTTGTATTATAACTCAAACGAAAAATTTACTCCTTTCTTTTTTCACGTGAGTATTAATAAGTATAAAGGACAGTAAGGTAACTTATTTTCCAGCACCGCATTTCATGCTTTGTAATGCAACATACTCGACCTTAATCATCGGTCCACCGAAATGAAAGCATCAGTCAACTCCTCCCCCTTTATGTCCCTAACAAGCTCTGGAATTGTCATCATTTATGAGAGCTAGGATTTGAGGTCATTACTTAATGTAATCTAATTCATTGGGTCATTGTTTTTCAATATGGCAGGTACAATTTCCCCAGCTTAAGAAAATGGTTCTCTCTCATTTGGATGACTTAAGCAAAATATGGACAGACAATCCTCAAGAAACTCTTACTTTTGATTGTTTAAAGAAAATAGAGGCTAAGAATTGTAAGAGCCTTGAAAATCTATTTCCGCTTTGGGTGGCTAGAAGTCTAAGCCAAATTAAGAAACTTCGCATAGAGTCTTGTGGGCTCAAGGAAATAGTTGCGAGAGGAGATCCATCCTCTGTTAATGCCCAACTCCTTTTCCCGGAATTGACATCTCTAGTGTTACATGATATGCCACAACTCAAGAGCTTTTGCCCTAACTTCCCTACTTTGAACTGGTCATTCTTGGAAGAATTGCGAGTGACTCACTGTGACAAATTGAACATATCCTCCATTATGGCATTCATGAACAAGTGGGCTCAAAGAGATGATCAGCACGACCTTTCAGATCATGAAGCACACTTTTCGCTTGAGAGGGTATGTTTGCATATGCTCTTCCTCAATTTCTACTTTATTCTTTAATTCACTTGCTATATCTCATGTCAGCTGCATAGACATGTCACAATTTGATATCATATAGAACATGAAGCCCTTACATTTCAGTTTGATGACAACAAAAGATATTTCTATTCTCTTTAAGCAAACTTTTCATTTGTGGACACCCATATGTTGTGGTAACATTATCAGCACAGTCCGTTACCCGACTAAAAGAACTACATATTTTCGTTAACAGCATAACATATTCTTAATACAAGATGAATTTGGTCAGGGCGGTTCTTGAATTAACGGGGCCGACTTAACCATGTTGACATTTAGCAATTCCTTTTCAAATCGCAGTGGGATGACCAACTTTCTTTTGATGTTTTCTGGGTGAAATGGAATTTCATTTGTTTGTTTGATCATTCATATGCCAATACAGTTTTTTATCTTTCTATCTAAGCGTACATAAGCGCACAGCGAACCCTGCTGGCGAATGGCCATGGCCCATGGTAGAGCATTTGGTTATGGTTGTATTTTGTAGCATGACTTTACAGCTGTATTAATGAACTGTAAGAAGATGGCCACCTTCCATGGCAATTAACCAACTTAAGTTAACCGTTTACAGCACATGCTTTATTGCCTAACTTTTATTCAATTTACTTCTCTCATTGTATTGGCAATTTGGCAGGACATTCTCGTCTTAGAAAGACTTTTATTGGTCGATAAGGATATTCAGATGCTATTGGATGAAAAATTTCCTGATGATATCTTTGGCAAGCCAAAAGCTCTAACATTGGCATGCTTTCATGATAGAAAGGCTGTCTTTCCTCCTAGATTCCTTCTAGAGAGATTTCGGAATCTACAAAGCCTTGAGGTTTTCTGTTGCTCCTTTGAAGATATATTCCCTAATGAAGGGCTTGTGGATGAGGGATTACATCCAGTACTTGAAAATTTAAGTGAACTTAAGCTAAGCAAGCTACACAACATAAAGTGTGTTTGGAGAGAAGACTATTTGGTGGAAAAAATTCTTCAGAGTATTGAAACATTTGAGGTCTGGGATTGCCCTAATTTGACGACAATATTTTCATTAACGGCATCCTTCCAGAATTTGAAAAAGTTAGTGGTGAAGAATTCATTTGGGTTGATGCATCTAGTAACATTTTCAGGGATCACAAATTTGGTGCATCTCACTGAGATGACGATAATAGGATGTGAAAGAATGAAAGAAATAATGGCAAACGATGGAAAAGGAGAAGGAGAAGTGATTTCTCTTGAGAAACTAGAAACATTGAGACTACAAAATCTACCAAGCCTGGTATGCTTCTCCTCCATCGAAAGTTCCATCTTCAGGTTTCCATTATTGGATGACATTAAAGTGGAAGAGTGCCCAAAAATGAAGATATTTTCCAAGGGTATACTAAGCACACCAAAACTTAATGTTGCGGTACTGTTCCGACACCTATGGCATGTGAGCTTGGAGGGTGATTTGAATAAAGCCATACAAAAGTTATCATCATAAACAAAGGCGCACGAAACTAGTAAGATCCAATTACTGTCATTGTCATCGTTTTTGTGTTCCCGCTTCCCTCTGTTTCTCTAATTTTTCAACACCTTAAGCAGCATTAACTTCTATGTCTTTCATCTTTTTAACTTGTTTAGTCACTAATAAAGGGGAGGGCAGGCGATGTAATTGGTACAGAGATTTGGAAGTTATTGAGGCACAGTCAAAGGTTGGGATGAAGAAAACTTTTATTGAGGTACCGATTCTATTTCTAATTTACCTCTTTTTCACTAATTTTTCTGGTTAAGTAATTCTCTATTTTTTCGGGATCAATAAGAGATGATATTCTAAACAAAGAGGGGGTGTATTTGGCCCTATCCATGAAATCTCAGCACAAATCATTCCATAGTCCCATCAGTCACTCGACTTGAATTTAATCTTTGTTCTTCTTGGGCCTTAGCGATCCGGTCCGCACCTTGATTGGTCTCATGTGGACAATGCCTAAAGAAAGCATGTAGATACCGACCGATCAGGAGTTTGCATTGTCCTACATACTTTTCTCTGGATGATGACCTAGAGACGAAGGATGCCGCCAATGCTGTACTTTGCTTGGTATAAATCTTTCTATGACAGTCACTTACTTGAACCTCTCCAATCGAGTGCAGGAGGCTAATTATAATGTTCCGGCAGGTGAAGATAGAGCACGTGTTCTCGGGGGGTAAAGACTTGCGTGTTGGACTCGCACGGGTGGTGGTGACCGAACAAAGCAGGTGGAGCTTTTCGCGCGTGTGAAAATGGTGGCCTCCCTAGCGAACCGTCCGGCAGTAATTTTTCTAGATTCTTTCGTAATTTACTAGCAATCATCGGAAGGCAGGTCGCACCTATAACTAGAAATTTAACTTCCTAAGTTTTGTACTTTGAATTAGCAATTTATCATTATGGACGGTAATGCAGTCTGATAATAAAATTCATAACATGATAATGTTAGCGGTAAATAGTTAAATAATCGAAAGAAATTATGCAATCAGTCCTAAATTTATTTATTGTGAGAAGGTTGATTCGGCTCTAAAATTATGAATTTTGACAATTTAGTCTTAAATTTTTACACAAAATTCCAATGTATTCTTTCCATCAATTTTCGCACAATAATTTAGGACAAAATTGTCAAAGTTGAAAAGTTTTGGGGCTATATTGATATTCGTACAATATGTTTAGTTTTAATTTAGTAATTTTGTTTAAGTAATAGTATGGAAACTGTGCTTCATGCTGTGGTATGCGATGGCACAAATGCTTCTTGATTGTTCCGATCTTTAGATAGAGAACAAGAGAAGTATAAGCCAGCCACGTGTGAGCCGATTCCTATATCTTGGGCTTCTCCATAAATTTCAGTACTCCTCTTTGGTTTCTTTCCTTAAATCGGGCGAAATTTACACGTCTGATCAGCGTCATCAATCCTATCGGTCTCGCCTCCATCACTGAAAGTTTATCCAAACAGAGATTTTTTCTTGTCAGAAGGGCTCTTTATAGATCAGCAAAAGCAAAACAGTGCACACTCCCACCATACCGCCAAGATAATAAGGAACATGCCATTCCTAACTACGCTAAAGGAAAACCTTAATCAACGTACTAAAAGTGTGCAATCAAAAGCATTACTCTCAAAATAAGGAACATTCAAACCCTATAATAAAGCCCTAAGAAATTGTTGATTTTTTAACACAATTTTTTCTTTTTTAGATCAAATGATTTTCACTTTTTTAATGCTAAACTAATTCTAAACTATAATTAATATGAAGAATCTAATAAAACTAGTTCAAGTTTAATTTCTAAGCTTTTTACAATTTTTTTAATTTTCGCAATATATGTTTCAATATTTTATAATAAAAAAATACTTTAAAAGATTTTAAATTTTTTTCATAATTTCTAATCCGAAAATGGGTTGATAAAAACGAATCGGGCTAATTAGGCCCAATTCCTCCAGCGTTTAAGTAAGCCCAACTCCAACAGATCAAGCTCAACCCAAAGCTCAATTAACAAGCCCAAAATTTCCAACAATAAACTAAGCCCACAAAAAAACAATCGTAAGTTAATCCTAAAGCCCAATCCCAAGTTCAGTCCAAACCAAAGTCGAGACCCCCCAAGCCTTGAGTCCATCTTGTGGACTTATTCTGCCCACTGAACAGCAGCTTCTCCCCCACGCCCGAGACTTCACCAAGCCTCACCGCCCAGACCATCAGCCTTCGACATTCGCACATCAATCCCAGAACAAGCAAAGCTTGAATAACGATCTATATTAGACTGAAAATCGCAGATTACACCGTTAATCAAACATCACGCGCATACCTGAGCACATAGAATGAAACTAACGAAAACCGGCGTTACTCTCGGGCAAGCCAAGCCGAACGTCCAACCATCTTCTGGTCGGCAACTACTCCTAGCGACGGCCATGGTGAGATGCTCGCGGGACGCCCTACACCGCTAGATCCGCGGCTTCCGCGGGTCGCCAGGATGGTGGACGCGGACCGGGCAACACCAAACGCAACAGGGACATTTCCACGGAGCAAGACAAAAGCATGGACAGACTCGGTTTTGACCAAAAATCAGGATACGTCAGAGGATCTCATTCGGGCATTTCATCGAGCGGGTGGCGTGCGACGCTGAACGAGGGATTCCCGGCTCAACCAGGACTCGAGACGGGGCCAGGATTCTCAGCATACAACCAACCACTCCCAGCGACCTAGCTAAGGACCTACAGATGGCCACGAACCCCGGCCCGGCGTAACCACAAAAGGGCAGCAAACAGAGGGAAAAACGGAGGCTTGCCTGTTCGGGCTTGAGGACCTCTACCGGTAGGGGTCGTCGGACGGAGCTCGCACGCAGCCCAATGCGTCGACTGAGGATCTCTCTCGCTCTCAGTTCAATCTCAGCTTCCACTCTCGGCTCCTCTCCCTCTCCCCTCTCCGAAGAACCCCTTTGGCCAACTCTCCCTCTCTCGCTTTTAAGCAACATGCCAGCTGCCCCTGGCTGGCCTGGCCCCGACCACCAACTCCCGATCAACGCTCTCTCTTCATCTTTTGGTCTCCTTTTCCATGCCGTCCTCTCTGTCTCCTCCCTTTCTTTAGCCAACGTTCAGGACAAGAGGGAGGGAGCCAGAGAGAAAAGGAGAAGGCCGGGCCTGGGGGAAAAGAAAGAGAAAATCGGTTGGGCCCAAACCAGAAGAGGAAGAAATGAAAAGAAAGAAGGCCGGGCCGGCCTGCACCCGGCCCGGTTTCGCTGCTTCTTCTTTTAATACTAGTAATGTAACGCTCCTAACGTCCATACGCGATGCAATTTTAAGGGATATTATTTTTGCTAAAAGTTAAAAATTAATCTCTAATTTTTATGTATTTAATAAATGATTAAATGGGTCACCAAAATTTAGGTATCACTATATCTAACAACTTAAATTTTAGTTTGAACTTTTAATATCATCATGATCATTCTCTCTCCCACACTTGAAATAAGAAAACTTGTAAGTTCACACTTGTTCACACATTATCTCTATGTTCTGCCAAAAATTTACTAATTCCGCTTATATCAGTTGAAGCTGGAACATGGTTTTATAAACTTTCCTCAATCATCTCTCTCTCTCTCTTTCTCTCTCCAGCCAGAGGAGAAATTTCTCAGCCCACTGCTTCTTGAAAACTACTAGCTCACCCGTAATGTTGGCAATGCGAGCTCTGTTTTGTTCTACAAGATGAGGCCCTGTAGACCCTCATTCACAATGAAAAAAAGAAACGGCCATTGCTAAACAAACAAATCGCACTTGGGAGGAATCCTCTATAGAAACAAATACATGTACTCCAAATTCGAGTTGAACGATGGGGATTAGACTACTAGATATTGTCATTGAAGCTCTCATGGAAGAGATGAGGTAAGGTAGGGTCTTAATTGTCTTTATAAAAGTACAATTTTTTTCTTTAAAAAGAAAGGAGAAAACAATTTCTCTTTCTAAGACCAATTTTCTACACCATTTGTCATTAAAGAAATTGAAATACGTTAATTCCAAATAAGGACCCAAAATGAACTTAGTGTCAAATAAATACCTAAAGTGGACCCATTGTCTCAAATAAGGACCCGAAGTTGACCAATTTTCTCAAATAAGGACTCGAAATAAATTTTGTGTCAGATAAAGACCTAAAGTGGACCTATTGTCTCAAATAAGGACCTCAATTCCAAATAAGAACTTGAGCTTACTAGTCAGCCAAATATTCGCCGGCTATCAAGCATGTGACATTTCCGACGACCGGAGTTTGGGCAATTTTGTCCAAAAAAAATCATTATAGTTATCTTAGACCCCATTTGTTTTGCAAAAAAATTATGATTTGGACAAGATTTTCTCTAAAATCATTTCTTTTATCACTTAAAATAATTAGTCAATAGAGCATATTTTTATTATCGCAAATAATTTATATTTAAATATTTTTTTGTTTTGAATAATAAAATATTTTCATTCATTCATTTTTATAAAAGATATAAATATTTTTCTTGTGATTATTTTGAAGAAAACATTTTTTTTAATCATTCACAATCCGCAAAATAAATGGAGCTTTTATTTTTGTGACTTCAGATCATGTAGGCTACCTTAGAGTCTAAAAGCACAAGCCTACCAACTACCAATTATCGTCCTAAATCACATCTCGTGTGCTACTCTCGTGAGTATACACGGTCTTTCTTCTATCACACAGGCCATTTGAAAACGGGCATGGTCAGACTCTGAGTAGTCCTCGTGGATTCCTCAAGAGACATATTCATAACTTAGCCATGGAGGTTAACATTTGAAGGAGAAAGTTCCAAGAGAGGACTTGTCTTTCCCCTTTTCAACTTATGTGACAATAAATGAAATTGATAAGAATGATCATGACTCTTACCTAACCATTAGCTGAAAAAAATTAAACTTAATTGCTTTAAACTTGCAGGACTCACGGCTAAGGGATTTCTAAAGGCTAAACATCTTCAGTTTGTAGCGGGTAGCCGAATGTTTAACTTACGATTTTTAGTTATTGGAATTACTAGTGAGACTCTCCCCGCAATAATATAGCTAAATCCCAAAATAAACAATTTCTCTCTCTAGGTTAGCACATAGAGCAAGACCCGCTCAGACCCCAATCAATTTAAAAAAAAAAAAATAGTTATTTAATCATCAGCAAGTCTTTGCAAGGCTATTTATGCATAGTGCCTGAATCAACCTGCTTATCGTTGATGTCTTCAAACTAGCAGGCTGAAAAGGGAAAAGTACAAAAAAAAAAAAAAAGGTCCTAAATATATGGCAGTAATATCAATTTAGTTTTAAACCTTTTGATCGGATCAAATTAATCATAAATTTTATCACGTTAATGCCAATTCAATCCTTTCGGAAAATTTTCATCGACCGGTGCTAACATGGCCAGTTGTCCGACCAACGCTGACATATCAATTTTTCAATAATTTTTTTAATTTTTTTTTCCAATTTTTTTTTTTGTTAATTTTTTCTTTTTTCTCTTCTTTCTCCTTGGGCTTCTTCTCCCTGTAGTGGCCGATGAAGCTCCAACTAGGCTCTTCAACCACTGGGCGAGGGCTGTGAATCCCTTGCCGATCACAAAAGAGGGTCACGACCCTCGCTTGGCCTCACTCGAGGCCGTAGGCCTCGGCCTTCGCCCGAGGCAAGACCATGGCGAGGTTGGTCTCGCCCAAATCTAGGCAAAGCCGCCTTGCTTGTGGCCTTAGGCGAGGACCGCGACCCTCTTTGACAGCTGATAAACCTTGTTGGAGCCTCGCCAGCCATTGTAAGGAGAAGAAGCCCAAGGAGGAAGAAGAGAAAAAAGAAAAAGAAAAAGTAATAAAAAATAAAAAAAAGTTTCAAAAAAATAAAAAATTTATTTGAAAATTATCACCTCAACATTGGTCGGATGCCTAGTGAAAATTGGCTAGAATGACTGAATTGGTGCAAATATGAAAATGTTTATGACTAAATTGGTTCCATCAAAGAATTTAGGATTGAATTGGTACCAATATATATATATATCTTTTTTGGTACTTTTCCCCTAATGGCAATGGTCATATTGATCACTTATTAACGCAAGAGTCATGCTAAAGATATCACAAGTACTAGGCATAAAATAAGCGGATCATATTCAAACAATCAATTGAAATCTTGCACATCACTTTGTAAATCAATTCTTTCAGATTTAGTCTTAGTACCTCTAATACTACATACTAGCCTTAGCATCTCCAACAATATTTTTGATAAAAATTCGGTCAACTAACAAATCATCTCTTTATATATCCGTTTGATTCCCTATGTGTTCTTCTTAATAAGCATCCTAAAGCATTCGCTTGTGTATTAACTATTTACATCGTAATGATGAGCTAAGCTAGTTGTTGATCGACAATTTCTAATGAATTTGGTTTAATTACTAATAGTACGAACTGCAATATCTTTCCTTGACAGTTATTATCCGGTCACATAATCTATTGAAGCAATCCTGAGATGATAGTTCTCATGTGCAAAATTTGGACCAGAATGAAAACTATTGCCTTCACATAAGGTATTGTCATATTCCTATACGATTTGGGTTTACCTATGAGATTATGCACATGTGGTCTGGTTAACATTTCTTGTGTTAGTCATCATACCTTTTATGTTCTTACTCATAGATCACTTTTTGATCAAAACTCAACTTGATTGTCCCGGGCAGGGTTTCAAAGGGACGCATCAATGGAAGAATGCAAACCGCAAGTCTTAAATATTTGGGCGAATCATGGCCAGTGAAACTCATGTACTACCCTCAAAATGGCTTGAAAAAGCTCTTTGCTGGTCAGGCCGCATTTCAGGGAGGAACTTCTCTAAAGGAAGGAGATGTATGTGTGTTCGAACTTGTTGGAATTGATAATATTGAACTCAAAGTCTCCATTTTTTTTTTCTGATATACCAATTATGTAGACTTTCACATATTAATGAGTAATTTCGGAGTCTGTGATAGCACAGTCGAAGCCGGTGATAGATATATCAATGGAAAAAGAATAGAAAATGAGATAAAATGAACGGTTAAATTACTTCTTTTTCTCAAGGAGCAATCAAGTGTATAAATAATCACGCTATTGTCCCATTATCTAATGATGGTATGTTCTTAAGATAACATATTTTTGGGGACCGTCCTTTTAAAGATAATATTGTAGATAAGCACCGCTAAATTAGACCACCCAAAGAGACAGTTAATTGACATTATGATTTATTTCTGTGACCATTAACTAGGATGCCCATCTAAATTTGTGCCTAACTATGATTTCTGTGATCATTAACATGGGGTTGGGAAATTAGTATATGCCATACCAAGCGAAAATTACATGGTTTCATCGTCGAAAAAGGGTGGCTGAAATTCACGAAGCATTACTCATTGGTTATGGTCACCTAATAATTTTCAAATACAAAGTGAACTCTACTTTTTGCATAATAATATTCAATAAGAGTGCTTCAGAAATGGATTATTCGCCAATCAGCAGCAAAGTATCAAACCTCGGGAGCAAATTTCTCTCAACTAAAACGGAAGATGTCGTAGAAGCAGATGATCTGGAGTAAAAAACTAATCAATTTTTCTCGAGCTCCGAGTCGATTCAATTTCAAGAGCAAGAGGCGAGCAAAGTATAATTCATTTGAAAGCACATGTAATTACATTTGCTGCTCCTTGAAGCCCTCCGTCTTTTGTCCTTTTTGAAATTCCTTCAACATAATGGCTCATCCTCATCCTCATTCTCGTCCTTGCCGGAGAGAAGACGGAGTTGTTGCCGAGCAAGAGACTCCTCCAAGTAGCAGCCTGCCCTTCTTCATACTCTCCGATACGCTAATTTGCTAGCTCAGTAGCTTTAATCAACCCAAGGGCTTCCATGGTTGTCCTATTCTTGCCATAACCATGAACCCTGGAATTTTATGCATATGCACTCTTCCTGGAAACTAACATTTGCTCATTTCATTGGCAAAACATGAAAATCGCCGCGTTCCAAGAGAAATCGTCCCCGTATGGCTTGTGACTAAGGGAACCAGATACTTGCCCGCCTCTCCCATCCTCATGTATCCTTCAATAATCGTTTTCCCAGTGAAGTTATTCCTCAAGAGGCATATCGTCAAACAATCACCGTGCAATATCCATTTGACCGCACATGGTGTAAAGCTGACGGAAGAAGGTTTGCGAGCGTGATGGTGCAGTTGAAGAGACCAATTGCCTTCTCTTGAAAAAGCACGCAGGAACAAAGCATAAGGAGGCCGTCACAACCGCCCGCAAAGCAGGACAGACCATGGCAACTAGCTGAATGTCTTAACTCTCGACGATGAGTGGCAGTGACAGAGGTGAAATCTAGAGCTGGAACGGCGAATGCCAAACTGAATAAGTGTCGGATCTCTCTCTCTCTCTCTCTCTCTCTCTCTCTCTCTCTCTCTGTCTCTGTGGCGTTTCATCAAACGTGTGATTACCACAATGAGGACGTAAGAACAGAGCAACCGCGCGGGACAGAGGTAGGAACTTTGCGATAGGAGTTGAAATTCAAACTTCTCAATCAGAACAAACGGCGACGAGGATGCATCAACGGAGAAAACCCGGAAACGGAGCGTCGGCGTGACGACGAGATCGTCGCAACGCCCGGGCGCCAAGTCACAACAGAGGATCGGAAGACGGCGTGAGATTTCAGCCACCGCTATCCCTTCGGAACCTCTGGCAAGCTTCTCAGGCTTCTAATCTCGAAACCATTTGCTTTGTCGATTGCTTGAATCCACTGAACGATGACGACGCTCGGCAACGATGGAAAATCCAGCTATGGAATCGCCGGGGCAGAGATAATTTCTACTAACGGGTTGTTTCTTTTTATATGGTAAAAAAGTGGTTCGTATTAGCTAATAAGATTAGGCAAGTGGATGAATGAATTCTAACATGATTAACCCATTGCTAATTGATTGGCCATTGATGTGGCAATGAAGCAAATCCTCTGTCATATGACAAAGATGGTAAATAGGTAAATACATAATTTTCTCACAATTTGCCACCTCAGCATAACTACCTAAAAAACACCATCCTCTAAGCATCTCCCATTTGCTTTCTTTTTTCTCATCCAAATATGTGAAAGTTGTCGTTTAATTCCAGTTTTTCAATTCAATTTTGAAATTGTATCTGACGTTGGAAATAATTCCTCCATCCACCATTTGATTTCCACCCTCATAAAATTCAAAATCTTAGAATCATAATCCACAAAGTTCATTTTTTGCGGAAGATTTTCTTACACTGATACTTCAAAGATGATGTTAGATAGCCGGAATTCAATTCTGCTCCTTTAAATTTTCTCTCTCTGTTTGCTTTTCCAGTTAAACTCGTGGAAATTGCACGAGTTGCACCTGCTTTGTTCTGTTTAAGCACATTGGATGAATATTGATCTCATTAGTAAATCTGAAAGAATTTTTTCTTTCCTACATCTGACGGGTCTGCATATGTAGACGTAACATTTACTATTCTACTTAAATAGGAGCTGGACTTCCGTTGAAAAGGTGGATCTTAGGAGAAAATATTCAGTGGTTAGCAACTACCACATCATCGGTTGACCTAGCGTATATGCTCCACTGAAAAAGCGACATATGTCCTGTGACTTGGAATATGTAGGAATTGAAAAATTAAAACCGAAAGGGCTCAGATGCTCTTTTCTATCTCCTCTGGCAAGCCACTGACACAAGGAATAATAAATGCATTGTCCATACTCAAAAGCCTCTCTCTCGAGAAAATATTCAATGGTTAGCAACTACCATGTCATTAGCTGACCTAGCGTATATGCTCTACTTTGATTCCAACTTCGACAACTCAAGTCAATAGCCTAAAGCTGCCAACCAAATTATTTTTGGAGACTGCGAGTAACAACCCTTGAAAAATTGAAAAGATGAGAGAGAGGGTTTTGAGCAGGGACAATGCATTTATTATTCCTTGTGTCAGTGGCTTGCCAGAAGAGAGAGAAAAGAGGTCCGAGCCCTTTCGGTTTCAATTTTTCAATTCCTACATATTCCAGGTCACCGGACATATGTCACTTTTTCAGTGGAGCATATACGCCAGGTCAGCTGATGACGTGGTAGTTGCTAACCACTGAATATTTTCTCGGATTTTAGGGATTGTGATGGTGTATCTCCATTACTTTCAAATATTGTAATGGTTATTGTTTCCCGAATTGTACGACCATCCACTATTTAAGCACAAAAAAATTAGTTTAAACAGCTTAGAAGTCTTATTATAGAAAGTTGGAGCTGATCAAGTAATTTCAAGTCCAAATGGATTTTAAATTGACATAGATCAACTGCCCATGAAAATATTTGTTGACACGATTGAAGTGACTCTGCAATTAGCATTTCTTGTGTTTGTCATCATTTGTTGATAAAAAATCAACTCTGCAGGCACTCCTTGGCGGTTTTGAAGGGAACACATCAATGGAAGCATGCAAATCACGGCTTTTAAATATTCGGACTGATACTACCCACAACGTCGCTCGGGAAAGCTCTCCGCTAGTCAAGCCGCATTCCAAAGGGGAACTTCTCTAAAGGACTGTATTCAGGGTTGTTAGTTTTGATACTATTGAACTCAAAGTTTCCATTTTCAAAAGGAATGTCAAGACTTAGATGTAAAGTTTGGTATGCCTACAAAAAAATCTCTTCTTCCCTATATTTTGTTTGGTAAATCAGATCAAAGAAAGCAAAACTCTCTGATGCAAGTAATTGAATGGTGTTGCATTTCCTGATGTTTTTCGGAGAGTAGTGAACATTACATCTAGACATTGCATCTTCCAACATACCAGGTACGTGTGTGACTAATTTCCCACTCTTTGTGCATTGCGTCTTCATTCGACAAATAAAAGGTCAAAAGCAATCCTCATCAACGCCAATATGGAGAGTTGATCAACAACAAAGACTCTAGCATATTCCTTGAAATTGAATTAAGGATAAATCTTGCAAGCCATCGATAACACAAGGAAGTTTCGATGGCTAATCTTCACCTTTTCGCCTCACAAAATGGATGAATGACATCAACAGAACAATAATGAATCTTAGACTAAGTATAAAACTGGACCGCCATAAAATTTCTAGAACTCATCGTCAGCAGGTATCCCAATGTTCCTTGCCTCGGTGCTTTTAAAATTAAGTAATAGCACCATCTGTCAGTGAACTTGCTCGTGACCCCCCGTGTAAATCATTAGCAGTCGAACTGTTTAGCAGGTTCTATGAGTCAGGCACAGCTGGATCAAAAGAAACAGGGCTGCTCGCCTTGCCGTTTTTGTTGATGAGATTGCTGAAGAGGCCATTGTCCGCTCCATAGATGTGCCCATCTTGGACTGTTTTGTCTCCAAGCATATCCTGTTCTCCTTTGTTGCGGGAGTTACTAGAGGGACTCTCTCAGCAATAATCAAGCCATAACCTTTAAGACCGGGTACTTAATCTGCTTCATGGTTCTGACTTCCAGGTCACGCAACATCCGCAGTATTAGTCAATATGTTAAGCACCGATACAAATGCTTTAAAAAGATTAACGATGGAGTGATTCTTTAGAGTAATTTAGATCATTTCTTTCTAAGACGAGAACTTGAAGCTCCGCTTTAGTCACCAGCTTCATCTAGTAGTCCTATAAAATGTTGTACAATCTCTGAAACAGTTGCCTCTCACATTAGTATAGTTTCTGACTTAAGGGAAAAATACCCGAGCACCAATTCCATACTACCTGTAGTCAACGGGCAAACCAAGCTCTACATTTGCTTCCAAGGTATCACGCCTATCGTCCTGCGTGTTATAGGCACGTAATATGTGCCTTAAACCTATTCCTCTTCCTTTGTGCCCTCGGAGGTAGACCACATGCCCCTGCTGCCGCTTCTATCTGTTACATCGCAAGTGCAAGCTGGTTGCTGCAGTGGCATCTAGCAGATCCAGATATGTCTCCTGGGATGCATCCCGAGTGTACCCTAACGAGGCCATCCCAATCATCTCCAATGTTGCCCTGTTCAGATGATAAACAATAAAGTAAGAATCACATGATGGGAAATATTGCTGTCTGTAAGAGGACTTAAAATAGGAAAAACTAAGATACTGCTTTTAATCAAAATCACGGCATTCCTATATCAATTGCAGACACATATAGGAACTATAAGAAAGACTTATTGTTCCCAGCAGTTCACTAATATCCTAAAAATCATTTCTCCTAATGTTAACTTTCCTGTCCAGACAACATTGTTATCCAAGTAAGATAAATTTGGTACTCCAAATTATGATTGGCACATGATTAGACATTTTTTTTACATGCTTCAAAATACATTTGACGGAGTTCCACCCAAAAGATATCATCAATTTTTCAGTGGTGTGATTATTCAACTCTAGAGCTTGACAGCTGTTCTAGCAAAATCATTGTCAAACAAAATCATGCGATGGAAGTACATGAGATGAAGTGAAAATATAAGTTGAGTTGAAAAATTGGACTGCTACAAACAAGATCTTCAAAGTTTACAATTAATCCATACAAAACTCTGCTCATCAGTTTCTAAATTCTTAAAGCAGTTTTAGCAATTAACTCATAATTTATCTCAACTTGACCATTGCATTTTGCTCGATTCCATCTAATATCGACCTATAGCAATGGGCTATAAAAGGCCCGACATTGTTGGTAATCTTGCAGCAGCAGCACATTTAACTCATTTATCTTTTTTCTGGCAGTACCCATAAATTCATATGAGCAGTGAAACTTTCTTAATCACACAGTATAAGAAGCTCCTCAATATACAAGTCAGAAAACAATCTAGATGTTCTATCCCTATTTCCTGGTGATACTGCCGAGAATACACTTCAAACTCTGCCTCAGTTAGTGGTCAACTGACATTCAGACATGAGTTTTGAAGGAGGTAAATACAAGAAAATGTACATAAAAGTAACTGTGGTCACAGGCTCATTGACATAATTTGGCAAGAATCCTGGCCATTTATAACCATGTACTAATCTAACGACACCACACAAAAAATAAAAAACAAAAAAAACAAAATAAAATTGAGAGAAACGACTCTTCAGAACCCAAAATCATTGATCTTCATGGTGTTGACGAGCGGAATAACAACCACAAGCTTAAAGCATAAACTAAACTTGAGACATCAACAGACCAAAATAGCTTATGCTTCTCTCCCTTTTGCTATGCAAAACAACAGCCCAACGGTAACCCATAAGAGACTCTTTTTTCCCACCCCACCCAGGGTTCCAAGGTTTCTACTCTTCATTTATCCACTCCCAAAAATGGGAGATGCCGCTGCAACAACATCTTGGCCGAAAAAGCCGATACTTAAGAAGTGAAAGTTGCAGCTGAAATTTGATTCATTTGGGGCTACATGTCCTTAAAAAGTATTTGCATTGGATTGCTGGGAAGAGAATACATACCTGATTAGATCAGCAATAAATACAATCCTCAAGCTCTCCTGCCGTGCAAGCTCGCGAAACTTTACGTAATCTTGCCATGGAGCCATCATCACCCACTACCTCACAGAGAGAACTGCCACAGGTTAGCGAACACAACAAGGTCGACAGAAGCCTCTGTATGCCCAGCTCTTTTGAGGACACCACCCTCCCTGTACTTCAATGGGAAAACATGTCCCGGCCTGTTGAAATCTTCAGGTTTTGGAATCTCTAGACGCAAGAGCCAAAGCTGTCGCCGCCCTGTCAAGCATTGATACGCTTGTAGTCGTCCCATGCTCTGCATCCTACAACAATATTGCTTAACTACCGTCCATTACAAGGTAAGAGAAGAGATGATTAAAGAAAATAACTAAGATGATCGAAGGCTATTAGGAAATCAAGAATTCGAGAAAACAAAATGGTTCTACTGAATTATAAAAGAAAGCGCACGTTATCTATCATTGCTTTGCAAAACTGATTATTCCTACCTGAAGGAACCGGTACCAGTCAATCATCTTCAACTAAGTTTTGAGGAAAATAAAAAATACTCAAGGATTGAAAAATAGATTTAGGGGGATAAAAGCACATGCCGCTGTCACGGTGAATGCAGTCCAAAGCTTGTCTTCATCCTCCCTCTGATGCACCATCAGAGGAAGTTGCAAACGCTCCAAATCTTCCCCCTTTCATGCTCGCACAAACAATCCCAAAGCGCCAGACTTCACTACGAAATCTGGAACCCGAAGCGTCTCACTCTCCGGTACCACCGCAGTTAGATCAGACGAAAGACCAATTCGCGAAGAAGGGTCGGCCGGAAGCAGCAGAATTGGAGGATTGCGAGTATCGGCAACCTCGGCATGGAACAAGGCCGCTCGGATCTTCGCCATGAAGGTCGAACGCCGACTGGAGTTTGGATTTGGGGCTTTTTCGGGCCGTCGACAAAAGCCCTGAATTCGAAACGATCGGGCACTGGCATTGTCAATCTGTGGGGAATTTTTCAGCAGAAAAGGCAAGCGTTTGATCAAGGTCGCTTTTTGGAGAGTCTTTATCCGATAGAGATTAAAATCTGAGGAGACAATAAAAGAGCAATTTCTCCAGTGATATCAACTTGGACCATCTTCTCCCTTGACGACGAGGAGTCTCCACTTTAGAATTAATTTTTTTTTTTTAAAAGATTGATGATTAAAAGAAAATTTCTACTGTGCCCCAAAAAATTAACAACAAATAGGATGCCTCGAGAACACAAGCAAGGCAAGTAGCACAAAACCCCCTCCCCCTCCTCCTCCTTCACTGACCCCTGTGACACGACCGTACATGGCTCGCGGTCGCCATCGCCGGAGAGAAGATGGAGGCGTCGACCCAGATGGCGCGGCCGGACCTCGTCTCGAGAGCCCTCACTTCTTCAAGATCATTCTCTCCGACACCCTCGAATCTGGGAAGCTCGTAAGTTCCCGCTTTTTCGCAGCGATGTTTCCGTCATGGTTTATAACTGTCGCCCCTCGTGCTGCTGTTTACATTCAATCTGGGGATCTTTCCATGCGTTTGGCTTTGAGTAATCCTTTTGATTCTTGCGGAAAGAGAGAAAAAACGAATACTCTGTAGAAAAAAAGTGTTCATTTTGAATGATTCTAGATAAAAATCAGATCTTTTTATTGGAATTGAGGATTGGTTGGCTGAAAATAGTGTGGACGAAGGTGTTGGGTCTCTCTAGTGCTCTTCCTTTTTTCCTTGCGCTGTCGATCTAATTTTGATGAATTTTAGTCCTGGAAGTGTAACTTTTGAGTTTTCTGAATAGGGAATTCCGAAAAAGTTCTTAAGAAGATATGGAAAGGATCTCTCGAGCTTGGTGCTACTTGAGGTTCTGGGCAATTCGACCTGGAGTATGGGAGTAGAAAAACTTAACAACAGCACGGTTTGGTTGTGGGAAGGGTGGCGAGAATTTATGCAGCATTACTCCATTGGTCCCGGTCACCTCGTAGTTTTCAAATATAAAGGGAACTCCACTTTTCGTGTGATGATATTCGATAGGAGTGCTTCGGAGATCGATTATTCGTTGAACAGCATATCAAACCTCGGGAGTGGATTTATCTCGCCAAAGAGGGAGGATGTCATAGAAGTTGAAGATTCGGAGGATTTTGCTCATTGTCAGAAGAAGAGGGTCGACCCACATTCATCATGTTCTCAGCCGAGTCCAAGCTGCTCGTCACCAGATCTCGAAGGTGTGACTTGTCATTTTATAAGTCACGTTTCTTCTTACATCACTCTCTCCTTTGTTAGATCTTTTTCAAGTACTTGAGAACTTTTTGATAAGCTTGTTTATGTTGACTGATAGCATAATGGATTCGGTAATGCTTATTGTGGTTAAGTAGTTACAACTTCTAAGGCGAAGGAAGTGAATTTTGCGTTTGGTCAACTTATCTAAATCTTGATTTCCATGTCAGTATTAACTTCCATTCTGTGCTAAATCTTTTCATGGTAAATGAATCAACTAATGAAAACTTCAGACTGGCATCATATAAGCATTTCATTTTTTTTAAAGAACAGAAGGGATCGGACAATCTAGGTGCAGAGCTAGCCATCCTGAGCCGAATTTTGGTGGTCCTATGAGTTCGTGGCCTCTCCGTAGTTTTGAATTGGCCTGCGAATTTGACTCGGAGTATCCTTTTTTCAAGGTGGTGATGCGGCCATCTTATATTGAACAACATGTAGTGGTAAGATCGAGAGTTTAATTCACTTAGTAGTTTGACTTCTTTCCTAAGCTGGTTGGATTTCTTTAGGAAACTGCATAGCGTTTTCCTTGGATCTGTTCATTCCCATTTGTTTAAAAAGGCAAAGATCCTCTACCCCTCGTGCCAATTCTAAGAGCAGAGACTTTGACATCTTGACTTTTGTCCTGTTAAGACTGTTGATGAGAGTTACTAAAACTACCATGTCAATCTACATTTTGCTTGCTTGCTTGAATAAAGGGATGCTTCCCCAGTCTTTCTTTATAAATCACGGGTTGTTCAAATATGCGTGTGGGCAGAATGTTCCTCGTTGGTTCATCAGGCAGCACATTCAGCAAATCAAGGAAATCGCGATTCTCAGGCATTCAAACAGAACATGGCCGGTGAAGCTTAGGAATTATCCAAGTGGGTTGACGCATTTTTCTTCTGGTTGGATTGCATTCGTGAGAGGAACCCACTTGCGTGTCGGAAATGTTTGCGTGTTCGAGCTAATTGATAGAGATGATATTGTGTTCAGAGTCTACATTTTCAGCAGTGCAGGTGGAAACTTGATTTACGTTATTTATAGTAAAACTTTAGGCTGGTTATGGCATGACATGACTTATATGCTAAAGATCTTCATAGTCAATCAAAGAAACATTCACACTGATAATGTCTTTTAAAGTTCTCATTTTAATTCCAGGCAGGAACAAACAGTCTAAATGCAGAATGAACCGTTCTGAGCCAGTGTTTTGTGATCCTACTCCTTCGAGGCCTCTCACTACTCCTGAATTAGCCGGTGAATTTGATTTGGAGCATCCCTTCTTCAAACTGGTGATACAACAGTCTCATTTTAATAAAATGGTACGATCTCGAGCCTGATCCATCACTGCCATATCTCTTGTTCAATTATGATCTCTATCTAATCTCGCATCAATATTGTGTTTTCTTGATTTGGTTTGTATTGGGAACCATATGAAATGATTTTTCTTGGAGTGATCGTGGGACATCCCAATGGTGGAGTAACGCGGAATCAGGAAAAAAGAAGAAGAAAGAACAGTAGTAAAGACAGTAATTAGGTGGGGACTATCCATTCACTTGGATATCCTCGACAAGCTGCTCCATCACTATCTTAGTGAAAAGATAGACAGTCACTTGAACTGCGTACTAACCTAAAATACAATTAATGGCAGTAATTTGTTTGAAAATGCTTTACATTGTGGGTTAAGATCAATGGCTTTCATGAGCCTCTTAAGATTGTTGACTAAAGCTGACCTTGTGTGCTGTCTTTCCAAGGGCGCATGCTTACATTATTGTCCTTCTTTCGGCATACATTGGTTGTTCAAATGTCTACCCATGTGCAGTATGTTCCCGGTCAATTTGCCAGGCAACATATTAAAAAAAACAAGAAAGAGGGAACTCTTAGGTATTCAGACAGGTCGTGGCCAGTGAAGCTCTCAAGATATACGCGGGAAATCCGAGTGTTCTTCTCTGCTGGTTGGACAGCATTTGCAAGAGAAACTCATTTGTGTGTAGGAAATGTCTGTGTGTTTGAGCTCATTGATAGGGATGATGTTGTGTTCAAAGTCTCCATCTTCAGCAGTGGTGGTAAGGATCAGATTCACATTGATTGAGATGTCCATCGGACGTGTTACTCTAGACTGTTCACAGCGGCAATATGAATTCAAGATATCTAATTATGCCTCCTTTATTCAGCTTGTGCGAATTGATGAAAATGAGACCCTTTTTTGTTCATGTTTTATTGTTTCTTGGTGCTAGTTTTGGTTCTATATTTTCATTTTGGCAAGAGTCTCTCAAATTTGGCGCTTCTTTAAGGTTTCTGGTTGCTTAACTTCCCTAAAGGGTTTAATATGTATTTTCTTAACGTCCTAACATTTTGTGTTTAACCAAAGCTTTTGCAAGAAAGTGAAAAATACAAAGAAAGCAGTCCATGCGTTTACTTTTTACGGCTAAATGAAAAAATAATATATATATATATATATATATATATATATATATATATATATATATATATATATATATATATATATTGTTAGGAAGTTGTATGGTGAAGCACTTGATTGTACGCGACATATTGCTAATCGAATTATATTTCCAACTCGAAGCTATTTTGAGTTGGAGGCAATGGCCCTACCACTCTATTTAAGCCTTATTTGCTATAAATGAATGTACTGATTTTTGTTTACTATGTTAAGAATTCAAAGATTGATTTTAAGTGATGCTGATACTTGAATATTTTGGTCTATGTATATGTCGAGACTCGTTTCTTGACAGAAAATAAATAAATTAGATTAGCGTCTTTAGTACCTTAATTGCATGTAGAGATTAGGAGCATTTAACTCCATTAGTAATTAGGCATCAATTTGTCTATAAATTAAGAATTGACTTTTAGATTGATTCTTTTGTCAAACTTATAGAAAAAGTCAGCTCTAAACGTAAAAAAAAATGGCGTATAGGTGTCGATATTAGTCCTTTAAATTTCAAATTTTCATACAAATGGCAGAAGGTCGAGTTTTCGGTTAAATGGAAGAATTTAACCAGACTCAAAATAGAAATTGGAATTTCCTTAGTTTCTAAAATTTTTTAGGCATTTGATTTAGAGACGGTGAAAGAGACATTGGATTCAATTAAAGAAATTTTAATCTATGAAACCGGTCAATCATTTAGAGCATGACACTAGGCACCTTAAGATTTGAGTTACTTATTAAACTCACCCCTACTAGTGATCAAACAAAAACGCAAAAGGAAAAATCTCATAAGACTGAATCTAGGAAAAATCCCTTTCCTTCTCTTTCGTTGTCGGACGTCCTCCATCGTCACCAGCGATCACCTCCCCACCGATGGCGAGAATTCCTCTGTCTTGCCCTGTTTTACCGTTAGTGCATGAGAGAAGTTTGAGCCTTCGTTCGGGGCCTTTTCGCCCGCGAAAAACACCTCATGACCTCTTGCTCCTTCTCGGTTTCTCCTTTCACCGTCGCCGCCTCCTTCATCTCGACATCTTTGCCTGCGCTGTTGTTAGGATAGTGTTCTCTCTAGTCAAATGGTTCCTGTTCGGCAGCGGAACTTCATGCGACGATGGCTTGGGCTTGGACAATAGTTGGCGTCAGCTTCATCCGAGGACGGAGTTTTCCAGCTGCGGTACCTATGGTCGGCGAGCAACGGCAAGAGCCTGCGTGGCTTTGAGGATGATGGGGACATTCGTGCCCTCCATTACCATCGGACCATATTCGAGACAATCTCGCTGTCCGTGCGTCCGATAAGCTCAAGCTGTCGTTCTAAGCTTATTCATCAGCATGAATCACCAGAGACGGGTTTCTGAGGCCACGATTCTTCATTTGATCCTCGCTCGTGTCGAGAAATTCCATCTTCAAGGTGAGTTATTCCATGCTCTGTCTTTTCATAGTTCTGTGGCTGAGGATATAGAAACACGATCTGAATGAAAACTGACTCTAAACGAGTGTTTGTTAGTGGGGTGTACGTTCTTTGATAAGCTAATCACAGTCAGGGCACGAGACTCTGTTTTGTTGTTACAGTTAAGCTTACCCATCGAAATGCTAGCCAACTGTTTGTGAAAATGCTCCAACGAAGTTGCGAAATATCAGGAAAAGCCGCTTGAATCTGTAGATGCGGATGCTCATCACACGTTTAAACCACAGTGGCATCTTCAATTCATTTATACTACCCTTATTTCGTGAAATTTGAATCTAAGACGGAGAGTAACTCGTGTGTTGTTTTGTTTTGTGCATTGTTCTCATGGTGAATACTGGCGAGGAAATGAACGTCAGACTCTTGATGAACGCTGATTTCTTACGATCCTAGACTTAACTTTACTAGGTATGTTCCATTTTGTATGCTACGCAATAAGCATCATTGTGGAGTTATAATCGAGGATGGGTGGTGGCCCATGGCGGCGGTTTGGTGATGAATGTAGGTGGCTGAGGGTGAAGAATATATGTCAAAGATTTGAGGCTTTGGTATATTGATATTTAAGGTAGCTCTAAAGTTCATGTTGTGGATATGATTAAAATCTGGTGCATTTAAGATTTCATGGAGTTCTGGGAAAAATGAAAGAACTTAAAAAAAAAAAAAAAAAACCAAAAAAAAGAAGAGAGAGCGAGAGAGAATAATTATTAGGAGCCACCACCGCCTGCGGTGGCTCAGTTGGATAAATGCTCCCATGATGTTCACCAAGGACGGAGGAGTTTGAATCCTGCTAGCCGCACGGGATCTTAAGCGCGACGTCGGGGTGGTGGGTCATCCGCTAGCGTCGCCCTAGGGTTTTACCCGCTGGCTACCAGCTATACGAGGTTCCCTGGGTATAAAAAAAAAAAAAAAAAATTATTAGGGGCCTAACTTGTTCATAATTAAAAAGGGCTAATCTGATGAGCCCAAGAATCATGAGGCCAGGTTTAGTCCACATTAGCTGCTCCATCACTATCTTAGTGAAAAGATAGAGTGTCACTTGAATTGAGTACTAACCTAAAATACAATTAATGGCAGTAATTTGTTTGAAAATGCTTTACTTTGCGGGTTAAGATCAATGGCTTTCATGAGCCTCTTAAGACTGTTGACTAAAGCTGGCCTTTTGTGCTTTCTTTCCAGGGGCGCATGCTTACATTATTGTCCTTCTTTCCGCATACATTGGTTGTTCAAACGTCTACCCATGTGCAGCATGTTCCCGGTCAATTTGCCAGGCAACATATTCAAGAAAACAAGAAAGAGGGAACTGTTAGGTATTCAAACAGGTCTTGGCCGGTGAAGCTCTCAAAATATACGCGGGAAATCCGAGTGTTCGTCTCTGCTGGTTGGACAGCATTTGCAAGAGAAACTCATTTGTGTGTAGGAAATATTTTCGTGTTTGAGCTCATTGAGAGACTATTTCGCGAGAAGTTGTGGGGTTGAACACTGCATGTGTTATTTGATGTAATTGGGGCTCGAGTAACATTGAGTGTATTTGAGTGACTCGAATGTGTAATATCCATCGTATCGCTTGATTTATAGTAAAATTCATCGCTGCCCTCCCATGGACGTAAGTCACTACGACCGAATCACATAAATTTAGTGTCCAATTTATTTTCTTGTTTTGTCTATTTTATTATTTGATTGCTCGCTTTTTGCAACATATGCAGACCACAACTCCTAAATATTCGAACGGATAATGGCCAGTGTATTTCCCACAAATGGCTCGGAAAATTTCACTGCGAATTGGGCCGCATTTCAAAGAAGAAACTTCTCTAAAGGAAGGAGACTTCTGTACTCTAGGAATGTCAAGAATGTCAAGACTTGGTTGTCAACTTTGGTAGGTCTAGAGTAAAATCTCTGCTTCACTATGTTTTGTTTAATTTATCGGATCAAAGAAAGCAAAACTTTCGACTGCAACTAACTTAACATTGATGTATTTCCTGATATTTTGGGAGAGTAGTGAACATTACACAGGGAAATTCCATATTCCAAAATTCCAGGTACATGCGTGCCTCATTGCCAACCGCCTTGCATATTGCATCTTTATTCAACAAAGTAATCGAACTCATGGTTAGCATGGGATCGATAAAATAAAATGTCGAAAGGAATCGTTATCTATTGCCCCATGGAGAGTTTATTTATAACAGACTTTAGTATCTTCCTTAGAGTAATATCTGTCACAATTGAGGTGGCCACAGGAGGAAAGAAAGAATGTCCTGCACCAACTCTGTGGTCATGAAATATGGGGAGGTCTCTAGAGATTAATGCACAGATTCGCGGAAAGGTGTATTAAGGATAATTCTTGCCATCCATCAATAACACAAAAAGAAGTTTCAATTAGAGGGCTAGTCTTTCACCTTTTCGCCTGACAAAATGGATGAATGACATTGCCAGAAAAATAATTATAAAACTGAACCGCAACAAAATTTCCAAAACTCATGGTCAGCAGGTGTCCAATGTTCTTGACCATAGGGCTTTGAAACATAAAGTAGTAACACCGCCAATGAATTTGCTTGTTTCACCCAAATTAATCATTAGCAGTCAAACCATCCAGCAGTGCCTATGAGTCAGACAGCCAGATCAGAAGAAACAGAACTGCTCAGTTTCCCCTTTTTGCTGATGAGATTGCCCGCTCCAGAGATGTGCCCCATCTTGGAGCATTTTGTCTCAAAGTATCTCTTGTTCTCCTTTATTATGGGAGTTACTGAAGGGACTCTAAGCAATAATCAAGCCATAACCTTCAAGTCCCACATACTTCATCAGCCTCATAGTTCTGATTCCCAGGTCACGCCACATCTGCAGCACTGGTCAATATGTTAAGCACTTAAACAAATGCGTCAAATGCTATAAAAAGATTAATGATGGAGTGATTCATTAGAGTAATTAGATCTTGTTTTTTTAAGATGAGAACCTGAAGGTCTGCTTTGGCCACCAGCTTCCTCTAGTTGTCCTACAAAATGATGTACAATCTCTCCAACAGTTGCCTCTCACATCACTATAGTTTCTGACTTAAAGAAGAAATACCTGAGCACCAATTCCATACTCTCTATGGTCAACGGCAATCCAAGCTCCACATTTGCTTCCATGGTATCATGCCTATCGTCTTTCATGTTATAGGCATGTGATATGTGCCTTAAACCTGCTCCTCTTCCTTCATGCCCTCGGAGGTAGAGCAGCACACTGCTTCCAGCCACTTCTTTCTGCTGCATCCCGTGTGTGCCCTCACAAGGACATCTTGATCATCTCGAATGTTTCCCTGGTCAGATGATAGATAATGAATTATGAATCAAATGATGGGAAATATTGCCGTGTGAAGGGAGGGCATAAAATAGGAAAACTAATGATACTACTTTTAATCAAAATTACAGCATGCCCATATCAATTGCAGACATATATACCGGCCCCTTTCCAATCACTTCATAAACTATTCTTTCCTAACTATTTTTATGCGCGTTGTTTCAACTGATAATGTGCAAATTGATGGCAATGCCTAAATATGTCAATTCGGGGGAAGCTTCGAGTAATATAGTTCAGATTCACGAGCAACCAAGAGAGTTTTTGCAATCGGAGTATTATGATCGAACGATTGCTTGTATTCTCTCATCATTCAACTAAAAAATCTGATATTTTGTTGATGCTCATTTTCTGTTTCACATCGGATCCTGCTTTGTTTTGAAAGCATATTGCAAATCCTGCTGTGGCATTTAGTCATTGCTTTTGATGCTTGATTGTGTATCGCTTCCAGCAAAGACCCTGAAAGTTCTGGTCACAAGAAAGAAGTTATATAAGATATTGATGGCTCATAAGGAGTGGTTGAAGGAGAAGATTCGATTAGTAGAGGCTAGAGAGAGAGAGAGAGAGAGAGAGAGAGAGACAGAGAGGGAGTGAATCTTTAGAGAATGACGAATCTTGAAGAGAAGATTAATGACAAGTGTTTGTCTATGTCGAAAATTGACGTGAGTAATCTGCTTCACTTGACATAGCGTCATTGGAAAGATTAGGATCTTAAAAGTCTCGTGAAAAATTAAACTCACCTGTTGCCTCTCTTTGTATATTTAAATTCTGTGCCGTTATAGCTTTTGTCCTCAAATTATTCTTGACACCTGCACCACCTCTCACGGTATCCGAATGGTAAGCTGCTCATTTACCAGTAACTTGAGCAGAATAGAAAGAAACGGAACTATACGGCAGATGATCCTGCAACAGCTTCGGCGGATTGATCAACTTTCTTAGGTCCACCCCTTACCAACTAATGCACAAACTGCAACCAATCTCATAGTTTTCTTTTGTGTTGGCTTTTCAACATGATCATTCTCAGCCTCTGGACATGTTACCTGTTTTGGCCTTACCGCTTCGTCATGGATGGTGAAGCTAGGGAACCATCCATCCACCCAGTCGAGGGGGCATCGCTTGTAATTCATAAGCCATATTTCCTGCTCACATCACGCTCTTTTATTAGCGAAACATCTCAGTACATAAGAGATCAAACATTCGAGATGCAGAGTCGCCCTGAGTTGGTTATCTGTGGCTCTACAGAAGGCATCCCGCTACTCTTGAATTAGCCAGCTAATTTGAATTAGAGCATCCTTTTTTCAAGTTGGTGATAAAGCCAACTTGTTACGAAGAGAGGTGTGCTGAGATCTCGATCTTAATTTATCACTGGCATATCTCCAATTCCATTATTGACGCTACCTATACCGCCTCATATTTTAAGTTAGTTTTGCTAAGTTGAATTGGTTTGTGTAGGAAAACATGTAATTCTGTTATTTTCTTCAAAGTTCTCAGCTTAATCCAAGGTGCACCTTTGCCTTGCATCAGGTAGCTTTCTTCTGCCCAGAATTTAGCCCTGCCCCATTCCCTTCTCTTCCGAAAACATAGTTGACGTCTAATTTCAGTAAGAAGGATTGTGACAAGCAACTAGGTTAAGATCGATGGCTTTTGTTGGTCAGTTAAAGATTGCTCCTTAAAGCTACTCAAGTTAGCAATCTATATCGTTTGTGCTTCTCTCCTCAGCTTATGCTAATGTCATAAATTGGTGGTTCAAACATGCGTATTCCAAAGCTGTTCCTTACAGATTCATCAAGAAAAATATCCAGGAAAATAAGAAAATCGTGACTCTCGTGTGTTTGGGCAGATCATGGCTGGTGGAGTTTAATAACTATCCATGTGCCCCAACGGCTTTCTTAAGTGTGAGAGCTTTGGGATTTAGATTTAACATTTTGAAAATTGACTGTTTCTTCGTTATTTGTTACATGAAGCAAATGCCATTGTTTCCATGCTTCAATTGTTTGGTTATCAACCGTAAAAACTTGGGGACGAATTATGGTGCTACCGGTGACCTAAAGTGAAGTGGGCTGACCTACATTTCAAAGGTCCTAAAATGAAGTGGGCTTATTATGGAGACTTAATTAAGATGACGGTCCAATTTTAGTTTTAAGCTATCTTCATTCGTGCAGCCTCGTTTGCTTTTCGTTTAGGTTTGTAGCCCACTTGGATCTCTCATAAAAATATGTGCGAGACTCTTTGCTTTCTAGCAAGAGTGTCCTTCTCTTTCGTCCTCATGCCCGATTTACCTTTATTATTATTATTTTTTGGGTATCCAAGGAGGATGAACCCTTTTGTTACATCATAATCCAACTTGGCGCACATGGTCACCAAGCAATTAGTGAATTAAATATCGTGAAAGGCATATGTACCCAGGACAAAAGTATTGGCATTCGTGCATTTGCACTAGGCAGCAGTGTTCCTAGCAAAAGGACAATCTTGAAATCGAGGAAAGTATGATGCAAAATGGAATCTTTCATCTGATTACAATTATTATGAACCTCAAATAAGAGAGTTTAAGACAAAAAAATTCCTCAAAAGGCCCAAGATCCGCATTTCACGGTTTAGAAAAATGAGATTCAATAATGACAAACAAAATCACGTGAAGAGTAAAGTCATTGGATACTACGTACTCACTTATGTCGATAGCAAGATGTCCGTTTAGAGTACGTATAGATCTAAGACTGTGCTTTTAAATATTATTCGAGACATTCGTTTTAATGTATTTTACCTTCATTCCCACTTCAAGTTAGTTATTCTTCTCAAATATATCCTGAATATTTGTCAATACTTTTTTTTTTAACCATGTACAAACTATATAGGCATTTATGTCAAAATAGAGAAATATTGATGGTTTCATGCTTTAAAATTCCTATGACAAATATTGGTATGAATTGAAATAGAGTCCGAGACATTGTATAGAAGTTATAATAAAGGTTCGATGAAATATAAGTTAAAGACCATACTATTGATTAAGAAAACTAATGAGCAATTCAACCTCACATTTTTACAAATAAAACTCCATGAAAAAACTCGTACATATATTTAAAAGCACTCCCAATTAATCAGCAATTCTCTTACCTTCTAATATCTAATTCAGAATAATTGTCAAATATTACATAAAGTTCTAATTTTTTTTAGGACATAGTGCAGAATGCAAAATACACTTATTCTTCACAATCAAAAAATTATACTTACTCTATCTTGCAATTATTGAATATGGAGAATAATATGATAATTGTACGTTAACATTGTCATTTTCTTAAGAAAGGATACACAATATAAATTAACTTATTCTTTTTGAAAGATAATACATGAAAGGTCAGCACTTATTTTCAACTAACGGACAACATTAATTAGGTATGAGGTGTATGTTAGCCCAACTATTAAATATATCAATAAGTAGAACTTAACAAAAGTTGCTATTCAATATATAGAACAAAAAACAAGGCCATTTTATGATTAAGAGCTGTTTCGATCTATATACCATTTCGAGAAGTGAACGATTTTTTTTTTTCCCACAAGCCCCCTCAAACAAGTGAACAAGAAGACAATTGCGACGTAATCTAGTGAATCATACTACTATTACCATCTTCAACTGCCAATTAAACAGTATTGGGGGGCATCAAAAGGAGATATTCTGCATTATAGTCGTAATATAGCATTTGTTCATTTTACTAAACTCAAGATGGGTTGAATATGGATATGATGCAAATTCAAAAAGACTCACGTAAAGTTGTGTTTTGCCATTGTAAACTCATTTCAAATGATTTTTAAAATTTTAAGTGATCCATACACAACCTATGACACTAACATTTGGAAAATGGGTTTCTATACAAATTGTCACCTCTAGATATACAAGTCACGTGAATATGGCCTCATCTTGCCCGTTTGTTCTCTTATTAATTACATTTTATATCTATGATGACAGACTGTATAAAGTAGACAAGCACTGATTTAAAATTGAATCATTTATTAATTTCATCTTCTTTGAAGGTTTTATAGACATTTCATATTCTAATCGTCACCCTGTATTGATTCCCCACAATCCTCCTCACACAAATATCGATGGAAATATTAATATTGTGAAAACAATTAAAGATGCTACTAATCACATGCGTATATGGGCATAACCCGTCCTTGTCCATTTGTTCTCTTAATTATATTTTATCATGTCGATAATGACAGATTATAAACAATACTTATTAAATAAGTGATGATCCAAGTCGACTCATTTTCGTACTTTGACAGCTGGTAATCTTTTTTTATTTTTATTTTTTTAAGCCACTTGATGGGTTGCCATTTAAATTTAATAATTCGAAGAAATCAAGGAAAGAAGTCAATTTAAGTCGACGATTGTTGTCTTGATCGAGAAGACGGAAAGCGGTCATTTTTTATTGTTATTTTTGGCCAGTGATGACTTGGAGCAACGCGCTATTAAGGGTCCTGCTTCCCAAGGAATTGACTGGCGCTTAGTTAAGGCCTTAACCAAGGTCGAGCTGCATAATTTATACTCATCTCCTCTTTCTTTCTTGTGATTTGGGTCTTTGTTAAGGTTCTAAGTCATTAAATCACTAGTACTAGTGAGGATGCTCAGCTAATAACTTTCAGTTTATCCAGATTAATCTCAAATTTTGAATATTGTGAGTTTCTTGTGACATCAAACAAAATACAACCGTTTTGATATATATAACATCTAGTAGCATAAGAAAGTCCTAATTCACTATGCATTTAGAACAGAGAACTTCTCTTACTCAGTGCTAGCATTGTCATATTAACTAGATATTGCAAACAATCATTGAAGGGGTCACATATGTTTCAAAATTCTAATCGTACCCAGTTTTAATTTAGACAAAACCTACATACAAATATTGATGAAAGTATTAATAGTATGAAAGATATTAAAGATGCTATTTATCACAATAATCTACTAGTTACTTACAAAAATCATGTAGTTTTTGGAGTACTCTGGAAATTCCAAGGGTCCACATGTACTTTTGCCTTCGTATACGACACAAACAGTGTTAGGGAAATCCTTTATGATGTTTTGAAGATGACAAAATAAATCAAAAGCTACTAACATGTTTGATGGTTGAGTAATAGACTATGCAGATGATAGAACATGTAAATGATATTGTCAAATTCTATACTTGGAAAAACTAGAAGACAGACTCCATGCTGAAGTTGAACTATGTACAGATCTTAAAGCTAAATCTGTTCAGAAGCAGAATATGTTCAGACTCAGATTGCAAAGTTTATCGCACTCAGACTCAGATTGTAAAGTCTATTGCTCTCAGACTTTACATCTAGATTCGACAGAATGTAACTCAAGCCCCGAAGATATAACGGCTAGTGATCTGGTTTGGATTCTACATCAAGGTTGATTTGATTAACTCAATCCAATTGATTGACAATTAGATGTTGAAGACAAGAACTTTCTATTCGAAGAAGCTTTACTTATGGAAACCAAGATTTCGTTTGTATGGGCGATCGGAATCAATTTGGGATTCTACTTTTGTCACTCAACGGCTGCCAAATCTTCTAGATACAGAGATGTCCAATGGGTATATTGGAAGACGATCCTCAAGATGCTGTCCAACGGCTAGTTTGGAAGTGGAGGAGTATTTAAGGAGATCAAGGACCGATGAGCAAGTAAGAGACGGAACGTAGAATTTATAATTCCAAAGTCTGAGCAACTTCGATCATACATTTGTCTCGCGAGCTTAAAAGTTTGTGATCTTGAGAGAAATACCAAAAGAGTGACTTAGTGAGATAGTGTGATCTACTATTAAGTGTTTGCACTCAAAGTTGTAATCTCTTGTTGATTGCATAGTGGAATCCAGCCAAGAGACTGTTAGCGTGGGAGAGTGGACGTAGGCTTGGATTAAGCCGAGCCACTATAAATCTTGTGTTCTTATTCTCTTTCCTGAACTTTATTTTATTCCGCATTTATTTGCCAAGGTTTCGTTTAAACACCTATTCACCCCCCTCTTGGTGTTCATACTAGCACTTTCAATTGGTATTAGAGCCAAGTGCTCGGTTTATTAAAGTGTTTTTACTTTTGAGCTAAAGATCTTCTATGGCTAGTATCTTGGCACCAGGACTTATGGAAGGGCAAAGCAACACAAGGCCACCATATTTTGATGGAAAGGAATACAACGTGTGGAAGAACAAAATGAAAGCATTCCTAAGATCCAGAGATCCCTTGCAATGGGATGTTGTGGAAAGAGGAATCAATCCCACTGCCGCGTCTACATAAAAAAAGAATGGCAAAGACAAAGAAATCAAACCCCCGCTCATATGTCTCGGACAGAGATGTCCAAAAGAGAAGCGCTTGATGCAAAAGCTATTTATTCTTTATATTGCGCATTGTCTCCTACTGAATATAACAGAATATCTTCTTGTGATACAGCTAAAGAAGTCTGGGATAGATTACACATCACCTATGAAGGAACTGATCGAGTGAAAGAAACTAGAATCAACATTCTGCTCGGTCAATACGAAGCATTCAAAATGAAATCAGGAGAATCTATCACTGACATGTTTAGTCGTTTTACAGAAATCGTGAATGGTCTTGAAAATCAAGGTCAACCAATTTCTGATCCCATGAAAGTAAACAAGCTACTGTGGACTCTCCAAGGATTGGAATCACATAAAGACCTCAATAAGGGAGACACAAAGAATTATGCCACTTTCTATCGATGAATTGGTTGGGACTTTTCAGTCTTATGAAGTGGAACAAATCAATGATGAAGATCCCGAAGGTAAGAAGTCCATTGTTTTAATATCTAATGCTGATTCTGTTGATACAGACTCAAAAAATGACATGGACGACGAAGAGCTTGCTTTTATGATCAAGAAATTCAAAAAGCTAAGTAGAAAAGGAAGTGAATTCCGTAGAGGAAGACAATACAAGCAGAATGGCCAGAAAAGAACAATAAAAGAAGATGATGAGCAAGGAAATCTATGCTTGATGGCACATTCAGAATCCGAGTCCGACTCGGACACGGACTCGGGGAATCGAGTCGACTCGGACACGGCTCGAGAATCCGATGAGGAAATCGAGGTAAGCAATTCAAAAATTCCTATAAAAGTTTCAAAGTATATAAATGAGCTTTGTTTAAATCTCAAATCTTATCTTAAAAGGATCTTCGAACTTAAAAAGGAAAATTCTTGGCTTAGGCAACAGGATCTTTCTCAAAAAGAAAATTTTGAAATTTTGCAAAAAGATTTTCTACAAACAAAAGAAAGTCGAGATTTACTTGTAAAAGAAAATGATTCTTTGAAGAAAGAATTTTCAAATATTTCGACAAGATTTTCAAATGGTTCAAAAACTTTAGAGCGTATTATTTCCAAACAAGTATCTTACTATAATAAGTCGGGACTTGGTTTTAATAAGGAAGGTGATTCTTTAATTGATTTTCCTAAAGTTAAGGAGAGACTTAGACAAAGACCTCCTAGACTTGTGTACAAGAAGCATTTTCAAAAGATCTTTACAAAACCTGTTGGTCGAAATGCCCTCAAGTGTTCAAATTGTGGAGATTCAAAACACTTTGAAAAAGAATGTCCTAAAGTCTGGAGACCTATTAAGAAAGATTGGGTAAATACAGCATTCTCTACTAACTCTCATGGACCCAAGAAAAAATGGGTACCAAAGAAAAGATGAGTTATTTTTGCAGGAAATAAAGGAAGAGAAGAAGGAGAGTTTGGTAAGGAATGTATATATTTTTATTCTCAATTTGGTTTGAGCACACAATTTAAAATTTCTCATTATGCTTGATATTCGATATATCCTTGGTTGATTCAGATTTTATAATGATCATATTTTGTTTTATTGAAGAAAGAATCGTATGATTTGTTTTTTTGTGAGTTGAGATTTGATTTAATACGTGTGATTATTTGAGATAATTCAGATTATTTTGTCTAATTTTATACTATCAGATTTAATCATATTTTGCAAAGTGAAAATCTGTTTTACGTGATGATGCAAGATATTCTTAGATACTCAAGGATTTTATTCTCTCTGTTTTTATCGTACTATGACTAAGTGAGAATTTATTTTTCAAAATAGCATTGTGCATAATATTCTTTCTTTGAATACTTTGTTATGATGAATTAAGAAAGAATATTTGATTATGGAGATTTTCTATTTTGCTCTAACGTCAAGGAAGGATCCAAATTGATGGATACCAAAGAGGAAATAAGTTGATTGCAGGAAATTCAATAAAGCAAGAATGATTGCGAATCTACGCAGATTTTGGTGCAATAAAAAGAAGATATCTCATGCGAAGATTGGTAATGTTTTTGGTATATTTGAAACCTATACCTTGGGTAAGAGAATTTTTTTTTTATCCCGCCTTGCAAATTTCTACGTGCATGTATCATGATAATTGTTTGCAAATATCTTTTGTCATAAATATAAGGTATTGCAATTTTGGCACGTGATAGAAATATCTATTTTCCTTTTGCAAAATGCATCAATAATATATATCTGAGATTTATGCTCAAGGAAATCTCTTTGATCTCAAAAGATATTATTGCATTTTTATGGATATTCTTGCTATATTCATAAAAGATATCTTATATCTAGCAAGTTTGATCCGCAAATCAAAGGAAGATATTACGTGACTTTTTTGCAAAGATTATTATCTATTATACAAGAATTTGCAGGTAGAAAAAGAATCTTCTATATGGATTTTGGAAAGCTAGATTTGAAAATCATGAAAATTCTATACTATTTTTTGGAGGCTTAAAGATTCACTTACTTGTGCAAAGTTTTTGCAAATTGTTAAGGAAATCCCTAATGTGTCGTACGAAAGGTTGAATAGTTCTGGATTTTAATAATTGATAATTTTAATATATGCTATTCAATTTATTTAAAGAAAGGGCATTATATATTATGTGGATATTATTACAGCCTATTTGTGCAAAAAGTTTGTTAAGTTTATGCAGGTTGAATTCGAGAAGAGCTTGATTGAAGAAAATAAATTTTTGACTCGAATTTCAAAATGCAAATGATCGTTATGATGTTGTTGCTACAAAGGGAATAATGAAAAATTATTATGTTCAACGTGCACAAGCAACAATTGTCATGATGACAGGGGAGGATGTGAATCCAAAAGGAAAGGAAAAGAATCGTGATCACCTCAAAAAGGCAACAAATTGAGGGGGAGCTTTGATCAATTATGGAAAAATCTTTTTGAATTGATCATGATCTTGATTATTATGGAAGGAAAAGGTAAATGTGTTAGAACTTACCAAGTTCTACAAAATCCGGTTAGTGCATTTTTTTATTACCTTTTGTCATTAATAAATCTTTTATGATATTATCATTTTAATATGACAAAAAGGATAAGTGAATTTTATAATGCATCTGTGATTTTTATTGAATATTTGTTGAAATATATTATTGAAGTGAGCTATATTGCATATCTTTAATATTCGATTTATAAAAGCTGATTTTTGGAAATTATTTGTTATTGTTTTATATTCTCTACGTGATACTTTTTCAATTGATATCGCTTTTTGATTATGACAAAAAGGGGGAGAGAATATAAATATGCATATGTGTTGATTGATTGATATTAATCATTGCATGATATTGAGTTGTGATTATTTTTATATATATGCTCAATCTATTTGCTATCTTATGCTATCTTTTGATTTGAATTACATTGCTTTGATTTATCAATATTTTAGAAAGTATGATTACACATCTGCATATTCAGAGATTGTTTTGTCATCATCAAAAATGGGGAGATTGTTAGGGAAATCCCTTATGATGTTTTGAAGATGACAAAATAAATCAAAAGCTACTAACATGTTTGATGGTTGAGTAATAGACTATGCAGATGATAGAACATGTAAATGATATTGTCAAAGTCTATACTTGGAAAAACCAGAAGACAGACTCCATGCTGAAGTTGAACTGTGTACAGACCTTAAAGCTAAATCTGTTTAGAAGCAGAATATGTTCAGACTCAGATTGCAAAGTCTATCGCACTCAGACTTAGATTGTAAAGTCTATTGCTCTCAGACTTTATATCCAGATTCGACAGAATGTAACTCAAGCCCCAAAGATATAACGGCTAGTGATCTGGTTTGGATTCTACATCAAGGTTGATTTGATTGACTCAATCCAATTGATTGACAATTAGATGTTGAAGACAAGAACTTTCTATTCGAAGAAGCTTTACTTATGGAAACCAAGATTTCGTTTGTATGAGCGATCGGAATCAATTTGGGATTCTACTTTTGTCACTCAACGGCTACCAAATCTTCTAGATACAGAGCTGTCCAATGGGTATATTGGAAGATGATCCTCAAGATGCTGTCCAACGGCTAGTTTGGAAGTGGAGGAGTATTTAAGGAGATCAAGGACCGATGAGCAAGTAAGAGACGGAACGTAGAATTTATAATTCCAAAGTCTGAGCAACTTCGATCATACACTTGTCTCGCGAGCTTAAAAGTTTGTGATCTTGAGAGAAATACCAAAAGAGTGACTTAGTGAGATAGTGTGATCTACTACTAAGTGTTTGCACTCAAAGTTGTAATCTCTTGTTGATTGCATAGTGGAATCCAACCAAGAGGCTGTTAGCGTGGGAGAGTGGACGTAGGCTTGGATTAAGCCGAACCACTATAAATCTTGTGTTCTTATTCTCTTTCCTGAACTTTATTTTATTCCGCATTTATTTGCCAAGGTTTCGTTTAAACACATATTCACCCCCCTCTAGGTGTTCATACTAGCACTTTCAAACAGCACTGTGTAAATTGATCTCTCAATTGTGACCACTTTTTTGAAAAATATTTGCGATCACTCTTTACTATCTAACAAGAGTTTTCTTCTATAAAATTGGCAAATAGGAACAAGAAACCATGCCCTTCATGCTTGATTTACCTTAAAATCGAAGGATGACGAACCCTCTTGTTACATCATAATTCAACTTGGCGCACATGGTCACCTAGCAATAAGTGAATTAAATCTTGTGGAGGCATGTGGCCAAGAAAAGGTATTGCCATCTATGCATTGGTAATTTATCTACATTTATAAATAAACTACACTATAGATTGGTATATGGTGTCATTCGATTTTCAAACAAGCCTTTGATAGTGTATATTTGCGTTCTTTGGTACATTGAAAAGGCAAGAGTATCTTACAAGTACATACTCTTGGGTACATGGAAAAGGACCTCTAGGCACTTGGCAGAGGTTTTTCTACCAAAATCTAGTCCTTGGAATCGGGTACAATAAGATGGACTAGGGAATCTTTATTTGATTATAATTAGAATGAATCTTAAAGCATAATAAGGAAAAAAAAAAAGGCCGTAAAAAGCACAAAGAAACAAAAAAAACAAAGGGGGGCTCGACAAACAACCAAAAGTTTAAGCAAACTGAATGTCCTACTTAGTAAGATGATCCACATTTCACGATTTAAAAAGGAGGGGATTCGATCTTAACGAATGCAATCACGTGAAGAGCAATATCATTGGGTACCATGCACTCACTCACATGAGTAGACGCAACAGCGGTAGTAGTTGAACCACAATTTCTAAACTATTTGAGAGATCCAAGGCCACTCAATACTTTAATCTGTTCGTTGCACGAGTTTATGATTATATTTTTCATATATTATTCTAAATGTTAGTTTTAACCTATGTTGCCTTTGTACATACTTCAAGTCAATTATTTGAATTTTTAATTGAAGGTGTTAAATACATTTGAAATCCTAATTGTCACTTTGTGTTGACTCCCACGAGCCCCCACATACCCATATCGATGAGAATATTAATATTGTGAAAAAGATTAAAGATGCTACTTATCACCTGCGAGTGTGGGTGTAACCTGTCCTTCTGCATTTGTTCTCTTAATTACATCTTGTTATATGAATAATGACGGACTACAAAAAATACTTATTAAACATTCGTGTTGAAATGAAGAAATATTGACGATCTCTTACTTTGACATTCCGATGACAAAAATTGGTATGAAATCAAATAGAGTGTGAGATATTGTATAGAAATTACGATAATGGTCCCATAAAATATGACTTTAAAGTTGACATTGCTGTAAAAATACGCTTTCGAATATTAATCTATGCTGCTGATTAAGAAAACCAACGACCAATTCAACCTCGCATTTTTACAAAGAGAACTCCATGAAAAACCTGTATATATGTAAAGATTCTGAAGTAACCAGTTAATTCTCTTACCTTCTAATTTCTGATTCAAAATATTGTCAAATATTCGATCAAATTCTAATCTTTTCTTAAGAAATAGTGCAGAATGCAAATACACTTATTCTTCTCAATAAAACAAAAATCATACTTACTTATTCTTAACATGTATCTATCTTCCAATTAATGAATATAAAAAGTAATATGATAATTGTATGTTAACGTTGTCATTTTCTTGAGAAAGGATAAACAATGCAAAATTAACTTGTTTGTGATAAAAAAAATATGCTTACTTAATCTTAGGGTTGCGATGTTGTAGAATTTCCAACTTAATAGTTAGGGATTGCTCGTTTAAAAAACAAACTACGTGCGAATTAATTGAAACACCTTTACAAGTTAAAGACTTGAAGTTAACCTATACATGAGGCTTAGATAATACGCAGTTTTTTTTCATTAACTAGGTAGTTATTATGCAAAATATTTTTATCAACTTAATTACAAAGACAACAGCCCTCATGGTATTTAATAAGTCATTACAATTTTTTTGTTGGAAATTCATCATAACCATTTTCAAATAGTCATAACAAACATACAGGTTTAGAAATAATTTGACATTTCTTTTACTTGCAAATTGAGTTTTTTTGTTCAACTTAAAGGGATGATTTGAGGGGCTTTATGTCAAAAACTGTGAAAGTTTGAAAGCTAATACATGAAAGGTCAAGACTTATTTTCACCTAATGGACAGCATTAATTAGATATAAGGTGTAAGTTAGCCCAAGTCTTAATATGTCAATAAGTAGAACATTAACAAAAGTTGCTATTCAATATATAGAACCAAAAACACAGCCATTTTATGTTTAAGAGCTGTTTCGATCTGTATACCAATTCTAAAATTAAACTTCAATTTTTTTTTCTTGTTCACTTAGCTTAAATATAATGTTACTTCTATGATTTCATTGACCTGCGCCAGGAGGGCGTTTATAATTTTCACCTACCTATGTTTGTCCATTAGCGATGGAGAAATGGGTGTGGAGACTCAGACGTTGGTAATGGTGACTGTCAAGTAAAGGAACAATAAGACAATTGCTACATAATCTAGCGAATCATATTACTATTACCATCTTCAACTTCCAATTAAATAGTATTGGGAGGCACCAAAAGGAGATCTTCCCCGTTATAGTCGAATATATTATTTGCTCATTTCACTAAAATCAAATGAATATGATGCAAATCCACAAAGATCAACGTAGAGTTGAGTTACTAATCTTATTTCAGATGGTTTTTAAAATTTTAAGTGACTAATACACAACCTGTCACATTAAAATTTGGAAAATGGATTTGTATGCATATTGCCACCTCTAGATATACATGTCATATAAATGTGGATGATCTTGCCTGTTTGTTCTCTTCATTAAGTATATTTGTTATGTCGATGATGACAGATTGTATAAAGTACATAGTATATGAGCACTAATATAAAGTCGAATCATTTTATTAGTTACCCCTCGTTTGAAGGTTTCTTAAACATTTCAAATGCTAATCGTCACCCTGTGCTGATTCCCACGAGCCCCTCCATACAAATACTGATGGAATTATTTATGCTCTGGAAAAGGTGAAAGATGCTACTTATCACGTGCGGATGTGGGTGTGGCCTGTCCTTTTCCATTTGTTCTCTTAATTACATTTTGTCATATGAACAAGCAATAATCCAAGTCAAATTCAAAAATATTAAAATATTATTAAAAGTTATTCACGTCAGCATCCATTGTGCCACGTTAGCCAACCGGTGCCCAATCAGCAAAATCCTGCCAAAATTAGTTGGAAAGAACTAAATTGACACCAAGTGAAAATGTTTAGGACTAAATTGGCACCAATAAAATGTTTAGAACTAAATTGACACAAATACAAAAGATTTGGAACTTTTTTAATACTTTTTCCAGTAAAATTGGCATGAAATTGAAAAAAAAGCATTAGATATTGCTTAGAAGATTAAATAAAGTTGTGGTAAAATATACCTTGAAGACAGATGCAGACTATAGTTTAAACATGACATTGCTGTAAAAGTACGCTTTGGAATATCAATCTATACTATTGATTGAGAAAACCAATGACCGGTTCAACCTCACATGTTTACAAAGAAAATTCCATGTGAAAACTTGTATATATATTTAGAAGATATAAAACTTTCAAAAAATGCAATCAAGTTTAAAAACTTGTCAAATTGGTCCAACAACTAGCGTCCATGTTAAGAATTTCCAGTCTAAATTGGTCAGATTGACTAAATTGATACTAATATGAAAAAAATTATAACTAAATTAGTCTAATAAAAAATGTTTAGGACTGATTGGTATCAATGCAACGGTTATAATTTTTTTTAATACTTTTCCCCACTGAAAGGAGATCTCCCCCAAGATAGTAGTAAAAATTTATTTGCTCATATTATTAGGCTTACAACAAGTTGAACATGAGTCTAGTGCAAACCCACATAAATTCATATGGAGTTGGCTTTGATTTTTTAATCTCATTTCAACCAGCTTCTAAAATTTAAGATATGGAACCTGTTGCGCAAAAATTGAGTTCAAAAAAGGATTTCGGACACATATTGTCACCTCTAGATAGAACTCCATGTCACGTGAGTCCAGCCTGTCTCTGCCCGTTTATTCTCTTTGTTAATTACATTTGTTATATGGATGTTGACAAATTGTATATGAGCCGTGATTTGAAGTCGAATCATCTTATTAATTATATTTTGATTGAAAGTGTCATATACGTTTCAAAGTGTGATCACCTCCGTGTTGATTCGCACAAGACCCCATATACAAATATTGATGAAAATATTGTTATTATGAAAAACACGAAAGATGCTACTCATCACGTGCATGTGTGGGTGTAATCTGTGCTTGTCCATTTGTTCTCTTAATTACATTTTGTTATATTGGCAAAGACAGACTGTAGAAAGCACTTATCAGACAAGTGATAATCCAAGGCGAATCATTTTCTTACTTTAATAGCTTGTAATAATTTGTTCCTGATTTTTATGGGCCACTTGATGGAACTACAATTTAAAATTTATAATGAAAAGAAATCACTCTATGATTGAGAAGTAATCATTCTTTAGTTTTTATCTTTGGACAATGACTTGGAGTAGTGTGCCACTAAGTTTTCAACTTCACAAGCAAATGATTGGTGCTTAGAAAAGGGTGAGATTACCGAGCTACAGAATGCATACCCATCTCCTTTCTTTTTCGTGGTTTTGGTCTTTGTTAAGATTCTAAATCATTTGATCACTAGTTCTAAAGAGCTAGATGGTAATGATTTGAGGTCGTAGAAATTCAAGTATAAATCTATCCTTTTGAAAGTGCTCGAGGATAAAAGGAATTGCCGGCTAACATCCTTTTCTAATATGTGATGCTAATGTGTATTACTCTTGCAATCTATTGAATTATATTATAAATACTATATGGATGGAAAAGAATATTCACCAAGTGGACATCAACAGCTGGTGTGATCATGACATTGTAGGTGCTAGCAATTATAATTGAACTCTAGGTATACTGGAGATGCAGCGGCCCCAGGTCAAGAAGGTGGTCCAGCAATAGCATCCGATCAAGGCCCTCTCAAACAAAAACAAAAATAAATAAGTAAATAAATAAACTTTTATTGTAAGGCTAGCGGCAACGCGTATGTCGATTTGTGATGTCACGCGAGTATTCTGATTGGATTACTTGTCATAATCTTTACATTAAATATAAACTGTCGTGTCAGGAAAATGAAAAAAAAATTGAAAATCTCTTCGTAGCGGCGATAAAACAAGAGATGGGCCATTTGCTGGTTTTGTCTCGTTTTATTTTGGTCAATGTTGGACTGAAATAAAGACAACCTAGGAGTCTTAATTTGAATGGAAAACCGTTCTTCTTGGCACATTTGCCGAATGTTACCGCGAGTTTTGGTCGTGATTTTGGTTTCGGTGTTTTGTTCAGATTGGTCATATCTAGGGACGGGTTGTCCTCTTCTGTAGGTTTGTCATCTTCTTGGCACTATGGATGAGAATGACTCATTTAAATAACAAGGTTAGGTAATGGCATCTCATTATTGGAATGAGTAGTTCTCTGTCAATAAGAAGATAAAAGTTAAGTCCAAGACTAACTTGTCAATAACTAGAAAATTTTCCAAAGTTGCTGTTGAATATTTAAATCAATGACACAGCCACTATACATTTTAGAATTATTTGATCTGGAAACCATTTTGAAAATAAAACGTTAATCTTTTTTTTGTTCAACTAGCTTAATTATAGTATTATTTCTATATTCTCTATGGGCTTTGGATGTTCATGTTTGTGCCCCTAGGTTACAAAAAAATGCTGACTTTATATAATAAATTTTTTGTATGCACTTCTTCCTCATAAACTTTATTATCAACTTTATTGTGAAGAGAACATCACTGATAACTTTCTTGGTCGTAGAATTTTTTTGTTAGAAATTAGTCATAACCTTTTCAAATGGTCATAATAAATATAAGGATTTAGCAGTAATTTGACATTCTAATCAAACAACTATCGCAGAGTTTGAGAAAAGGAGCGAGGAAGCTGTGGCGGCACCAAGTGTTCCAGTTGAGCAAGCCTGCGAAGAAGACACCAAGTTCATGAGATGTAATTGTTGGAACGTTTTTCAGTTCATTGCATTTTGTTCTTGCGTAAGTAATATGTCGGAATGCACTCATTAGAGAAGCTGTATGTAACTGTGAGTGTTGATATCATAAAGCCTCAAATCATTGCGATTTTGTAATTTGTGAATTGTCCACTTCTTATGAGATTCACGTGGCACAGTGGCAATAGGCATAAGATGGACAACTTTTATCAAAATGATTGTCATGAAATAGGAATATGCAAGAGTGATTCTAAAAGATTCCACACTACGTTCTATCATTACTTTTGCCGACTTCTCATTCTATTTAACCCTTGTATTAAGTATATTTTTTCTGCCTTTTGATTTCCCTCAAAAAAATTAAAAATGAAAAACCATATAACTCTCCTTGCCAATAACTGTGTATTAAGAATGTTTTAGAAATCAATTATTGGTGACTGCAATTTTTGAAAAAAAAATGTTAAAAATTAAAGAATCCAAACAGATCCAAGCATTTAAAAAAGGGAAAACTACAATCAGAATGAGAGACCACCAAATAGTGTTAGTTGGGGCTCGCTATCGTTTCTAATATCAATTTTGTCACGTAAAGAGTAGCAATATTCAATAAAGCCAACTAATTTAAAATGTTAATGAAGAATGACAAAGGATTAACTTCTTTAGAAGTTCTAATCTAATTTTATAATTGAAGTTTCTTCTAACCTAACAATCATAATTGACATTCTAATCTAGTAATTAGCTTAACTGTAATGCTACTTCTATACTTTCAGTGGGATTTCAAGGACCAACACAAGGAACAGATTTAGGACCTGTACCTAATCGATGTCTGTCGATTAGCCATAATAAATTTTTGTCCGTTAGTAGGGCAGGAAGGGATAGGAACTTAGACATTGGTCCACATTGTTGTCATGATTAAGGCTACTGACAACGGTCTTTCTTTATTTTTCCTCTTGGGTAGTGGAAGACTTAGAGTCTCCTACCAAATTTATTGATTGATGTTTAGTTAAAGTCTGAACTAAGGTTAGGTTGCAAATAGGAAATCAAACATGCACATTTTTTTGAGCTAAATTTGCATATTGACCATATTTTTAACCCACCAATCAAAGGCATGATAATGATGGAAATAAATAAATTCTGGCTTAAAATAAACTAAGCCATTAGACGATGTCTCAATTAATGAAGAAATCCCATGAAATGTGAATATTGAATCATTCCAAAGCATGAGAAGACCATGTGACCTTACTAATTACTATGTTAGATAAGTTTGCTCCGTGTCTCTCTGTACTTTTCTCTAACCCATTACAAATGAAACAAGTAATCTAATATTCCCATGTATCGATATCACTCATCTCATACTTGTGCGCATCCGCACGTCACTATCATTACAATATAGCAAATATGCCACTAGCTCTATATAAAAGCATTGCAACGGCGTTCCCATCCGCATTGATTATATGCCAATCAGTCACCAAAAGAAGCAAACCCCTACCATTTAACTAAAGACTATCTTTCTTTGAAAAGTTGTGCATAATGCATAATACAATTATTCTCTACAAAAAAAAAAAAAAATTATACTTGCTTGACATATTTCTCTTACAAATAATTGAATATTAATAACATGATAATTTTCTGTTAACATTGTCATTTTCTTAAAGAATGATAAATGATGCAAAATAAACTTATTTGTACAATAAAAAGATGTGGTTACTTAAACCAAGTAGTGTTGCTATTGGCTGGGGCATTGAAGGATTTCCAAATTTGAAACTAGAGATCGTGCATTTGAGTCCCACAATGTTTTATGGTTTTAGAGCCACTGACACATACTAACGTCATGAGTTCAGTTTATAAGGTTTGCAGGATATATTATGAACATCTAGGTAGATGGATCTCCACATTTGTGCCCCTATATATAAAGGAATACATTTTCCGTAATTCTTTTAAATGCATTTACTCCTGATAAACTAGTTAGTTGTTATGCAAAAGGTCCTTATCAATTTAATTAGAAAGAGAACGTCCCTCATAACTTTAATTAGTCAAAACATTTTTTATTAGAAATTAGTCATGACCTTTTTGAATAGTCATAAACAATATACAAGATTCAGTTATTTGACATTCTAGTCTAACAATTATGGTTGTAAAAAATTTAGACAACTTCAATTTTTCTTTATAAACTGAGTTTTTTATTGATGATTTTAAGGGCTTTCTATCGGCAAATCTGTGAATCCATGTGTAATATGTCAATGAGTGAAGCTTTATCAAAAAACTACTGGGCAACGTATAAATCAATAATATGACAACGTAATGGATGTTTGTCCTTTAGTAGTGGTCGAAATGATTTAGACTCATCTAATGTTTGCCCATTAGCGTGGCTGGGCAGATAAGGACGGAGACTAAACTATTGGTGATGGTAATTGGTCAATAAAATAAAATATAGAATGTCATCCTTTTCTATCAATTGGTCACAAGTCCATCATTCTTGTCTCCATAAGGGTGGCCGACAACGGTCTTTATATATATATATATATAGAGTGACGACTTACAGGGGTCTACCACTAAGTTTTTGGCTTCTCAAGGAATAGATTGGCGTACGGTTAAGGCCTTAACTAAGGTTAGATTAGTAAGCTCCATAGTTCGTACCCATCTCCTCTTTCTTCCTTATGATTTAGGTCTTTTTCTAAGGTTCTACTCGATGGAAAGCTGGTATTAAATCTCGGCTATTGATAATCAAATTTCCTAGCAAAAGTTTGCTGTGGACGTCCGCTTTGTTTATTTTTCTATCTGCCTAATGACAATTTGGAGCAATTTTCAGTCTAACACTTTTCAATTTTGCTATTTTAATCTTAAAGCATTTGATAATTTGATAATATATTTCTATCTAATTTTGGCAAAAATATGTCAACGCCAAGGTCGAGTTAGTGCCGATTATTTTACGTGATATAGCAAGCATATGACATTAAAAAATTGCAGTAAAATAAATTGGTATTGTAGATGTTTCAGAATTTTTTTTTTATTTTTTCTTTAATTTTTCGTTTGTTTCCTTTTTCTCGCTACTGTTTGTTTCTTCCTTGTCATCTTCAGCCGCCCTACAAGTTTTTTCGATCACTGCCACCGCAAGCCGCCACCGCCATTACCATGACTGTATTCAAGAACTTAAATCGTGGATCGAATCTCGTTATAAGAATTTGTTTGGGAACGAGAGGGTACTCTCAACTAAGATTGACGGTTGGCGAGATCGCCTGGCTCGACCTTGGTGTACCGCTTGGCAAAGTCTTGTACCTCCAACTTATCCAATTAGGACTATTGTCATCGCTAGACAAAACTACATGTCACGGGGCGTGACCTGTCCTTCTCCATTTGTACTTACCACACGTTGCGAGGATTCAAGTCGAATCGTTTTGTTATTTGGACAGCTGGTCATTACATTTACGATTTTCTCGTAACAATTCAATTTGCTCATTAGCGGTGAAGGCTCCGTGAGTCCGTCGTGTTGGTGAACGGTCAATTAAGGAAATAGTAGAATGCAGAAAATCATCCCTTTTTGTTACCCTGATTGTCCATAAGTCCGCCATCCTATTATTGTCTTGATTAAGGCGACCAACAGCGGTCTTGTTCATTTTTAATTTTAGCTACCCAAGGTATTAATTGATATTTAGTTAAGGCCTTAACTAAGGTTAGGTTACCGAGTTCTTTTATACTTAAATTGATTGCTCTGGGCTCCCCTTCCTTCGTCCTTGTTTGCACTCAAATCTCTCTGCCTTCTTCATTTCTCATCATTCTTGCTCTGTTTCCTTCTTTCTTCTCCGTAGCACAACAACTCTTCTTCCTCCTCTTCTTCGGTATCCGCTTCTCTTTTCCATCATCCTCTCTCTGTCTCCTTATTGTCTCGCCCTTTCTTTCTCGAAAAAAAAAAAAAATCAAAGAGAAATGTCGATTGATTCTGCTATTTCTATTGCGTGGGATGTCTTCAAGTCCGTAGTTGCTCCCATCAAGCGTCAATTCGGATACGTGATCTACTCCAAGAGGCACGCCCAAGATCTTCAGAAGGAAGTCGTGGAGCTTGCGCACGAGGTTGAGAGGGTCCACCATGTCGCTGAAGAGGCCAGACACAATCTTCGGAATGTCTACAGTCGCGTCACGGAGTGGCATGCAAGTGCTGAGAAGGCCCTGAAGGAGGCGCGAGACCTGTTGGGTGACTTCCAAGAGGCGAGCAAGACTCGCTGCTATGGGACTCTTCCTGATCCCAAGTGTCGCTATCAATTCAGCAGGAAGGCCAAGGACAAGATCGAGGTCATTCAGCGACTCACTCAAAGATGCAGGGAATTCAAGGAATTGAACGACATCTCCTCCAGCAATCCTGCTCCGGGGAACGTTGCTGCTCTGACTCCGGCCAAGAAAGAGGGCAAAGATGTCGTCCAGTTGGCCACTGTGACGGCCTCTGCTTCTTTTGCCTCGACGTCGAAGAAGGTTAGGGACAATGATGTCTTCGAATCCAGAGCTTCTATCATTCGGGACATCATGGACGCTCTTGCCGATGACAGCAATAGCGTGTTCGGGGTTTACGGGATGGGCGGGGTCGGCAAGTCCACCCTTTTGGCGGATGTTGAAAGCAGAATAATGGAAAAAGAGTCGTTCGATTGGGTCACTAAGGCCGACGTGTCGGAAAATCCAGACATCAAGAAGATTCAAGGAGAGATTGCGCACGACTTGGGCCTTACTGAGATAAAGAACGAAGACATTGTCAGCGTGCGAGCCGGGCTTTTGCACAAGAGGTTGAAAAATGAGGAGAGGGAAAAAAAGAAGGTCCTCATAATACTGGACAACCTGTGGAAGGGGCTGGACTTGAAATCAGTGGGCATTCCTTGCGGACATGACAACAAAGTCATAGGATGCAAGTTGCTGCTGACGTCAAGATTTCAAGATGTTTTGCGAAGGGAAATGGGCTGCGACAGGGACTTCCGCCTTGAAGAGCTGAAGGATGAAGAGGCAAAAAGATTGTTTGAGGGGACGGTGGGAGACAAAGTCCATGATGTCCCGTTCAAATCCTTGGTGAATGAAGCAGTCCACAAATGTGCAGGTTTGCCTTTCCTCATTATTACGATGGCGAATATTTTTAAGGACGCTGATTTTTATGAGTGGAAGGATGTTTTGAGACAAATCGAGAAGTCTACAGATAGAGGAATGAGTGGGAGCATAAATAAGATGTTGCAGTTGAGTTATGATCGTTTCAAAGGGGAGGATGGTGAGGAGGTGAAGTCATTGTTACGACTCTGTGTTGTCTATGGTGTCTCTAAGCCCTCTCTTGAAAACTTGGTGAGGTATGGCGTGGGTTTGAGGTTATTTCAAGAAGATAGCACCATGGAAGAAATTAGAAATAGGTTAAACACACTGATCCAAAAATTGAAAGCCTCCTCCCTTTTGTTAGCAGACAATGAAGATATTAATGGTTTCAAGATACATGACTTGGTTCGTGGATTTATTGCCTTAGTTGCTTCAAAAGATGACCCTCTTCTCGTGTTGAAAGATAATGATAAGTCAGTGATAGAATTGCCGAAGGATAGGCTCAGAAGTTGTACAGCAGTATGCTTTCCTTATGTTGACATGAAGGAACTTCCCGAGGAGTTATATTGCCCTGAAATGAGGATCCTTTTGTTGTTCTCAAATAATGAATCTCTTAAGATCCCAGATTCATACTTCAACTCTATGAGAAAACTCATGGTCTTACATCTTTTTCAAGTATGTCTCACTCGTTCACCTTCACCGTTCCAGTTCTTGGAGAATTTACACACTCTATGTCTTGATCGTTGTTCGTTAGAGGAAGTAGCCATGATTGGCGAGCTAAAAGGGCTACATATTCTCAGCTTTAAAAACTCCAATATTCAACGATTGCCAAAAGAAATTGGACAATTGGTAGAGTTGAGGTTGTTAGACTTAAACTATTGCGGACAACTTAAGATAATTGAGCCGAGTGTGCTTGGAAACTTGATGAAATTGGAGGAGTTGTATATGGAGAATAGCTTTGATCGGTGGGATGCTGTGGAGCAAACTTCACCAACTAATGCCAAGCTTATTGAGTTAAATAACTTGAAGAATCTATGCACTTTGCATGTGTCCATTCTCGATCCAAGTGGGCTCCCTGAGGATTTAAACATCGAGAAATTAACCAAGTACAAAATCCAGATAGGTGATGTGACGCGCTGGCGATGTCGCAAAGGATCGAGCATATTGGAGCTTAAGTTGGATCCAATAAGCAATATTCTTCAGAAAGGATTCATGCAGACTTTCTTAGGCAAAACCGATGATCTATTTTTAGATGGATTAAATGGAATTGAGAAAAGTATCTGTGTGTTATCCCAAAAAGCCTTTCCAAATATAAAGCATCTACACGTGACGAATAGTCCCTCCGTCCATTATGTCCTGCAATCACCATCCCATACGGATTTTAAGATGCTAGAGTCGTTAATTCTTAGTAATCTCATCAACTTGGAGAAGATATGCAACAACCATATCTCCTCTAATTCCTTTAGTGCATTAAAAGTAGTACAAGTTGAAAGTTGCAACAAGATGGAAGTTTTGTTTCCTCTTTCATTATTGATAGAACTTCCACAGCTTGAAGAGATCCGAGCTATCAAGTGCCACTTAATGGAGGAGATTGTAGAAGTTGATGATTGTGGCAAAGTTGAATTGCATAATTTGCATGTATTGGAATTGCGTGACTTGCCAAATATCAAGAATTTTTTCACCCCCGGGACGGCTCCTTCAAGTAGTGCATCGAAAGACCAAGTTGGCACTCAAGTTGCTTTCTTCAATGGGCAGCAGGTAACTTTCTATCAAAATAATATACTGCCTTTTAATCTTTTGTTGATTTGCTAATTAGAAGTACCATAGATTTTAATCCTTATTCCTTTTTTTTTTTTCAGTTCATTTTCTTCCTAATTACCTTGTCCAATCTTGTCTTCCTTGTAATTAGTTAAAGCAATCTTCTATTTCTCTTCATTGTGTAGAAGTCCAACTAATAGAATGGAATCCATGTAAATTTAGATTGGGATAGGATCTGAGTTATTTTCAACTTACATGCTGCAAGTATACCTCTATTAATAGGGTTTTACAGAGAAACATTGAAGGGAATTTGGCATTAGAATAATTCCACAATAACGTCATTTCATAATCTTATAAAATGGATTCCCTGAATTTAGTTATCTAACTTTTTTATTATCTATAAAATATAATATCTAGGTGAATTAGGTAAAATTCTATACCAAGAGTGAGCAGGGGGATTGGGTTTTCAAATAGTAGCAATGATGCTAACATAATTGATGCACGTCATTTCGATATTGTGTATTTCAATAAGCACTTAATCATTGCATAGGTCCTATTAGTATAAAAGTACACAATTACATGTGTGTTCATACAATGGTAAGTACTTTGGGCATAACAAACATAAATATTCAACTTGTGCTAATATCTCGTAGTCGTAGGCTTTAGTGAGCGACTTTTAGGAAAAACTACATGAAATCCCCCGTGAAGATTTTAAGCAGTACACAGTTACTTACAAAATTTGGTTATATAAATTATGGCATATTGAGCATAGTTATGTAATGTTATCATCCAATGGTCCATTTAAATAGCTGACTGGGGATGCTATATGCATAACGAAATAAAAAATTTAGCCTTTCCTATGATTGTTTTATATGCTTGGATATACTTGAAAGCCTACTAGATGTTTTGCTTTTTTCATGAAGTCAACCTTATTATTAGTATCGACCAACTTAGGAAATAATTTACCTTGAATGTACTTCCTTTTCCTCAATGGATCGCAAATTTTCATAGTCGTTAGCAAAATGAATGACTGCTATTTCTTGATGACTATAATTTCCCTTATTGTTAGTAAATTGCAAAGAAAATATAATTGTAATAACACCCACGAGTATATTGTAAATAAAAAATGAAGTTTGTTAGTTGTCTTTCGGGGTTGTAAAATACCTTTCCGGATTGTAAATCAACTTTTATTTATCACAGATTTTTGTAAATGAATTATCCCAAAATTTGTGAAGTTTCTTTGGCAACCATTTGAATAACCTGCTATAGCATGTAAGTTTTTTGCCTGTGTTTTGTAATTGTAAATACTATTGCTGATCGGTCTATCCGCTAGGTTTCAATCCCATCCTTGGAGTTCTTGAAGATGACCAGACTTCCCAATCTGGAAAATATATGGAACAAGAATCCTCATGGAATCGTGAGTCTCCATAATTTGAAGGAAGTACAAGTGCATGATTGTGACAATCTCAGATTTATGTTTTTCCCATCCATGGTTCAATATCTTGCACAATTGAGAAAACTAGAGGTATGGGATTGCAAGAAGATGGAGGCGATCATTATGGAGGAAGAAGGGTTGAGCATAGAAACATCGGAAACTCTAGTATTCCCGACGTTGACCATTTTAAGATTTGTACGTTTGGAAAGTTTGACGTGCTTCTCTCGCAGAAAATGTAAGATCAATTCTTTTAGTTTCAACATTGAAGACCTTCTTAGATTACATTATCCCTGCCATGCAAAAGATGCCACTCTTTTACATCTAATGAAAAATTGATGACAGGTACATTAGAAGCTCGAGGTGAGGACAGCGTCAAATCGCGCTCTACTATCCTCTTCAATCAAGAGGTATGTGATTAACGCTACATCATAATCTTAAGTATAACAAAAATCTGATAAGAGTAAAATGCTTGGCATCGATTTTATGAGTTACGGCAATTTAGAAGTTTACATGCTGTGCATTTCAAGTTGCCATATGGCACTACAAATGATTGGCAAATTTCAATTCACACCAATAAGAGTTGGATCAATCATATCAAATTATTAAGAAGTTAGAAAAAAAAAGATTTATGCATATAAATAAGAATCATGCCAGCCAACTAAATAATTAAAATTAACGAATGAATAGTTATACTGGAGACAAAGCATAATCGTCGAAGATCCCTTTGGTTAAAATTGATTCTGTTTCACATAATCATGCAACCATAAAACCTGGATAAGTCAAAGTAGAGTCACTGTTCAAATTGTGATTTTAAATTGAAATGAAGAATTTAAAGTAGAGTCACCATATATACAAAAGTCGGATAATTAATTTTCAATGAGCTCAATTGTTAACTCTCAAAATTATGGGGTAACTATATAGTAAAAAATATTGTAATATAGTCATTGAACTTTTATTTGATCACCTAAGACAATAAATTTTCACTTCTTTATAATTTACGCACTTTGACAAAAAAATCCAAAAATTTCCGGCGAACTATCGATGTGCAAGACACGTATCTAATTTTCTAAATCGACTACTATTTCCACTTCACTACCGAATCATCACCTCACTGGAAAATCTACACTTTTCTTGTACTTTCCACTCATTTTGCTTCCAACGAGAATTACTCTTTCTCATATGTGATTGCCTTGTTCGAGGCCATGGGTTTTAATGAGTTTTAGCGTTGCAATTTAGCAAGGTAACACTTCCTATTGTATATTTCTTTTGATGAGTTTTGTAATTTTCTCTCGATGTTACATATATATATATATATAATCACACTATGTCATATAACATTGACAATTAGGAAGTTTTAAATGTTATTAAGTCCCTATGTTTTACATAATACGAGTTATGAATTTAGCCTTTTTCTTCTTCAAAAAAGGTAGATTCATATGAAATGAGATACAATTTAATTAATTACTTGTATGAAAAACATATTCCTACATTACATAAATTAAAGATTCCACGCTTGCACAAACGCGTAAGAATGCTGCTAATTACCTAGTAATTGAAGAAAGAGGAATCATCTCTCAGCTTTTGCTTATTGGGTAGGCATATATGTTATTTTGAGAAGTATTATGAGCATTCTGAAGCTTTCACGTTAGCATCTTTCTTTCAAACGTAACTAAATATAAGTACTTTCCATCAAAATAAAAATAAAAAATCGACTAGCTGGCAATTTATGTTCATCGGACAACGCTATATTTTTGTTAACTTTGCTACATATTTACGTATATTAAAGTTCATATCAATTATTGTCATTTTCGAATTTGTCAAATAATCATTTACGAATATGTTAATTCGTATAACGAATTGTCAGCCCTTTCAATTCATATATTTTTTATATATAAAATTCTAATAGTTCTCATGGGCATGTACAAGCTTTTGGGTACTTTGAAACTCAATGGATGTATAAATTTCGTAATAAACACAAATAACATTACTCAAGTGACGAAAAAAGAACATGAATATGATAGAAATGTTTGTTACGTCATAAGGTAGATTATACACATCTCCAATATTCTCTTTTCGAGTCAACACTTTTGGAGCCATTTCAAAAATCAATATATTGTCAAAGCGAGCTAAAAAGAAATTGTAAATATTGGATAGTTTTATCACAACATAAACCTTATTAAGAAGTAGACTATCAGGAAGTAAGCAAAATTACATTAAGAGAACATATGAAAAGAACAAAAATGAAGAAGAAGAAGAAGAAGAAGAAGAAGAAGAAGAAGAAGAGAAATTCCAATCATAAATGCACGCGTGTGGAAGGGAAAGTAATAAAAGAAAAAAAGAAAAAAAGAAAAACATGAGGAGAGAGAAAATCACAGAGTTTGACATGTATACATACATATACATATATATCTTCTTTTCTTTTGCAATTTTTTTTTTTTCCCGATGGAAGGAAGTTCTTGCTTTCAGATTAATCATACCTGCCCCGATTCTATCTTAAATGCCAATCTACGTAATTTAGTTTTTGCTAATTGCTCGACCATTTTATGGAGGAGGTGGTGATGATATTATTTTTTTTTTTTTTGGTCGGGGGGTTGGGTTGAGTGTGGGCACTGTGCTAGGGTGGTCGACAAGTCAACGTTTGTGAAATTAAGGCGACTCTAGGGGTTTTCGTTCCCCTGCTCCGCGAGCCTACTTGATCGCGCCTGTCTGGGTCGAATCCCGAGATATCTAGGTAACTCATGAGCCATAGACGCAATCTCATCCGTTGCGCCGTGCGCAACCCAATGTGCTTTGACCGTGCTAATTGATTGCTCTTGAGTGCTTTGGGGTGCACGGGATTGTCACTCACGTGGGGGTGGGGGTGGGGTCGGCACACTTTGTGGTGTTGTTTTGAAAGTGGGGACTTTCCATGATGTGGCAGGAGGCAATTGGCGGAAAGGTAGAATGGGCAGTGGGAAAGTTGCTAATAGGGACGAATCAACCGCGATTACTTTATTGAAGTAGCATGATTATTGTAGAGAAACAACACAACCAAACATGCCAATATTAAGGCCCACCACAATTAAGAAATATCATCCTTTTTTGTTTTCAAATATTTCATATGCCTTCCGAACTGTCCTTCCGAAATATTGGGAGACTAATATGTGTCAAAACATAAATAGTAGCTTTGTTTGTCTTATTGTTTTGTGTAGTCTGTCCATTCTTTGGTATGACTTTTGCAATAAGAGGAAGCGTTCATCTAATAAGACGACCACAATCGATAGATCAAGATTGTTAGGACTATCACTTCTTCCATGTGTTTCCTCGCATCTCGTCATTCTTTTTTACCGCAATTAAGAAACTCATAATTTGATTTTAAGGTTAGAGCGAGCAGCTCCTTCTGTATTGCCCCTTTTGATGAATGATGAGTTGCCTTTTTATCTCAATCTCAATCTCTGCATTGTTTAATTTCTAATGCCGACGCTCTTCCTCAAGCAAGCTCTTCTATATGCAATGGAACTTTATGAACTTTAATCTATCAGAATCACTAATTTCGTGAGCAAATACCGCAGGTTGCGTTTCCTAACTTGGAGACATTATACATCGATGGCATGAATAATATTGAGATATTATGGGACAATCAAGTTGCTGTAGAGTCTTTCCACAAACTAAAATTGCTTAGTATCCATCGATGCAATAAGCTAGTGAACATTGTTCCCTCTTGCATTCTTGGACGGTTTAGGAGCTTGGAAAGTATGGATATAATATCATGTGGTTCGCTTGAAGTTATTTTCAAACTTCAGCTACTAAATCCTCTAGATGGACATCCTGTTGCTCCTTTTCCATTAAAAGCGTTGAAGTTATGTGGATTACCAGAGCTAAAGTGTGTATGGGATAAGGAACTCCACAGTCAAGTCAAATTCCAATATCTCCGTTCCATTACCGTTTTCAAATGCAAGAATCTCACGTCTCTATTTCCAACCTCAGTAGTAGTACATCTAACCCAACTTGAGGAATTGAAGATCAATGAATGTGGCATTGTGGAACTCATTGAGAAGGAAGACGGACTAGTTCCTAAGTTTGTGTTCCCAAAGTTAGCCTCCCTCAAGCTTGAGCATCTAACAGAGTTGAAGTGCATCTACATCGGAAAACATGCTTCACATTGGCTAGCATTGAAGACTCTGGAGGTACGTGGCTGTGACAAAGTGGAGATATTTGCATCGCACCCTGAGAATAAGATGCCACTTGATAAACAACCTCTCTTCTTGATAGAAAAGGTACGACCCAAGATTATTATTATTTATTTTTCTTCGATGGTGAAAATTTGAAGTGATGATTTAAGGTCATAGCCTAGCATCTCATACAAGTAGCTCTTTGTACGAAGATGTGAACTATATGGCTCTCCGTAAATCCATAGAAATATTACAACATCGAAACATCATGTTCTTCAAGTATCGATTGAACATTCTTGTCAATGTCCAATGAATCAAATGCGTACTCGTCGATCCCCTTTAAAAAAAGTGGGGGCTAATTTCGATGGTTTAGCTCTCTCTTAAGTACCACAAAGATTGAAAACACGTGGCATGTGATGTGATCTTATCATGGTAGAAGTGTATTATGATATTACTTAAGTTCACATATTAATACAAGTCAAATGTAAAAGATCAACAATAATGTTTATCTGATGAGGGCACATTTTCTTCCTTTGAATCACATGAGACTCAATATCTTAAAATGCACTTATTATGCATGGAATGCAATACTTATACCATGGTACAAATATTCTCTTTTTGCTAAGCCGGATTTTGATTTGGCTATTTTCTCAGGGTGCATTCTCAAATCTACAAGAGTTAAAATTGGAATCATCCAAATGGATGGAGATATGGCATGGGAATTTTCTTAATGAAGAACTCTTCCACAAGCTTAGAGTTCTTGAGCTTTGCTGTATCTCAAAGGAATTTGCAATGTCCGCATGTCATTTTGTTCAAAGTTTGACCAACTTAGAAGAGCTACTTGTATGCAAATTATATCTAGAAGAGCTGAGCATCAATGTCGAAGCCGTAGGAGGCCAAAGTCATGAGCTAAAAGTAGTATTACCATTTTCGAGATATAGTCAACATCTAAAGGCTCTAGATGTGTCACATTGTGATGTATCAAATATGTTCACATCGACAATAGTAGGAAATTTGGTGGAACTCACAAAATTGAGGATAAGTAATTGTCACATGTTGATAGAAGTCATCATAGAGGAGGGAGATAAAGAGAGGCATGTAGTGGCCTTCCAAAAATTGAGGTGTATGGAGCTTGATGGATTGATAGGGTTGAGATGTTTCAGCTCAGGTGGATACACTTTGATGTTTCCTCTCTTGGAAAATGTCACTATTACTAGATGTCCTAACATGAAGTTCTTCTCTGAGGGACCAATAGAGGCACCAAAGTTGGAGAGAGTACAAGTATCAAAAGTAGAGTGGTTTTGGAAGGGAAACCTCAACACCACCATCCAAAGTATGTTTGAACAAATGGTATGCATCACTTATCAAATTCTATGTAATTGGATGGTTTTGATCAACAGTAGAGTAATTTCTTTTTGCTAACTAGAAGTTTACGTTTAATGATGAATCTTTGACAGGGTATAATTGCTGGAGTAAAGTTAATGCGACTATCTGAGTTCTCAAAGTTGATGGAAAAATGGCACACCGAACTTATTCCCATCAATTCATATTGGCACTTAAAATATCTAGTGGTGTATAAATGTCCATCGTTTGTTAACGCTATTCCATCCAGATTGATGCTTGTTTTAGGCAAAATGAAAGGATTGCAAGTGTGCGATTGTGAGTCACTAGAAGAAATATTTAGTCTTGAAGGAATGGAGGCTATAAAAAGCACTCAGGTGCTGCCTCAGTTAATTTTTTTGGACTTGGTCAATTTACCACAGTTGAGGCGACTATGGAACAAAAATCTTCAAGGAGAGCTACACTTCAATTCTCTAACATACCTGGGCCTTTATAATTGTAGCAACTTAAGACATGCTTTTGCTCCATCGATGGCTCAATGCCTTGCCAATCTTGAACAAATGGTAATTAAGGAGTGTGGTCAGATGGAAGGAGTAATTGCAGAGGAAGAAGGGCAGGGAAGTGCAATGGAGAAGATTAAATTCATGAATCTCGAAGAGATTAAGTTGGAATGCTTGCCCCATTTTAGTAGTTTCCTCTTGGGAAAGAATTATATTTTGTGTTGTCCTAGATTACAAATGCTGACCATTGCTCATTGCTCCAAGATGAGAAGTTTCACTCAACAATCTTTGATGGAGATTGATCATGACACCCCTTCACTTTTCAATCCACAGGTCAGTGTTTTTTTTTATTTTTTTTATTTAGAGGAAATGTTATGTTTTTGTTATTACAATGCTTTTCTCTTTTTGTTTTAGATTATCACCTTGTCAAATCAAAATACGAATATCTCAAGTTCCTAATTCGTGAATCAAATGTCGAAGTAAATGAAATCGTGAGATTCAAAAATAAACAAAAATTAGTTTTCTTCACAAAGATGCATATCAGGTAGGAAACAATAATAAGTTTTCGCTTACCTTTGATACGAAAAGTATAACACTCAGAAATCCACTTAGCTTCCTCTGCGCCTTTTTATTCCGCTTTCCTCGATACGAAAAGTATAACACTCGAAATCCACTTAGCTTCCCTGCGCCTTTTTATTACAAGACCCCGATCTTCAATCTCCCCAACCCCAATGTCGAGTTGGCCCATCACGAACTGAACGAGATTTCTTTTAGGGAAAAAAAAAAATTCTAACGATTAGTAATATTCATGTGCTTTGTATGGATTTATGTACATAATCTTTTAATAATTAGTAGGAAGATTTAAAATTTTTCTAATCCTCAAAAAAGCCAAAAAAAAAAAAAAAAAAAAAAAAACTTTTGTTTTGTTTATACATACCATTCTAGAAGTGTTGTTTTTGTGTCAGCTCATAAGATCGGATCATGCGTAGTAAGGTTCTAAAAAAATTTACCAACATAACCGTATAAAAAAATATTCCCTTTTTACAATTTGAACTTTAAAGTACTATATATAGAATAGCATCTAAGATATGGCAAAACTACATCCATTTTGCATGTTCAATTTCAACTTGAAGCATACAGATCTAAGAATTCTTTCCTTTTATAATGTTGCATTATTAAAAAAGGGTAGACAATTGGAGAAGAAAATGGAGAAATTGGAGAGAGCGGCCTTTTTTAATCGGAGCGCTCAAAAATTTCATTTAAAGTGGCGCATTTATTTGTGATAGGCAAACATGAAAGTTGGAGAATTCGATAAGTCGTCACGGCAGCTTTCTAAAAATTAGAGGAAGAAGGCGTTGCCAGTATTATTTGTCAATTCAGCCAATTAAAAGCTAGTGTTCAATGTACCATTGATTTTAAAAATCAAACAAAATACAATTTCAAAATTCGACAATTATTTTATTCATTCGACAAAATTTAGGAGAGGTTGCCCTCAATGTAGAATGTTGAGGAACACACAGATACACACCATCGTATAATCTTTTGAAGAACGGAAATCAATTCTCAAATTTATTTAGATCAAATTCAGTAAACAGAAGCTAATATCTTTACCGTCACTTCTTAAATTGGAAATTAACGCATACTGACCGATCGAGGCAGTCTTTTTTGTTCCTCTCTTGTGGGCTATTTTTAAGCTACAGATTCTATGGAGGTTTCAATTGTTGCTTTCTTTTCTAACGGAGGAAATGCTTACGCGCGTGGATGTGTGTGCTTTTATTTTTATTTTTTATTCTAATGCTTTTGCCAAATTTTTTATTGTTGTTTGTGAGGAGAACATTTCACCATATCGAGTATCCACATACTTGTTTACTCTTTGATCATAAGAGTCATCTCTGATTATGCATTTACTTCTAGCGTCATTTATTTGTCATGTGTAAATTGTCATGTAATGGTGTACCGCATGTTGTTAGCGTAATTCAAAAAGTAACCGTCATACTCAATTTAGAATACCAATAGGTTGTAAAAAATGCAAAAATAGTCATACGATTTTCTTATTGAGACAAATTGTCTTCACGTTAATTTCATTTATTTGTCATATATGAGCTATCATGTAATAATAGGTGTTCCCTACATTGTTAAAATATTTAAAAAACTCATAGTAATCCTCAATTTATAATTTTGATTTAGGGAAGTGTGGAAATAGTGATTTGTTTTTTGGTTGTGACAAGTTGTAATTGCATTTATTTTATTGCAACCAGCTTAAAAATATATATCACTTGCTTTTCCACGGACAAGTCATAAGAGTTCGTGACACAGTTGTTTTTCTCTAAAGAAACAGAATATGGTAAAAGGAGGGGAATATCTTGGTGGACCGTTCAATACTTGCATGACAAGTTTGTCTTTTTCCATGGTCCATGGACCTAGGAGAAGTAAGGAAATATAGATTTGGTAATTGAGGTTGTAGCATGTCGTAATTCTTTAATTTCTTCATAATGAGATGAAAATTCCGCGTGGGCACTTAAATAAACAGTTCATAATAGCTCATGCAATGGTTTTATGTTTTTTGTACCACCAAAATATTTCATTTGTTCACGAAGACTAATCGCGTTTGTCTAGGGGTCCTTTTTTTTTTGTGTGTGACACTAGCATTAAAATTTCTTGTCATGTGAAACTTACGCAATTGCAAAAACATTCATTTGATATTTGAGGTTGTAATTGCGTTCTTTGTATCATGCCTCAAATGAAAACTTTACTCCTTTCTTTTTTGCACGCGAGTATTAATAAGTACAAAGGACAGTAAGGTAACTTATTTTCCAGCACCGCATTTCATGCTTGTTGTAATGCAACATACTCGACTTTAATCATCGGTCCACTGAAATGAAAGCATTAGTCAACTCCTCCCCCTTTATGTCCCTAACATGCTCTAGAATTGTCATCATTTATGAGAGCTAGGATTTGAGGTCATTACTCCATGTAATCAAATTCACTGGGTCATTGTTTTTCAATATGGCAGGTACAATTTCCCCAACTTAAGAAAATGGTTCTCTCTCATTTGGATGACTTAAGCAAAATATGGACCGACAATCCTCAAGAAACTCTTACTTTTCATTGTTTAAAGAAAATAGAGGCTAAGAATTGTAAGAGCCTTGAAAATCTATTTCCGCTTTGGGTGGCTAGAAGTCTAAGTCAAATTAAGAAACTTCGCATAGAGTCTTGTGGGCTCAAGGAAATAGTTGCGAGAGGAGATCCACCCTCTGTTAATGCCCAATTCCTTTTCCCGGAACTGACATCTCTAGTGTTACATGATATGCCACAACTCAAGAGCTTTTGCCCTAACTTCCCTACTTTGAACTGGTCATTCTTGGAAGAATTGCGAGTGACTCACTGTGACAAATTGAACATATCCTCCGTTATGGCATTCATGAACAAGTGGGCTCAAAGAGATGATCAGCGTGACCTTTTAGATCATGAAGCACACTTTTCGCTTGAGAGGGTATGTTTGCAAATGCTCTTCCTCAATTTCTACTTTATTCTTTAATTCACTTGCTATATCTCATGTCAGCTGCATAGACATGTCAATATTTGATATCATATAGAACATGAAGCCCTTACCTTTCAGTTTGATGACAACAAAAGATATTTCTATTCTCTTTAAGCAAACTTTTCATTTGTGGACACCCAAATGTTGTGGTAACATTATCAACACATTCCGTTACCCGACTAAGAAAACTACATATTTTCGTTAACAGCATAACATATTCTTAATACAAGATGAATTTGGTCAAGGCGGTTCTTGAATTAACGGGGCCGACTTAACCATGTTGACATTTAGCAATTCCTTTTCAAATCACAGTGGGATGACCAACTTTCTTTCGATGTTTTCCGGGTGAAATGGAATTTCATTTGTTTGTTTGATCATTCATATGCCAATATAGTTTTTTATCTTTCTATCTAAGAGTGCATGAGCGCACAGCGAACCCTGCTGGCGAATGGCCATGGCCCATGGTAGAGCATTTGGTTATGGTTGTATTTTGTAGCATGACTTTACAGCTGTATTAATGAACTGTAAGAAGATGGCCACCTTCCATGGCAATTAACCAACTTAAGTTAACCTTTTACATCACATGCTTTATTGCCTAACTTTTATTCAATTTACTTCTCTCTTTGTATTGGCAATTTGGCAGGACGTTCTAGTCTTGGAAAGACTTTTATTGGTCGATAAGGATATTCGAGATGCTATTGGATGGAAAATTTCCTGATGACATCTTTGGCAAGCCAAAAGCTCTAACATTGGCATGCTTTCATGATAGACAGGCTGTCTTTCCTCCTAGATTCCTTCTAGAGAGATTTCGGAATCTACAAAGCCTTGAGGTTTTTTGTTGCTCCTTTGAAGATATATTCCCTAATGAAGGGCTTGTGGATGAGGGATTACATCCAGTGCTCGAAAATTTAAGTGAACTTAAGTTAAGCAAGCTACTCAACATAAAGTGCGTTTGGAGAGAAGACTATTTGCTGGAAAAAATTCTTCGAGTATTGAAACATTTGAGGTTTGGGATTGCCCTAATTTGACGGCAGTATTTCCATCAATGGCATCCTTCAGAATTTGACAAAGCTAGTGGTGAAGAATTTATTTGGGTTGGTCCATCTAATAAAATTTTCAGCAATCACAAATTTGGTGCATCTTACTGAGATGACGATAATAGGATGTGAAAGAATGAAAGAAGTAATGGCAAACGATGGAAAAGGAGAAGGAGAAGTGATTTCTCTTGAGAATCTAGAAACATTAAGACTACAAAATCTACCAAGCCTGGTATGCTTCTCCTCCACCGAAAGTTGCATCTTCAGGTTTCCATTATTGGATAGCATTGAAGTGGAAGAGTGCCCAAAAATGAAGATATTTTCTAAAGGCATACTAAGCACACCTAACCTTCGTTATGTGAAACTGTTTCGACACATATGGGATGTGAGCTTGGAGGGTGATCTAAACACAGCCATACAAAAGTTATCATCATAAACAAAGGCGCACGAAACTAGTAAGATCCAATTACTGTCACTGTCGTCATTTTTTTTTTCCGCTTCCCTTTGCTTCTCTAATTTTTCAACACCTTAAGCACCATAACTTCTATATCTTTCATCTTTTTAACTTGTTTATTTACTGATAAAAGGGGAGGGCAGGTGATGTAATTGGTACCGAGACTTGGAAGTTATTAGGGCACAGTCAAAGGTTGAGATGAGGAACACTTTCTTTGACGTCGCGATTCTATTTCCAATTTTCCTCTTTCTTGCTAATTTTTCTGGTTAGGTAATTCCCTATTTTTTTGGAATCAATAAGAGATGATATTCTAAACAAAGCGGCGTGGGGGGAATACTCGACTTAAATTTAGTCTTCACTTTTCTTAAGCTTTGGCGATCGAGGGGGATACTCGACTTAAATTTGGTCTTCACTTATCCTACGTACTTTTCTCTGAATAATGACCTAGGGACGAAGGATGCCGTTAATGCTATACATTGCTTTATATAAATCCTTCTGTGACAATCACTCACTTGAACCTTTCCTAATTGAGTGCAGGAGGCCAATCGAAATGTTCCCGCAGGTGAAGATAAAGAGCACATGTTCACGGTAGGGTGTCAACGGTTCGGTTTTTTTGAAAAACCGAACCGAACCGAACCGTTAGAAAAATCTTCGAACTGAACCGAAATTTCGGTTCGGTTCGGTTTGGTTCGGTTTTTTGGTTTTTGGTTTTTAGGTTTTGGTTTTCGGTTTTTTTTTTTTTTTTTTATTAATTAATTATTACAAGTGACTATTTTAAAGAAAATATTATAATTATTTATTTTTTTCGCTGGATAAATAGAAACGAAACATGTTATTTAATCATAATCTGTGTTGGACTCGGAATGTGAATTTGATAACATGGGATGATATTAATTAATCGTGGGATCAAAGCCCAGATATATCATCGTTTTTCGACCGAAGGACGCAGAAGCAATCTCCATGCAACTCCCGACTGAACACATTCTCCACCCTTCCCTTCCTTACCCTCTCTCTCTCTCTCTGCGCGCTTCTGCTCTTCACCCTCCCTCCCTCCCTCCCCCTCTCTCTCTCTCTCTCTTTCAGCTGGAGTCGTCTTCTCTAAGCAGTCTTTTGGTTTCTAGATCTGTTCACTCTCTCTCTCTCTCTGTGCGTTCTTGGTCACTTCATCTTCCGTCTGTCGCGAGAGGATTGGAAAAAGGGCGGAACAGGAGTTGCAGGGAGGAGATGGTGTATACGCTCTCGGGGATACGAAGTGGGAACAAGTTGACTGGGGATGTGGATGTCTCGGGCTGCAGCAAGTTGCAGTACTTGGACATATCCCATAACAACATCTCCATGAGGAGATTGCTCGGCCTTGGAGCATCTGGGTGCATCCTCCAACAGGTTCTATGGCGATATCAGGCGTGCGGTCTCTACTTGCTCTCAGCTCAGAACCGAATTTTTAATGGTTTGATTTTATCGGTTCGTGGTTCGATCCGGTTCGGTTAACTGATAAAAACCGAATAAATAAAAAAAATATTGATTTTTAATGAGAACCAAATCGAACGGAAAAAACTGAATTTTTCGGTTCGGTTCAGTTCGATTTTCGGTTCGGTTCCTGACAGCCCCTAGTTCACGAGGCTAAAGACTTGCGTGTTGAACTCGCACGGGTGGTGTTGACCAACAAAGCGGGTGGAGCTTTTCGCGCGTGTGAAAATGGTGGCCAACCTGGCAAACGGTCCAGCAGTAATTTTTCAAGATTCTTTCGTAATTTACTTGCAATAATCGGAAGGCGGGTCGCGCCTATAACTAGAAATTGAACTTTGTAAGTCGTGTGCTTCAAATTAGCAATTTATTATTATGGACGGGATAAGGTAATTCGATTGTAAAATTTATAGCATGTTAAATAGTTTGGATGAAATTGTGCATGTTTGGCTTTAAAATTTTCAATTTTAACAATTTAATCAAAAAAATTTGTGCGAACCTACGATGTGCGAATTCTGTTAATTTTTTCACATAATTTAGGACTAAATTGTTGAAGTTGAAAAGTTTAGAGTTAAATTGATATCTGCACATTAAGTTTAATACCTAATTAGGTAATTTCCTGTAAATAATAATATGGAAACTATATTTCATGCTGCGGTATGCGATGGCCCAAATGCTTCTTGACTGTCCCGAACACTAGACGGAAAGAGAGAAATAAATGCCAGCCCCGTGTGAGCTGATTCCTATATTTTGGGCTTCTCCATAAATTTCAGTACTCCTCTTTGGTTTCTTTCCTTCAATCGGGCGAAATTTATACGTCTGATCAGCATCATCAATCCCGTCGGTCCCGCCTCCATCACTGAAAGTTCATCCAAACAGAGATTTTTTCTTGTCAGAAGGGCCTTTTATAAATCACCAAAGGCAAAACAGTGCGCAGTCTTTCCATTCCGCAAAGATCATGGCTTCCGGTCATCATGGTCCACGGGGAGAAAATGAAAGTGCAAAACCCGCTATCAAGTCTAGATTGTTAAAGTATGATCCCATATCACTTAATTAATGTCCTAAATGCCTTTTGTATTCATATGATATCCCTCAAGGGCCTCTACCATGTCGCAACCTACCTTTTTGTCCCAAGAGAAAAAGACATAGGTTTAAGGGTATTGTCTAAAAAGCAAGCCTATGGCCCTTATTTTTAGATGCGAGCTCTCCTAAGGCGACGTTGGGGTATTTAAATTGATGCTATAGGAATTTCTAATGATGAGTTATCATTAATCTATTGGAGTTAACTAGAAATCAAGTGAGGCATGAAAGTATATCTCAATTCCTACGTAATCAGAAAATCTAAAGCCGGAAACTTAGTTATACTAATTGATTAACTAGTGCCCTTTTAATACCTTATTTTGTTCATTTTAAATAGATTTTTATTAGGCAGTCTACATTGAAACTAACCCACTAATATGTGGAGTGATCATGCGGATTCATAATCATTGAAATAATAATCAGCAACTAAGGAAGCATGGAATAAATAACAAGAGAAAACAAGAATCTAACCCAATGAAATAAGGAATATGCCAATCTTAACTGAACTAAAGGGAAACCTTAACCAACATATTAAAAGTGTGCAATGAAGAGCATTGGTCTCAAAAAAGGAACATTCAAATCCTATAGTAAAGTTCTAAGAAGTTGTTGATTTTTTTAGCATAATTTGTTTTTAGATCAAAGGCTTTTTACTTTTTTTTATGCTAAACTAATTCTAAACTCTAACTAATATGAAGAATCTAATAAATCTAGTTCAAATTTAATTTCTAAGCTTTTTCCATTTTTTTGGATTTTCGCAATTTTTTAATATTTTACAATAAAAAATATTCTTTAAAACTATTAAAATTTTCCTAATTTTAATCCGAAAATGGTCCCGGCCCTAGGGCCCAGTCCGAAAATGGGTTGCCCCAACCCCCACGTAATGGGCTTTATACATCGGGAGGCTTTAGTTAACAAAAACGAATTGGGCGAGTTAGGCTCAATGCCTCCAGCATTTAACTAAGCCCAACTCCAACAAATCAAGCTCAACCGAAAGCCGAATTAAGAAGCGAAAACTTTCCAACACCAAACTAAGCCACCGAAAAAAAAATCCTAAGTTAATCCTAAAGCCCAATCCCAAGTTCAGTCCAAACCAACATCATTAGACTGAAAATCGCAGGTTACGCCGTTAATCAAACATCACACGCATAACTGAACACGTAGAATGAAACTCTACAAAAACCGGTGTTACTCTCGGGCAAGCCAAGCCGAAGGTCCAACCATCTTCTGGTCGGCAACTCCTACCGACGGCCATGATGAGACGTTTGCGGGACGCCCTACACCACTAGATCCGAAGCTTCTACGGGTCGCCACGATGGTGGACGCTAGGGTGAGTGCAATTCTCGGGTAGAACTAAGAATCAGAAAGCCAGACCGATGGGTCTGATTCGGTTCCCAGTTCTAGGAGGTCCAGTTTTGATTCTCAATTCCATTTTTTTGATAACCAGCGGTTCTCGATTTGGTTCCCGGTTTCAAGTGGAACCGAAACCGGAACCGAAACCAAACTAGAACTAGGAACCCTAACATAGAAACCTAATTTTGTTCTGTTCTTCACTTTCCCCATTTCCCTTCTTTCTATTTCCTCCGCAACTGCAACTCTCCACTCCCGAGCCCTCGACGACCCCACGCTGTTGCTCGCTGCTCTCGACATTGCCGTCACGACCAATGACATCACTGCCAATGTCGCCGTCACGACCCATGACATTGTCGCCGACGCCGCCGCCGCCAATGCCAAGCTTATCAAGGAAGCGTCCGCCCCTCTCTCTCTTCCCTCTCTCGATCGATTGCATCGTTTCAACTTTCAGCTTTTCGATCAATGTTTCCCTGAATTTGTAGCTTGTGGGACTTGGGATTCAATTGGGTCCCTCTGATTTTTGGTGGGTATTTCGCATGGTGCGATCTTTGTAGGCAGGTGATCATTAGGGCTCAGAACCTGCATGCCGTCGCTAATTTCATCCCCCCAAGTCGTTCCACATTCGAAGGTTCCACTACCGCAACGAGGTCCATGTGGTTCTTTGCCCGTATCTCGCTTCGTTTGACAACTCCGCCTACTTTTGTCGTCGCGAGTGCTACCTCCCAACGACAAGCTGCTATTGGGCCGCCACCGCAACGCTGCTGTTGTTCCACCGGCAGCAGTCCTCAACCTCGCCCACTTGTCTGATCTCTCCCTGCTCCCTGATCACATCCTCCTTGATCTCTTCTTCGTAAGTCCTCTATCTCTATCCTTGTTTACCCTGCAAAAATATAATCCATGCCTTGCCCACCACCAGAATAGTGAGGACTTTTCTTTGTCATTCATTTTGTTGGTCAGTTCGTAAGTATTTTCCTATAATGGGGATTGGCCACAAGAGTATATTAAGGATGCCGAATTCTTGAGCTGCTTCATCGGTGGCCAATGACATATGTCCAGAACTCGATCGTGTTTTTTGTTTTCACCAAGAGGGAAACTTGTGCACATGAAGAATTAGCTCGGATTCCCCTTCAAAATAGCATGGGTGATGCAAGCTCGAGCTTTCGGATTCCCCTTCAAGATAGCATGGATGATGCAAGCTCGAGTTTTCGGATTCCCCTTCAAGACAGCATGTGTTTTTTGGTTTACTTTGTGAGATTTGAGAATATAATTAAATCTTTTTTTTTTCTTCCTATCCTTTCTCTTAAAGATAGGTTAATCACATGCCTTCTGGCCAATAAATTCCATGCCTATTCCCTGCGCTCGATTATTACAATGCATTTGATGAAATACTCAAATTCCCCTTCAAGACAGTTTGGGTGATGCATTCTCGAGTTTCTGATTTTTTGGTGTAAGGCGTTGTAATCTTATTTAGAAAAAAAAAAAAAAATCCTTTGCAAATGGAGTTGATATGTCGGTCTACTTTCTTCAATTTTTGCTGGCAATACATCTCTCGATGAATTCAATATTTATGCTATTGAAATCCTGTGTGGCAGAGCAACTTATTTTAGTCCTTCTCACCTGCCATATAAGTTTGAGACCATAACCTATGATAATAATCTATATGCCAGAATGACACTAAGTCAGTGGAAAAACTTCAAATAGCATTCTCATTGTCCCATGTCACAATGTTTTCTATTCATACTACTGTTTTTGGCCATAAATCAATATCATTTACAAAATCTTCATTATGCACTCTATCTTGTGCTTGTGCCTTATACTTTTTATGCTGGAGAAGTGGCATACATAGGCGCTGTTGTTGGTCTTTGCAAATTGAATCAGCAAATTGTTCTTTGTCTCTGTACATTCAAAAATGTTAAGATAGATTACAGGGTTTTGTTCACATTACTTGATCTTGTTTGCATCTACATTTCTCTCTTACGATTGTATACCATCATCGATTGGATGTTTCTGGTTCCATCAGCTACACCAAATAATCCACGCTGCCTGTTTTCTCCACCATCCAATGGTGACACACCACTATGTTGTATCCACTTTGAATATAGTGCATGTTGATCACCTGTTTTCCACTGTACATTGAGCATTCGAAAATGTTGGTTGGCCAAATATGAATTTGCATTCTTGTGCTCCCTGCAACTTCAAGTCATTGACTATGGAAACCCCTGGACAATTACTAATCTTAGCTTTCCTTCCATACACCTTATCTCGAGAAGATGTCGGATTACTTCTCCTATCTCTATCATTTAGAGGTGGTCTCCAGCTCCTTTTAGATTTAAGTGGCATTTAAGAGGATATTAGTCTTTGAAATTCTCATGGACTTTCACTTGGTTTCTTTCGCTTGTTACAATGTGATACGTGAAAGTCCATGCTTGTTCACACATTATCTCTGTAATCTACCGAAATTTTTTCCTAATTCCGCATGTATCGGTTGAAGCTGGAAGATGGTTTTATAAACCTTCCTCAATCGTCTGTCTTCTTCAGCTCCTCACTCTCTCTCTCTCTCTCTCTCTCTCTCTCTCCAGCTTGAGGAGAAATTTCTCAGCTCACTACTTCTTGAAAACTACTAGCTCACCCGTAATGTTGGCAATGCGGGCTCTGTGTTGTCTACGGGATGTGGACCTGCAGACCCTAATTCACAATGAGAAAAATAAAAGGTCATTGCTAAACAAACAAATCGCGCTTGGGAGGAATCCTCTATAGAAACATATACATGGAACCAAATTCGAGTTGAATAATGGGGATTAGATAACTAGATATTGTCATTGAAGCCCTCATGGAAGAGAGGAGGTAAGATAGGGCTTAATCGTCTTTACAAAAGTACAATATTTTTTCAATAAAGAAAAGAGAAAACAATTTCTCTTTCTAAGACCAATTTTCTACACTATTTGTTATTAAAGAAATTGACTAGATTGATTCCACATTATAGTTATCTTAGACTCGATTTGTTTTGCAAAAATTAAATGATTTGGACAGCATTTTATTTAAAATGATTTCTTGTATTGCTTAAAATAATTAGTCAATAAAACATATTTTTATTATTGCAAATAATTTATGTTCCAATATTTTCGTGGATGATAAAATATTTTCGTTCATTTATTTTTGTAAAAGATATGAGTGATTATTTTTAAGAAAATATTTTTTGAATCATTCACAATCCACAAAAGAAATGGAGCTTTTATTTTTGTGACTTCATAACATGTAGGCTACCTCAGAATCTAAAAGCACAAGCCCTCGAACTTGCGATTATTGTCCTATATCTACGTCTTGTGTACTTCTCTCGTGAGTATACACGGTCTTTCTTTATCACAATAGCTGTTTGAAAACGTGCATGGGCAGAGTAGTCCTTGTGGATCCCTCAAGAGACATATTCATAACTTATCCATGAAGCTTAACATTTGAAGGAGGAATTTCCATGAGAGAACTTGTCTTTCCCCTTTTCAACTCATGTGACAATGAATCAAATTAAAAAAAAAAAAATGATTGTTGATATCAAAATTTTGTCGACTTGTTTATTTATTTATTGCATAGAAAATTAAGAATTAATTTTCAACCTCTAAACAAAAAAAAACTAGAATTAAATTGCGCAACATATCATTTTAGGAGCATTTTTTATTATTGCATTTGTATTGGACCGGTGACAGATGAGTTTGAATTAATGGTTTTGAGTTTTAATTTGACAAATTGGACTAGGTCCATGAAGAGAGCAAATTGGCTCAAGCCCATTATACTTTGAAGATAGAAAATTGACTTATGAAGATATTTTTGAAAAAGATTCGTATTATTCTTCCAATATTCGGTCATATTTTCATGTGATATAAACATTGAGTGATATATTTTGCAATAGATTGGAATATTTCGGATGAAATATCAAAATAATAAGAGAGAATATTGCATGTTGGGCATATATTAAGTGATATATTTTTTGTCTCAAAACAAAAAAGGTTGCATGATCAATGAAGATTTCGCGCGTGAGCCGAAAAGAAAGGATGAAAATTATACAATATTTTATGGTATTTTCTTTCCTTGGTGGGGGCCTCGTTACTTGGCATATAAAAGGAGGAGGCCACACATATTGATACAGACGGCCATTGAGAGAGCAAAGAAACTAGAGAGTGTGAGAGAGGAAGAGAGAATTTGTCATCATCCGTGGGCAGCCTTTGACCAAAAAAGAGAAAAAGAAAGAGCTTCGAGGGGGTGGGCGAATCGCAAATCCAAAAGACCCGAGAGACACGTGCAGAAAAAAAAAGTGAGAAAAGAAAGTGTCAGGGAGAGGTTCGAAAAGAGTTCTTCATCGTTCTTTCTTGAGCCTCGACATCCACAAGTGGTCGCTCCTTGTCTTCTCCGCGTCAATTTTCTCCGGTGATTCTGAGTCTCCAGCTGATCAACCTACAAGTCGACGGCCTTCCGCAAGATCACGGACGCCAGCCGAGGTCCCAAATCAGCGGCCATCCAGCTTGTCCCAATGCTTCTCATGCCAGATGTCTAGTTCTCTGGGTCCAGTATCCGAGCCAGCCCAAAACAGATTCTGGTGCTACAGCTCTTCCGATTCACTTTTGTCAAACCTTTTGCAGGTTTTCCGGCGATTACCGCTTGCCATTCCAGCCCACAGCGTGCTCCACCTGTCCATATCATCCGCCAAACGCGTAGAGTCAAGCAGTGGTCAAAATAGTTACAATTGGGAGAGACGTTCCATGGAGGGAGAGACAGAGTAGTCCACCATCTTTTTGCTTCTTTGTCAAGGACAAACTTTGAGATTCGCAAGAAGACAAGACCAAGTGAAATTGGTCCTACATCCTCAGTTCCAGCGTCCTTGCTTCACCTGTCCGTTAAGCCACCGTCGTGAGCGGTCGAATATCGCTCCTTGTGAGTCAGCCGCACTGTCGAGCACTACTGCGAACTATCGTCGATCCCAAGCCCATGATTTGTTGTCCGTTCAAGTTTGGAAAGGGAAAATCAAAAAAAAGTCCTAAACCTGTGCGTTGATGCAATTCGATCATAAACTTTTTAATTGAACAAATTCGATCCTAAACCTTTTTACATCGGTACCAATTTAGTCCATCCGGCCAATTTTGGCTTGCCGACGCCGACGTGGACATCGGCCGGTGACCGGACGCTGACGTGGCAATTTTAAAATATTTTTTTGAATTTTTTTGAATTTTTTCCTTTTTATTTTATTTTTTCTTTTTCTTTTCTTTTTCCTTTTTCTTTTCTTCCTTCTTCTTGGATTGTTCCAGCGAGCCTCCGGTGAGGCTCACCGGCCACTGGGCGAGGGCCTCGAAGCCCTTGCTTGCCGCATGTGAGGGTCACGGCCCATGCCCGACCTATCCTAGGGCCGCCGGCGAGGCGGCTTTGCCTGGATCTGGGCAAGGCTAGCCTCACCCTGGCCTCGCCGGCCGCGGCCCTCGAGGCTAGGGCGAGGCTGGCCGCCCGATCCGGCGAAGCTACCCGCTCGCGCGGCCCCGGGTGAGGCCGAGCGAGGGCCGCGAAGCCCTTGCCGACGGCCGGCCGCTAGGCGAGGGCCTCAAAGACCTCCTCCTCTTGCCAGTTCCTCCGTTTCCCTCCAGCTCCGCTAGTCAATCTCACTCGCCGCTTGCCGTCCTCTCTCCGCCGCCGCACCCCTCCCTGGATCGATCTCCGCCGCCTCCTCTGAGGCCGGAGCCGTCGATCATGAAGTCAGCTTCGTCTCTTGTCTCCCTCTCCTTGGCAGCGGTCGCGAACGAGCTCCTCCGAGGTAGCCTTCTCTCCACGATTCGGCCGAGCGAGGGCTTCGCAGCCCGCGGCGGGCCCTCGCTTGGCCTCGCCCAAGGCCGCGGGTGAGGCCGCCTTCACTTGGATCTGGGCGAGACCAGCCTCGCCCTGGCCTTGCCACGGGCGAAGGCGGCCTCGCCCAGATCCGGGAGAAGCCGCCTTGCCTGAGGCCCTGGGAGAGGCCGGGCGAGGGCCGCGACCCTCCCCGGCGGCAGGCGAGGGCTTTGAGGCCCTCACCCAGTGGCCGGCGAGCCTCACCGGAGGCTCGCCGGAACAGTCCAAGAAGAAGGAAGAAAAGAAAAGGAAAAAGAAAAATGAAAAAATTCAAAAAAATATTTAAAAATTGCCACATCAACGTCTGGTCACCGGCCGATGTCCACATCAGCGCCGACAAGCCAAAATTGGCCGGATGGACTGAATTGGTACTAATGTAAAAAGGTTTAGGACTGAATTTGTCCAATTAAAAAGTTTATGGCTGAATTGGTACCAATGCAATATGTTTAGGACTTTTTTGGTACTTTTCCCAGTTTGGAAATGGTATCCGAGTGATATCGCAAATCAGGTAATAATTTTCATCATTTTGATCTTCATGCATTTTTATTGCCTAATTCGTGAAATCGCTATCTCATATGAATCTTTAAATGATGCTGTCATATCACAAAATATCAAGTAGCCTTTTAAATTAGGGATTTGTTCCCTAATCTTCTAATGTGCATATGGTTTATAGTTCAATTTCATGCTCGAAATACAACTCGCGATTGCACGGAAAAATTGTCAATTCAATCTTATGCCCGAAATATGATTTGTGACTTCATTAAAAATTGGTCAATCTGATCTCATGTGCAAGATATAATTTATCAATTTATTTAAAAAATTATATGGGTATCGATCATATCTTGTGAGATTTGCCGCGTGTCATTTTTTTATGCCTTTGCTTGAATTGATTTTGCTTTAGTAAAAGAAAACCTAAAAAAAATAATAAATATATTTGAGTTGGATTAGGTTCATGCTAGAATATTGCTTGTTTTAGAATAATTTGCATATTTAGATTAGGCATTTTATTTATTCTAAATTTTTGAAATAAAAAATCCAAAAAAATTAGTTTAGGATGTTAGATTTTCTTTTCATTAATTTAAATTGCATGTTCAATTATTAGGCAATTTTAATTTCGAATTTTATAAAAAAAGGAAAAGAAAACATAAAAAATATCATGCATGTGTCACCTAGAATTATGTCATTTTTTGGACGCCATCTAGTCATTGCACGATTAGAATCATTTAAATATGTGACCTATCAGGATAGTTTCATTTAATATTTACCCGTCATTAGATTAGATCATTTAATTAATGTCGTGTCACATATAGTTTACATATTAGATTTATTTAATTGTATGTCGTATGCCATTTACAATAGACATATTTTTATACATCATTGCATTGTATTGCACCTAGATTAGGTTTTATTAAATAAGAGAAAATCACTATGTGTTAATTAGAAATCATATCTAGGACTATGAATGTGAATTTTAAACTAACATTGCAGATGCCTTTATTGCTACGAGTTAAGTCTCGTAATTTATTTATTGCTTTCTTGGTTATTAAATTGGTGACAAAATATTTATTGCTTTCTTGGTTATTAAATTGGTTATTAAATTAAAATCAATTTGAGGTACCTACAATTTTTTTTTGAAATAAAAGAGAAAATATACCGAAAGGGCATTAGAGAGATCTAGCATAATCAAGTCATCAAACTCATTTAATTTTTCATTCGTAGAAATTAAGTAATTCTTCCATTATTTTACTTGGATTTCTAATAACTTAACAAAAATAGATTAGTAGTGACTCTTGGATTTCTAATCGACCCAATAAAAATAGATTAGTGGTGACTCATAATTAAAAAAATCATTTGCATGCTAAAAACTTAAATCTAAGTAGCAAACTAGTATGGGCTTGGGAGAGCCCAAGTTAAGTTTAGGTTTAGTAATCCATCAACCAAACCTAGATAGTTCATCTGAGATTAAGTTGCGATAATGATCATGAATCTTACCAAACTATTAGCTGAAAAAAATTAAACTTAATCGCCTTAAAAATGCAGGACTCGCGGCTAAGGAATTTCCAAAGGTTAAAGATCTTTAGTTTGTAGACTCTCCCGGCAATAATATAGCTAAACGCCTCGATTAATCTAGACTCAACATAGGAAACAAAAGATTGACTAGCTTAAACGTTATGGACAGGACTAGTCGAGTTTGAGCGAATTGTCTTTTCTTTTAATGCAAAAGTCATGCTAAAGATATCACGAGTACTAGGCATAGAGTAAGCAGGTCAAATTCAAACAATCAATTGAAATCTTGCACGTCACTTTGTAAATCAATTCTATTAGATTCAGTCTTAGTATATCTAACACTACATACTAGTCTTAGCATCTCTAACATCATTCTTAATACATTTTCGATCAACTAACAAATCATCTCTTTTTCTCTCTGTTCGATTCCCTATGTGCTCTTCTTAATTAGCACCTAAAGCATTCACTTGTTTATAAACTATTTACATCGTAATGATGAGCTAAGCTAGCTGTTGTTCCTCGTTAACATCACTATAGAAGATGAACAGCTGCCCAGAGCTAGCTGTTATTTCAGAAAGGAAGGTCTTCTCCAATTAAATGCTTCATTTAATGAAGTAGGCTCATATAAAGCCACAGAACAGTGTTAGATTCAGATGTTACAGCCTATTACACAACTTGCGTTCAAGGGATGACTTCCTATCGCCAAAGAGAAGATGAAAAGCGCCAGCGAAGTTTTGCACTAGAGACAGCTCATTTCTCCAAGATCATACTCTCCCAAACACTTCAAACTGAAAGGCTTGTAAGCTTCTTCTTTTTTTAAATTCCATTTTGACGTACCAAGGCTTGGAAGGCTGAAGCACACCTCTTTAGTCTTTCACTTTGATTTAGTTCAAGTTATAATATATCCTGTATGAACTTTATGATGAATTCACATGCATAACACTAGGGTATTCCGAAGAGGTTTGAGAGAAAGTAAGGCGAGAATCTTCCCTAGACGGTGCATTTGAGGGTTCCAAATGGTGGAAGTTGGAGAGTGGAATTGGAAAAATGGGATAATGTGGTTTGGTTATCAACGGGATGGAAGGAATTTGTGGTGCATTACTCTATCTGTGAGGGCCACCTTTTAGTGTTCCAATGCAAAGAGGACTTAGATTTTCACATACTCATATTTGACAAAAGCGCATCGGAAATAGATTATCTGCCAATGAACATTGACAGAACCTCGACGCTATCGAATTTGTCCTCCCTAAAATGGCATATGCTGATGATCACCATAATCTCTAAGTTGGACTTCACAGTCTTGATGGCTTCTTGCTGAAGAGAAAAGAGAAGGATGAATTGCATCTAAAACCATATCATCACAAGCCTTCCAAGGTGATGAAATCTGATATCTCTAGTTATGTCGATGATGGTTTTATTTCAAATGCAATTGTCATCGGCTCAGGTTCCAAATCGAAAGGCTTCCAAACTGATCAACGAGCAAAGCTTCTGCGACAAGATTTAGAAGGCGTGCGAATTTTAGCCTGTTGGTAATGCATATACTTTGTATCGTTTTTTTATGCTCTCTGCCTTACTAATTTGGGTAGGATAAAAAACTTCGAACGCAAGGTGAGCCCCGCCATGCTAGCTTCTCGTAGTTCTAAACGTTCATGAGTAATTACGACTCTCAAAGCAGCCAACAATTACGAGCTGCGGTATCCTTTCTTTACAGCATTTATTCGGTCGCATAATCTATGGAAGCAAAATGTGGCAAGAAAAGACCCTGAGTTAATAGTTCTTATGTGCAAAATTTGAATAGGAATGAAATCCATTCCCTTCTCATAAGGTACCACCGTATTCTCACATGATTTGGGTTTGCCTATGAGATTATACACGTGTTCTAGCTAACATTGCTTGTGTTTTAATCATACCTTTAATGTTCTTACTCATTGATCATTTGTTGATCCAAAATCAACTTGGCAGACTGTCCCAGGCGGGGTTTTAAAGGGATGCATCAATGGAAGCATGCAAACCACAACTCTTACATATTCGGATGGATCTTGGCCAATGAAGCTCCTGTACTACCCACAACATGGCTCAAGTAAACTCTTTGCCGGTAGGGCGCATTTCAGAGAGGAACTTCTCTAAAGGAAGGATATGTCTGTGTGTTCGAGCTTGTTAGAATTGATAATATTGAACTCAGTCTCCATTTTCGAAAGGAATGTCAAGACATAGGGGTGAACTTCGCTATGCCTATAGAAAAATCTCTGCTTCGTTGTATTTTGTTCAATTAATCAGATCAAGAAAGCGAACATTTCTGCTGCAAGTAATTGAATGGTGCCGTACTTCCTGATTTTTTTGGAGAGTGGTGAACATTATCACATCTGAACATTGGAACTTCCAAAATTCCGGGTACTAGGGTGCCTAATTTCCAACTCCTTTGCATATTGCGTCTTTATTCGACTAAGTATAAATCGAACTCATGCACAGCATCGAATCGATAAAAAAAAAAAAAGGTCATAAGCAATCCTTATCTAACACCAATATGGAGAGTCGATCAATAATAGACTTTAATATGTTTCCTGAAGTGATTTCTTTCACCAATGAGGTGGTCACTGAAAAGGAAAGAAAAAATGTCCTGTCCCAACTCTGTTTTCATGAAATATGCAATGGTCTCTAGAGATCAATAGATATAGATTCAAGGAAAGGTGAATAAATGAATCTTGCCATCCATCAATAACACAAAAGGAAGTTCCAATAAGAGGGCTAGTCTTTCTCCTTTTCACGTACCGCAACCATTGATACAAGAATCATTTGTATACCTTGCCAGTTGATAATTGATCGATACACCAATAAAATTTCAAGGCAGAGGATCTCCATTCTCATTGGACATGTCAATAGTCTTTTTATCTCATGCTTCAAAGTAGAAACTCACCCCTCTAATCAAATAAAGAATGTTTTGACAACATTCAACTCATTTCGACAAAATTCCTTCATTCTCATTTCCAATATACTCAAACTTCCCTTTTAATCCTCTAACTCTTGGCCAAATCTTTATCCATCTGCATATAAGTAACAAACATACAAAGTCACTTAGTTAGAGTCTATTGAACCATCCACTTATTTAGAGTCTATTGAACCATTCAAAATAGAATTCTCTCAATCATAAACAATGTTCCTTGAAAACCACTATAGCTGAACATTTCAAGATAAAACAAACAGCATATGAGCATCCGTAGTCTACCCAAGATCAGCATATATGAATATGATATACATAATCACCTACACAAATCTTAAGTAGAGAACAATATATATACATTTTACCTCGACATTGATCACCTCTCACCACCCCCAGATCAAAACGATCAACATATCGACTCCAATTGTCAATATACATGATCACCACATCACCGAACCTACAGCGAATGAACAATAAAGTTTGTGACAGTGAGAGAAACCAACTTTTGAACATATAATCGTAAAAATTATCGAGCACTACATCCAATCCATGCCACACGTGTTTAGATTGTGCTCCAAACTATAAATAAGGCAGGAGGTCATGATCATAAAATCAACTTTGTGACGTATTCGGACGCTCAAAATGATTCATAACAGAGACTAACTTTTATTGTTCAGATTATCATAAGCTGAAGCAAAGAGGTAGTCAAAAGCTAACGTTGATTAGCAAAGACCGAGATTGGATCGAACTCATGTGTGATGGTTTTCGATTCAGAAATAGTGAATCAGGGATCATAATAATGCTACATCATTTAACGTCAACTAATAGAAGATATATTCTTACTTGGGTGAGACTGATTTTTTAACTTCAACTAATCGAGATCAATAAAATACCAAGGATTCTCCCTTCGACTGAAATGAAACTCACAAATCTGCTTTAGACACCTTCACTCTCCTAAATATGCTTCCGCCCTCTCATGCGCCAGCTTGCCATTTTAGAAGGAATGATGAAAATTGGGCCGAATGTGAGGGAGTTTAATGGGGCCGAAAACTCATTGAAGAGGTGGGCCGGACAAACCGGCCCATTCGACTCAGTTTTTTTAATTGCTTTTTTATTTATCTATATATATATTTTTTTCATTTCGTTCTCATCTTTTATTCTTTTTTAAGGATTTCTTTTGCTTTTTATATACATATATTTTTATATTTTTGTAAAATAAACAGATATCTAAAACGTCGACAAAAATTTGGGTGTCAACAGGCCCTTGACTTCATTCTTATCTCTTTGTCAATGCATAAGCAATCATCTACATGTTCCATCCAAATGATTCTCTCGTGATGGCATTTAGTAGAGATTACTTTAAGTTATTGACACCTTAATCTTAATCCACGCATCAAAATAAATGATGAAAAGGAAAGGGGATTTTTAAATTGGCTTGGTCCAATGCACCTTCAGCCCATGTCCAAATTCACTATTTTTCTCTTTGGGACGTTAGTTCAAACGCTCAAGGGGGAGCATTCTTTTCAGGGTGAGAAAACAATCTTTGTTGTAGAAGAGGATTCTTAGGCATTGAAAGTTTATCTAAGCTTTGAAGTCGTGTCTGTCATGACCGAAGGTAATAGCCAATAGCACGAGTCTTGTCATATAAGAGATCAACTGTCATGTATATACATTCGACATTTGTTATCTTTGTGTGGTAAGCCCCGACTATATTAATGCGTTGGTATGGTGATCTTTGATTTTGTTTGTGTATTTCTCGGGTGGTGATGAGGAAGGCGATGGGAAGAAGACGATGGAAGAAAGAAAAGTATTATTAGTTAGTAAATGGAAAATGAAGAAAATAATTAGGTTTAATGAACTTCGGGCTTGAATAGGTTTAATGAGCTTGGGCTTAGCTTGGTTTAATAAATTTGGGTTTACTTCGGTTCTAGAAAATTTGGGTTTGCTTTGTCTAGGTGAACCTGGGCTGGGTTTGATCTTATATGAGTTTGCGCTTAATTCGACTTGGACAGATTGGGCTTCCTTTACATTTGATTTTGAAAAGGCTGAGATAAGAGCCTGTGCTTGTCTTGGGTGAAGCCCGTGAGACCGGAGTTGGCCCATGTTTGGATCTGGCCCAAATCAGTTAATAAATATCGAATTCTTGTGGAAGTAGCACATTGTTCCAAAATTCGAACTTTCATTTTATCATCAAATCATTTCCAAGGTCATTCAAATGAGACCTCGAAATGTCCGCTAGTTTCCGTCATGCATAAAAATATATTGAAATAGTCACATTCCCATATACATTACAATGCTGATTTTTTTTTTAATCATTTTTGATATACCAATTACGTATGTTTTTACATATTAATAAGTAATCCTAGAGCCTCCGGTGGCACAATCAATACATATAATGATTCTTTTTGTCAAGAAGCAATCAGGTGTATCAGTAATTACATTATTGTCCCATTATCTAATGATGATTTGCTCTTAAGATGAGATAGCTTTTGGGGAAGGTACTTTTAATATGGGGGATAAGCACCACTAAAATAGACTAACTAAAGATGGAGTTACTTAACATTATGATTTCTGTGACCTTAAATTAATTAAAAACTACAATTTTTGCGATCATTAATATGGGGGCGGAATTAGTGTAGGCCATAACATAGCGATAATTACATGATTTCATCTCAAAAGGATGGTGGGAATTCACGAAGCATTACTCATTGGTCACCTCATAATTTTCATAATACGAAGGGAACTCTACTATTCATGTAATGACATCCAATAAGAGTGCTTCAGAGATAAATTATTTGCCAATCAGCGGCAAACTATCAAACCTTGATAGCTAATTTCTCGTAGCAAATGTGGAAGATGTTGTGGAAGCAGAAGATCTAAAGTAAAAAGAAAATCAATTTCTCGAGCTTCGGATCGATTTAATTTCAAGAACAATGAGGCATTAGTATGCTTCAATTGAAAGCTCATGTGATTGCATTTGCAGCTCCTTGAAGCCCACCGTCTTTTGTCCTCGTCATAATTCCTTCAACATCATGGCTCGTCCTCATCGTCATTTCCGTCCTTGCAAGAGAGAAGACGGAGTTGTTGCCGAGCAGGAGACTCCTCCTCGCAGTAGCCCTCCATTCTTCATACTCTCCAACACGCTAATTCGCTAGCTCGGTAGCTTTAATCAAATTAAGAGGCTCATGTAAGTCATCAATTTTAATTAACCAGCAAATCGAAAGCAATTTTTTTGGAAGCGACTCTCCTCCATCAACAGCTATTTTCAGTTGAGTCACTGTGCGATTGCGACTCCTTATAAGCTGATGGATCAATGCCTCTTCTGTCCCAGAAATTTCAAGCAAATTCCTCCTTCCCGGAAACTAATATCCGCTCATTTCATTGGCAAAACACGAAATCGTTACGTCCCAAGAGAAATCGTCCCTGCACGGCGTGTAACTAAGGGACACAGAGACTTACCCGCCTCATGTACCCTTCAATCATCGTTTTCCCAGTGATGTTATTCCTCTGGGGCATATCGTCAAAGAGTCACCGCGCATTATCCATTTGACCACACATGGCATAAAGCTGAAGGATGAAGAAGGTTTACGAACGTGACACGCAAAGCAGAGCAGGACAGACCATGGCAACTAGCTGAATGTCTAACTTTCGACAATGAGTGGTAGCGATAGAGGTGAAATGTAGAGCTGGAACAGCGAATATCGAACTGAAGACGTGTCAGATCCCTCTCTCTCTCTCTCTCTCTGTGGCATTTCGTTAAACGTGTGATTACCACAATGAAGACGTAAGAACAGGGCAACCGCGGGATAGAGGTAAGACCTTTATGATCGGAGAAGAGATTCAAACTTCTCAATCAGAACAAATGGCGACGAGGATGCATCGATGGAGAAAACCCAGCAACGGAGCGTTGGCGCGATGACGAGATCGTCGCAACGCCTAGGCACCAAGTCACGCACAAGATTTTGCTACCGCCATCGCTTCGGAACATCTGGCAAGCTTCTCAGGCTCCTCCTAATCCTGAAACTATTTGCTTTGCCGATTGCTTGAGTCCACTGAACTGCCAATAAAAGAAAATCAATAAAGGACTCCGAGGATTTTGCGATGATGACGCTCGACAACTATGGAAATCGAGCGATGGAATCGCTCGACAGAGATACTCAGATGCGACCCGAAACGGATCCAAGTTGCAACTGCGGGGCTGAAGGCGCGGTGCAGAGTGCTCCGCCACGGGAGAAACCCAGAGATCACCGTCCGAAGGTCGGACGATGCGACGGCGAGGAGGTGGAGATCCCCTCCGGCGAAACTCCAGTCATTGAAAACGGGCTAACAACTAGGCTTATGTCTGGGCTGCGTTTGATGGGCCTAAAAGAGGAATTGAGTCTGCTAATTGTCTAGCGGGCTGAAGAGACGAACTTGGGCTGATGTAATGGATCAGAATTGATCTCTTTCTCTTCTTCTTCCTTTTTTTTTTTTTTGGTCAATTTATTTAATATCTATTTTTCTTGAACTTTCCTGCTTTCTATTTTAATTCTTCATTTTTTATTCTTTTAAACCAATGCTTCAATTGTCGATTAAAATTCAGGTTCCAACAACCCTTCTTATTTTCAAGAGTTTCTTTATATGTATTCCCACATTGTTAGAAGTTAGAAATTAACTATTTGATCAATAAAGTATTTCGAGCATGCTTTCGTGTTGCCCTAAAATATAGAGGAGAAATTTCCTAGGGCTCCACACCATGCCACCAAGTCATTGAATTGATGTTTCTTTACAACTCAGTAGTTTGGACTATGCCAATGCAACCATGCTGGTATTCTAGGAATTGGTTTGAAATAGTCTCTATAAACATAATCATTTTTCTAACTTAATGAAGTAAACTAACCTCCACTCCTAACTTGATGCCTCCTTTAATATAAAAATCATCCATCCACGTTAACAAGAAAGCAACAGAATGACTATATAACTAAGCATGTTGGCCGACTCTTTTATTTTCTAATACTCGATTGTCTAAAAGTTACTGTTCTTATCTTGTTTGAGGTGGCCGACGGCGGTGGTCTTCTTTTATTTTTACATTGGATAATTTGGACTTGTAGTAGTGTGCTACCAAGTTTTCCCCTTTCCAAAGAATTGACCGGTACTTAATTAAGTCCTTAACTAAGGTTAGGTTACCGAACACCATGGTCCACACCCAGGGAAATCACTGGTATTTTTATTTGATTATTTTTCAGTCTATAGCATTTTGATTTTTCTCACTATATCCCTTCATACATAAAGTGAGTGTCTTTTTCTAATTTTAATTCAATCAATAAAAATTGAAAATATAAATAAAATTATTAGAACTTAATTGATTTATGAAGCTTATAAGTTGTGCCACAGGTCCTAGCATTCGTGCTCCTTGATGATCCAAAACAAAAATGTGGACTAAAAGACGCCATTTCCCTCCAAAGGAGGAGGGGGAGGGGGAGGGGTTACAAACGTGAACTTTATTTTTTAGTTAAATTTTGGATATTGATCAAGCCCATATTTCTAACACACTAATCAAAGGCTTGATAAGGATGGAAAAATATTAATGGGACTTAAATAAACACTCATATTCTAACCAAGCCATCAGATGGTATCTCAAATAGAGATGTAAATATTGAATCATTCCAAAGCATGAGAAGACAATGTGATCTTATCATTTGCCGGGTCAGATAATTTTGTCCGTCTCTTTTTTCTTTCCCTAACCTGTCGCAATGAAAGAATCTAATATCTGCCTACATTTATATTGCTTATATTATGTTTGTGTATATCTGCACCACATTATCATTAAGATATGACAAATACGTGATTGGCTCTATTTAAGGATATTGCAACGGGCTTCCCATTCACATCAATCATATGCAAATCAATCATCAACGGAAGCAAAACCATACCATTTAATTAGGGTTTATCTTTGCTTAAGAAATTATATTGAATGCAACGTACACTTGTTCTTTATGATAAAATAATCATTTTTTTTTGTCATAGTAAAATAATCACGTTCACTTAACATCATATCTTGCAATTATTGAACATCAATGATGTGATACTTAATCATTTTCGTTTTATTAAAGAATGATAAATGATGGAAAATAGACTTATCTTTACAATAAAATATTATGCTTACTGAACCCTAGGATTGACGCAGTTGGTTGGGGAATTAAGGAATTCTAGCTTAAGAATTGGAGATTGCTAGTTAGGACCACACATTGCGTGCAAACTACTTTGGATTTGAGTCACCTACACAACCCGAAGGCTTGAGCTTAAATGATTCATTGGGCTTGTAGGATATTTCATAGGTTTGTTAGTAGATAGGTTTCCAAGCCAATGCCTCTAGATTATACACAAAAAAAAAAAAAAAAAAAAAAAGATGCTTACTTTAGGAGAATCCTAATTTTATATCATTGTTATTTTAGTATGCATTTATTCCTCATAATCTAGATAGTTATTAAACAACAAACCCTTATCAACTAAATTACAAAGAGAATGTCACCCGCGACTTTAATTAGTATAACATCTTTTTTGTTAGAAATTAGTCATAACCTTTGCAAATAGTCATAATAAATATACAGACTTAGGATTGATTTGACATTCTAGTGGAACAATTATGGTTGATAAATAAACAACTTCAAATTTTCCATTTTTCCCCCAAAGGGATTATTTGAGGCACTATCTATTAACAAATATGTGAAAATTGAAAGATAATACATGAAAAGTCAACACGTATTTTCATCTAATTGTCCATATTAATTAGATATGATGGTCTAAGTTAGCCCAAGTCCAATATGTCAATAAGTAGAAAAATGTTCATAAAATTGGATCAATAACATCCGACCAAAAAAATATATAGATCAATAACATGGCCAATGAATCAATGTTTGTCCATTGGCGGTGCAGAAAAGGAGGGAAACTTATTGTGATTACATGAAAAATCAAATTATGACTTGCTAAGACATTAAGTTACATGAAAACCAAAATTCAAAAAATTTGACGGACAAAACATGACTGCTCTTCATATCAAAAAAGAAAAACTAGCTAGATTTCCTGCCTACATCATTATTTTTCCAAACGACACACTATTATTAAACCAATTTCTAGCATCTTTCAAAATAACAAAGAAAAGAAAATTCTTGTCAGTGAAGGAGCACAACCAAATAAGGGGGGCATAATTGTAAACCTAAAACTCAAGTCACTCTATAATCAACCTAAAGTGACACTTTGAGAACTCATTTTAAACAGCATAAATAAAGTCCTGACCAGCACTACTCAAAATGGTGACTTTGAAAACAATGTCATCGCTATCCGTTAGATCGAACACGCAGACATTTGTGTGCGTGGATGAGTTTCTCTCATGAATGCATGCCAACCAGGGACAAAGACATAGCCTCTCTAACTCATCTATAGCTCCTAATGAGCTTCACTGGCCATTATTTGTAACGAGCTCCACTGGTTATAATATGTTGAAATACCTAATAGTCACTCTTTGCTTTTCCAGAGCATGTTGCTTGATGAATTCACTCAGAATTGTTTGCACATGTTCAAGTTGGAACAACCAAGATATGAAATTGCTTTAAGTGAAATGATAAATCCAAAGAAAAATTGGAGGGCAAGGAGCAAGATGGTATTGATTTGAGGTCGTGGAAATCCAAGGATAAATCTATCCATTTGAAAGTGTTCAAGGATGAAATAAAGTGAAAGATGCCGTAGAAGCAGAAAATCTGGAGTAAAAAGAAAATCAACTTCGTGAGCTCGAGATCAATTCAATTTCAAGAGAAAGAGGCAAGCAGTGCATGCTTCACCTGAAAACTCATGTGAATGCATTTGCAGCTCCTCGAAGCCTGTTGTTTTTTTTTTTTTTTTTTTTTTTTTGGTCCTTTCCATAAAACCTTCAACATCATGGCTCCTCCTCATCCTCGTCCTTAACACGGCACAAAGCCGAAGGAAGAAGAAGGTTCGCAAGCGTGATGGTGCAGTTCAAGAGACTAATTACCTTCTCTTGAAAAAGCACGCAGACCGACCGCAAAGCAGGACAGACCATGGCAACTAGCTGAATGTCTAACTCTCGACGATGAGTGGTAGTGACAGACGTAAAATCTAGAGCTGGAACAGCGAATGCCGAACTGAAGACTTGTCGGATCTCTCTCTCTCTCTCTCTCTCTCTCTCTATCTCTCTGTGGCGTTTCGTCGAGCAGAGATTCAAACTTCTCAATCAGAACAAATGGCGACGAGGATGCATCAACGGAGAAAACCCAGCAATGGAATGTCGGCGCTCTGACGAGATCGGCACAACTGAGGGTCGGAGGACGACACGAGATTTCTGCTACAGCCATCGCTTCGGAACCTCTCGTGAGCGTCTCAGTCTCCTAATCCCGAAACTATTTGCTTCGTCGATTGCTCGAATCCACTGAACTGCAAACAAAAGAAGATCAGTGAAGGATTCCGAGGATTTCGCGATGATGACGCTTGGCGACGATGGAAATCCAACGATGGAAAATCGCTGGACAGAGATATTCAGATGCGACGCGAAACGGATCGATGTTACAACGGGAGAATCCCGGACATCACCGTCCGAAGGTCGGAAGAAGGGACGGCGACGCGGCGGAGATCGCCTCCAGCGAAACTCCGGTCGGGGAAAACGGGCTCATGTTTGATGGGCTTAAGAGAGGAATTGAGTCTGCTAATCGTCTAGCGGGCTGAAGACATGAACTTGGGCTGATGTATTGGATCCAAATTGGTCTCTCTTCTTCTTGTTTTTCTTTTTGTCAATTTATTTAATATCTATTTTTCTTGTACCTTCCTATTTTCTATTTTAATTCTTCATTTTTATTCATTTAAACCGATGTTTCATTTGTCTACTAAAATTCAGGTGCCAACAACCCTTCTTATTTTTAGGAGTTTCTTCGAGCGTACTTCCACACAGTTAGAAGTTAGAAATTAATCATTCGATCATTAACACTTTTCTGAAATACTTTCATGTCATTAGTACTGAGGAGAAATTTCCTAAGGACTCATGCACCACGTGCCACCAAGTCATGGAATGAGTGCTTCTTTGCAATTCGGTATCTGTATGATTGACTTAGGTTTGCAATAGCCTCTATAAACATAATCATATTTGAAAAAATAAATAAAAGAAGAAAAAAAAATCATTTTTTAACTTAATGAAGTACACCAACCTTCACTTCTAACTTGATGCCTCCTTCAATATAAAAATCATCCATCCACGTTAGCATGAAAGCAATTGAATGACAATATAACTAAGCAAGTTGTTCGACTCTTTTTATTTTTTTTTCCTAATACCCAATTTTCTAAAAGTCACCATTCTTATCTTGATTGAGGCGGCCAACAGTGATTTGTTTTTATTTTTATATTGGATAGTTTGGACTTGTAGCATAACAAGTTGTAGCTTCTCAAGGAATTGACTGGTTTAACTAAGGTTAGACTACCGAGGTCCATTGTCCACACCCAAGAAATTCACTGGTATCTTTATTTGATTATTATTCAGTCTATAACATTTTGAATTTTCTCACTATATCTCTTCATACATAAAGTGTGTGCTCTTTTTATAATATTAATTAAACGAAAAATTGATAGGCCATGTTCTGCTCCATGGGGGTTACAAACATGAAAATCAGACATGCAATCTATTTTTTGTTAAATTTGCGTATTGGTCAAGTCCATATTTCTAGGACCCCAATCAAAGGAAAATATTAAAAATCATACTTCACGTAACCCATCGGATAGGGTCTCAATTAGCGAAGAAATCCAATGAGATGTAAATGTTGAATCATTCCGAAGCTCGAGAAGATAATTTAACCTTATCACTTGCCGCCTCAAATAATTTTGTCACTGTCTCTTTCTTCTTTCTCCTTTACCTAACCTATAAGGCTATAACAAATGAAATGAGTAATTAAATATGTGCCCGCCTTTATATCACTTATATTATATTCATGTGTATTTCGCACTGCACCATCATTAAGATATAGCAAATACGGGATTGGCTCTATTTAAAAATATTGTAATGAGGTTCCTATCCACATCAATCAAATATTAAATCAATCATCAAAAGAAGCAAAATCATACCATTTAACTGGGGTTATCTTTTCTTAGGAAATTCTGTCGAATACGACGTGCACTTGTTCTTTATGATCAAATAATCATGCTTACTTAACATCCTATCTTGCAATTATTGAACATCAATAATATTACAATTTTTTGTTTGTCGTTTCTTAAAGAATGATAAATGATACAAAATATACTTATCTTTGCAATAAAAAATTATGGTTACTTAAACCCAGAATTGATGTAATTAGTTACAGAGTTGGGGATTTCCAACTTAAAAATTGGAGGTTGCCAGCTAGAATTGTAGAACCGCACGCAAACTGCCTTTGATTATAGCCGCCTATAGACCAAAAACTTGAGCTTAGTGATTAATGAGGCTTGCAAGATATTTCATAGGCTTTTAGGTAGACAAGTATCCACGTCTATGCCCTTAGATTATACAAAAAAAATATGCTTACTTTAGGAGAATTCTAATTTTATATAACAATTATTTTAATATGCACTTATTCCTTGTAAATTAGGTAGTTATTAAGCAACATATACTTATCTACATAATTACAAAAGAGAAGGTCCCCGTGACTTTATTTAGTGATTACATTTTTTCCGTTGTAAATTAGTCATAACCTTTGTAAACTAGTCATAATAAATATACGACTAATTTGACATTATAGTCTAACAATTATGGTTGGTAAAAGAACCACTTCAAAATTTCCTTCTGAAATGGCTTTGTTTTTCCCCTTAAAGGGATGATTTGAGGAATATCAATCGACAAACCTGTGAAAATTTGATAGATAATACATGAAAAGTTGAGAGTTATTTTCATCTAATGGTCAACATTAATTAGATATGAGTGTCTAAGTTAGCCGAAGTCCAATATGTCAATAAGTTGAAAAATGTCCAAAAATTGCTATTCAATATAAATCGATAACATGACCAGTGAATCAATGTTTGTCCATTAGCAGTTAGAGAAAAGGATGGAGACTTAATTAATGTTAAATTATGATTAGAATGGAAATTATGATTATCATGAAAATCAAAATTATGACTTGCTAAAACATTATGATTACCATGAAACCAAAATTCTGACAATTTGACGAACAAAACATAACTTTTCTTCATATCAGAAGAGACAATTTTGCTAGAATTTCCATCTAAATCATTACTTTACCAATCGACATACTAAAGTCTTTTTAAACCATTTACTAGTATGTTTCAAAATAACAAAGAAAAGAAAGTGTACTTGTCAGTGATGTAGCACAACCAAATAAGGGAGGCATAATTGTAAACCCAAAACTCAAATCACGCTATAATCAGTCTAAAATGACACTTTGAGTACTCATTTCAAATAATATAAATCAAGTCCTGACCAGCACCCCTCAAAATGGAGACTTTGAACACAATATCCTCCCTATCACTTAGCTCGAACATGCAGACATTTTGTACATGCAGATGAGATTCTCTCGCGAATTCATGCCAACAACCAGGGACAAAGATAAAGCCACTCTAACGCATCTCTAGCTTCGGATGAGCTTCACCGGCGATAATCGGTCAAAATACCTAAGAGTTACTCTTTATTTTTCCAGTATGTTGCTAGATGAATCACCCTGGAATAATAAGCACATGTACATGTTTGAACAACCAAGATATGAAATTGCTTAAATGGAACGAGAAATCCTAGGATAAATTAGAGGCAAGGAGCAAGATGGTCATGATTTGAGGTCGTAGAAATCCAAAGATAAATTTTTTATCCTTTTGAAAGTGCTCAAGGATGAAAGATATTGCTAGCTAACATCCTTTTCTAATACATGTTGTCAATGTCTATTACTATCCTAATCTATCGAATTATTTTATAAATACAATATGGATGGAAAATATATATTCACCAAGTGGACATCAGCTGATGTGATCATGGCATTGTAGGTGCTAACCAATCATAATTGAAGTCTAGGTATACTGGCGATGCAGCAGAAGAAGGTGGTCCAGCAATATCATCCGATCAAGGCCCTCTCAAACAAAATTAAATAAAAAAATAAAAATAAAAATAAAAAAACTTTTATCGTAAGGCTTGCGGCAACTTATGTTTCAATCTGTGATGTCACGTGAGTGTTTCCTGATTGGATTGCTTGTCATAATCTTCACATTAAATATAAATGTGTCGTGTCAGGAAAATGAAAATAAAAATAAAAATTGAAGAATCTCTTCCTAGTGGCGATAAAACAAGAGATGGGCCAGTTGCTGGTTTGGTCGCGTTTTATTTTTGTCAACGTTGGATTGGAATAAAGACAACCTAGGAGTCCTAATTTAAATGGAAAACCGTTCTTCTTGGCACATTTGCCGAATGTTACCCGAGTTTTGGTCGTGATTTCGGTTTCGGTGTTTTATTCAGATAGACCATATCTAGGGATGGGTTGTTCTCTTCTGTAGGCTTGTCATCTTTATGGCACTATGGATGAGAATGACTCATTTAAATAACACGGTTAGGTAATGGCATCTCATTATTTGAATGAGTAGTTCTTTGTCAATAAAAAGATATAAGGATCCAAGTTAAGACCAGGACTAACATGTCAACAAGTAGAATATTTTCCAAAATTGCTGTTGAATATTTAAATCAATGACATGGCCACTATACGTTTTAGAATTATTCAATCTGCATACCATCTTGAAAATAAAACTTCAATCTTTTTTTTGTTCAAATAGCTTAATTATAGTATTATTTCTATAATATTCATGGACTTCTAAATAGACGGATGTCCATGTTTGTGCTGCTAGGTTAAAAAAAAAAATGCTAACTTTATGTAGTAAAATTTTTTGTATGCACTTCTTCATCATAAACTAGGTAGTTATTATGCAAAAGATCCTTATAAACTTAATTATAAAGAGAACATCATTCATAACTTTCATTAGTCCTAGACCTTTCTTTGTTAGAAATTATTCATAACGTTTTCAAATAGTCAGAATAAATGTAAGGATTTAGTAGTAATTGGACATACCAATCAAACAATTATGGCAGAGGTGGAGAAAAGGAATGAGGAAGCTGTCGAGGCACCCAGTGTTCCAGTTGAGCAAGCCGGCGAAGATGACGCGAAGTTTTGGGACTGTAAATAGCAGAGGAGGTGGCGGAGAAATAAGTTGGGCATGAGATGTAAGTGTAGGAACGTTTTCCATTGCCTTTTGTTTTGTCCATATAATAAGTCGGAATGCACTAATTAGAGGAGCTGTGTGTAACAGTGAGGGTCTTGTATGAGTTACCATACCATGTTTTACAGCCTCAAATCAATGTGAATTTGTCACTTGTGAAATGTGCACTTTTAACGAGACTCACGCGGCACAGTGGCATTTGGCATAAGATTGGCAACTTTCTTCAAAATGATGGTCATGACTCACGAAATAGGAATATACAAGAGTGATTACAAAAAGACTCTATATGAGAAAAAGTGTTAGAGGAGTTCTAAACCTATTGTATCGATATTAATTTAGTCATAAATTTTATTTTATTAATGTTAATTCAGTTCTTAACTTTTTTTAACTTAGTGCAATTTAGTTCTTTTGGCTAATTTTGGGAGGATATTGTTACCGTGGACACTAATTGGCCTACATAGCATGATTGGCACCAACATGAAAAAATTTTAATAATATTTTGATATTATTAAATTATTTATTTATTTATTTATTTTTTTTTTCCTTTTTTTCCTTCTCTTTCTCTAACCAATTGCCAAGCCTTGACAATCAACTAGAGGTCCCTTGCTAGCCTCATCCACTACTGGTGAGGCTTGCCCTCACCAAAGACCACGAGGGTGGCCTTGCGCTGGGCTGGCAAAATTCGCTCTTGCTAGATTTGGTGAGGGTCAGCCTCGCCTAGCCCCTAGCAAAGATTGCCAAAGGCCAACTAGTCCGGCGATTGGCTGGAGGAAGAAGGAAGGAAAAAAAAAATTTTAAAAAAAAAAGAAAAAGAAAAATGAAAAGAAGGAAAATAAATAAATCATTCAAAAAATATTAAAATATTATAAAAATTGTCCATCCGATACCACGTGAGCCAACCAGTATCCACATCAATAATATCTTGTCAAAATTAGCTAGAATGATTGAATTTGCACTATGCAAAAATTTTTTAGGAATAAATTGGCATTGATATGCAATAACTTGGGACTTTTTTGATGTTTTTCTTGATTCCACACGATGTTCCATCATCACTTTGTCGATTTATAGTTCCATTTGCTTATACTTTTATTAAGTACCTTTTTCTGCCTTTTGCTTTCCCTTAAAAAAAATTAATTATGAAAAAGAATTTGGTTTATAATTTATGCAAAATCATATGGCTCTACTTTGTCAATAAATATATATTTTGAAAGTTTTAGAAATCAATTCTTGATAACTGCAATTTCTGAAAAAATAAATGTTAAAAATAAAAGAATCCAATAATCCCAAGCATATGAAAAAAAGGGTAACAACATTCAGAATGAGAGACCACAAAATGGTGTAGTCATGGGTCATAATCGTTTTCCATATTAATTTTGTCACGTAAAGAGTACTAGTATTTAAGAGAGTAAACTAGTTTAAAATGTTAATAAAGGATGGCAGATGATACATTCCTTAGAAGTTCTAATCTAACTATTATAATTGAAGTTACGTCAAAGCTAAAATCATAATTGACATTCTAATCTAGTAATTACCTTAATTATAAAGTTACTTTTATGCTTTCAATGTGATTTCATGGACCAGCAAAAGGAACGGTCTTTCTTTAGCCATAATCAATGTGCTAACAGCACAAGTTACGTCTAACCTAACAATCATAATTGACACTCTAACCTAACAAACATTGATTAGGACCAGTACCTAATCAATGTTTGTCTATTAGCCATAATCAATGTTTCTTCATCAACAGTGGAGGAAAAGATTGGAGACCTAGACATTGGTCAACATTGTTGTCTTGATCGGGCGCGCTCTACCACTAAGCTAATAGCCCGTCGACATGACCGACAATGGTCTTTCTTTAATTTTCCTTTTGCCAAGTGAAAGACTTGAAGCAGTCTCCTACCAATTCAGTCGCCAAAGAAATTGACTGGCGTTTAGTTAAGCCCTTAACTAAGGTTAGGTTGCAAACAGGAAAATCAAACATGCACTTTATTTTTATTTAAACTTGCATATGGATCATGTCGACATTTTTAAAGCACCAATCAAAGGCTTGATAACAATGGAAATAAATAAAATCCTATTTAAAAAAATCTCATTTGTTAAGTAAGCCATCACGATGTCTCAATTAAAGAAGAAATCCAATGAGATGTGAAAATTGAATCATGCCAAAGCGTGAGAAGAACATGTAATATTATTGATTACTATGATAATTTTGTCCTTTATCTCTTTGTATTTTTCTCTAACCTATAAAAAATGACACGAGTAATCAAATATTTGCCTGCATTGATGTCCGTCATCTCATATTTGTGTGCATCCGCACCTTACCATCATTAGGTTTTAGCAAATATGTCATTGTCTCTATTTAAAAACATTGCAAGTGGAGTTCCCACTTGCTTCAATTATATGCCAATCAATCACCAAAAGAAACAAAACCATACCATTTAACTAGATTATCTTTTGTCCTAGTGGCCATCCTTCCCATATAGGAAGTGGGAGGTGAGGTTTGGATCCTCACATTCTTAAAGAGGTTGGGATGTGAGTGATTTAATTTCAGGTGTGACTTTCGATTCCTACGTCCTGTAAGAAAGTAGGACAAAAGTCTGAGATTGAGTGTTAAAGTAGGAATAGAATAGAATTGACTAAAAAAAAAAAAAAACTAGAGGCTATCTTCTCTTGAGAAAATGTGTAGAATGCATAATATACTTGTTCTATAATATAAAAAAATTGAAACTCACTTAACATATCTATCTTGTAATTATTGAATATCAATAACACGATAACTATAGGTTAACATTGTTATTTTCTTAAAGAATGATAAATGATGGAAATTATACTTATTTTTACAATAAAAATTATGCTTACTTATCCCAAGTAGCAGCTCTATTGGTTAGGATATTGAACAATTTCCAACTTTGGAACTAGAGGTCGCCATTCGAATTCCACTATGCTCCATGTGTTTAGAGCCACCAACATAGGCTAATGGCATAAGATTGATTGGTTTATGGGGTTTGTAAGATATTTCATGAGCATCTAGGTAGATAGGCCTACATTTATGTGCTCTTATACTATAAATACATTTTCCCTAAGAGAATGCTAACTTCATATGGTAAATTTTTTATTCTACTCATAAACTAGGTAGTTGTTATGCAAAAGGTCTATATTGATTAATTAGAAAGAAAACATCCTTCCATGACTTTAATTAGTCAAAAAAAAATTTCTGTTATAAATTAGTCATCAAAATATACAAATTTAGGAGTAATTTGACATTCTAATCTAAAAATTATAGTTACCAAAAAAATTAGACAACTTCAATTTTTCCTTATGAATTGAGTTCTTTTATTCACTTGAGGGATGATTTGAGGGGCTTCTTATCAACAAATTTGTGAATATTTGAAAGATGATACATAAAAGTCAAGACTTATTTTCAACTAAGGGTCAACATCAATTAGATATAAAGATAGAGACACTACAAATATCATAACTTACGTATGGTACTCATTTAAATACTATAACTTTTTTTTCCAAATGCTTGAATGCCATAATTTCTAAAAAAATCATTTACTTGAATGCTATAAATTTCAATTGATCACTTAAATATCATTATTTTTTTGAAAACGTTCACCTAAGTACTAGAAATTCAATGTGACATGGTACTTATGGTGAACAATTTAAAAAATTGCGGTATTCAAGCGATCAATTATAAAGTTATATAACACTCAAGTAATCAAAAAAAAAAAAAGTAATGACATTGAATTGAATTTCGTATATAAATTATAACATTTAAGTAATAAAAAAAAAGTTATGGTACTCAAATGAGCGACATATGAAAATTATTGTACTTGTAGTATTTTTTTCATTAGATATGAAGATTTGAGTCCGTCCAAATCTAACATGTCAATAAGTGGAACTTTATCAAAAATTGCTATGCCATAAATAAATCAACAACACGGAGAAATGATCAATGTTTGTCCTTTAGTGGTGGAGGAAAGGATGGAGACCTAGCCAGTGTTTGTCCATTAGCGGGACAGGAAATGACGAAGACCAAAGTATTGGTGATGGTGACTGGTCAATAAAATGCAGAATGCCATCCTTTTCTATCAATTGATTACAAGTCATCATTCTTGTCTGGAAAAAGGTCAACGACAACGGTATAAAAGGTTAATATAAAAAATTTTTTATTGGCTAGTGAAAAGTTACTTTAAATTATTTTTTTAATCATGCTTCCCAAAATAGATTGGTGTTTAGTTAAGACCTTAAAAAAACATAAACTGATTTATAACAAATTTACTAATTTATTCGCTCTATAGTCCATATGTATATATACCTTCCGCTTTTTACTTTGTTCACAAAAATTGCAAATCTTTGACTAAGTTTCTCCTAAATTGAGTTGGATCGCTATTTAACTAAATAATTGGCCATTGATAATCATATAACTAGCAAAAATTTGTCACAAGATTAGACAAATGTATATCAATTTGGGGTTTTTTTGATCAAAAAAATTTTTTGGGTAAAATTTTTACATCTAGTGACAACTTTAAGCAGAGTTCTTATTCTTCTTCTTCTTCTTCTTCTTCTTCTTCTTCTTAAGGAATTGAGTAGTATTTAGCTAAGGCCTTACCTAACGTTAGTATTATGATTGATGTGAAAATCATAATGAAATTAAAATTGAAAAAGCATAAGTAATAAAATTTGAAAACCCATTCTTTTGTGGAGGCTTCACTATCCTCCTTGGTCTATTTTTGGCAATGGAATATTCTTATTCTTCAGGTTCTTTAAACTCAATATTATCAATAGACGGCTGAATTGGCTGTGAATGAATTATTTCAAGCCCATTTCTGAGCATATTAATATGTCCATTTGAATCTACCTTCACAAAAATTTAAGCCAAAATGGAGATTTGTTGAGTGGCTTAAATTCTTTATAGGCTTGGGCCAATGTTAGGGTTTGGGGGCAATATAAATATTGTTTTTCTTGAGATTCTTCAAACTTAATATTATTAGTAGATTCTACTAAAAATTACTTCAAGTTCTATCTTCTCTGCAACGCTTTTCGAATTTTTATCACAAGGAACATATGATTCCTTCCTAGATTGAAGCATACCAGACTCATCAGTTAGGTTACAAAAGACAAAATTGACGAGACACATTATTTTCAGTTAAGTTTGCATATTGATCATGTCTATATTTTCAATCCTCAAAGGTTTGATAAGGATGAAAATAAATAAAATCCTACCATAGAATCTCATATTTAAGTAAGCCATCAGATGGTGTCTCAATCAGCGAAGAAATCCAATGAGACATAAGTATTGAATCATTCAAAAGCATGAGAAGGCAACGTAACCTTATCACTTGCCCGCGTCAAATCATTTTCTCCCAATCTCTTTCTCCTTTCCCTAACCCATTACAAATGAAATAAGTAATCTAATATCCGCCTACATTTATATCATTTACATTATGTTTGTATGTATCTGCATCATTAAGATATAGCAAGTACGTTGGCTCTTTTTAAAAACATTGCAATGGGGTTCCATCCACATCAATCATATACAAATCATCATAAAAGGAAGTAAAATCATACTATTTACCTAGAGATTTTGTTCAAAAGAAAAACTATAGATTTTTTTTTCTAAAGAAATTCTAGAGAATGTGACAATACACTTTTTTCTTTAAGATAAAAACGATTGTGCTTACTTAACATCTCTATCTTGCAATTATTTAACATCAATAATATGATAATTTTATGTTAACATTGTCAACTTCAAAGTGATATAGAATGCAAAAACACTTATTCTTTGAAATGACAAATTATGCTTACTTAACGCTAAGATTGATGCAGTTACTTGGGGAGTTGAGGATTTTCAGCGCAGGAACTAAAGGTTGCCTATTGAAATCCCACAAACTGTGTGTAAGTTGCTGTTAATTTGAGCCATCTGCACAAACCAAGTGCTTGAGCTTAACCTATTCGTGGGGCTTACAACATGTTCTATAGGCTTCTAGTTAGATGGTATTCACACCAACACCATAGATAATAAATATAATATACGCTTACTTTAGAAGAACCCCAATTTTATAAATTAATTATTATAATATGCACGTAGTTGTTATGCAAAAGGCCCTTATCAATTCAATTACAAAGGGAACTTCCCCCTTGACTTTAATTACTAATAATATTTCTTTATTAAAAATTAGTCTTAACCTTTTCAAATATTCATAATAAATATACAGATTAACGAATTGACATTCCAAAATTTGTTATTCAACATATAAATAATAACACGGTCAGTGAATCAACATTTGTCCATTAGCGATGGAGAAAAACATAGAAACTTAATTAATGCTTGTCAATTAGATTGAAATTATGACTAGATTGAAAATTATGATTATCAAGGAAATCAAAATTATGACTTGCCGAATCATTATGATTATCATGAAAACCAGAATTTTGATCGAACATATTATAAGCGGTCTTCATATCAGAAGACATGAATTAACTAGAATTCCCGTACAAATCAACTTTGCCAATTGACACACTAAAGTTCTATTAAACCACTTTTCAGTATATTTCAGAATAACAAACAAAAGAAAATGCACTTGTCAGTGATGCGGCACAACCAAATAAGGGGGCATTGTTGTAAACCCAAAAATACTCATTTCAAACAGTATAAATCAAGTCCTACTGGTACCGCTCAAAATGGAGACTTTGAACACAATATCATCCCTATCAATTAGCTGGAACACACAGGCTCTTCAAACACGCTGATGAGTTTTTCTCACAAATGCATGCCAACCAGGGACAAAGACATAGCCCCTTTAACGCATCTATAGCTCCTAATGAGCTTCACTGCTATGAACTGTCGAAATACATAGGATTTGCTCTTTACTTTTCATGAATATGTTGCTTGATGAATCCACCCAAATAGTCTGCACATGTACATCTTTGAACAGCCAAGATATGAAATTGCTTAAGTGGAATGAGAGGATAAATTGGAGGGCAAAGACCAAGATGGTAATGATTTGAGGTCGAAGAACTAGAGATAAATCTATCCTTTTGAAAGTCCTCCAGGATGAAAGAAATTGCTAGCTAACATCCTTTCCTAACGCATGTTGTTAATTAGTATTGCTTTAGTAGTCTATTGAATTATATTATAAACAAAAATGGTTGGAAAAAAAACTTCACCAAGGGGACATCAATAGTTAACGTGACCACGACATTGGAGGCGCTAGCAATCATAATTGAATTCTAGGTATACTGGAGATGCCGCAGCCCCAGGTCAAGAAGGTGGTCCGGCAGTAGCATCCGATCAAGGCCTTTCAAACAAAACAAAACAAGAAGAAAAGAAAGAATAAGAAAGAAAAGGTTTGATGTAAAGCTTGCGGCAACATATTTTTCGATTCGTCAGATCAAGTAAGTATACCCTGATTGGATTACTAGTCATGATCTTTACATTAAATAGTTAAAGGTGTCGTGTCGCGGAATTTGAAAAAGAAAATGAAGAATCTCTTCATTGTGGTGAGAAAACAAGAGATTGGTTCTTTGCTGCTTTTGCCTCGTTTTGTTTTTGTCCTTGTTGGATTAGAATGAGGACAACCTAGGAGTCTTAATTTCAATGGAAAGCTGTTCTTCTCGGCACATTTGCCGGATGTTACCGTGAGTTTTAATTGTGATTTCGGTTCTGTTGTTTTATTCAGATAGGCTTTAACCAGGGATGGGTCGTCCTGTTCTGTAGGTTTGTCATCTTTTTATCACTGTGGATGAGATTGACTCATTTAAATAGCAATCTTAGGTAAGGGCATCTCATTATTGGAATGGGTAGTGCTTGATCAATAAGAATATATAATGGTCCAAGTTAGCCCAAGTCTAATAAATATGTCAATAAATAGATTATCGCTGAAAACTGTTTTTGAATATATAATCAATGACGAGGTCATGTTACGTTTTAGAACTATTCAATCTGGATTCAATTTTTTTTTCAATTAGATTAATTATAATCTATATCTATAATTTTAATATAATTTTATTGCTTGCTTGAGTCCCATAAATTACGTGCAAACTTTTTTGATATAGAGCCACCTATACAAGCCAAAAGTTTGAGATTAACTGGTTCTTTGGACTTACAAGACATTTCATGGGCTTCTAGATATATGGATGTCCATGCTCGTGTCCTTAGTTTATCGGGAAAAAAGAAGAAGGTAACTTTATATGGAAGCTTTTTATGTGCACTCATTACCATAAACTACGTAGTTATGCAAAAGATCCTTATCAACTTAATTAGAAAGTGAACATGCTCATTACTTTAATTAGTGATGACATTTTCGTTGTAAGAAATTAGTCATAAGACATTTTCGTTGTAAGAAATTAGTCATAACCTTTTCAAATAGCCATAATATATATATATACAGATTAAGAAGTAACTTGACATTCTAATTTACCAGTTAAGGCTATGTTTTTAGAGATCCTTATCGACTTAAATCATTTATTAAACTATATTGTGCTATGTTGGATTAAGAAATGATTTTTTGAGAAACTTGCACGTAGTTATACGAATGGCTCAGCAACTTGCAATATTAATTATTGAACCAGCGATTCACAAATTTTAGCCAATGAAATTGTGGGAAGTAGCACGATGCGACCCAGATGGGAAACGCCCTTGTAATTTGTGAAATACCACTTTCAGCCAGATTTCTTTAATGTCCAAATCTCTTCTTTGTCATTTTTTTTTTCGATCTATATTCATCTTGATAGCGTTCTTCAAAATGATTGTCAAGAACTAGGAATTATAAGAGAGTGTTCCCGAAATGATTCCACACGATGTTCCATCGTCACTTTTGTCAACTTCTATAATTTTTTTTTTAATTATATCTAAGTCGACTTCTATAGTTAACTAGTTCTATTTGTTTTCACTTTTTTAGTACCTTTTCCATGCGTTTTGCTTTCCCTAAAAAAATGAAAATGAATATAATTAGGTTTTCTAAATTATGAAAAAAATATATAACTCTACTTGTCATAATTATATAGTTATGAAAGCTTTAAATATCAATTTGTGATAACTGCACTATTTGGATAATAAATGTTAGAAGTAAACGGCTCCAAACAGACTCAAGCATTTGTGATAACTAGAATTAGAATGAGGGACCATGAAGCAATGTCGGTTTTAGCTCACAATCGTTTGCCATATTAATTTTATCATGTACAGAGTAGCAGTTTCCAAGAAATCAATCTAGTTTAAAATATTAATAAAGAACGGATAAAGTTTAATTTCCTTAGTAGTTTGGATCTAACAATTCTAGTTGAAGTTATGTCTAATGCAACAATTACAATTGACATTCTAATCTAACAATTAGCTTAATTATAATGTTACTTCTATAATTTAAACATGATTTTATTGACCAGCACAAGGAGTGGGTCAAGGACTAGTACCTCATCAATGTTTATCCATTAACGGTGGAGGAAAGGATGGATTAGGACTAGTACATTAGCGATGGGTAAGAATGAAAAAATGGATACCATATCCTCTTTCTTCCTCGTAGTTTGGGTCTTTGCTAAGGCTCTAAACTGTTGGATCACTGGTATCAAATCTCAGCTGCTGACAATTAAATTTTCAAGCAAAAAGTTCTTGTTTCTATCACAGAATCTGAAAATTATCGACCCGTCATGGGTCAATATCTGGCTTAGCGGAAAAAGAAAAATTAATGCTCAAGTGTAAAGAACAATCACATATTTCTTTCTATGTCCCTAGTTAAAATATAACAGACATTGTTGGCGCCCCCTTTTTCCAAAAAATCTGGATTAGTGAAGGCCTGGCGTTCGGAGAAAAGTGATGACTGGTCCGCTATTGAGATGCACTGCAGGGTAAGAGGGTTCACCGCTAATGCAACTGGCATCTGGATTTTCTTGAATTTTAATTGCCGAGAATTGGAATTTAAACCCAACCTACCTTCATTGGTTTGACCATTAAAACTGCCCCGAAATATGTTTTTTTTTCTAAATTGATATATTTTGTTTTGGCGTCGAAGGCCATAACTTTTGATTAATCACTAAACTTTTTGAATTTCATTGATTTGTTTTGAATTTTAATTGCAGAATTGATAAAAACCTACCTTCATTGGTTTGACCATTAAAACTGTCCCGAAATATGTTTTTTTTTCTAAATTGATATATTTTGTTTTGGCCGTTCTTTTGGTTAATCACTACTTGGTTGGATTAATTGATTTGTGTTGATACTGCATTGATAAAATGGAAGTCTTTCCCATCGGGGGCCCCACGGAGGGTGGGTTCGACCCTCCCGTGGACCACGGGTTTGGACTCCTACCACCCGCCCCACGGACCGCTACAACTTTCCTCTTTATTAAAAAAAATGAAATATCACTAAAAATAACATGTTTTTTCTATAAATGAATGTTTTTACAACCTTTGAATATATTACCATATATGAAAGTCATTTATCCATATAATAGATACATGCGCCAGGTAAAAGTAGCTTTTATTAAGAGTATTACGCAATAGTATCACTATATAAAAAATTGATAGGTGCGGATTGCTTTTCAACGGCAAACATCTAATTTTATGGCTAAATCAGTTAACGATGGAAGCCTCCCTTAAAATATAAAAAAGTTCTTGAGGAAACGGACCAACCACGAAGGGGTCTTTGGTTTTTTCTGGATCTGATTAAATTTTATGCGTGATACTTTGTTGTGCTTGTTCCAAATTTGTCCCTATGTAATATTTCCTTGAGAGACCACAAAGAGTAAAATGCTGAATACAACCTCTTTTGTTTTCCATTTTCACCTACAGTATCTCTCTGTGTGGGAAGGGAGTCTCAATTTGATTATGTTTATTATTGTGTTTGTTGGGTGTAAATTTTCTTTTTGAGAATTTAAACTTTTTGACACAAAATTATGTACTAACTTAACACAGAAAATCAATGTGAACATCTAGATCGATATAACTATATAAATAACAGCCTCTGTGGGAGAGGACTCTGAATTTGTTTATGTTATCGTTGTTTTTGTTGGGTGTAATTTTTCTTTTTTGAGAAATTGTATATTTTTGTACAAAGAATATTTATGCACTAACTTCTCCTACAAAAATCAATGTGAGAATCTATATTTAAAATTATATAACAATAGTTTCCTCCCTAAGGGCTGCATCTAAGATTGACACCTAGCATTCTAGATAACAGAATTTAGAAAGGACTTCTCCTTATTCCAAGAATTGGATTTGCTACATTCCCCAATGAAAAAAATGGCCACCTAGGCTCCACTTAAGCTAACGTTATGCATTTCTGACTAGATAGATTATTCATATACGATAATATTCTTATGTGCATTAATTTCTTATTAACTAGATAAAGGTTCTACTCAACCTAATTACTAAGAATATTTGTGTCATGACTTTAATTGTTTTTACTTAGTCAAAATATTTTCAAACAGCCACAATGCACCTACCGAATTGGGGGTAATTGACCTTTCCAACCTAATTGAATGTCTCTAGTACAATAATTTTATGTTGACATTGTCATTTTCTTAAGAAATGATAAAGACACTCACTCGTTTCAATAAACCATTATGCTTGCTTAACCCAAGATTGGTGTATTTGATTGGGGCATTGCCAGATTTTCAGCTCAAAAGTGGGGAATCGCTCGTTTCTCCACAAGTTGCGTGCTAGTTGTCCTGGGTTAGAGTCACCCACATAGGCCAAGGCTTGAGCTTAACCGGCTTTATAAGATATCTCATGGGCTTAACCTCCACATCGGTGCTTTTAGATTATAAAAAAAAAAAAAAAAAAAAAAAAAGCTTTCTTTATATGGTAATTTTTTTTATTACGTTCCCTTATTCCTCATAAAAATAGGTCATTATCATGCAAAAGATCTTTATCAACAAAATTATAAAAAGAACATCCCTCGTGACTTTAATTAGTCATAACACATTTTTTTTAGAAATTAGTCGTAACTTTTTCAAATAGTCATAATTAATATAGACTGAGGAGTAATTTGACATATTCTAATCTAACTTTTATGGTTGGCAAAAATAATAATAATAATAATAATAATAATAATAATAATAATAATAATAATAATAATAATAATAATAATAATAATAATAATAAACAACTCTAATTTTGCCTTGTGAACTGAGTTTTTTGTTTTCACTTGACGGATTGATTTGAGAGGCCTTCTGTTAAGAAACCTGCGAAAGTTAGGAAGATAATACATGAAAACTCGAGACATGTTTTCACCTAGTGGGCAACATTAATTAGATATTTGTCCATTACCAGTGAATGAAAGGATGGAGACTTAAACATTGTGATGGTGACACACCAAGTCAAGGAACGATGAAATGGGGTCATCCATTTCCATTATTACTCCATTGTTTGCGAGTCCACATTGGTGGCTTGATAGAGGCGACCAACGGCGAACTGACTTTTATATTAAATCGTTGGATCTCCAGTAGAGAATCTCAGCCGTTGTTTCCTCATCCTTTTCTGTACTCAAATATCTTCGCCGCCTTTGTCTCTCATCGTTCTTGCTGCGTCTTGCTCTTTCTTCTCCTCCGCACAACAATTCTTCTTCCTCCTCTTCTTCTTCACTTTCTGCTGCCCTTTTTTCTTTTATCGTTCTCTCTCTCTCTCTCTCTCTCTCTCTCCCCCCGTCTCTCTGTTTCTACCTCTTTCTTTCTCAGAAAAATTTAAAGGAAAATGTCGATCGATTCTGCTATTCCTGTCGCATGGGATGTCTTGAAGTGCGTAGTTACTCCTATCAAGCGTCAATTCGGATACGTGATGTCCTCCAAGAGTTACGCCCTGGATCTTAACAAGGAAGTCCGGAATCTGGAGAACGAGGCTGAGAGGGTCCACGTTGTTGCCGAAGTGGCCAGAAACAATCTTCGGATTTTCTACGGTGAGTTCACGGAGTGGGAGGCAAGTGCTGAGAAGGCCTCGAAGGAGGCGCGAGACCTGTTGGCCAACTTTGAAAAAGAGAGCAAGACTTGCTGCTACGGGACTTTTCCCGACCCCAAATGTCGCTATCAATTCAGCAGGAAGGCTGAGGGCAAGATCGAGGTCATTAAGCAACTCACTCAACAATGCAGGGAATTCAAGGGATTGGACGACATCTCCTATAGTGATCCAGCTCCGGGAAATGTAGCTGCTCGGAATCTGGCTAGGAAAGAAGGCAAAGATGTCGTCCAGCGGGCCACCGTGACAGCTTCTACTTCTTTTGCATCGACTTCAATTAAGCTTAGGGACGATAGCGTCTTCGAATCCAGAGCTTCGATCATACGGGATATCATGGCCGCTCTTGCCGATAACAGCAAGAGCGTGGTTGGGGTTCACGGGATGGGTGGCGTCGGCAAGTCCACCCTTTTGGCAGATGTTGAAAGGAGAGTAAGGGAAGACAAGTCGTTTATTCTGGTCGCTAAGGTTGAGGTGTCGAAAAATCCAGATATCAAGAGGATTCAAGGAGAGATTGCGCATGCGTTAGGCCTGGACATAAAGAACGAAGAGTATGTCAACGTGCGAGCGGATCTTCTTCGCAGCAGGTTGGAAAATGAGGAGAAGATGAAACATGAAAATGATGAGGGGAGGAAAAAAAAGGACCTTGATGAGGAGAGGAAAAAAAGGTCCTCATAATACTGGACAACCTGTGGGAGGCGCTCGACTTGAAATCAGTCGGCATTCCTTGCGGACATGATAACAAAGTCAGAGGATGCAAATTATTGTTGACATCGAGAAATCGAGATGTCTTGCAAACGGAAATGGGTTGCGACGACCCCTTTTACCTTGATGGATTGAAGGAGGAAGAGGCAAGAAGATTGTTTGAGAGGTATGTGGGAGACAAAGTTCACGATTTCGAGTTCAAACCCTTGGTCGATGAAGCACTCCACAAATGTGCAGGTTTGCCTTTCCTAATTGTCCAAATGGCAAAACTTCTTAAACACGCTAATTTATCCGGATGGAAGAATGTTTTGAAACAATTCGAGTTGTCCAAAAATGAGGGAGTTGGTGAGAAAATAAATAAGATGCTGCAATTGAGTTATGACCATTTAAAAGGTGAGGATGTGAAATCATTGTTACGACTCATTGTTGTCTGTGGCGTCTCTAAACCTTCTATTGAAAACTTGGTGAGGTATGGCGTGGGTTTGGGGTTATTTCTAGAAGATAACATGGAGGAAGCTAGAGATAGGTTGACATCATTGATTAGTACTCTTCAAGCCTCCTCCCTTTTGTTAGAGGATGGAGATGCTTATAGTATCAAGGTACATGACTTGGTTCGTGAGTTTGTTGCCTCAGTTGCTTCAAGAGATCATCCTTTTCTTGTGTTAAAAGACAAAGATAAGTCAGAAACAAAGTGGTCAAAGGACCAGCTCAAAACTTGTAGGGCAATATGCTTTCCTTATATTGACGTGAAGGAGCTACCTGAGGAATTAGATTGCCCCGAATTGCAGATCTTTTTGTTGTTCACGAACAACGAATCTCTTATTGTTCCAAATTCATATTTCAACTCTATGAGAAAACTCACAGTCTTAAATCTTAAAGGGATACATCTCACTCATTCGCCTTTGTCGTTTCAACTCATGGAGAACTTACACACTTTATGTCTTGATGGTTGTCTATTAGAGGATGTAGCTAGACTTGGCAACTTAAAAGGGCTACAAATTCTCAGCTTTGTGAACTCCAAAATTCACCAACTGCCAAAAGAAATTGGGCAGCTAGCAGAGTTAAGGTTATTAGATTTGAACCATTGTTCACAGCTTCGGGTAATTAAACCGGGTGTGCTTGGAAGCTTGATCAAATTGGAGGAGTTATATATGGAGAATAGTTTTGATGAATGGAATGCTGTGAAGCAAACTCCACCAACTAATGCCAATCTTATTGAGTTGAATAACATGAAGAATTTGTACACTCTGCATGTATCCATTCCCGATCCAAGTGCCTTGCCAGAGGATCTAAACATTGAGAAATTAACCAAGTATAGAATCCAAATAGGTAACGCGAGGGGTTGGTCAAGCGAGTTCAAAGGGTCGAAGGCATTGAAACTCAAGTTGGATACAATGAATGACATTCTTCAGAAAGGATGCGTACGAACCACCTTAGATAGAAGCGATGACCTATATTTGGACGGGCTGAATGGAGTTGAGCAAAGTATTTCCGAGTTATTCCTAGAAGGTTTTCCAACATTAAAGCATCTACACATCGAGAATAATCCCTTCGTTCGTTATATCCTCGGATGGCATTCCCAAACTGCTTTTAAGACGTTGGAGTCATTACGTCTCGAGAATCTCATCAGCTTGGAGAAAATGTGCCATAGTATCTCCTCCAAGCCCTTTGGTACATTAAAAGTAGTACGAGTCGTAGGGTGTCACAAGATGGAAGTTTTGTTTCCTCTTTCATTACTAAGAGAACTTCCACAGTTAGAAGAGATCAGAGTTGTCGATTGCAACTTAATGCGGGAGATTGTAGAAGTTGATGATTGTGGGAAAGTTGAGTTGCATAATTTGCATGTATTGGAATTGCGTGACTTGCCAAGTATCAAGAACTTTTTCACCGCCAAAACAGCTCCTTCGGGCGGTACATCGAACAACCAAGTTGGTAGTCAAGCTGTATTCTTCAATGGACAACAGGTAACTTTTTATCAAAAGAATGTAGTATTTTTTTAATCTTTCCTTCCTTTGTTAATTAGATGTCACATTGATTATGATGCATATTCTTTTGTTAAATTCAGTTCATTTTCTTACTATTTTCTTTATCCATTCGTGCCTTCTTCTAATTAGATAAAGCCATCTTCCGTTTCTCTTCTTTTTTGAGATGATTGCGTTTTTTATCCTCATTTTGTGTGTGTTTGTTTTGGAAAATTTATTTTATTTTAACGCATTCAAAGGCCAAAGGATGATTTGACTAAAATAAATACAGAAGAATTGAGACTTTTCAGTTAAAAAATCACATGCAAATAGTAAAATACATGAAGGTTTGACATCCGCAATAATATAAAAGTTGAAGTAATATATGTGATAATTAGAAGTTTAGGAGTACAGGTGTACAAGTTCATAGGGGGTTGTGTCTAATTTCTCTTTAATTTTTATTTTCTTGAAATAAATGATTACTATACTGATGTAATTCGCATCACTGAAGAATGAGGAAAAAAATTTGAGTGGCAATTAAATAGTGAAATAATGAAGAAAGAGACTAGGGGATGGGCAATAAATAACGGGTGGCTTGTTGAGAGAGGAGTTGTAATATTGCCGAACATGCATAACGGAAAAAAGGTTAGCAAGCTCCGTTTAATTCGCAAAAAATATTTTTAAAAAAATATATATTTTTCTTATTTTATGATGTTTGGTTTACTTAGAAAAATGTGTCAACAAAAAATATTCTCTTATTCAATAAAAACCTATGCTTCAATTTAAGAAAATGATTTTTTCTTTAAAAAATTAGAAAACTTTTTCCAAAATCTAACTAGGTATTAGTGCTTAGATTTAAAACTTTACACGTAGGCACAAAAACCTAAACGCCGGTCTTGGGTCCTTGGCGTTCAGGATTAGGTCTCCCAGTGCCCAGGACTAGGTCCACAAAGCCGGCGTGGGACCTCGCGCCCTAGCACCCACACTCAGATCTATCAAGGTTGAGCCCGATGCCCCGGCACTTGAGCCTGGCTTTATAAATGTCGTGCTTAGGTCCTCAATGCTCGAGCTTTGGTCCTCGACAGTTAGACCCCAATTCATAAAGGCCGTGCGTGAGTCCTCGGCGTTCAAGCTCCGGTCCTTAATCAATGAAACATTTGTTCTTATAAAAAAATTTAAAAAGAATTTCGAATTTTTAATTATTATTATTACTTTTAATTTTTTGTTGTATTTTTAGTTTTATTCTTTTTCCTTTTTCCTTGGTTGGCCACGGGGACGACTGGCAACCGGCCAAAGGCAAGAGGCGAGCTTGCTTGTGGTCAGTCGTTAGCCGTTTCTGTGGCCGGTGACTAGTCAAAGAAGAAAGAAAAAGAAAAATAAAGAAATGATATAAAAAATTAAAATCATTTAAAAAAAAGTAGTAATATAAAATCATTAAAAGAAGTGCACGGAGGAAAATCAAATCAGATTTTCCATACAAATTTCGTAAAGTAATTTTTAGTTCATTTTTAGGTTTAAGCCCAACACCAAAAAATATTGCTATTTTTCTAAAAAATAATTTTCTGGAAAATATTTTCCAGAAATGTCATATTTTCATCTATAGCTCTAAGATACTTGGTATTATGTTTAATTATATGTAATGATGTAGTCAACATAAGAGAAAGATATAGATATGCTTGTGGGGAAAGTGTCATAGGAGTCGTAACATTTTAGTCGTGAGTCGTTTGAGTCCTAAATATTTTATTTTGGTTGAGTCCCCGACATTTCGCAATACATGCAAATCAAGTTATAATGTTAATGTCGATGATAGATTTCATCCCCAGAAATCATACCATTCTTTTTTTTTTTTTCATGAAATTAAGTATGACTCTGACCTAAATAAAGGGATAATGTAAATATATATGGTCCATAATTGAGTGCAGACTTGATTATCATAATTTACTGAAAAATAACTCAAAAATTTTATGCGAAGCGGTAAAAGATCAATTTTAACATTTTCTTGCTTTGTCTAGATAAAAGCTTGGGTTTAATTTTATTAATTAATTCTCTTAATCAAGTTGTTCGCTCATTGCTAAACAACTTCATGTGCTTCGTTCCTTTATTATGGTCAAAATCATGCTTCCCATTTGTTGAAATTTTAAAATGAAACAATTTGTAGACGAATGCTCAGAACCTATCACAAAATCTTGATTTAGTTGAGACTCGAGCATATGAAATAGCAATCGAGATATAGTAGGCCATAACATTCATAATATGAATAGTTAATAATTCTGCATAATAAACCTTTATCACCCAGGAATCTGACTTAGAGAACTGTCTGAGATAATTTCCTGACAAGAAAGAAAAGTTAGTAAAGTAAGGATTGCCCTTTCATAAAGAAAGGGCCAACTATCTTGTACAGCAAAAATTGCTGCTAGATGAGCCTTTCAGTTGACTGAGAAGATTGCCCTTTAATAATCGGCAGCGGTCGTCACCGATATTGATGGTGGGGCCCAAGACTAAGGCAATACGTTAGTTTCCCTCTCAATAAAGAAAGAGTCGTGGAAATTAAGTTGTGGTTCCGACAAAGTAGTGTGCCTGACCATCTTCACATGGAGAGAGCTTGCTTTCAAAGACAATGGAGGAACTAGATTGGTCGCAAAGAAGTCGTGAGGCTTTTAACTTTCTAGGGTTCTCAATCTTCATTGAAGACTTACTCTCGCGTAAATACTTCATTCTTATATTTTTGCTTACAATCCAGATCTGCAAGTATACATGGGATTATAATGACATACCTCTTTTTAACTGTAACAAAACTCTCCAACATAGTAAAGAGGTGGCAGCCGACGAGCATGGGAGTTGAAGGTTGGTTTGCCAGGGATGACGATAGTCCAGTGAACGAAACACAGAAAAGTTAAACTAGCTGTAAAGATGGGAGCGACGGGTGGTGGCGAGGTAGATTAGAGATTGCCAGTAGCTTTGCAGACGCAGGATTTTCTTAAGTTAAAGCAGTTAACTTTTGAAAAAGGAGTTGCTCTTCACAAAAAAAAAAAAAAAAAAAGCAAAAGAAAAGACAAGAAAAATAAAGCTTTCCATTGTAATAAGGGACAACTGCGTCCCTTCACCTACAAAGTTGTGGTTTTAGACATCTTGGCTGTGGATTTAGACTCAACCTTAAGAAAATTACGATAACAAGGACAATTAATAGGACAGGTTAGATAAGCTGATAGACCTTAAAAGAATGTCCAATGTACTTTACTAACGATAGGAAGAAAGAAGTTCACGATAATCTCAAGTTGTTTATTATTTCTCACGGAAAGTTGAGATCTCTAGAAATTTCATACTTACAAGAATTTAGAGGTAATGTGCTCTCACTAAGATAGATTACTGTCTTTAACAAGGACTTGTAGGAAGTTTACAATGCTTCAGTTAATTACTAAACGCAATAACTTTATGACAATTTGAGTTAACTTGCTTTGTTATAGGTACTTACTAAGTGGTAGTATTCTATGTTACGATCTCTATAGTTAAACCATAAAATAGAGATCCAGTCGAGAGTTGGATGACTTTAGGCACATTATGGTTAGAGGTATAGTTACTAATAATTGTAATTAGAAGTTGCGGCCTACTGAGGAAAATTACAGCAATGTTGAGTACTTAGTGATGCCATCGAAGAGTCACGAAGCATGAAAGGAAATTTGAGTATGGATTGTTTCCAGCCTACTATACACCCATTGTCCACGACCCGCATGAATGGCTGTACCGTATCATCTTCGCTCTCTCCCTCTCTCCCTCTCTCTCCCTCTCTCTCTCCCCATCAAGAAGTTGCTCAACATCATGAGAGGGCCTACATCTTGTTTCTCTCCTTCTCACCACGCGTTGAAGGGTTGAGAACCAGATCTCTTGCCTCCGCCGTCGCAACACTCATCCGCCAACAACGTGACCAGCCACCAATCAATTCCATCGATGTCGCCACTAACAGCTCATGGATTCGACCCTCGGGCTCATTCATCTCCCTTGCGAAGTGGTGCAAATTCTATTTCCCTGCAATCGCCATAGCGAGCATGGGCGCGGCCAATGAATCCGACTCTAGTAGTAGCCGTGGCCGCGTCTTCCTGAGGTTTAGAGAGAGAGAGAGAACACGTGTTTGGAAAAAAGGAAAAAAAGAAAGAAAGTCGATGAGGGAGAGAGAGAACACGAATTTGTGTTAAAAGATCAAAACAAAGAACACAATGTGCCACGTGACTATTTGCGCTAGCTGCAGACAATGGATGTAAGGATCGTAGGAGATGATCCATGCCGCTGGAAGTAAACATTAATGATAGAAGGAAGTACGTAGCCCTAATGAAGTACTAATTATTACCATATGTGAGAAGATACGATATAACCGGATATTATTGGATAAAGTTATAAAATTTCAGGTATAAACTAATTGGGCCTGGGCAAGCCCAAGCAGGCTTAGGTGGGTGGGTTTAAGCTTATCAGGAGGAAGTTATTTGCAGTAATTAGAATTCTACGATAGTAACTTTCCCCGTGAATTAATAAATTACTTGTTCAATTGCTAAATTTCCTTATTTAAGTAGTAAATTAAATCTACCTTCCGTTAGTAAGGTCTTATAGCACAGTAATTTACTTCTCGTGATTGCAATCTTGCCTTACTGAGATAGTCAATCACTTGTTGGAATGAGTGATTTTCCTTTGATAACAAGTTGTCTATGCCTTTCGTAATCACAATCATTCTATTGTTCTTTACTTTTTTCATGGCAGTAATATCCACTTGGGAGATGCTAAATTACTTGCTAGTAATAATCCTCTAAAATGAGCAATGTATCTTGAAAGCAGTTAGATACCCTTAAGGGGGTAGTTCACCTTATAAGAAGTAATTTATCTTGAAAGTACTTTTTGCTTTATCAGGTCATTAGTTTTCATTGTCCATGGTAAACTGAATGAGAGAAAAATTCTCGATGACCGTAATTTCGCTTATTGTTAGTAAATTGCAAACCAAATCTAATCGTATTAACATCCCCTGTTATATTGTAAATAACAAGTAAAGCCCATTGGTTGTCTTTTGGGGTTGTAAACTGCCCTTTTAGATTGTAAAGTAGATTTTGTTTATCAAAGATTTTTGTCAATGATTGCACTAGCACAGATATTTTTGGCATGTCTTTTGTTATTATAAATCCTAATGTTGATGGATCTATCTTCCAGGTTTCAATCCCATCCCTGGAGTCCTTGATTATGTCTGGACTTCCCAATTTGAAAGATATATGGAGTGATGAATCTCCACTAGGACTAAGCAATCTCCAAACTCTAGAGGTTTTGGGGTGCGCATCTCTCTCAAAGGTTATCGACTTCTTGTCCCTAGTAAAGCTACACAAGTTACACGCCTTAAGTATACGACAATGTGTTTCCGTGCAAGAAGTTTTTGACCTTGATGGACCAAGCACCAATGGAAATGTTGAGACCCTTTCTGAGCTAACTAAATTCGATTTAGAGTATTTGCTGAGTTTGAGGCGCATATGGAACAAGAATCCATGTGGAATAGTAAGATTCCATAATTTAAAGAAGCTAAAGGTGGTTGGCTGTCACAAACTCGAGTTTCTATTTTTCCCATCCATGGTTCAATCTCTTGCTCAATTGGGAGAACTAGAGGTATGGTATTGCAAGAAGATGGAGGCAATTATTATGGAGGAAGAAGAGTTGGGAATGGAAACGATAGAAACTCTAGTATTCCCAATGTTAACCAATATAAGGTTTCGATATTTGAAAAGTTTGACATGCTTCTCTCGCAGAAAGTGTAAGATTGATTTGTTGTTTTCATCATTGAAGATCTTCATGTAGACAGATTCATTCCTACAATACAAGTGGTGACATTTTTTTTTTCATCTAATGAAAAATCATTGGCAGGTTCACAAGACACTCGAAGTCAAGACCATGTCAAATCACGCTCTATTGTCCTCTTCGATGAAGAGGTACGTGATTAACGTTAAGTCAAAATATGAAATATAACATAAAACCGTTGGATTAAAATACTTGGCATCAATTTTCTGTGTTATAGTACTTTGAAAGTTCCCATGTCGTGCCTTTCAAGTTGCCACATGGCACTATAAACATAAAGCAAGTTTCAATTCACACCATTCCCTAGAAAGCAAGAGTTGGATCAATCAAACAAATTATTAAAAAAAGTACAAAAAAGAAGAAGATATAGGCCTATTAAACAATTATTATGCTCACCTAATTAAATAATTGAAATTAACAAATAAATAGTTATACTGAAGAGAAAGCATAACCAAAATAAAATAAGCTACTTACAAAGCTTACTTTGGTTAAAATGGATTACATTCCACATAATCAATGTAACATAAAATCTGGATAAAAGTCAAAGTAAAGTTACTGCTTAAATTGCGATTCTAAGTTGAAATGAAGAATTTAAAGTAGAGTCACTACATATACCAAAGTTGGATACTTAATCTTCGATGAGCTCAATTGTCAACTCTCAAATTACGGAATTAGATTCTATTTCTTTATAAGTTATGCGCTTCAACCAAACATCCAAAATTTTCCAACAAATTATCGTTGTGGCACACATGTGGCCAAATTTATGAATGTGCCATTTTGTCACCAAATCAACATTTCAATGGTAACTCTATATAAATATTTATTATAGAGTACTCCTTAAAAAGTCATTCTTGAATGTCACTTAGATTGCTATTTGAAAGATGTTGATCATTCTCTTTGCAAGGAGAACTTCTTTTGCGCTTTCCACTCAATTTTAAACTAATACATTGATCGCATAAATCTACCTATGCCATATCAATGACTTTTGATTTTTTATACTGTTACCGAGTCTCTACGTTTCACATAATATAAGTTAAGTTTTTTCTTCAAAAAGGGCAATTCATATGAAAAGAGACACGATTTAACAAAATTTTACACTAAAATACACATAACCGTTCTCCATAAATGAAAAAATTCACGCTGGCACAATGCATGAGGATGCTACTAATTACCTAGTAATTATAGAAAGATGAACCCCGCAAAGGAGTCTCAGCTTCTGCCAAGTAGATAAACAGAGGTTATTCAGAGATGAACGGTGAGCATTCTGGAGCTTCTATGTTGGCATCTGTTTTTCAAACGAGCTTGCATGTTTCATTGATTCCTCGAACATTTTCTTGCTTGCCCCTCTGCTCTTATCTCCGTCGGCGAATGGGATTACTCTAATTTTATCTCCTTTGTAACAGCTACTCAATCTATAGGTTACCCAATGTGTACTTTCTATTAAACAAATTAACTGGCCGGTAATTCGTATTCACGTGTCATAATTGGATTTTGTAGTTGTGTCAATCGAAACACTATATTTTTGTTAAATATGCTAAAACTTATGTATATAGTTTGTTTCAATTAAATGTCACTTTCGGAAATTGCCATCAAGTCATGTATTAATGCATTAATTCATGTCAGAATTTATTAGCCCTTTCACTCCTCATTTTTTTTTCAATAAAATTCTACAAGTTTTCACTCGCGTGCATGATTGCTTTTGGATATTTTGGAACTCAATGGATGGATGAATATGGAAGTAAACTCAAATAGCATTGCTCCAGTGACGAAGAAAAGAACATGTTACCCTCTTGTTCTTATGATAGATATATATGTCATGTTATAAGGTATATACATATCTTAGTACAGTTGTTTAATATTCTTTTTTTTTTCGGTCAATCAGTACAATCTTTTAGAATCAACACTTTTAGACTTATTTAAAAGAATCATTAAAGCGAGCTAAAAAGAAATTGTAAACATTGGACAGTTCTGTCACAACATCGACCCTATTGAGAAGTAGACAACCAGAAAGTAAACGTGGTCGCATTAAGAGAACAGAGGAAAATAAATGAGAAGCTCCAACCACAAATGCATGCATCTGGAAGGGAAAGTAAAGGAAATAAAGAAAGGAAAAAACATGAAGACAAAAAAATCACATAAGTTTGCATGGTAATCAACCTCTATATCTTCGACAAAAAAAAAAGACAAAAAAGAAAAGAAAAAACCTCTATATCCGAGTCCTAGAATGAGCTTTGATATGGCGATTCCTTAATTAGAAATTCTATTCCCATCCCATCGACTTTAAAGTATATAGGGTGATGATTTAGTCCACAATATTCACTTCATGTTTCCATTGAGGTGGAGAGTTGGTAGGTAAGTTCTCACTATGTTTATCCTTTTATTTTGGGTATTGGAGTTGATAGGCGATCTTTATGACAAATTTTGTTTTCATATATCCTTTATCAATATTGGAAAATGAAATCTTGCCATTGTTCTTTTTGTCCATGTCAAGACTAAAATTAAAAATTTGATTTCGCATTTGACCATCCAAGAAAGATTATTCAAAGATAATATGTCCATAAGTATTGTTGCGGCCGAATTACAAACAGTATACCTTTTCAAATAAACGTGAAAATGATGATTACTATTTGGGACTCTTGACGCTCAAACTAAGCCCTGCAATGCGAGTTTTTTCGGAAGAAAAGACTGGAGAAAGATTCCTTATCTTTTTCAATGAGAATTTAGAAAACTTTAGATGATTCTATGAAATACTGAAGGAATTTGAAACCACATTAGTATGGAGATTTTGTTACTCTTTTTTTTTTCTTTTAATTCTTTTTTTTTTCCTTTTGTGCAACTTAATGATCCCCTCCCCCCTCCCCCGGCATTCATCTATATTTACATCATGAATTCGTAATTTAATAGAATCACTAATTTTGTGAGCTAATACTGCAGGTTGCATTTCCTAGCTTGGAGACATTAGAAATCGCTTACATGCATAACATCGAGATGATATGGGATAATCAAGTTGCTGTGGATTATTTGCAGAGTCTAAAATCGCTTGATGTGGAAGCGTGCAATAAGCTAAAGTGTATATGGAATAAGGAACTCTACCATCAAGTTAAATTCCAGTGCTTACGTTCTGTTAGCGTTTCTAGATGCCAGAGCTTGACCTCTCTGTTTCCGGCCTCAGTAGCTAGAAATCTAATGCAACTTGAGGAATTGAAGATCAATAGATGTGGCATTGTAGAACTCATCGAGAAGGAAGGACTAATTCCCAAGGTTGTGTTCCCAAGGCTAACCTCCCTCAAGCTCGAGCATCTAACAGAATTAAAGTGCATCTACAGAACACATGCTTTACATTGGCCGCTGTTGAAGACCTTGGAGGTTCATGGCTGTAACAAAGTGGAGATACTTGCTTCACAACCTGAGAATGAGATGCCAATTCATAAACAGCCTCTCTTCACGGTAGAAAAGGTATGCCCAAGATTATTTGTTTTGCTTCGATGGTAAATATTCGAAGTGATGATTAAGGTCAAAGCCAAGCATCTCATACAAGTTGCTCTTCATATGAAGATGTAAACTTTATGACTCTCTGAGCCATAGAAATATTGCAACATGGAAACATCATATGTCCTTCAAGTATTGACTATAAATTCTTGTCAATGTTTGATTTATCAAATGTATACTCGTTGATCCCCCTTTAAAAATGGTTTAGACCAATTCCAATAGTTTAGCTCTCTCCTAAGTACCACAAAGATTGAAAACATGTGGCATGTGTAGTGAGCTTACTATGGCATAAGTGTGTAATTAATTTGAACCCTACAAAGATAACAAATGTTATGCGAACAAAGGAAAGATGGACGTTAATCACTGAAATCAATGCAATTGTGGCAACAATTGAGGGCTAAGTTATTTTCATAAGGAATGTATCTATAGAAATGGGAATGTGGGGGTTCCCTTAAGTTCGAATAAGGATACAAGTCAAATATGAAAGCTCAGCCATAATGTTAATTGCATTAGAGCACGTTTACTTTTGTTATATAGCATGAGACTTAACATCTTAAAATGCAGATATTGTGTCCGATATGCATGACCTATACCATAACACGTGAATACTCTTTCAACTAAACTGACTTTAGATTTTGATTTGATTATTTTCTCAGGGTGCATTCCCAAATCTACAAGAATTAAAATTGGATTTATCCGAACAAATGGAGATATGGCATGGGCATTGTCATAATGAAGAATTCTTCAGCAAGCTTAAAGTTCTTGAGTTTCGTCATCTTTCAAAGGAAACTACAATATCCACATGTCATTTCGTTAAGAGTTTAACCAACTTGGAAAAACTAGTTGTATGTGAATCTTATCTAGAAGCGCTGAGCATCAATGTAGAAGCCATAGAAGACCCAAGTCATGAGCTAGAAGTAATATTACCCTTTTCAAGATATTTTCAACATTTGGAGGCTCTTAGTGTGTCAGATTGTGATGGGTTATCGCTAAAACTAATATTAACCTTTTCAAGATACTTTCAACATTTGAAGACTCTAGATGTATCACATTGTGTTGAGTTGTCAAATATGTTCACGCCGACAATAGCTGCAAATTTGGTAGAACTCACAAAATTGAGGATAAGTAATTGTAAAATGTTGACAGAAGTCATTTGTGATGAGAGAGGTAAGGAGGGGCATGTAGTGGCTTTCAATCAATTGAAGTGTATGGAGCTTGATGGTTTGACAAGGTTAAGATGTTTCAGCTCATGTGGATACACTTTGATGTTCCCTCTCTTGGAAGATGTCATTGTGAAAAGATGTCCCAACATGAAGTTTTTCTCTAAGGGACCAATTGAGATGCCAAAACTAGAGAGAGTACATATATCAACAGTAGCATGGTTTTGGAAGGGAAATCTCAACATCACCATCCGAAATATGTTTGAAGAAATGGTATGCATTAGTTTTCAAATTTTGTGCAATTGAATGGTTTTGATCACCAACAGAATAGTTGCTTTTTGCCACCTACGAGCTTACATTTAATGATGTGTCTTTTGATAGGCTACAGTTGCTGGAGAAGAGTTTATGAGGCTATCTGAATTCCCAGAGATTATTGGAAAATGGCACAGCGAACTTAATCCCATCAAGTCATCTTGGCAATTAAAATCACTGATGGTGGATAAATGTCCATCATTTATTAATGTTATTCCATCCAAATTGATGCTTGTTTTAGACAATATGAGAAGCTTGCAAGTGTGCGATTGTGAGTTGCTAGAAGAAATTTTCAATCTTGAAGGGCTAGAGGGTGTGGAAAGCACTCGAGTGTTGCCTGTGCTAGGGTATTTGGACTTAGTCAATCTACCAAAGTTGAGGCGACTGTGGAACAAAGATCTTCAAGAGATGCTTTGTTTCAAATCTCTTTATGGTTTGCCCTTTACAATTGCAGCAACTTGGGACATGCTTTCACTCCATCAATGGCTCAGTGCCTGGCCAATCTTAAATGGATGGAAATAAATGAGTGTGGTAAAATGGAAGGAGTAATCGCAGAGGAAGAAGGGCAAGGAAGCGCGATGGAGAAGATTACATTCCCGAAACTTGGATGGATAAAATTGAAACGCTTGCCCAATTTAACTAGTTTTCTCTCAGCAAAGAATTATATGCTGGATTGTCCCGACTTAGAATATCTAAGCATTGCCCACTGCCCCAAGATGATAAGTTTGACTTTGCAATCTAGGATGGAGATTGACCTTGGCACCCCTTCACTTTTTACTCCACAGGTCAATCTTCTTTTTTTAATACAATGCTTTTGTTTTTAGATCAATTATCTTGTCAAATCGAAATATGCAATGCTAGTAATTGGAATTTGGAAATAGAATGTTGCTTTGCACGTGTCACATTAAAAAAAAAAATTTGAATTTCTATGCAGTGCAACATCGACTTAATTTTTTTCTTCTTTTGTTTTTGCCTCCACACGCACAAAACTCCTAAATCATCGACACACGGCATCAATCAAGGATAAGAAATCGGTTACCCATTCCAAGCTATAAGGTATTGGAGTTAAGTGTCAACACCACCTAAAAATTTCATAATTGTAAATCCAATTCCCAGATTGGTTACCAAATACTACTCATTGTACCATAATCGTCTTCTCAACTTTTTATTTCTTAATATTCACCAACACATTGAAGTAAAATAGTGTATTTATGTGTGATCAGTGAATTGGAGATTCCGAGATGTCATTATGGCAACTTTCCAAAAATTAGATGGAGAAGGCGTGTTTCAAATACTTAATGTCAAGTAAGCCAATTAAAAGTCAATGGTCCATGTGCCATTTCAATGATTATTTCATTGATTCGATCTAATTTAAGAGAGTTTGACGTCAAAGTAGAATAACAAGGAATATACATGTACACACTATCTTCTAATTTTTAAAAGAATAAAAATCATTTTTCAAATGTATTTTGATTGAATTGATCCAACGCAAGCCAATATATTTACCAAATTTGTTATAATTTACATCATTTCTTCAAAATGTTATTAACACATACCAATTGTTTAGGTTACTCTTTTTTTCCCTTCTCGTTTGCCCTTTTTTCTAACAGATTCATTTGCCAAATTACTACTTCTTTTTTCTTGTTATTTGTTAGTAGAAAGTTTCATCATAACATGTATCCGCACATTTATTTACTCTTTAATCACGAGACTTATTGGTCAACTGAAGGGAAAACATCAATCAACCTCTCCCTATTTGTCACTAACTAAGTTCTAGAATTCTCATGATTTGTGACTCCTTCTTTGAGGTCATAACTCAATGTAATCATATTCATTATATCATTTTTTTCAATATGGCAGGTACAATTTCCTTGCCTTCAATTGATGGTTCTCTCCCATATGGATAACTTAAGCAAAATATGGATCTTCGGTCCTCAAGAAACTCTCACTTTTAAACATTTGCGGAAAGTGAAGGCTAAGAATTGTAAGAACCTTGAAATTTTGTTTCCGCATTGGGTGGCTACAAGTCTAACCCAACTTGAGGAACTTCAAGTGGAGTCTTGTGGGCTCGAGGAAATAGTCACAAGTGGAGATGACACTCCCAACTTTACCACTACTCAATTTCTTTTCCCAGAACTTACTTCTTTGGTATTACATGATATGCCACAACTCAAAAGCTTTTGCTCTATCACATTCACTTTGAACTGGCCATTCTTGATGGAATTGCGAGTGACCCACTGTGACAAACTAAACATGTTGTCTTTTGTGGCATCCATGAATAAGTGGGCTCAGAGAGACCAACAACATGACCTTTCAGGCCCCAAAGCGCACTTCTTAATTGAGAGGGTATGATTACAACTGCTCTTCCTCAATTTCTTCTTTATTTTTTACGTCACACACTATATCTCATATGCATCACATAGTCATGCCACGTTATGATACTATAAAAAACATGAACCCCTTACCTATCACTTTGTTGACAAAAGATATTTCAAATATCTTTCGGCACACTTTTTATTTATGGACACCCAAAATGTTTTAATAACACCACGAGTGCATCTCATCACCTGAAATTTTAAGGAACTACATATTTTTGTTGACAGGATAAGATATTCCTAATAGAGGTGATTACAATACAGACAAAATTCTCTGAAAAATTTTCGTTGTGAAATTAAAAATGTGAATTTTCTATGGACTAAAATGAGAATCAAGCACTGATATTTAGCAATATATTTTCAAATCGTAGCGTGATGACCATCTTTCTTTTGATGTTTTCTAGGTAAAATGAATTTTCGTTCATTTGTTTGATCATTCCTATGCCAATACAATTCTTTCCCTTTCTATCTAATCATTATAATATGGGCGCACAGCCTACCTTGGTTGGCGGATGGCCATAGTGGAGCATTCGTTTACAGTTTGCATTTTGTAGCTCGACTTTAGAAGCTTGAGACTTGTATGCAGGCATCTAGAAATTAATGAAATGTAGAACATGGCCCCCTTCCATGGGAGTTAACCGACTTAAGTTTACCTCTAAGGGCCCATGATTTATTTTCAAGCCCTGTTGAATTTACTTCTCTCACTGTATTGGCAATTTTGTAGGGCATTCCCACCTTGGAGAGACTTTTGTTGGTCAACAAGGATATTCAGACAATACAAAACAGAAAATTTTGTGATGACTTCTTTGGCAAGCCAAAAGCACTAACATTGGCATGCTTTCATGATGAAATTGCCGTCTTTCCTCCCATATTCCTCCTACAAAGATTTCAGAACCTACAAAGTCTTGAGGTCTTCTGTAGTTCTTTTGAAGATATATTCCCTGATGAAGGGCTTGTTGATGAGGGAAAACATCCAATGCTTGAAAATTTGAAAGAACTTAAGTTGAGCAAGCTACACAACCTAAAGCATGTCTGGAGAGAAGGCTATTTAGTGGCGAAAATTCTTCAAAGTATTGAGAAATTTGAGGTTTGGGATTGTCCCAGTCTGACAACAATATTTCCAGTCATGACATCCTTTCGGAATTTGACGGGGTTAGTAGTGAAAAATTCCTCTGGATTGGTACAGCTAGTGACAATTTCAGCGGTCACAAATTTGATACATCTCACTTACATGACTATAATAGGATGTGAAAGAATGAAAGAAGTAGTGACAGATGATGCAAACAGAGAAGGGAAAGTGATTTCTTTTGAGAAGCTATCTTGGTTGAGACTCAAACATTTGCGTAACCTAGAATGCTTCTCCTCCACCCCACATTACATATTCAGGTTTCCATCCTTAACAAATATTACAGTGGAAGAGTGCCCGAAAATGAAGATATTTTCTAAGGCTATGCCAAGCACACCAAAACTACGTTATGCATCATTGTTCAAATATGAGTGGCATGGGAACTGGGAGGGTGATCTCAATACAACAATACAAAAGTCATTAGCATAAACAAGTGCACATAAAATTGGTAAGATCCAATTAATGTCATTCTCATCCATTTGTTCATCTCTTGCCTCTGCTTCTTAAATTGTCTGACACCCGAAGCACCATAAGTTCTAAAATTTTCATCTTTTTTAACCTGTCTAGTCACTGATAAAGGGAAGGGCAAACGTTGCAAGCGGTATGGAGATGTGGAAAGTTACAGAGGCACGGTCAAAAGTTGAGATGACGGAAATCTCTATTGAGGTAGTGATTCTATTTCCAATTTTTCTCTTTCTCACTAATAGAATCACGGTTTGCAAAAGAAGTGGGTACTCGTTGGTGATGCATAAATAGGTGACGACATGATTTTCTCACCATTCGCCACCTCCGCATAACTGCCTAGATCACACCCTTCTCATTTTTCATAACTTAACGAAGCATCCCATTTCCTTCCTTTTTATTTTCAATTCTCTTCTCATTCAAACAAATGAACACTTTGATCCGTTCTCTTCTTCTTTTATAGGGTCTTACATAAAAAAGATCTCAAACATTTTGCTTAATGTACAATCAAGTTCTAAATTTTAAAAAAGTACGATTAAGTCATAAGCGTTTTGAATTAAATGCAATGAAGTCCTTCCTGGTGACTTAAATTTGCTGACTTGGCATGTAAGGCATCCGACATCAATTTTCCAACAGGTATTGCTCTCTAGTGATCAATACGCAGGTAGGTTCAGATTAAAGTCTATTAATCACTTACTGAAAAAATCAAGGATGAATATTAAAAGCCAGCATTGACAATGAAAGAGGAAGTCACGCAAGAGGATTAGTCTTTCACCTATTCAACTTAGAAAAATGAATGAAATTGAACAAAATAATCATGAACCTTACCCAAATATTGGCTGAAAATACTTAAATTTAATCGCCTTAAAAGTACAGGACACAAGGCTAAGGAATTTCTAAAGGCTAAGGATCTTCGGTTTGTAGCAGGTACCAGTGTTTTTCTTTCAATTCTTAGTTACAGGAATTGCTAGTGAGACTCTCCCAGCGATAATGTAAATTAAAACGCTAAAATTGACTAGCTTAAACATGATAGATACGATCAGTTGAGTTTGAGTGAATTTTCTTTTGCCCCAATTATCTATGACAACTAGAGGTGGGGTTTGGCCTCACGGCAGACGATGCCGAGGTCCGCCAAGCCGCAGGTGCAACTAAATGGGCCAAGACAAACAATTTTGAGAAAAGTTCATTAGCTATTTGAAATCATCGGCAAGTCTTCGCAAGAGTTTTATGCTTAATTCCTATACCAAACCGCTCATTGGTCAAGCCTTCTAACTAGTGGGCTGAATATCTGCTGGCGATGGTCATACTTATTACACATCATTTTGTAAATCAAATCTATCGACTTCAGCCTCAATACCTCTGGCATTATTCTCAATACAATTTCGATCAACCGACAGATTGTCCATCTTTTCACCCATTCGATTCCCTTTATGTTCTTCTTAACGAGCTTCCTCCAGTATTCATTTGTTTTTGAACTTTTCGTCTCAGAAATGAACATCTCCAATTAAATGCTTCATTTATTTAAGTTGGCTCATCTAGTTTCGGTTCAGACATTACAACTTACTACACAAGTTGTGCTCAGGGGATGACTTCTCATCGCCGGAGAGAAAAGGAACAGCCCCAAAAAAGTTTTGCGCAGAAGGCATCTCATTTATTCAAGATCATACTCTCTAAAGGAAGAAGATGTCTATGTCTTCGAGCTTGTTAGAATTGATAATATTGAACTCAAAGTCTCCATGTCAAGACTTAGGCGTAAACTCTTCTGGTATGCCTACAGAAAAATCTCTGCTTCACTATGTTTTGTTTACTTAATCAGATCAAAGAAAGCAAAACTTTCTGCTAAAAAGTAATTGAATGGTGATGTATTTCCTGATGTTTTGTGGAGAGTAGCAAACATTACACCTGGACATTGCATCTTCCGGGTACGCATGTGCCTAATTTTGAACCTCTTAGCATATTGCGTCTTTTGTTTGACAAAGTATAAATCGAGCTCATGCGGAGCATGGGATCAATAAAATAAAACGTCAAAGACAATCCTTATCTGTTGTCCATATGGAGAGTTGATCTATAACACAGTATAAGTACATTCCTCCAAGTAATATCTGTCACCATTGAGGTGGACACAGAAAAGGAAAGAAAGAATGTCCTGCACCAACTTTGTTTTCATGAAATCTGCAGTGGTCTCCAGATTCTAAGGAAGGTTGTACTGAGGATAAATCTTGCAAGTCATCAATAGCGCAAAAGGAAGTTCCAATACGACGGCAAGTCTTTCACCTTTTCCCCGCAGAAAATGGATGAATGACATCAGGAGAGTAATAATGAAAATTAAAATAATTATAAAACTGCATAGCCATAGAATTTTCCAGAACTCATGATCAGCGGGTGTCCTAATGTTCTTGACCTTGGGGCTTGTATCCCCCCAAACAAACCATTAGCAATCGAACTATCCAGCGGCTCCTACGAGTCAGACACAGCTGGATCAGAAGAAACAGGACTGCTCGGCTTGCCATTTTTGCTGATGAGATAGCTGAAGCGGCCATTGACTGCTGATCCATAGATGTGCCACATCTTGGAGTGTTTCGTCTCCCAAGTATCTCTTGCTCTCCTTCGTTATGAGAGTTACAGCAGGGACTCTCCCAGCAATAGTTGAGCCATAACTTATAAGGCCCACATACTTCAATGGCTTGTTCGTCATCAGCATCATCGTTTGGACTCCCAGGTCACACAGCATCTACAGTATTAGTCAATATGGCAAGCAATAATACAAAGGCATCAAATGCTATGAAAAGTTTGATGGAGTGATTCTTTATACTAATTAGATCTCATCTTTTTAAGATTAGAATTTGAAGCTCTGCTTTAGTCACTAGCTTCCTCTAGCAGTCCTACAAATTAAGTACAATATCTGAAACAGTCACTGACATCAACTATGTTTAATTTAAGATTAATGATATTAGTTTTCAGATCCTTCTCGATTCCAAGAGCATAGTGACAGTGACTATGAATCTACCTCATTCAGAAGCTAAATTATACAGCACCTATCACATCAGTATAGTTTCTAACTCGAGGAACAAATACCTGAGCACCAATTCCGTACTCCCTAGGGTCAACGAGCAATCTGAGCTCCATATTTGCTTTCACGGTGTCGTGCCCATCGTCCTGCCGGTTTCAGGCACGTAATTCTTTCTTCATGTCCTCGTAGGCACGACAACATGCCCCGAGCAACCCCTTCTAGCTGCTGCATCGAAGTGCAAACTGGTTGCTGCAGTTGCATCTAGCATATCCAAATATGTCTCCTGTGAGGCATTCCGAGGGTACCCTCACAAGGACATCTTGACCATATCCAATGTCACCCTGCTCAGTTGATAAACTATGGTGTATGAACCACATGACCATATATTGCTGTCTAAAGGGAGGACATAAAAGTAAAAGAAACCAAGGATACTATCTCTAACCAAAATTACGTCATTCCTATATCAATTGCAGATACATATAGGCCCCTTGTCAGTAATTTCATAAAATATAATTATGGTAGGACGCAGCCCATTAGTTCACCAATATCCTAACAATTATTTCTCCTCATGTCAAACATTACTGTCCAGACAGCTTTCTTCTCCAAGTAACATGTATTTGGTACTCCAATTTATGATTGACATATGATTAGATATTTCTTTACAAAATTTAAGATATATTTAATGACGTTCCACCTAAAAGATACCATTGATTTCTCATTGGTGTAAATATTCACCTCTAAAGCTTGACGGCCAATTCCAATAATATTATTCCCAAACAAAATCATGCACTAGAAGTATATAAAGATGAAGTACAAATTTAAGTGTTGAAAAATGTAATGCCACCAACAAGATTCTCAAAGTTTACAACTAATCCATTCGAAACTCTCTGTTTGCTAGTTTCTGAATTCTTTGAATAGTTTTAGCAATTCACTCATAATCTATCTCACCTTGACCATTGCAATGTGCATTCCAACTTATATTGATCTATAGTAATAGGCTGTGAATGACCGCCACGTTGTTGCTAATCTCTTTTCTGGCAGTACCAGTAAATTTATGCATTTAATGAGTCGTGATATCATTTCTTGATCACACAGTATAAGAAGCTTCTCAATATAGAAAGTCAGAATACATCAGACAACTTTAAACACTCTTTTGTCAATCAAGATGTTCTATCCTTATTTCCTGGTGATAATGTTGAGAATCACCTCAAGCTCTACCTCAGTTAATGGTCAACTGACATTCAGACATAGGTTTCGAAACAATGTAAGTACTAGAAAATGTACACAGAGATAACGGCGGTCACGGGCCCATTGACATGACTCAACAAGAACCCTGACCAGTCATAACCAATTTCTAAAGTTGAACATCGGGTAATAGGCGAACTGCAAACACTAATCTAACGACTACACATAAAAAATTGTGAGAAACAACTCTTCAGATTCCAAAACTGTTGATCGGCACGGTGTTGATGAGCGGAATAACAACCACAAGCTTAAAGCATAAACTAAACTTGAGACATGAATAGACCAAAACAGCTTAGGCTTCTCTTGTTTTCCGCTACGTAAAACAACAGCCCATCAGCCCCTAACGAGAGACTCTTTTTCCCACCCCACCAGGGTATCCAAAGTTTCGACTCCAAAAAGGGGAGACGCCCCTGAGACAACATCTTGGGCAACAAGGCCAATACTTAAAAAGTGAAAGTTGCAACTGAAATTTAATTCGATTGGGGACTACGTGTCCTTAAAAAGTATTTGCATTGGATTGCTGGGAAGAGAATACTTACCTCATTAGATTAGCAGTAGATACAATTTTCAAGTTCTCCCGCTGCGCAAATTTCACGGAGCTTAGGTAATCTTGTCATGGAGCCATCACCATCCACAACCTCGCAAAGAGAACTGCCACAGGTTCCAATCCAGTTAACACAGCAAGGTCGACAGAAGCCTCCGTATGCCCAGCTCATTCAAGGATTGAAAAGTAGATTTAGGGGGATAAAAGCACGGCGAATGCAGTCCGAAGCTTGTCTTCATTCTCCACCATCAGAGGAAGTTGCAAGCGCTCCAAATTTTCCCTCTTTCATATGCTGGCACGACCAATCCCAAAGCCCCATACTTCACGACGAAACACCAATTCGCGACGAAGGGTCGGCCAGAAGCAGCAGAATTGGAGGATGACGAGTTTCGGCAACCTCGGCATGAAACAAGGGCGCTCGGATCTTCGCCATGAAGGTCGAACGCCGATTGGACTTTGGATTTGGGGCTTTTTCGGGCGTCGACAAAAGCCCCTAAATTCGAAACGATCGGGCTCACTGGCATTGTCAATTTGTGGGGAATCTTTCGGCAGAAATTGCGAGTGTTGGATCGACGTCGCTTTTGGAGAGCCTGTCTCCGATGGACGTTAGAATGGGACGAGACAATACAAGAGCATTTTCCGCTCAGCTCCTAAGCACTTTCATCTTTGGACCAAATAAGAGGAGTCTTTCTCTTCTCCCTCGACGACGAGAGTCTCCACTTTAGAAATTTTTTTTTTTTTTTCAAAGATTAACGGTTAAAAGAAAATAAAAACTGGACCCCAAAAAATTAACAAAAAAAAATACAAAAGGAGGTGGCACGAAATGATCTGGGCCGTACTGGGCCCGACTGAACCGTCCTCCCGCCGTCCCCACTTTGCTGCACTCATACCTATACAGTTGCCTGGAGACGCTGCTTTGAGAAGACGTGGCATGACAAAAAAGAACATAATATGATATACAACAACTCATGCGCTCTCCTACTACGTATTCCTCTACTATTTTAGCTATTATATAGTTTTTGAACATTTAAAAAAATAGTTTTGTGATAGTTATTAAATTAAGTTATTATAATGGACAAATCAATCATATTTAGATATGCACGTACTTAAACGATACATATAATTTTAATTGTCAGAAATTTATGGAGTAAATGTTAACTAAACATAAATTTGAATAGATTGCACATGCAAATCTAACTAATCGATAAAAAACTAAAAAAAGTCTAGGAGAATCGACTAAGTAAATCAGACTATATATCTTTTAAACACATGACATGTAAATACACACACACACACACATATATATATATATATATGCAAATTTATCATCCATGATTTTTATGTCCATACAAGGAATGCTTCAATATAGAATAGAGATAAATGCACTTTCGAAACTTTGAAAACTTTTATTGAAAGTGCAATCAAATTCTAAATTTTATCTAGCAGACACAACCAAGTAGCTTAGTTAGTTTTGTAAATTATGATTAACAGTATAACCTAATAATGCCGCTACTTTTAACTACTTTTGGGAAATATACCATCAAATGAGCGCCAGATTAGCAAAATATGGGGGCACACTGCTCATGACCACCGATACGGATCAATCACGCGATGCTTTTGGTCCTAGGTCCTCGTGTTGATTAGTGTGCCACTATCCCATGGGAGCTAGAGGAAAAGACCACAACATGAAAGCTTTAAGATCTTACATTAACCAAAAAAAAAAAAAAAAAGATTAGGTGCACCATCAATTTCAGCTGTCATAAAAAATATTGGAAAAGACCACATTGGACTTTGTCGCTTAAATTAGAGGAGATAATGTGAAGTAATTGATAATATTTTAAATAAATTTTAGGATTTTATTACACAACCTGAAAACGTTAAGAATTGATTGGATCTATAGAATTTGAATTAATTTGTCCTTGTACATGGCTTAATTGCAAAAATTTTACAAATTATATGTCAGTGATATAACAGCCTTTGATTGTCCTTTTTCTTTACCAAACTCAATGTGATAGCTAATGACACAAGAATGACGTGATAACTAAACTAACAATTGAAAGCATAAAGTAGTAGATGGAATACAAGACTAGTGGTAAATTGATCTTTTTTTGCCTTAAATAAGTAGCGTAATGCTTTCCCAAATGTCGTGTGCTCACTTATCGCAAATTGATGTCAACCGTTGGATAACAAAGCATCTCAACCATGCGATCAAAGATAAATTGATGTCCACCGTTGGATCTGGCACGTCAATCTTGTCTTGCCAAACCCCACCGTCCCATAGCTCACGCTAGAATTAATAAATCGTGTTCTATCATCAGGAAAAATTATCAAAAAGGTCAAAACTTTTTGTAATTTTGTCAATTTAATTCTAAACATTTTTGTTTTGCCAATTCATTCGTAAACCTTTTGCAATTGTACAAATTGAGTCCATATGAACAAATTTAGCTGATTGGCACTAACGTGGATGCCGATCGTCTGGTCGATGTTAACGTGGACAATTTTTAATCATATTTCATTTTTTTTGAGTTTTTTTTTTTTTTCCTCCTTTCTTCTTCCTACCCTATCATGTGTAATTGAATAAAAAACACACAAGTAGCCTAATATTGTCTCTAAAAGAAAATGGCAATCCAAAAATCTCTATTACAAAGCCATCCAGCCTTGCTTAATATCTTATTTTAATTTTTTTTAAGGTTTTCCAAACTTTAAGAGAAAAACTATTTGAAGAGCTAGCAAATTTTCTAAGGAATTCCAATTTTCTGAATTTTTCTGAATTTTCAAGATTTTCTAAATTTTTATGATTTTATGATTTATTTATTTGTTATGTTTTTATGAATTTTCTGGATTTTTAAAATTTTCAATGATCAATTCTGTGAATTTTTTATTTTTTATTTTATATGATTTTTATGATTTTATTATGCTTTTTAAGATTTTTTTTTTAATGATTTTCATCATTACTATATTCGGGAAAAGGATTTCGGGCCAGGTTTACCCGGGCCGACTCGCTAACCCGATCCGCCTATCTGGACCCAATCCGCGTCGGATTAAACCTTAATTTTTCAAGCTCTTTTTTGAGCTAATTGTAATTTATCAGCCTTTTTTTGTTTTTGTTTCTAAATAGAATCCCTCAACATCAGTGCTTCTCATGTTTCTATGAGAGATAATTTTTTCAGTAATCTCTTTTCTAGTTCATAACCATTTCACGATACACCTTTCTTAATCTATAGTTTCCTATATCACATATTTTGATACACAGGCAACATTTTAATTTCAACTAAGTAGAATGATAGAAAGTTCTTGCCATTTTCTATGAGAATTTTCCTTTCTTTGCGCAGGCCTAATTAGTCTAATTGCAGAGTGAGATGTTTATGAGCTGGTGAATTCATATGTTGGTGATGTGGCCATCTTACCCCTCTATAGATAAAATAAAATCGTTGGCGGTAATTGCAGATGAAGTCTGCATAGAACTAGCAAAATACATGTTTGTTGCACGGCTCCAAGACTATAGTTTCCACATATTTTTCTAAATGTTAGTTTAATTCTATTTTCCCTTTATTCATATTTTAAGTTAATTGTTTTACTCAACCTTTATAATTTTAATTTGGTCGTATCATGATATTAGTTAATATATTTTTTACTTCATTACTATATTTAATAAGTTATATAGACATTCATGTCAAGATAGAGAAATATTGATGGCCCCATACTTTAATATGCCTATGAGTAAAATTGGTATGAAATTAAAAAATAATGTAAGGTATTATTTTAGAAGTTAAAATAAAGGTTGCTAAAATAAAACTTGAAGACTGATGCAAACTATACTTTGAACTTGATGATGTTGTATATATGCTTTATAATATTAATCTACTCTATCAAATAAAATAAATCAATGACCTCTTCAACCTCACATTTTTACAAAGAAACTTCCATGAAAGACGTGCGCATATATTTAAGAAGATCGCAAGTAATCAATGAATCTCTTGCATTCTAAATTTTGCGCCTCCCAATGTTCGAAGTGGACCAACCTGGACTATAGCACTAGAAATGCGTACTCATGACATCATGATGGCATACAATTATACAAAAATGCAATCGTTAATTTAAATTAAGCATGCACTTCAATTAAATTGTCTACATTCTAAAGGCCACTCAATATGTGCATAAATTCAATTGAGCATCGACATGGTGCCGGCGTTTTATTAAATGAGATTAGCCTAGATCGACATGTAGTTGCAAAATTACGGTACTCCATCATTCAATTTTACTCCCATGCTAGGGCATTTTAGTAAATCAAAGAATAGCAATATGGACCAATTGCATAGTGGTGTGAAAATAGGTAACGAAAATATAAGAAATGGAAAAACTGCGGTAACAATCAATGGAGCGGAGTGGCAAGTAAAGAAAGTTCCGGTCATGGATCAAGTTAGGCCCAGTCACATGTATGCCGACAATGAAACAAGGCACGTCTGGATCACGTAGTAGGCCTCATCCCGATCATGAATCAAGCTATGTCTAGTTGTGGCTTGATTCATTCTTTCCCCTTTTCAATTGCATAAATCCTTTTCATTTCCTTTGTCAAATTCTACAAATGCCTTGATTCTTACTTTGCTTAAGGTGATCCAAGGGTGGCAAGGAATCATGCCTGAGCATGGTATGATTCCATGCCATTACGGTTATAAGGGGGGAAGGGGCCAGGCTAGGGGAGGGGCCGGGCTATCAACAGGTCTTTCAGACCTGACCTTCAAAATTGAAATGGGCCAAGGCTTCGCATGCTTGATAGGAGGGTCTTACTGAAAAACCAAATTCATCCATACCGTGAGGACTTGAAATATTTGCATGAAATTTTGAATACGATCGCATATCGATCTAGTTAACAAAATTATGTGGTATTATCCAAAAAAATCCTTAATTCTTAAAATTGGAAGAATGCTATTAAAGAATAAGAATGTGAGAATATTCAGTTTGGATGTTTTTGTTTAGTCATAACATTTTTTTTTTGGTTAAAAAGTAGTCATGGCCTTTACAAATAGCCATAGTATATATACAGATTAAAGAGTAATTTGACATTCTAATCTTACAATTTGGCAAAAATAATAAAATTTCCTTATAAAATGATAATGCATGAAAAGTCAAGACTTATTTTCAATTAATGGATAACATTAAATAGATATAAGAGTCTAAGTTAGCCCAAGTTTAATATGTCAATAGGTAGAACATTATAAAAAAAATTCATACACACACATTATATACATATGACCATTTTACATTATATTGAGTGTTTTCTTTATTAATAATTTAAATTTTGTGGTATTTTGAAATTTAAAGTAAATAGAGATAGAAATTTCCAATTGATTATGGCATTAGAAGAAGAATATCAACCAGTGTATAATTTATGACATGAATGAAGTCTATGTAGTTGTTCAAAACAAAAAGTCAGTAGAAAATAGGAAAGCTCTCGTTTTCTAGGACATTCTCAAGAAAATTATTATTTGCCAAATAGCAGTCACGAAAATCCCATGATTGAACCATTCATGCCAAAAAAAAAAAAAAAAAAAAAAAAAAAAAAAAAAGGCCCGCACGTATTCTCCTCTGATAGAGCTCTGTCACCCACCGAAACAAAGCAATGCACGTTGTGTGCAGGCTTCTCGATGCAATAATTTGGTAAGACATGTTTTAATGGAGTGTCCCCACTCTCTCTGTCTCTATTTGACCTTTAGCATAAGGAGCATTCCGCCCAAGATATTTTTGCTACAATGTGGAAATAAACCAATGATTTATGATAAACCAAGTTGATTTATAGTTGGGCAAAAATGAGGGTCCTTCGGCAATTTTAATTTTTGCTGATGAAATGAAACTTGCTTCTGTTTTGTTGTGTGCCTCTTTCATGGTTAGTCTGTTTTTGTGTACTTCTATGGTAGTTTTGTTTCAAAAGGGTGGCGTTGCTTGCTAGTGTGGGTGCTGCGACTCTACTTTCTATTTGCTGCTATTTGGTAGATTGGGTTATGGATTCTCGATTTTGGACCTTAGAGACTGTGTACCATTGGACCCTTTTGTTTAAGTCAAGCGTTAGAGCTAGAGATTTGGTGATCTAGGGCTTTAACTTAGCCGCTTGACCAAGCAAAGAGAGCTGATTATAACTTTTGAGATTGGCAAATACTGTCAAGAATTGTGAATGCATCTTATGTCTTCTCTCATTATGTGTGCTTATATTATGATATTAAATTCATATTCCAACATTGCTTGTGTTGCGATGGGGCAAGCGATCGAACAATAATATAAAATGCAAAAAAAAAATATATCGGGCCACCGATTTACACGATTCATTGTAAAGACCTACGCCCACGGGAGGACTTGCGGCTTCTAGGACGTGCGGCTTCGTAGGGTTTCTTCTTTCTCTCGTATGGGTGCAGCAGCCGCACAAAAAGAAGACCTCTTTGATCCGTCCGCACTTATATATATATAAGTATGCCCAAGGTCAAAAGTTTGACCTTGGGCCCCACCAAGTTCAATATTCACGGAGGGACTTCACGTCAAAAGGGAACTTATTTTGTTATAATACGTGCACTCAGATTTCCTTTTTCAAAGTAATTCGAAACTGCAGGGATTCCTTCTTCTTTATTTTATTCTTTTGTAAATCCATCCCACGATCAAATAACAAAAAAACTTTTATCCAAGCGAATCGCGTTTTGCAAACGCTCAAACTCGAGACATAATTTAACAGCTTGTTCAAATAAGCATGCAGACAGACAATTCCGTTTGGACTCTTCAAGGTCTATATTGAGGAAAATAATAATTATTGAAATTAAGGATTCATCACATCTTATTGAAAAAATAGAGGACAAAATTGCATTTACCATGTCCTCTGCCATGCCTGACGTGGTCCCCTCATATAAGGGTCAATAATAAGACAATGACTAAAACGGGATAATTTGACATAGACAATGACATTAGATATTGGGATGCCCCATTTATCTCCTTCTCGTGACTACCTTTAATAAAGACGCATTTTGAAAAAGCTAAAAAGACCAAAGGATGCAAGTACTCATGGACAATCAATGTTTGTCCATTAGAGGTGGAGGATAAGATAGAGACTAGAAATTGTCGGTGGTCACTGTTCTAGCAAAGCAATGATAATACAGAAAATCATCCATTTCTACACTAAAGAAATCTATGGGTGCTTAGTTTTGGCCTAAATTAAGATTGAGCTACCAATACCCATTTTTCTATATTAGAGATGTTTAGAATATTTTTTCTGAAAATAAAATGACTAAAGACGGTGTTGAAAAAATCATGAATTTACTGAAGATGAGATAACTAAAGATGGCGGCATAAAGAAACAAAAAGCTGGGGTTAAATTTGATTCGTTTTCTCTTGATGGATTAGGACATATCCTAAATATTTCTAACAGTCTATGCCAATCTCCCCTTTCTTCCTCATGGTTTGTGTCTTTGTTAAGGTTATAAATCGTTGGATCTCTGCTATTTAATCTCATTGGTTGATAATAAAATATTCCAGAAAAAAAAGTTGTTTAGTTTCTATGACCAAAATCTAAAGATCATCATGTAAAGAACCAAAATTGACTTACTACAAAACGAAAATGTAATGCACAATTATAAAGACTCATCACATATTTCTCTGTATCACCCTCAAATTAAAACAACAGAGACATTATTGTAGCCCATATATTTAAATAAATATGGAATAAGACCCGTTACTGGGGGCTTGGTGTTCAGAGAAAAGACATAACACTGTGTCACCATTAATATACACTGCAGAGGAGTGAAAAAGAGGATTCACGTTTCCACTAATACAACTAGCATCTGACACTAATAAGCCTAAGTTATTCCATAACAAAATTTTTCAGCCTTTGAAAGGGATTATTTTTTAGTCTTTAGACATCATCGATGCATATCATAAAACTACCTCAGAACTTTTTAGATCCACGACAGAATGGTTGGAGGAGAGCATGATGGTAGAGCTGACTCATCGTGTTAGATTAACCATATAGTTCTTGCTTGCTAACATCATTGGGCTTTTTGAAAAGAGAGCTTTGTGTTCGAACTTCAAAAACTCCTCTGTAATGACCTGCTTCTTCACAAGTCAACTTGATATGTTGTATTTATATCTTATCCTTTATAATAGAACAATAATGTCACTCATCTCGATATTGAACATTTTGATTCACTTTGATTTTTCAACCTAATTTATGGATCTTGTAGCGACTTAATTTTAGTGAATTTTGGCTCTGGATCGAGATTGAACGTTGCGTGAGTTAGAACAAGATGGCCAAAAGATCAAACGTTATGGTCTTGCATTCAACTTAGGGTTTTTCACAACCTTTTGTAAGGAGGCTACGTCCACTATTTAGCTCTTTTTAATTATTGGTATTCGTTGTATTCGGTTCCTAAGTTAAACTGACTTCATACAAAATTCAATATGGCTTTGACTTTGCATTGAGCGTGCAATTACAAGCACAAAATTACACACCGATGGTGACCCGAAAGATGGAAAACAAAGGCTTCAGAAGGAACCGGAAGACTGGACTTACATATCATTGCATGCAATTTCGTTTCTTATGGCAAAATTGACAAAACATTGCAAATGCAAGATGGGCAGGAAAAGACGAAAGTGAAAGCGCAATTCATCGGGGAACCCTAGGGTTAGTCGAAACAAAATTCAAGGCTAGAGATTCACGATTTATCACATCCACTTCCCCATGCTAACAATTCTTTCTCCACCACCACTAACGGCCATGGAGCTTGTCCCATGTGAAATCAATTCACATTGAGTTGTTTGCACGAATTCGTGTAGGCAAACCTTCCTGAATCATTAACCCTAAAAGATATTAAGAGAAGGAGGAAGATGCTACCCTGTCCCTACGCTCATCACATGCTATATAGCTCCCTACTTGTAAAGTGTAACTTAGGATGCGTTTCATAATCATTTTGTTTTTTGGAGCAACTTTTTTTTTAAAAGTGATTCTTTTTTAACTGCTCCATGGATGAGTTTAAACATTTGAAAGTGTTTAATAACTATTCAAAATTTATATTCTCAATATAGAAATGCGTTTGTAAAATCTCAAAATCTTTTTGAATTAAAATTTCTTTTAATATTTTAATACTTTTATCATTTTTTTCTTTTTTTCTATTATTTTTTCTCTTTTCTTTTTTGGTTTTCTCCTTCCATCCCTCTTCTTTTTCTCTAGCAAGTTGCCAGTGGGATGAGGTTGAGCCTCGTTGGTGCGAGACCAACCTCGCGATGGCTAGTGGCAAGGCCGAGATTCGCCAATGGTTGGACAAACTCACTTGGTCGTCGGCAAGGCTCCAGTGAGTTCGCTAGACCTCTCCTAGCCAATCGTCGATCATCACCATGGCTAGCGACCGACAATTAGGAAGAAGAAGAGAAAAGGAAAAGAAAAAAAAGAAAAGATAAAAAAATTGGCTTGATTTTGGAATTATTCCTGACAATAAAGGAACACATTTTTTCTACTTCTTGATTCTATGCCAAATCTATCATCGGGAACAAATTTATCCTAAAAAATAAAAAAATTACCAAACAGATTTTTATTCTTTTTTATTTTGTTTCGGAGAATATAAAAAATATAATCAGGTATTATTTGACCAATTAACAAACATAACCCTAGTGTCTAGCCAATTTGAAGACTAGAGAGAGTAGGACTGAGTTCACAGCAAATAACTACTTCTTCCAAATAGTTGCGACATGAACTGAATATCGTGAACAAGAATGGGATCTCCACGACGATACTTAGAAGGACAGCCAACGTGGATCGCCTCTCCTTGGCCTTTTCTTTTTCGAAAAGAAAAATTACAAATTTTATGTGATTGGACCTTTTTTCGGAACACAATCCGGTGTACGGCAAAATCATTGAAGAGACCTAACTCGGACCGCAAATCCAGTGTACTCGTATTAATTAAGGTCAAGTATTATATCAACTCTTAACAATTTTCAGATCAATTTTTATGCCTATTAAATACGTCGAAAAAAAAACAATAGGGATTCAAGTAATAACTTGCGAGTAACTTGATTTATTTTCGCTCGTGCCGTGCCCCAAATTTTGCCATTTCTATCATCACTCGATTCATTTTTCCCTTTTTGTCGATTAAAAAAGAAATAGAATGACTTATAACGTAAGGGTGATGCCAGCGTGATGTATGGAGTCCTGCCAAGGGGCTCGGGTCAACCGGGTCGTCAGGGGTCACAGATTCCGAATGGCATCCTTTCTATCCAACACTTTTTTTGTTTGTTTTTTTATCGTATATTTTCTTTGCCTAGACTTTTTCTTTTAGTCATACTTCGGCTGGAATTTGACATGTATTATGTTAGAAAATTTACTACTAACACTTAAATTATAAGGTGCAAAAATCTTATATGTATAAAGAGCATATAAGATCTATTGTTAAGTAATGTGGGATATTTCAACAATTATTAATGTTGTGGAACATAGAAAAAAAAAAACGAAACAAAAGCGAGATCACCTAAACAAAGTCGGAAGTTCGCATAAGAAAAAATATGGAGGGCTGATCATTTAGTTCGCCTTAAGGATTGGACTGCTATAGCAAAACCCTGGAGGCGAACTTCCGACTTTGTTTAGGTGATTATCAGTGCTGGATAGTGTGCCACTATTCCAACTTTGTTATCTTGAAATATGCAATGGTCTCTGGACATCAATATGCATGGTGCATGGATCGATACACGATCAATTCGCACGGTGCATGGATCGATCCACGATCGATCCGTACGGTGCAAAGACCAATTCCGCTCGATCGGGATCGATCCACGATCGATCTGCATGGTGCATGGATGATCCATGATCGATCCGCATGGTGCATGGACCGATCCATCTGACCAAGGCCCTTGACCACGATCGATCCGCACAGTGCAGGAACCAATCCCACTCGACTGGGATCAATCCGCATGATGCATGGATCAATCCACACGGTTGAGACCCTTGACCACGATCGATCCCGCTCGACCAAGGATCGATCCACGATCCACCCGCATGGTGCAAGGATCGATCCGCATTGTGTAGTGATCGATCTCGCTCGGCCCGGATCCATCCGCATTGTGCATGAGGTCGATCCACACGACCAAGTCCCTCGACCGGGATCGATCCACGATCGATCTGCGCAATGCAAGGATCGATGCACGGTCGATCGATCCGGATGGTGCATGGGTCGATCGGGATCGATCCGGACGGTGCATGGATTGATCCACACGTCCAAGGCCCTCGACCACGATCGATCTCGGCCGGCCGGGATCGATCCACACGACCGAGGCCCTCGACCATGGTCGATTCGGACGGTGCATGGATCGATCCACGGTTGATCCGCACGGTGCATGGATCGATCCACACATCCAAGGCCCTCGACCATGATCGATCTCCGCCGACCAGGAACAATCCATGATCGATCCATATGACCAAGGCCCTCGATCACGATCAATTTGCATGGTGAGGGGATCGATCCATGCATCGTGCGGATCAATGGGATTGTGTGAAGATAAAAACTATAGAGCCAACCGAGAAAATATGAAGAGTCTCCAAATTAGATGCAACATCTCAAGAGATATGAAAAATTGGGGGAAAGAAAAATCCTTCAAACTAAATCCCAAATGTCAAGCCCTTCAACTTGCAAGTCTCTTGTTCTTTACTCAAGATAAGACAAAAGAAGTAATGCAGGTAAGACAGGCACGTCTTCTTCGAACAATTATGAACGCACCCGTGACATTGATATTCCAACTTCACCATAAAGTACATATATCTGCAAAGTAATTATTTGTAATTTCTTGGCAATTCTTCTAGGTCATTTTCTTTAGCGAAATGACGACATTGACGAATGCATTCTTCTCCTTGGACATGCGATCAGCAAGTAGAGCCTCATACCTCTTAAAGACCTCATCAATAATCTCTTTACCAAAGTGATCAATGAGCAAGGGCTCGGCCACGGCTCTCATGCACCGGGCCAAATTGTGTCCCCCATCCTTCAAGACAATATCAGAGTTAGAATCGGTGGCAAGTATACTCCAATTCACTTCGGACGCTTCCAAACAATCAATTGAGAATGACCCTTGCTTTTGGACCTCCCCTTGTACTTCTTTTGGTGAGGGTGTGTACTGAGGGATGTTGAAGGAGTCTAGTTTATGTTCTTCTACAAGTCCCTGGATTAGTGCAGATGTAGAATTTTAGATTTTCCAACCAAAGAAGTGACAACTGCAAAAACATTAGCTGTTACCGTAATATCATAACAAAATTCACAGTTACTTGTCTATGTTATTATTGCACAGTGATAATACATGAAGTTTCTTATCATGTAAATGTTGATTCCATTTTAATAAAGTCTACACTAGCCTAAGAGGGAACAAGAATGCGTTCGAAGCACCTCATAGTATTATCTCTCATACTCTGGTTTTATGGGAAATTAGCAAAAAAGTCCTAAATCCATTATACTTATTCCAATTTAGTCCTAAATCTTTTAATTTTGCCAATTTAAACATAAAATTTTTAATGATTAGCTAATTTAGTAATAAATTTTTCAATCCTGCTAGTTTAATCCTAAATCTTTTTGATAATTTATCAATTTAGTCATTCTAGCTATTTTGGGCGGAAATTGCTAACGTGGCGATCTAATCAGCACTAGCTATCTTAATGTCGACAATTTTATTAATTTTCTTAATATTTTCTTCTTCTTTTTTCCATTCCTTTTCTTTTACTTTTTCCCATTTTTCCCTCCACGGGCCTGAATAAGGGCAACCCTTGCCTAGGTGAGGGAGAACCCTTGCTAGGGTAACCGTCACCTAGGGTGGCAACCTCCATTAGCCATCATCGAAGACTAGCAATGACCAAGTGGAGTGAAAAAGGAAAAAAATTAGAAAATCATAAAAAATTATAAAAAATGTTCACTTTAACGCTAGCAGTGTTATTTAGCATAGTTGGTGTTTGATAGATCGCTACGTCAATGATTTATAGTCATAATTAGCCGGAAGGATTAAATTGGCAAATCATTTAAAAAAAATTAGGACTAAATTTGTAAATATGCAAAAGGTTTATGACTAAATTGACACAATTAAAATGTTTAGGATTAAATTGACTAAATTGAAAAATATAGAACTTAAATGGCACAAGTGTAATAAGTTTGGAACTTTTTTTTTTTTTTTGTGATTTTCCCTTGATTTTCTCAAATACATTCCTAAGCAAGAGAAGTGGGATTATTCTTTTAAGATTTTCAGATTGGAATTTTGCTTTCGATCAGAGAATTCATGTGCAAATCTTAACTATAGGTTTTCAAGAAAATTCTTGATGTTATCTAACATGATCAGGGATTATGTTTGATTTTACAGAGTGCAGAAACAAAAATTATTCCCAAGGGACTGGCAAATTTCACTGGCGTGGTAGGATGTGACAATTTTTTATGTGATAAAAATTATTCACAAAGGGCTAACAAAACTAACCTCCAATTTAACTTAATGTGTCCACTACGATTCAAGTACTATTTTGATTTTTTATTTGTTACCTCTGAGACCATTTGACTGAGAGCAATAGCTAAGAGCTCCCAAATGTAACAACACTCTTTACTTGAAGGATCGTCAATTCTTCGACCTAGGAGGGTCAACACCATACGTCCTCCCACCAGTAACTCTTGCCCACGACACTCCAAGAACGTCGAGAAGTCCCTCTGAAATTGCTCGTAGTATGCCCTAAGCACCTTTGGAGGGCTCGATCTCGCCATGTATATGTTGCCTTTGTTTCCCTCTAGTCCTCGTGGGACCTGAGGAGGGAGGGAGGAAAAAAGTGAGTGAGTTTGATTTCCAAGCACACCCCTTGTTTCTTCATAAAAGAGTATAAATTTCCTGGAACCCCAAAATAGACTTTCTGGGTGTCTCGACTATTATTTGCTTGACTCTACCCTTAGAAAAGAGTTAGACAAAAGTTTCCAGAAAACAACAATAATAACAATGATAAAAATAGTGTTTCTCGACATATTTTTTCATTAGGTTTACAAACTATGAGACAAAAAATTACCTGAGATAGCCACATGAGGCTATACGAAGAATGAATCAAGTGCAGGCTCTCTCGAGCGAACAATCTTCCATAGAATGAACCAGGAACGCCATTGACGAAGCACGGCAACGTTGCTGACACTCTATACTTGCTCTTCAATTGCTCGCTCAGCTTCCCTTGGAATCTTGGCAAGAAGCAGCTGAAGAGGGAGTTGAAGTCGTTCCTTGGGAGATCATTCAAGAACACTTGGAACTCCGGCAGCTCATGCTTCATTGCCTTGCAGAGATCAATCACGATGTTGATGATCTCGGACACAGCGGAAAGAGCATTGGGACCGGTGGAACAACCCAAGTCCGCAATGGCAAGGCTCGTCGGTAAGGTGGCGGCAACAGTGGAGAAGAGAGCTGTGATGGCCGCCTCCATTATGGGTTTCGTCATCGATATCACTTTTCTCTACAAAAAGAAAAGGAGAGCATTCACTCAATATAAAGAAAAAAATTCATGTCTTTAATTTTTCGTATATAAAGTAATAAATCCCAAAACTAGCCAATATATCCAGCGATATATCCATGGGCAGTCCAAATAAAATGAAATAATATTGCAGATTCCATGCAATTTCTTTGTGAATTCAAATTAGAACATCATCGGAAAGGGTTTGTCCAATATTGCAATGATTTTGCGAGATCTAGTACTCTCATATAGCCTCTAGTGTACATTCTTTTTCAAGAGAAATCTTGTTGATTGAAAAGTGTATCTAGGAATTAGGGTCATAATTTCAATTATTGAATAATAAGTCACATAATCTCAAAGGGCATGGTAAATTGGCTTCTTTCTGCATATAGAATTTCGAATCTTGGTAAAACAAAAAGAATCCTAGTTTGCTATAAAATGAAGAAATCATGTTATGGTGCACATAAGATTGAAATAATCAAACATTAAATGCAGATTAATCCAAGATTTTCAGAGCCCACGAGGGGCAATGAGAGATGTACCTGAAGCAATGAGTTGTTAGCATAACTTGTTTCTCCCATTCCTCCATTCATGTGCAGTACTTGCATGACTTCCATCTCACCCGTGAGTTCCATCTCTCTCTCTCTCTTATACGTGTGTGTTGCGTTGCTTTAGTTGGCTTGCATTTGAATTGGTACGAGGCTCTTCTATTTATAGACAGTTTTGGGGTACCTTGTCTCGATGTTCTGCATTGATTGCAAGTTGCAACTTGAGCCTAATTGTGTGAAAGATGCACGGGCGTGAGCTGTACTTCGAGATAAAGATAGGGATCTGAGTGTATAAGAGTACAAAAGAAATATTCAGTGGTTTTAGACTGTCATGTAAGCAACTGATATTATATGTATATTTTTTTTACTTTCAATCATTCACAATTTGACACATGTTCATTCATTTATGCAATTGATATAAAGGATCATTTTTAAGAAATGCCCTTTTTACGATCAATTATATTTCAGAAAACAAACGGTGTAGAAAATACACAAGTCATTTGAAGTTTCTATTAAAAAAAAAAAAATACACATAGATCCGTAGAATCACAGCACAAAAAGTTAGATTGCTGGTGCATTTTGTGTTTTGTGGGGCCTAACGTCGACTAATCTTAGATTAGGGAGTTAAAAGCAACTCTGCGACAAGGTTGTTACCAATCTAGTAAATATGGAGGGCTGATCATTTAGTTCGCCTCCACCAATCAGCATCCACTTTACTTGCCCCGACCACGACGTCGACTGCTAGGCTCCGCTTCGAGCCGCCGCTCGTGTAGTGGACGACGTACGGGGAGGAGGAGGAGGAGGAGGAGGAGCGAGGGAGCTCCAGATACGTCACCAGGTCGGTGATGAGCTCCATGCCGCGGGACTCCGCGCAAGAGCGGAGGAAGGAGTCGAGGACCTCGCGGCAGAGCATGGCGATGAACTTGTGCAGCCTCAGGGTCTTGCCGAAGTCGACGGTGATGTTCGACGGCGAGATGACCCTCATCTCGGTGACACGGTGGTCGACGAGGCTGGGCGGGAGGTTGAACTCATCCAGCATGCAGAGCAGGATGGCGCCGCCGCAGGGCTTGGCGGAGGAGGGGCTGCGCTTGAAGAGGAAGGTCTCGACGCCGCCGGAGGCGAGGGACTCGGCGGCGGAGGGCCCGGCCGGCCCGCCGCCAATGATGGCGGCGCGGAGCTTGCGGCCGGGGAGGGGCGGGTTCTTCAAGGCGGCGACGGTGAGGGGGCGCGGGGAAGGCTTGCGCAGTTGCCGGGTGCTGAGGCGGAGGGAGGCGAAGTGGTGGTGGAGAAATTACTTCAAGAAATATGCTAAAATCTCTGTTAATGATCAGCCCTCCATATTGGCAATAGATAAGGATTGCTTTCAACACTAATCAGCTATAATTTAGTTCGCCTTAAGGATTCAATTTTCTTTTGGTCCTACTTCCTCGTGCTGATTAGTGTACCACTATCCCATGGGAGCTAGAGGAAAGACGACAACATGGGAGCTTTAAGATCTTACATTTAAAAAAAAAATAGTTAGATGCGCCATCAATTTCGGCTGTCATAAAAAAAAATATTTGAAAAGACTACTTTGGACTTTGTCGCTTAAATTAGAGGAGATAATGTGAAGTACTTGATAATATTTTAAATAAATTTTATGATTTTATTACACAACCTAAAAACGTTAAGATCTAATTAGATCTACAGAATTTGAATTAATTTGTCCTTGTACATGGCTTAATTGCAAAAAAATTTACAAATTATATGTCAATGATATAGCAGCATTTAATTGTCCTTTTTCTTTACCGAACTTAACGTGATAGCTAATGACACAAAAATGACGTGATAACTAAACTAACAATTGAAAGCCTAAAGTAGTAGATGGAATACAAGATTAGTGGTGAATTGATTTTATTTACCATAGATAAGTAGCGTAATGCTTTTCTGAATGTCGTGTGCTCACTTATTGCAAATTGATGTCAATCGTTGGATTTTTTTTTTTTTTTCGGTCCTATTTTAACTCTCACTCTCGCATTTTTCTTGCTTTCGCAAATTGATGTCAATCGTTGGATGACAAAGCATCTCAACCCTGCGATCAAAGATAAATTGATGTCCACCATTGGATCTGGCACGACAATCTTATCCTGCCAAACCCCACCGTCCCATAGCTCACGCCATAATTAATAAATCGTGTTCTATCGTTAGGAAAAATGATCAAAAAGGTTAGAATAATTCTAAACATTTTTGTTTTGTCAATTCATTCATAAATTTTTTACAACTATATCAATTCAGTCCATATTACCAAATTTGGCTAACCAACACTAACGTGGATACCAACCGTCCGGTCGACGTTAACGTATATAATTATTAATAGTGTTTCATTTTTTCTTTTTATTTATTTTGTTTTTTTCTTTTTGTTCTCTCCTTGCTTCTTCTTGCCCAATTATGTGTACTTGAATAAAAAACACACAAGCAACCTAATATTGTCTCTAAAAGAAAATGGCAATCCAAAAATCCCTATTGTAAAATCATAAAGGCTTGTTTAATGTCAAATAAGCCAATTAAAAGTCATGTCCACTGTACTATTGATTATAAATTGAATTTAGGAGAGGTTGTCATCGAAGTAGAATAATAAGGAAATACATGTACACGCCACCATCTAATTTTTCGAAGAATAAAAGTCAATTTTCAAATTTATTTTCATTGAATTCAGTGAACACAAGCTAATATCTTTACCAAATTTATTTTGATTTCCATCATATCTTAAAAAGGCAACAAACACATACCAACTGTTCAGGATTTTTTTTTTTTTCCGTCACTCCATTTTTATTACAAATGCTTTACAAGTTTTAATTAGGGTCGTGATTTTTCCACTCCTCATTTAGCTTAAGACACTTTCTATCATAATACTTTGCCCATATTGTCCCTTGTATGGCTGACCCTTTAGCATTATTTGCTTCTCTTTTTTCTTTACTTCTCTTTTTTCACGGGTCCCACTTTCCTCCCCCTTCTTATCTTTCCATGCCTTTAGTGTTCTGTCGACGATCCCGTTTCTCTCTATTCCCTTTTTTTTTTGTTTCAAACATGCCTTTGGTGTCTCGTTCTCTTCCCTTTTTTTTTTCCTCAAAAAACATTCAAATGCTTGATGTGAGTCCCCGACAAAAGCTCAAAAGGAAAAGCAAAATATGACGGAAAATGTCAACTGAACTTGTTGGCGTCATTGTCTGCTCTTCACCATTCGTAACTTCATTATCAGCTACATTAAAGCAATTTTAAAATAGAAAGGGACACTCTCTCTGCACAACCTGGCAGCGTCTTCCCAACCCCATCCCCTCCTCCGCGTATAAGAACATGTGCTCATCAACATGACGTCCAACTCTCCCTGATTCCCCTCACGAACTCCTCCAATCCCCATACCATCCCCCTCACCTCTACTCATTCCCTTTCGTCGTTCGCTTCCACGTTCCTCCTCAACCGGGGAGGATTAGCGTGGCATAAGTGAGGATGACATGGTTGGCCTCGAGCTGAGCCGCTGTGAGCCCAGCCGAGCTTGATGACGTTCTTGCGGTGGGAGGGAACAGGCAAAAGTGAGCTTCGATAGAGAGCCACTTCGAGAGGAGGAGGGTAGAGTCCCTGTGCCAGGATCTGGTAAGGCGACAACTGGTGACCGAATTGTAGACATCCTCGTCTTGTTCGATGATGTGTATCGGTGTCTTGTGACTCCGATCTCCCTCGTGGTCATTAAACCCAGTATTTGCAAACTACTTCAACGGGATTCGTCAGTTATCTGTTTATAGGAGCAAGCAAATGATAAATGTTGTGTGGTGGTCCTTTTTCTTTTGGTTCTATGAATGCAATTGCCAGCTTGAGTTCTACGCATTCATTACTCGGTGCTTCGTCTTTTAATTAAAGTTCTGGGATTTTTGGCTTAATCTCTCTTTGATCAATCCTCCTTCTAGAGGCTATTAAGTGAACAATTCAAGCAGTCCGTACAATCGTTTCATTTTTTTTGTATCACAATCTATTTAGGCATAACATGTTTGATTTGTTCATGAAGACTAATTGCATTTGCTTAGGAATCCTTGTTTTGCAAGAAACTTGCCTTAAATTTCATGGCATGTGAAATTTTTAGGAAATTGCAGAAGTAATCATGTGGTATTTGAGGTTGTCATTGTGTTCTTTGGGTGGTAACCCAATGAAAAATGTTTTCCTATCTTTATGCATGAGTATGAAGAGGTGGTATGGACTACAAGTGATTTATTTTGTCGCATTGCATTTTAGGCTTTTTCCAATGCAATATACTTGGCCTTAGTTACCAGTCAATTGAAATGAAAGCATCAAGCAACCCCTCATTGATTGTGTCACTAACAAGTTCTAGAATGTTATGATTTGTGAGAGGACTAGAAGTTTGGAAATTCTTTCTTCGAGGTCATCACTCAATGAAATCAAATTTATTTATCATTTTTTCAATATGACTGTTACAATTTCCTCAGCTTGAGTTGATGGTCCTGTCCCACATGGATGATTTAAGCAAAATATGGAATGACGATCCTAAAGATACTTTTACTTTTGAACATTTACAAGAAGTGAAGATTGATGATTGTAAGAGCCTTGAAAATCTGTTTCCGCATTGGGTGGCTACAAGTCTAACCCAACTTATGGAACTTCACGTGGAGTCATGTGGGCTCAAGGAAATAGTCATGAGTGGAGATGACACTTCACACTCTACTATTGCTCAATTTCTTTTCCCGCAATTGACTTCTTTGGTGTTCCATGATATGTCACAACTCAAGAGCTTTTTCCCTAACTTGCTTACTTTGAACCAGCCACCCACTATGACAAATTAGACATGTCCTTTGTGGCATCCATGAACAAGTGGGCTCAAAGAGATGATCAACATGACATTTCAGACCATGAAGCAGACTTCTCACTTGAGAGGGTACAATTGCAATTGCTATTTCTTCTTCATTCTTTTATTCACCCATACAACTCATGTGCAAACCATAGTCATGTCACATTATGATAATATAGTAAACATGAACCCCTTACATATCAGTTCATAGACAACATAAGATTTTTCTAACATTTTTAAGGGCACTTTTCATCCTTGGACACCCATAATGTTTTTAGTAACATTATAAGCACATCTTGTCACCTAAAATTTCAAGGAACTACATATTTTTTATGACAAGATAAGATATTCCTAATAGAAGATGATTTTGGTCAGGGTGATTACCATACTGACCTCTACTTAGAAATTCTCTTAAAAATTCTTGATTTAAATAAAAAAATGTGAATTTCCTCATTCTGGGTAAAATGAATTTTCATTCATTTGTTTGATCATTCAAATGCCAAAACAATTCTTTCCCTTTCTATATAATCATTATAATATGGGTGCACAGCCTGCCGTGGTTGGCGGATGGGCATAGTGGAGCATTTGTTTGCAGTTTGAATTTTGTAGCTCGACTTTAGAAGCTTGAGAGTCGTATCTAGGGCTCTAGAAATTAATGAAACGTAAGAAGAAAGACCCTTTCCATGGGAATTAATTGATTTAAGTTCACCTCTAAGAGCCCATGATTTATTGTCAAACTTTGTTGAATTTATTTCTCTCTTTGTATTGGCAATTTTGTAGGGCATTCCCACCTTAAAGAGACTTCTATTAGTTGAAAAGGATATTTGGAGGATACACGATGGAAAATTTTCTGACGACTTCTTTGGCAAGCCAAAAGCACTAACATTGGCATGCTTTCATGATAAAAATGTCGTCTTTCCTCCCATATTCCTCCTACAAAGATTTCATAACCTACAAAGCCTTGAGATCTTTTGTAGTTCTTTTGAAGATATATTTCCTGATGAGGGGCTTGTTGACGTGGGAAAACATCTGGTGCTTGAAAATTTGAATGAACTTAAGTTAAGACAACTACCCAACCTAAAACATGTCTAGAGAGAAGGCAATTTGGTGGCAAAAATTCTCCAGAACAAGTTATTTTTTTTTTCTACTTTTTGTTTCTATTCCAAATCTATTCTCAGGAACCAAACAATAGATTTTTTACTCCCGGGAACAAAAGTTTTACCATACAAAAGTTAACAACATAAATAACACATAAAATTGGTAAGATCCAATTAATGTCATTATTATCCATTTTTTTCTCTCTTGCCTCTGCTTCTCAAATTATCCGACACCTGAAGCACCACAAGTTCTAAACTTTTCACACTGATGAAGGGAAGGGTAGATGCTGCAAGTGGTACATAGATCTAGAAGTTACTGAGGCACGGTCAAAAGTTGACATGATGGAAATTTTTGTTAAGGTAGTGATTCTATTTCCAATTTCCTTTCTTTCTCACTAATAAAAATCACAGTTTTGCAAAAGAGGGGGTAGCTACGGGGATGGATAAATAGGTAACGACATTATTTTCTAACAATTTGCCACGCCAAATAATCACTTTTGTATCACACGCTTCTCATTTTTCATAACTAAACGAAGCCTCCCATTTCCTCTTTTTTTTTCCTCCAACTCTCTTCTCATTCAAGCAAATGAACATATTGATCGGTTCTTTTCTTCTTATTTTTTAGGAACTTGCATAAAAAAGTCTTACATGTTTTGCTTAACGTACAATCAAGTTTTAAATGTTAAAAAAGTGCAATTAAGTCATAAATATCTTGAATAAGACGTAGTGAAGCCCTTCCCGATGACCACTCAACCAATTTTGCCGACGTCGCATGTCGGAATCTGACCTCAATTTTCTAATAGGCATTGGTCTCTCGTGATCAGTATACAAGTAGGTTTAGATAAAAGTCTATTAATCACTTACTGAAATAATCAAGGATGAATGTTAAAAGCCAGCATTGACATTGAAGGAGGAAGTTCCACAAAAGGATTAGTCTTTCACCTTTTTAACTTAAAAAAATGAATAAAACTGAACCAAATAAGCATGAACCTTACCTAAATATTAGCTGGAAAAACTTGAACTTAATTGCCTTAAAAGTACAGGACTCACGGTTGAGGAATTTCTAAAGGCTAAAGATCCTTGGTTTGTAGTAGGCACCTAATGTTTAACCTTCAATTCTTAGTTACAGGAATTGCTAGTCTAACTCTCCCAGCAACAATATAAATTAAATGCTAATCTGGACTCGAAAATCGAAATGAAGATTGTATAGCTTAAACATGATAGATACGACCAATTGAGTTTGATTGAATTATCTTTTCTTTTGCCCTAATTATCTCTAACATTTAAAGGAGGTGTTTGGCCTCACGGCATAGTCTGCCGAGGTCAACCAAGCCGCAGGTGCAAATGAAGGGGCCAAGACAAACAATTTTCTTTTTTAGCTCGGTGCGCTGAGTTAGACCCTCTCAAACCGACTCATTGGTCAAGCCTTCTAACTAGTGGGCTGAATGTCTAATGGCTATGGTCATGTTTATTACACATCACTTTGTAGATCAATTCTATCGATTTTAGCCTCAGTACCTCTGACATTATTCTTGATACAATTTTGATCAAATAATAGGTTGCCTTTTTTTTTTCATCCATATGATTCCCTATATGTTCTTATTGAGCTTCCTCTAGCATTCATTTGTTTTTCAAATTTTCGTCCCAGAAATGATTGGCTTCTCTAATTAAATGCTTCATTCACAAAAATTGTTTTGTTTGAGACGTTAAAGCTTACTACACAAATTTTGCACAGGGGAGGACTTGTCGTCGGAGAGAAGATGAACAGCGGCTGGAAATCTGCACCTGGAGACAACTCATTTTTTCAAGATCATACTCTCTCTAAAGGAAGGAGATGTCTGTGTGTTTGAGCCTGTTAGAATTGATAATATGGAACTCGAAGTCTCCATTTTCAGGAGGAATTTCAAGACTAGGGTGTAGACTTTAGCATGCCCACAGGAAAATCACTGCCTCAATATGTTTTGTTTAGTAGATCAGATCAAAGAAAGCAAAACTTTCTGCTGCAAGCAATTGAATGGTAATGTATTTCCTTATTTTTTTTGGAGAGTAGTGGACATTACACCTGTATGTTGCGTCCTTTGTTCGACAAAGTATAAATCGAACTCATGCGGAGCATGGGATTGATAAAATAAAAGGTCAAGGGCAATCCTTATCTATTGCCCATGTGGAGAGTTGATCTATGACACCATTGAGGTGGTCACAGAAAGGGAAAATGTCCTGCACCAACTCTGTTTTCATGAAATCTGCAGTGGTCTCCAGATTCTAAGGAAGGTTGTATTGAGGATAAATCTTGCAAACCATCAATAGCACAAAAGGAAGTTTCAATAAGAGGGCTAGTCTTTTACCTTTTCGCTGCACAAAATGGATCAATGACCTCAGAAGAGTTATAATGAAAATTAAAATAATTATAGAATTGCATGGCCATAAAATTTCCAGAACTCATGATCAGCAGGTATCCCAATGTTCTTGACCTTGGGGCTTTAAAGATAAAGTAATAACACCATCTGTCAGTGAACTTGCTTGTATCCCCCAAAATAAACCATTAGCAGTCGAACTATCCCAGCGGCTTTTATGAGTCAGACACAGCCAGATCAGAAGAAATGGCACTGCTCGGCTTGCTATTTTTTTTCTGATGAGATTGTTGAAGCGGCCATTGACTTCTGCTCCATCGATGTGGCCCATCTTGGAGCATTCGTCTCCAAGTATCTCTTGTTCTCCTTTGTTATGGGAATTACTAGAGGGACTCTCCTAGCAAAAGCCAAGCCATAACCTTTAAGCCCCACATACTTCCATGGGTTGTTCGTCATTAGTTTCATTATTCTGACTCCCAGGTCACGCAACATCTGCATTGTAAGTCAATATGTTAAGCACTAATGCGAATGCCTCAAATACTACAAAAATCTTGATTATGGAGTGATTCTCTATGCTGATTAGACCTCCTCCACAGAAGATGAGAACTTGAAGCTCTGCTAGAGTTACCAGTTTCCTCTAGTCCTACAAATGAGTACATTCTCTGAAACAGTCACTCAAATTCAACTGCCTTTAATTTCAGATTAACATAGTAGTTTCTTAATCCTTGACAATGACCATGAATCGAACTCATTCAGAATCTAAATTATGCAGGATCTTCTACAGCAATATAGTCTGACTTAAGGAAGAAATACCGGCAGACCAATTCTGTACTCTCTATGATCAGAATCTAAATTATGCAGGATCTTCAACATCGGTATAGTTTGACTTAAGGAAGAAATAACGACGCGCCAATTCTGTACTCTCTATGGTCAATGGGAAATCCAAGCTCCACATTTGATTCCACGGTGTCACATCCATCGTCCTGCAGGTCATAAGCACGTAGCTTGTGCCCCAAACCTATGCCTCTTCCTTCGTGCTCTCAGAGGTACACCAGCATGCCCCTACCAGCTGCTTCTATCTGCTACAGCGCAAAGTGCAACCTGGTTGCGTTACACTGAGAAGCTTTTGTTTAGCATACCAAGCACAAGAATCATCCCTGTTTTGGGGCATTGTTCATTGTCTCGCTGGTTAATATCGCCATCTATTCAGCCTTGAGAACCGTAATTAGATCCATCTCAGAATCTAAAAAGCTGACAATAATTGTTTTATCCACCCAGCTAACCACATGTTCTTAATTGCACTCTTCCCACCGAATCGCCGCACAAGATTGAAGAAAAGAGAGCAAAAGGTAAATGCTTCACTTTAAGGCAGCTTGGTCTACACCCAAGATCGAGTCCATCCATATATCTAATTGCTTTCACCAACTTCTCTTCTTCCAAGTATTGGTCCAAGGATGATTCGCCATTGCTGGAAAGAAGATCAACGTCATAGGAATAGCTTTCTGCAGGAGCCGCTTCATCAAGATCATCCTGTGTGACATACTCCTTCACAGTCACAAAGCAGTCTTGTTTTTGGCACCTATTGTGGATTTCATTGAACGTTGTTGTTGCCCCAGCAAAACAGATCCTTAAGTATTGTTGTTTCGTTTATTATCCATAGGGAATGCCAAAAAACGTTCTTGAGGAAGTATGGGAAGAATCTAGCAAAAAGGGTGCTTCTAAGGGTTCCAGATGGTGGGATTTGGCTAGTGTGGGATTGGAAGTATGGGATGACATGGTTTGGTTACCAAAGGGTTGGAGCAAATTTGTGGAGCATTACTTCATTTGTGATGGCCACTTTTTAGTCTTCAAATATGAAGGCAACTCGTTTTTCATGTACTCATACTTTACAAAGGCACATCGAGATAGAATATCTGTTTGCCGAACGCCGATGGTGGAAAATCATTCTCAAAGTTAAAGATAGTAAATTCATCTTGCCCAAAATGGAAGTTCTTGATGATGATAATGTTTGCACTAAATCATCAATAGTCATTGCAGATTTCTTGGGCGTTTAGTAACGAATTATCTATTCGGGGGAACAATTTTTTTGATGAGAAATAGTTTTTTTCTTTTTTCAGAACAATTTTTAAGTATCGAACGCTGTATTTGGGTAACTCCAAAAATTTACTATTCGGGATAGAAATGCGTTTGGTAAAATTATATAATTTTGTTGTTTCTTTTAATTTTTTAAATTTTTTATTATATTTTTTTCCATTTTTTCTTCTTTCTTTTTTTCTTTTTTTTTTTCCTTCTTCCTCCTTTTCGTCCTTGGCCGCCACGGTAACGGTAGCCTCGGTTTGGGCGGGTTCGATGAAGCCGCCAGAGCCTCGCCAGTCCACCACGAGGCTCGCCTCGCCCGCATCCGGGAGTACTGAGCCTTGCCGTGCCTAGGCGAGTCGACCTCCCCAGACTACAAGAGGCTCGGGGCCGACAAGCCTCATGTGGTGCGGTGTCTCCAAAGGGTCGGCGACACTCGTAAGGTCGTTGGCCATAGGGGTGAGCGGGGTCTAGGGGTCGACCTTGGACCGACCTGGGACCCGGCCCAACCCCGTCGGTCCCGGGTCGGTTCCCAAGGGACCGGGTCGGTCCTTGGTCCTAAATTCCAGGGACCGACACGTGCGGGTTGGGTCTCTGTCACAGAGTTTGGGTCGGTTGAACCTGGATAACAGATATATATATTATATTACATTATATTATTTATAATTCTTTTATATATTCAAACCTAAGTAAAATGTTTATTATAAAACCTAAGAGTTATGGTGAGATGTTCTATCAATAAAGACTAATAGTAATATCAATTTAAAACTTTCGTTGAGTATTTAATTATGTGTCGTTTGTTTTGTTTTCGTGTGTTTAGAAGTTCAAGTGAATTAACAAGATGTGAAGTTATATTAAGTATTTTGAACTTTTTATGGTTTTTATTGTATTTTACTAATGAATTTCAGCTGCACTTTGTTTTCAAATTTGTGTCAAATGGTAGAAGTTTTGAAAAGTAGAGTAGTACTGCGGTTACTACGGTGATTTCTAGTCAAGTAGTGTGAAGCTCAATTTTTTGTTGAGTGGACTTACACTGATCAAATGCAAAGAAAACGCTTTTGCATATGGTGTTATGAATATTAAAGATAGATGATTACAAAACTTTCCATCTTGTCCCATATCTCGGGATGAGCTGGTTAGGTGCAGAAATTTCTATCATTGGTCATCTTAAATTTGCTGAATATGTATTGGTACTTATAGTTTAGTTGCACAATGCCGCATTGTCGATGGATGTGTAATTTGAATTTGTAGGTTTGCTTTTTAGGGAGTATAAAAAACAAGATAAAGAAAATTATCGATCGGTCCGGTTGGCCAAGTGGAGCCTGGGACTGAACCTTACCGGGTCGGTCCTGAGTCCTTGGTCCTGTGCTCAATAGGGTGGAGTCATTGGTCAAGTCCAAAATTGAGGACCGACACTCATGCGGGTTGATCCTAGGGTTAGGGTGGCTCCGGACCAACCCGGACCATGCTCACCCCTAGTTGGCCATCGTCCGCCGATTGCACAATGGACCATGGCTAAGCCCCGTGATCGGCCAAAAGGAGGAGAGAGAAGAAAAAAAAAACAGAGAGAGAGAGAGAGAGAGAGAGGAGAGAGAGAGAGAGAGAGAGAGAAACTTGTTTCTAAGAAATTGTTCAGGAACAAGTTATTTTTTCTCTTTTTTATTTCGCTTCCAAATCCGTTTCTCAGAACCAAAAATAGGATTTTTTGCTCTGGGAACAAAAAGTTTTACCAAGCACGTTTTTATTCTTTATTTGTTTCCCAAAACAAAAGAATAGAAATTTTTGTTCCAGGGAACAAAAAAGTTGTTTTTAACAAATAGGCCCTAAGTGTTGTAACTTTCGAAGGCATATGATGAATTGACTAGAACATAATCACGAGTGGTTATTTTATAACTTTACTTTTCTACAATTTATATTTCCTTACATTTACATGGCTAAAGCCATGATTGTCTCTGGCCTCTGTACCTTTAAATTTATTGTCAATTATTTTTTACCCAAAGTCAATAAAGGATACGGTGACACCTAAATGCTAGCTAAAATATTTAAGATTAAATTGCATAAAAATTAGAATTAAATTGGTCTTAACAAAAATATTCTCACATCACATGGGTACTAATATTGTTTGCATTAATTAATTTTTATTTTTATTTTATTTTCCTTTATTATACTGCATTTCTGATAAATAAAATGTATAAAAATTAATTAAAAGAAGAAGGAGAAGGAGGAGAAGAAGATGGGTGCTCGAGGGCTGGGCTTACCCCAGCCCCCTTCTCTTTGCTTCCCCCTCGCGTAGACCCTAGCTCGCTCCACCCTCCGCGGCCCGGCCTCTCTTTCTCCTTCCTTCCTCCCTCCTCCCTCTGCAACTCACGCACGCGCGAAGGACAGGAGCAGCGCGGGGCCCGCCGAGAAACCCAGACGGATGGGACGCGACTTCAATGCGCTGAGAGCTCGACGCGGTGGGCCTGGCCAAGGTAGAGAGCTCTGCGCGGAGAAGACGCAGGGATGGGACGCCGGTTCGGGCGAAAGGAAGAGAGGCCGGTCGGCCCGCCATGGACCGGCCGCCGAAGCTCTCCGTCGACCTATAAATAGGTGAGCTAGGTCGGAAAAACGGAGGAGAAGATCCAGAGAGTGAGATCGAAAGAGAGAGAGAGAATTTAAGAGTGACGAGTCTCGGCCGGTGCCTTCAGTCTCGCGGCTTCCGTTTCCTCCGGCGCGAAGCTTCCGGTGGGTTTCCTTGATTTTTGCATTGGTCTTCTTTCTGCCTTTCCCTTGAGGACCTAGCTCGACGACACAAAGGCGGCTGGCCATGTCCCGGCTCGTTTCGGGCTCGCCTTTCGGTTCGCCATCGTCGAGCCAGGTAGGGACCCGCGGCCGACGCTTCTTTTGTAACTTGTTTGCCCCCGCCTTCCCCAGTTGCCTTGACGCCCATCTGCCCATCCGTGTTGTTTTTGTTGGTATGGAGCCGAGCTCCAATTAGCCCGGCTTTGCTTCCATTTCAGTAGCGTGTGCCACGTGTTCGATGAAATGCCCAAGTTAGATGCGCGTTAATGTCCATCGTTTATGGCTGAGACTTGTTGGCTTTCATGCTCGTACTGATCTCGTTTGCTCATCGTATGCCTACATTCTCCTCATTTCCACGCTCACTACATGCTCGACGACGAATGCTTCGATCAAGCTCGCTTGATCTTGTCTTTGTGCTGCGTATCCGAACTGACACCGTGTGTTTGTGATAATGTCTAAATAGAACTTGTGTTCTCGTTTGAGGGAACGTTTTGAATCGACACACTGAGATAGTCGTTTCATTAAAAAAAAAAAAAAAAAAAAGTGGTAACATTCGTCTTTGGTTCATCAGCTTGCGTTCATCTTCCATGACACGAGCCTCGGCTGTGGACGTGGGGGTTTTTCTCGGCTGTGAACTTGTGTTCTCATTTGGGTGTTCAATGAGTGCTGTTGAATAAAGGAAATCATGAATGTTGCCCATTACTCAAACAAAATCATGCTGGAAGTATATAAGATGAAATACTAATTGAAGTTGTGTTGAAAAATGCACCACAAACTTTTATTCTCAAAGTTTACAACTAATCCATTCGAAACTCTCTGTTTGCTAGTTTCTAAATTCTTTGAATAATTTTAGCAATTCACTCATAATCTATCTTACCTTGACCATTGCATATGTGCATTCCAACTAATATGATGGTAGGAGGCTGTGAATGGCCCCCACGTTGCTAGTAATCTTGCGAAGCGGCACGTTCAATTAATTTATGTCTTTCAGCAGTACCTGTAAAAATGGATGCATTTAATGGTTGTGAAATCGTTTCTCAATCAAACAGTATAGGAAGCTTCTCAACATGAGTCAGGATACATTGAACAACTTTAAGCACTCTTTTGTCAATCAAGATGTTCTATCCTTATTTCCTGGTGATGATGTTGGGAATTACCTCAAACTCTGCCCCACAGTTACTTACCGGTAGTTACTGGTCAACTGACATTCAGACATAGATTCTGAAACAAGGTAAATACGAGAAAATGTACACAGAGAAAACGGCAGACATGAGCTCATGGACATGACTCAACAAGAATCCTGGTCAATCATATAACCAAATTGGTTTAACATCGGGTAATAGATGCACTGTAAACACTAATCTAACAACATGCACATAAAAAAATTGTGAGAAACAACTCTTCAGATCCCAAAACTGTTGATCTGCATGGTGTTTGACGAGCGGAATAATAACCACAAGCTTAAAGCGTAAATTAAACTTAAGTCACGAATAGACCAAAAAAGCTTATGCTTTCGTTCTTTGCTAGGTAAAACCAGCCCATCAGGCCCCCATGAGAGACTCTTTTTTCCACCCCACCAGGAGTGCAAAGTTTTGGCCCGTAGTTTATGCACTCCGGAAAGGGGAGATGCAGCTGAGACAACATCTTGGCCAA